>CM062933.1:28110000-28710000 GCA_031878705.1 Tapirus indicus
AGGATGCCAACGAGCATGCTGAAAAACTAGATCACTCATATGTTGCTGGTGGGGATGTAAAATGACACAGTGACTCTGAAAAAGTTAGACAGTGCGTTTTAAAACTAAACACGAAACTACCATACAACCTAGCAACTGCATTCCTGGGCATTTATTCCAGAGAAATAAAAACTTTTATGTTCACACAAAAACCTGTACGCTAATGTTTATGTTTACAGAAGCCTTATTCACAATAGCCCCAAATGGGAAACCACCCAGACGTCGTCATTCAACAGGTGAATGGTTAAACAGTGGTACATCTACACCAAAGAACACTAGTCAGCAACATAAAGGAACAAACTATTGATATACACAACCTAGATCAATCCCCAGGGAATATGATGAGCATACAAAAGGCAATCCCAAAAGGTTCCATATAGTATGATTCCATTTATATAACATTCTTGAAATGACAAAATTCTAGAAATGGAGAACAGATTAGTGGTTGCCTGGGGTTAGGCAGGGGGTGAAGGGGAGGAAAGGTGTGGTTATAAAAAAACACCACCACATGACATCTGTGTAGGTGGAAATGTTCAGAATATTGACTGTGGTAGTGGACACGTGGACCTACATGGGTATTGAAACTGTACAGAACTTAATATACATACATACACACACAGGTAAAACTGGGTACAAGTAAACAAGTAAAACTGGGGAAATGTAAGGAAGACAGATTATATCAAAGCCAATATCCTGGTCGTGGTATTATACCTACAACTTTGTAAAACATTATCACTCAGGGAAACTGGGCAAAATATACAGGAGATTTCTCTGTATTATTTCTTAACCTGCATATGAATCTACAATTATCTCAATTTTTTTAAATGCAATTACTAACTACATGGAAAGCAAAACGCCGTGCAAGAAAGACAAGTAACTATAGCAGATTACTTGGCCTAACTATGAATAGTTTTTATATAGTTAAAAAATGAAAACACGAAAAATGATCAAAGTGAAATTACACTATATTGAAGGGTGTGAGGGAAATGTGCTGGTACATGATAGGATAAGGGGAGGAGGGGTTGAAAAAGAGAGCAATAACCTTATCTTCCAGAAAGTCAATGGGTAATGTCTAAAACTGAAACATCAAAAAGTAGCAATACTAGCATGTTATTTAGATATAGGAAAACAAAATTTTTAAACCCATTAAAATAGTTGAGAAGAGTTGACTACTGAGTGAGAAGTCTGAGGTTGGAGAGGAAAGTTAAGAGAATGTTTTCTTTCGGGGGGAGGGTGTCATACGGTAGGTGGATATTTATTTGACGTATAATGCCATACAATCATCTATTTAAAGTACACAACTTACTGGCTTTTAGTATATTCACAGACTTGTGCAATCATCACCACAACAAATTTTAGAACATTTCATTTCCCCAAAAAGGAACCCTGTACCCATCAGCAGTCACTGCCCGTTTCCTCAGGTAGATAAGGTACAGGTCTCACCCTGACTTTGCCACTTGGGTAAAATAAGTCACCACTGCCTTCAGTATTTCTTACTGATGTTCTTTTGCTTTGTTCTCATAGAACTCTGTTAGAGGCAATGAATTCTTTGACAGTAGTTGGCGAATGGTATAAGGTGACATATTCCATCACTCCTAATGCCTCACTTTTATAATTTTGCTGAGTTCAGAACAAACCAACTTTAGCTCATCCCTAACACCAATATAAATAAAGCAGGGAAAAGTCTACAAAGCCCTGTCATGAGTTTATGGTGCTGAATGACGGAGCCTTTGCAGACACCAATATTTTGAGTTGTTCTTTTGTTTGACTCTACCCCACCCCAACTTAACAGTGCGCCTTGGCAACATTCAGGATGTGTGAGCATAAACTGTACCTCATTCAAAAAGTAGTAGAAGAGTGATTTTGAAGGTGAAAAACATTACATGCTATGATGTGGCACACTCTCTTTCATCTCCAAGCCTTTGCCAATCTATTCCATAGAGCTAGAACTCTCTTCCCCACTCCCATGCCTAACCCCACAGCCACCAATTTCACCAGACCAACTTCTATTTGTTCCTTTGGCCTCAGTTCATGTGATGCTTCCCTGGGATGCCTCCTCCAATGCCCTCGGTGAGGATGGGTCCCCCGCTATGACTTCCATAGCATTTCCTTCTCCTGTGTTAACCTTCATTACACTGTGTCACCATTGCCTGTTGACTTTCCTGTCTTCCTTGGAAGTTTGAGGACAACAAGGACCAGGTCAGTCATATTCACTGCTCTGTTCTCATACCAACAAAGTACCTAGCACATAGTAGGTATTCAAGAAATTCCTGTTGAAAGAACAAATGAATGAAGAAACATGAGGAGTTTGTGAAGGTGACCAGCCTAGAAAACATGGAGTCAACAGTTCTCTCCTTTTGCATTAAAAATCCTATGGCTCTTGGCTCCCTATTGAAGGTTCCTTCCATCTCAGAAGCCCCTGGCTTTACTGCCCCACATGTTTGGTGGCAACTATTCAATTCTGCAGCACCACATTTTTACCATCCCAGCTTCCTTCAGCTGATGGAGTCACTGAGCTTGGCTACTGAATTAATGCCACCCTGGTGGTATGGGACTAGGCTGGAACATGCTTGGGGGCCAGAATAATTCCCAAGAGGAGGCGGCACACTACACCATTCAGAGCCACAGAAGAGAACACCGAGGTTGGTCCCAGGCAGAAAGAGTAGATTGTTTTTCTATAATAAGCCTTGTAGAATCATTTGACTCTTTAAATATATGCGTGAATAATTTTGTAAATAAAAATCTGATTTCTAAAAATTTTCTATTCTACTTCCCTTAAAGTTCAGGAGTGAAGGGGAGAAATCAGCAGATACAAACTTATGTGATTAAACAGAGTATGTTAATACTGGACATTTTATTTTGTCTATACTAGTGTCCTAAGGATAGATCTATGTCAATTCCGTAGTTTTATAACCCTCTGTGGTACTTACAATATCACTGAGCATCCTGTAAATATTCAGAATACAGTTTTTCTTTACCGAGTAGATGGTGTTATACTGTTAACATATAACAAAATCTGGATTATCACAGGAATTGTGGATTCCATAAAATAATCATGATTGAGCTTATTTTTTAGTGTCATTCACAGAATAATTCAAATCTTAGGGAAGCTATTTTTTTATGCCCCAGCCCCCCACCAAAAAAATTTTTAATCAGAAAGGCCTTGAAAATTGGCATGGTAAATAAATACTCAATATTCTTCTTTACTCAAAACTTAAAAGATTCAAAATCTACAAATACTACCAAAGGAGAGTAAAAACATTTTTTTAGCTTTATTAACATATAATTGACAAATAAAATTATAAAATACTTAAAAGTGTACAATGTGATGATTTGATATACATTGTGAAAGGATTCCCACCTTCCAGTTAATTGATGCATCTGTCACCTCACATATAGGAAGGTAAAATTTAATAAAATTTAACATCTACTGTCACGACTTCAAAACAATTTCTTAACAAGCACATAATTCTATTTTATCTCTACTTGTATAGCAAATAATGCTCCATTAAATAATGTCAATTTGATTAAAACTTTTTGATTTCAAAAATCTCTTCAGAAATATCACACACCACCTCCCTATAATATATATATATATGGATCAAAAATATATTAACTTATTTTTGAAAAGAAGTGACATGGCAAAATGGATAAAAATACTAGTTTAAGTAAGATATAACAAGCCTGAAAGGATATAGGCCAAAATATTAACAGTGACTATCTCTGAGTGCAGGAATACAGGTGAATGATCATTCTCTTCATTATCTTTTTTTTCTTTTCTGCCTAGCCATCCAATTTTCCTACAAGGTACACATTAAAAGCATTTAAAAGGACATAACAAAAACTAGCTCTCCTATAATGAACTCATAACACAACCTGGCATAGATGCTCCTAAGAAGTCCCTTGAAACTCAGTGATAAAAGCTAGGGGAATAAGACTTCAAAATAAACGAAAAGGCACAAACTTAAAAAGAAGGAGGAAGGAGAAACATGGTGAACCATAACTTCTCTTAATAAATATGGCTGAGAACTCTATCTCAAATCATTCTGCATCTTCTTAATTACCTAAAGAAGTAACTTGCAGAAACACTTGTACTATACTTTGCATTACTATCACCTTCAATATTATTTTCTAAAAAGTATTTTAAAAATCTCAGATAAAATTCTTAGCACTTACTGCTGTAAGGCCTTCATTATTACAAATGTTGACATCGGCACTGTATTCTAATAATTTACTCATGCATTTCTTCTGCCTGAAAAAGAAAAAGAGACAGTCACAGACTACTGGTACTAGAAAAATAAACACACGACAATGATTTTGCTGAAATATTAACTACACTCAGCATTAGCTGATGGCAAGTATCAATCTATTATATGTAATATTTAACATACATATAATACATATTTTATTTCATGTTTCAATATACTTTATAAAAACATATAACATTTGAAATAAAATATAAAATTGTTTCTATGACTCAAAGATAACAGGACAAAGAAAAGGTACAAAGGTTTTCATGTCATTGGGACAAATTCATCATTCAAAATTCTGAGAACTTTCTGGAATAGAACTATTTTGGAATAGTAATCTTCGTTAGAAATATGAGACAATATAAGTCTAAGGAAGAGGAATGGATATAGCAAAATGATGTCACATTGCTGTATCCTACATTCTTGACTGCAAAATATTTAAAAGTTAATATTAAGATGAGTTATAAAAACATAACCACAAAATTAATAAAATTCATATCCATGCATCCCCCTATCCACTTCATTTTTTTTCAATTATTTTTACTGTGGTAAAATACATATAAAATTTATCATCTTAACCATTTTTAAGTGTACAGTTCAGTTGTATTAAGTATATTCATATTGTTATGCAACCATAACCACTATCCATCTCATGAACTCTTTTCATCTTGCAAAACTGAAATTCTATACCCATTAAACAGTAACTCCCCATTCCCTCTCCTCCTAGCCCCTGGCAACCACCATTCCACTTTGTCTCTATGATTTGGGTTTATCCAAGTACCTCACAGAAGTGGAATCATACAGTGCTTGTCTTTTGTGACTGGCTTCTTTCACTTAGCATGTCCTCAAGGTTCATCCACATTGTAGCATATCTCAGAATTTTCTTCCTTTTTAAAGCTGAATAATATTCTATTGTATGTATATATCACATTTTGCTTATCCATTCATCTGTCAATGGACACTTAGGTTGCTTTCATTTTAGCTATTATGAATAATGTTGCTATGAACATGGGTGTACAAATATTTCTTCAAGACCCTGCTTTCAATTTTATTGGGTATATATCCAGAAGTGGGATGGTTGGATTATATGGTAATTCTATTTTTAACTTTTTGAGGAACTGCAAAACTGCTGTTTTTCAGAGCATCTGTACCACTTTACACTCCCACCAACAGTGCCCAAGGATTCCAATTTCTCCACATCCTCACCAGCACTTATTTTCTATTTTTTGATAGCTATGCTAATGAGTGTGAGTTGGTATCTCACTATAATTTTGATTTGCATTTCCCTAATGATTAGTGATATTGAGCATCTTTTCATGTTCTTATTAGCCATTTGTATATCTTTTTTGGAGGAATCGCTATTCAAGTCCTTTGCCCCCTTTTGAATTGCCTACCCATTTCATTTTGCTCACAATGTTTCCTCTTAGCTGATCCATTCCTAGTTACTATTCAATATTCACCTCAATTTCCCCTTCAATAAATAATAAAAATTCTTGCTTTGGGAACTGAAAATGATACATACACACACACACACTATATATATATATATATATATATATATATATATATATATATATATATATAGTATACATTTTATATGTAAGCTTGATTATGATCAGTACTGAATTGATTAAGGAAATATGATATAATCCATGGCATGAATAAGTTTATGATCTAGTTGAGTAAATAGTTATATATACATATAAAATATATAATAGTATATATGTAATAGTATATTATGTATACTATGTTAAAAATAGAGTATATATAGTATTAATATATACAAGTATACTACATATATATAGTATCTGATATAGAGAGAGTATATAGTACATAATGGTATATGTGTGTATATTACTATTTACTCAATTAGATAATAAATTTCTTCATGCCATGGATATAATTTTTCTTTAATCAACTCAGTACTGAGCATAACTAGGTACTCTCAATAAAACTTTATTAATTGATTATTAATTATTCAGTGTTATAAGTCAACAGCTAAAATTTTTATTGACTGAATAAACCTTTCGAAAGAAAAGAACAAATTACATTTCTTGCTTTCATTTTTTTGTATCAGAAATAAAGTTAAATATCATTTAAAATCAGCATTATAATCAAAGAAACGGAAGAAAATAAAGCTCTGAGTAAACTTATAAGTTCAAACACTCACAAAGTTCTTTCATCTAACATATTTTACGAAAACCTTAGAAAATAAATCTTCAATAAACATGACTCAATAGACCAGACAGTCCTATTAAAATGAACACATTGTTTAAAATGTGTGTGCGTGTGCACGTGCGTGTGTGCCCATATTGCTGGATTTCTAAAACCTATTCAGAAGCCTGTCTTGGACCATTGGCCTGTTACCAAAATAAACACTTAGGTGGGAATCAGCCAGGGAAATAATCCCAAAGAAGTGTTTGGGGTAGGGGTTGTTGAAGAAAAGCAGCACTCCATAATGCTCCCCCTCCCAAAAATGAACTGCGAAAGAGCCAGGGCAATATGAGAGAAATATATCCTCTTTTTCTTACTTAACAATCATTACTGCTACTTTCCAGAACCTGAGTAAATCAAAACAACCCATTAAGTGAGCACCTATTTTGCTAAGAATTGGAGCTAAAATATTAAAAAACACACAGGTTCTTCCCTTTATGAGTTCACAATCTAGCCCAAAAAATAAAGAAAAAAAATCACGTCTCAAATCTGACCAATACGCAACCTAAGTATACATGATAATTTTGAAGTCTTCCCTTTTAACATGCTCATACAATCGTGAGCAATGCTGGATCTCCTGGACAGGAAGCAACTATTTTCCTGCCCAGATATTCCAACAATTATAGGAAGCTTACAGTAACCCAAATGACACAGGGACCAGTCATCCAAGTGCTCTCTGGCTGCTTAAATGGGTCTTCTACTGGAGAGGAGGGCAATCCAGTACTACTGCTCCCAGCACTAATGGGTGAAGAGAGAAATGCTAAAGCAGGCCAAGAGAAACATACTACCCATCTGACAACAAGAGCGGAGGGCATAAAACAAAAAACTAACCCCAAACACCAGATCGACCGGCAAAATGGGCAGAATTCCCCTATGACTTCTGCTTCAGTCTAAACAAATTGGAACTCATCAAGAAAGTATAGTAAGAAGCTATTTCTGAAAATACCAGAAGCTACAGGAAGTAACAAGTACTCGAGTCACTTAGCAAACATTTATGAGCACCTCTAAGTTGTACAAGGCACCCATTCAATAAATAATAAAAACCAAAATAGTTAAGAATCGAGCATCAAAAGTAATCTTTATAGAAATAGAAAGGCATCCAAATTAGATGTTATGTGAGGGTTATGAACTCTTCTTATTCCTTTTCTCCTCACTGACTTGCCAGGTAAATCTTGTAATATCTGTCATATTTCTTCATCTTTAAAATGTAATGGCCTCCAACTTAAATGTTCTCACAAAAAAATAAAAAGATAAATATGTGAGGTGATGGATGTGTTTATTAACTAGATGAGAGGAATCCTTTCACAATGTATATGGAGATCAAATCATCATGACATACACTTTAAATATCTTACAATTTTATTTGTCAATTATACCTCAACAAAGCCAGAGGAAAGAAAAGGAATGGTCTCCTAAATTACTAAGTCTCCTACTAAATGGCAGTAGACAATTTATCCCTGCTGTGCACCAATCTGTCCTTTCATTTCCAGTTGCTGAGACAGAGGACTGAGATATTTTTCTATATGTAACTTTTTCAAAGAGTTCTGTCACTATCCCACCAACACTAGGGATAATGTATCAGACCTGAGATCAATTCAGCAAGTAAATGAACAATTTACTCTATGACCTTGGGTGTGACACCCTACAACATACTGAACGTGGCCAATTATTATAAAAACAATTGTCTAATCAGCACATTGTCATCTACTGGAATAGCAGACAACTAAACTGGTTCACATACTACATCAGGAAGTAGGGCAGAGCAGATGAGTCAAAGGACTACGCCTTCCCCTCTGTAACCTAGACATCACAATGGTTCTTGACTTTTTGGTTCCACTTTAACCCTTGTATGCAATAATTTGGTCTCAGATTGATGCAGTGGACTATTTTAGCTCCACATCCATCTCACCTAGGCCGCCACCTCAACTACCTAGAATCCCAGTTTAAAAGAGAAAACAAAAATATTTTCAAGAGTAATCAAAAGAAGAGAAACAAAGGAATATACATTCATAGAGAAGTTTTATAGCATTCAAAAATTATTTATACGTTCCTCAAGCCCTAAATTAAAAACTACTTATTTTAATTTTAAACATAAGTCCAACCATTTTGGTCTGGTTTCTCAATCCAACAGAATTTTAAGAAATGAAAAACAGTGGTAGAGGCAGACACAGAGATGTGACATCTGAAATTCTTTTTTTTTTTTTTTTTGTGAGGCAGACCAGCCCTGAGCTAACATCTGTCGCTAATCTTCCTCTTTTTGCTGAGGAAGACTGGCCCTGGGCTAATATCCATGTCTATCCGCCTCTACTTTATATGGGACGCCGCCACGGCATGGCTGACAGGCAGTGCGTCGGCGGGCGCCCGGGATCCGAACCTGCGAATCCCGGGCTGCCAAGCGCAAACTAAACCGCTGCGCCACTGGGCCGGCCCCACAGAAACACTACTTTATAATGGGAAAAAAACTTATTTAATAAAAGAAATTTTAAAGGAGGGCTAGAAAGCACATTATTTATTTAGAAAACTTTTTGTTATAATTAAAATGAAAAATAGTTTGGCACTGAAAGGAATAAACTACCCTTATCTAGAAAGCTTACTCTAGTACAACTTGTTCTCAAATAATTATAAATAAACTGGGTATAATATATTTACTCTGGCTTTAATTCCATTAATAAAATTAACTAAACAAGCAATTTAGAAAATAAGCCAGGGAGTTAGATGTGGCAAAAGATTAGCAGGAAAAAGGACACCAAAACAAAGACATGAAATTTATGCTTTTCAGAAAATACAATGTCATCATAATACAAGTAAAAATGAACTTCAACAAATACATTTTCAAGAAAAATACTAGCAGTTTAATAAATTTAATATGATAGCTATTTAAAAATTGAATATAACAACCCAAGAGCCTCTTCCCAAGGCAAATATTGGGTGAAAAAAAAATCACCAAATCAAGGCAGAGTGCCTTGAATACTGTTAGCTGTAACTCATAATACAACTTAAGCTACTTAAAGGAAACAAAATATTTACCCATTTCTGGCTGCCAAATGAAGAGGTGTACAGCCTGAAATATCTTGATAATTAGGATTTGCTCCTTTCTTTAATAGCAGAACCAAGCACTCCACCGATCCACAACTAAAACAACATTAAAAACAGTTCAGATACATTTCAGCAAACAGCCATAGTTGACACAGCTTAATTAAAAAGACAAAAAAGCTCTATTAAACACATTGTTTTTGAAGTCCATTTTAACCTCCACTTTAACTGCTGTCACAAATAGTAAATATCCTCTACTTTCAAGATGGCACATTCTACTATGAAAGCTATGAAGCATTTGAGAACTTCAAATAAAGCAAAATAAGGATTAGTATACAAAAGAAACCATATAGTACTCTCAACTTTTTGGCCTTCCAGAAGCCAAATTTATTATGAAAAATTAATTTTAACACATCTACCTAAATCCTGAAAGGAGGATTTTTTTACTCATAGATTACTGATTGATTACACCCTGGAAGATGGTCAATAAAAATCATTCTCACACCTTAGGAAAAAATATAAACCCAATGACTTCACATGCAGTTAGCAAATAAAATCTCATATTGGTAAGACAAAAGGAAAATTTCAGTGAATGTAGTCTCTTAAGTACATCCAGGGAAAACAATCCCTGTGCCTAACCTACTCTGGTCTGATCTAGAACCAGCTAAGACAGTAGAGATGAGACTTGATTAACAATTTATCTAGAGAAACAAGGCAAGCATAGCACGCTACGCTCTAACAGAATAAAGAACCACTCAGCTGTCTGTCTTCTTCTCTCTGCATAACTACTGTGGGACGACACTGATTCAAAGCTTACTGATCATCACTCTAGACCAGAATTTAATCCAAAATATCTTTAGTCTTACTTTGCTGCAATGTGAAGCAAGCTTCTTTTCACACGTCCAAATGCATAATTGACATCAAACTTTGAATTAGATAGTAGTTCAGAAACAGACCTACACCAAAAGAAAATTAAAAGAAAAGTTGATGTTAGAGAAACAGTTTTTAGGGCTGGCCTGGTGGCGTAGTGGTTAAGTTCGCGTGCACTGCTTCAGCGGCCTGGGGTTTGCGGGTTAGGATCCTGGGCGCAGACCTACACACTGCTCATCAAGCCATGCTGTGGTGGCATCCCACATACAAAAAAACAGAGGAAGACTGGCACAGATGTTAGCTCAGCTACAGTCTTCCTCAAGCAAAAAGAGGAAGATTGGCAACAGATGTTAGGTCAGGGCCAATCTTCCTCACCACAAAAAAAAAAGGTTTTAAAAACAAAATAACTCAAGTTAATAGTTCTTTAGTTACTCTTACCAATTATTCAGAAGGTTCTGTCCCACATCAACCAAAAAACAAGGCACTATTCTCTAAGCGCAGCATGGCAGCCAGGGCAGTATCATCCAAAAACCAACTGCCCTGACCTATAAACTGGGGCTGAAGGTTTCCTCATCTGCCACTCTGACTGAGTTATCTGCTCTGAGGACACCTAAGTTGGTTTTGGCTCCCCCTAGATTCTTGAGAAACAAAGAGAATAGGGCTGGCTGCTCCCCTTGCAGGAAGTTAAGCCTATTTATATTAATTTTAGC
Organism: Tapirus indicus; assembly: GCA_031878705.1. Taxonomy (NCBI): domain Eukaryota; kingdom Metazoa; phylum Chordata; class Mammalia; order Perissodactyla; family Tapiridae; genus Tapirus; species Tapirus indicus. The sequence goes on from CM062933.1 coordinate 28,121,117, forward strand.
CAAATAAGAAAAATCAGACAAAAAACATGTTTTAATTATATCAGACAAGAAGTTTAAAGCAAAAAATCATTTATATTTTAACCATCTTTCAAAATATAGTTTCTCTTCACTTTCTTCTCATTATCCAATGGCTAACCACAGAGGAGCTGTCTGCTACAAGTGTGAAAAGCTCATCACACAGCCAGAAAACTGTAGCTCATATGTGCCCTGTAAAAAGAGTATTAACACTACATCAATAAAAAGAACATCCAAGGAGTAGAACACTGGGGAAATAAGTCGTCCTTCAGACCTAATCTTTTGCTATAAAGATCAGTAGTGACCTCTAGCAGAAATCATCACAATGTTTTTTTTACTGTCAGTGACCAACCAAATACTTGACTTAATATCTGTCTATTCATTCAGAAAATCTCCTACCACAGAATTTTACAGTTGATATGGATCTTGGAAAAAATCTCGTTTCTTATTTCACAGACAGAATATCATTAACAGAGGTTAAATAACTTGCCCCAGGTCAACGTCTATGTCCAAATTTTGTGTGTGCGTGTTTGTGTATGTGTGTGTGTGTACACACAAAATTTAGGGAAATTTATACTTCTCAAAAGGTATAAATTTGTGAAATAGGCACTCACCTGTGTTGATCAGCCATAACCATTGGCATTAATGTATAAACAGCAGTTTCATTATCTGAGTAAAAACAAAAAACAGAAAAAAGAATTAATTTATCTCTTTTTCCAAAGGGTGAGCCTTAAGACTACGTTAGAGTTTTCTTAACTCCACATAAAAAGCGAGGAGAAGAGGTGGAAGAAGGTTAAGGATAGTGCAGAATAGCAGAGGTATTACAAAATTCGTAATAATGCAGAATTTCTTACCCCTCTAATGCTTATCCTCTCTATATCATCACAAAAGTGCTCAGCTTCTGGATTTGAAGAGAAAATCAGAGACCTAATATTTTCTATAGCTTTAACAACAGAAATTTCTTTTACTTCCAAAGAGGTGTTTAATGACTTCGTTTTATCATACTTACACATAGTCTGAGGGAATTTTAAGTATATATGAACATTAAAGTTATTGTGCTAAAATAATTTTAAACTATTAAATATACATAGTACTTGCTTCTTGCCAATATTATAACAAAAGAAATTATTTTAGAAGCTTTTATGAAACAGCTTTAAAGTCTTACTTATTACTTTACTATTCATATTTTCATTTATATCTTTCAAAGAATAAATTCACAGAAACATGATCCAAAAGACAAGGTTAAAAGTCAACAACATTTATGATGCCATATTATACTTATGTAAATTCCAGCTAGAGTTTGAATTTATTTTTATATATTACTAATAGTCATTCCTCAATTCAATGCATTTTAGAGGTTTATGATTTTTAATAAGTTATTTACAGAGAAATAACCCTGACAACTCCCATTTAGCCCTCAAAAAGTTAATACCAATACTAAAATTTATGAGTTAAAGTTGAGGAGAAAAAGGATATTTGCATAGTATCAAAGTATCTCCCCAAAATACTCATGAATTACAAAGGAAAAATAGTAAATTTACAGTGAAGAACCCAGCAGATACCACCTTAATCAACTGATAAACGGTAACATCACCAGAAATAATACATCGATCTCATGTAGCCTGATATGATCCACAGAGAAGGGCACAACACTTTTGTAGTGTTCTCGCCTACATTTAATCTAATCATGTGCAAATGTTAGATAAATCCAAATTAAAGGGAATTCCACAAAATACCTGATCAATCCTCTTAAAACGTCTTAAGACCACTAAAGACAAGGAAAGACTGAAGAACTATCACAGTTTGGGGGAGGCTAAGGAAACATGACAACTAAATGCAACATGGTATCCTGGATTGGATCCTAAAATAGAAAAAGGACTTCAGTGGGAAACTCATGGAAACTCATTAATAAAGTCCATAATTTGGTTAATAGTATCACATCCATGTTAATTCCTTAGGTTTGATAACTGTAGTAGGGGTGTACAAGATATGAACATTAGAGGAAGCTGGGAGAAGGGTGTATGGGACCTCTGTACTATTTAATGCAACTTTTCTGTAAATCTAAAATCACTTAAAAATGAAAAGTTAAAAAAAAAACAAGGAGGGGGAATTACTGTCATTAAAAGAGTCTTTAAGAGATGAATCAATCAAATGTAACATGTAGACTTTGGATACTGATTCAAACAAACCAACTGTAAGAAAATAGCTATGAGAGGGGAAAACTGAATATGGACTGGGTATTTGACGATAAAAAATTATTGTTGTGTTGGCTCTAATAATGGTATTGTGGTTATGTTTGAAAAGACATAATTTAGAAATATACACTGAAATATTTAGAGGAGAGAGGAAACAAGTTATTACCATTTCTTCACATTTTTGTTCCTTATTTTATTATTTGTGAGTATATACATGAAAAGCAATTTAGCCCTACTCAATATTCACAAGTTCAGTATGTAGATGCAAAATTCTTTCACTATATAATATAAATACCAAAGAATCCTATCAGTAACAGCCAACATATTTTAAACCACTATCTCAAAGTCATCGTTCTAAACACTTTACATGCAGCATCTCTTTTATCCTCACAACCACCTTATGAAGCAGGCACTATTATTATCCCCATTTTACAAATGAGAAAACTGAAGCACTAAGTAACAAGCTGCGTGGTGGTAGCATTAAGTGGCTAAACCAGGATTCTAACCTGGCTGATTACAGGGCCCCGGCAATAAAAATCTTACAGTACACCCAGTATACACTACATATAGTAACTAAAAAGTCTACAATACTTATTCTTAATATGTCCAATACACTCTAATTTGTCTTATTCTCTTCTATTTCATTTTTTTAAATGCTGACTGCAACCACTAAATTGTTCTCATTAACTACCAGTGAGTCACCGCCACGCATTGAAAAACACTGCATTAAGCCTCCCTGGGCATGACATTCTTTATCTCCCATACTATACACACCCCAATAAAAATATGAACTTCTAAATCATGACAAGTTCAATTAAGTCACCCCATAATAAAAAAAGTAAAAAACAGGAAATACTCTTATTTGAAATTTAAACTTATAAATCAAGACAGTACATAATTTTAAGTGAGCATCATAAGGTTCGCATGGGTTTTACGTATAGAGGATTTATTAAGATAAAATTTAGATGTGGAGCTTATATTTTAAGTCACATCTAACCTTATAAAAATATAGTTCACACACACTAAAAAGTATGAAGAAACAAATATAACCACAGGTATGGTGCCAGAAGGAGACTATCCAGGAAACACTACACTAAGAAAGAACAGAATAAAATCAGTTGTCATGTGCTTCCTCCCCAGGCTCATCAAGATACCCTGAGGACTGGGAATATAATTAAAGTTTTTAGAATGATAAGAAAAGTTTACTCTCACTTTATCAGATATGTTGGCCATGTTTATTAATACATAAAAGTTTTAGAACTCCACAACTAAAAGGAAAACCTTAAAAAACAGGGAGCTCAGATTCATGGGAGCGATTTTTGAAAAAGTGATAGTTATCCTAAATTATCATTCAAATATACGCTAAAATGGGCTCAAGTTCTATTATTTTATTAAACGAACTACATTCATTGTAAATGCAGTAGTGTGAGACTATTTTTTGCACATAAGTAAACAATATAAACCAACTTTTTAAAGTCCACTGAGAATCCATCTCCCTAAAGTAATTTCTTTCCCTCACTTCCTCTCTCACAAGAATATCCCTATGTTTGCCCTGCCTAGCATGACTCAACAACCTGCACTCCATTACTTGGTAGCAACACTCAGGTTTTCACCATCCCAAGGAAACATAAATGTCACCTCCCAGTATCCAATTCAGTAAATCAAATATCTGCAGTTTAATCCTATGCAACAAACAATTTTAAAGTAATTAATTTTAGAGTAAAAGCTGATTAAAAACTTTCCAATCTTAATAATTTGTTCCAATTAGATCCTTATTAATCACTGAATTCCAACAAGGCAAAATAAATATCTAATTATTTCCTAAATGAAGAGAGATCCCAACTTCTGTTCAGCCCTTAAAATGCAAGTACAACAATCTGGATTTTTATAATTAGAATATAATATATTTATACACACACACATACTTGAAAGACCCAATCTCAGAGAATTCAAAAAGATTCATCAGAACTTAGGGACAAAGATAAATTAAAGGAACAAGATGAGCAACTCATTATAATCAAAGAAAAACAAACATAAGCAAGATACCACTTTGCCTAGTAACATGAGAAAAAGTTTTATTTTTAATTACTCTAGTTTCCAGGGACTCTCAGACTGTTGGTGGAACCTTCCAAAGAGTAAGATGAGAGGTGGATACTCAGAGCCTTAAAAATGTTAATATAATTAGATCTGTAATTCTTCTACATATTAATCCTAAGGAAATATTTATAAACTCAGACTAAGACTTAAAAAAAAGTACAACGGCGCTCCTCATAAAATCTACTATAAAAACAAAAATTAGATTGAATATTTGTTACATGTATCCTATGAAATCCTACAAATTCATTATGCATATTTAAAGATATAAAAAAATGTGATATGTTCTCCAAAAGTAAAATAAAAGACTATATGCAGTATGATCTTAATTTGGTAGGGAAAGACAGAAAGAAATAATAATGGCAGGAAATAAAATACTGTTTATTCCTGGGTAGTGGAATAACAGATTTTTTTATTTTTCTTTTCAAAATTTTCTACAATGAAAACATGTTACTTTTAAAACCAGGAAACATTATCAAAGTCTTCTAAATCACGTTTATTTTAAAAAATTGGAATTCAAACTAAGCAATACAAATTGCTGTCAATGAAACTATACATGCAGTCTTCTTCATCAACATATACCAATAATTTGATGTGGAAAAGGAGTGAGTGAAAGCAGCACTTAAGAAATGGATTCAAAAGTGGAAGTTGGAAAGAAAATAGAGAAAGAAAGCTGAAGTGGAACTCTAGTTACTAAAATCAGGATTATTTTCAGTCAACGACTTCATACTAGCAAAGTACCAAGTACAAAATTATTTCTGAGAAACAGTCACCACAAATCATCCCTATTCTGAGTTGTAAGTAGAGACTAGGGAAAACTTTTTTCCAGAAAATTACCCCCGAAGTCCCCATTCCTGCATTTCTTTGATGAGACTCTCCCAAGGTCTCCTTCCCTAGCCTAAACATCACCTCTCCAGCAGCAATTCAAAGAAAGCTTCGAAAAAAATGAAAGAAGATAAATTAATACAATGCATTTTAAAAAATTCACCAGCCATAGCCCTTAACCGTTCTCTCACTTGGGCACAGAGAACCAAAAGCCTCTCAGAGGCGGCACTGCCATCTCGACTGCCACTAAAACGTCTGAATTCAGGAGGCTGCAAACAAAACGGTTTCCTTTCTCACTTCTTTTATAACCAGTGTTTTTTTTACCTGTCCTGAAGGAACCCTGGCACACTGAACTGAAATTCCTGAACTACAGGGATCATGCCTTATTCCTCTTTGTAGAAGCTCCCCAGCCCCACCTACGTCTGATGAATAAATGAAGAATGAAGGCAGGCATGTGTATTTTTTCAAAAACGTATATACGTATACACACAGTACTTTAAAAATACATGTTTGATTATTTGACATCTTTTTACTTTTATTGTCAAAATACAATAGTGCCCTACATTTTCGAAAAGAAAAGAAAAGGTGCTTAACCCCCTCTCTGCAGCTTAAAGCAAATACTACTATTTTTGAAGCATCTCTCTATCCAGCAAGCAGCGTCTGTAAAAGGGCCCACAACTGTAATGTTTTCAGAATCCAGGTTTCCGCCATCTGGCTGGTATTTCTGACCCTTCGCCAAAAACCCTTAATCGATAGTCGGGAGAGACTTCTGTCTGTCCTCCTCTTCCAGCAGCAGGACCCGCACTGCCCCGGCCCCTCCCGCAAACTCCCACCTGCCCGGGCGGGAGCGGCGGGCGAGGGGGTGCCCGGGGGTCCCAGCCCGGCGCCCCGCAGCTAACGAAAGTAAATGTGGGCGTCTGCTCAGCTTTCGGTTCGTTTTCCCACCGGACCTCGCCGCGGCCGGAGCCCCGCCCTCGCCACCCCCGCCGCCTCCGGCGCCCCCAGCCCCGCGCCCCGCTCACCGTCCGGCAGCTCCACGGTGCGCGCGCGGCGCAGCGAGCGCGTCAGGCGATTGAGCTGCTCCATCGCTCTCTCCATCCTCGGCGCGCCCTCGGCGCTCCCCTCGCCGCGCCGGCGGCCTCCGCACCCACGCCCTACATCCCGCCTCGGGCCCGTCCTGCGGGCGGAGGCGCCGGCTCGCCTCGGCCAGCGCCCGGGGCTGCGGGGCCGCTCCGGGCTGCGTCCTCCGTCAGGGGGCCGGGGACTGCCGGACTGACCACCGAGGGGGCACCCGCCGCCACCTCTCACGCCCTTCCTGCCGCCGCCGCCGCCGCTTCCCTCCCGGACTCGCACGGCCTTCTGGGAACGGTAGTTCCGAGCCGGCCGAGCCGCGCGCCCGGGGCGGAGCCACGCTGGGTGCACCTGGGACTCCGCGCCCCCGCCACGCAGACGGTGGGGAAGGGCGGTGTGTGCGGGAAGTAATGCCCTGTCGGGGCGTACCTCGAAGTTCCTGGCGAGACTTCCTGGGTGTCCCCACGCCCTCTCCTCCTGCCCTCCAAAATTGTACGGGAGCAGCTTTCTTCAATTCCATCGCTCCTCCACATAGCAGATTGGAGATTTGCACAATTGTTCTTAAATCCATCACCATCACCATCATCATCTTCATCCCAGTTTTGGTACATTTGTTTTCCAGGTACACGAACTGTTGGAATATATCTTCATATGTCAAATTTAAAGAAGAATAAAGTCAAAGAAATGCAAAAGCAGAATACCCTTCTTCCTTCATTGCAAGTAACTTAACCATAGCTTAATTGTTCGTCTCCCCTGCTGGGCGACTTCATGAGGGCAAGGACACCACTCTTATCTTGTGCCTTATATTCCCCTACTTACCACGGCACCTGACACAATGTTGAAACTTTGGCGAAGATATAGATGATGACATCTTGAAAGAGAATTTTAGTTTATTTGGTAGAATGCCGAAGTGTCAAGGTGATGACAGATCCCAGTGGGAAATCCAAAGAACTTGACCTTGTGCATTGCAAAAAAACTTGACAATACCGACAATGTGTGGAAGAAACGAATTATAAGGAAATTGGTGGGGAAAGATCATATTTGTCAGCTTCACACAAGTTGAGCACAAGCCAGGATAAGAACAAGAATTTGAGCAGCTGAAACATGAAAGAATTAATCCAATCCAGGTGAATATGAGACTGGCTGATACCACTGACAATGAAAAGTTAAAGGAGGAATTTTCTCTTCTTGAACATAACCAGTGCCGAGATGATGCTGGAGCAAGAGAGAAGCAAAGAGCTTGGGCTTTCTCAGCTTCTCCTTCCTCAAAGAGGCAAAACTGTTCATACAATGAATGGGCACATGTATGTTGATAATGTATGTTGACTGGCCCAGAGGAAGGAAGAGAGTCTGACCTGCCCATCCAGGATATGCAGGAGCAGATGGTGGCTGGCATGGGTGTTGCTGCCAGTGCCACTCTAAATCCAACCTGCAGCTGTCGGTTACTTGTTCCAGTGGTGCAACAGGCTCAGGGCAGACCTCCTAACCAGTTGGTTCAGATGAGACCTAAACCAGTCTGGCAACAAGTTGGAAGGTCAAAGCTTCAAAAGAATGCCAAATGCTATGGGCTCTCTGGGCCATGCCCAGCCCTTTGCAACCTGGTATCAACTAGAAATGCTCCAGCCTTTCTTGGTCTCCTCATGTCATTCAGAAAGTCAAGATTCCCACTGCTGTACAGAAATTAGCACCTTGGCCCCTGTTATCACTGCCCCTCCTTAAGCTGTTGCTTAATATAAATCACTTCCAATGTCCTGTGGGCACCAAGCCTGGAGTTTGTGTCCAGGGGCAGAAGCCCCCAATAGCCTCCATGGTGGGCGTCACTCCCCATGCTGGTCACTGTTTGCCATAGGAGCAGAAGATGCTGGAGGAACATTACCGAATGCTGCTGTAGATTGTCAGTTCTAAATTCCACCACGTATGCAGCCTCTCAAATAGCTCTGCTCCAAGGTGTATGAAGCTACAGTACTACTGTAGGCTTATCACCTCCTGTCCAGTAGAACTTTCTACAATGATACAGATGTTCTATGATCTGCACCAAAATAGTAGCCACCAACCAAATGGGGCTACTGGGACCTTGAAATGTAGCTAGTGCAACTGGATTTTAAATATGTATTTAAATGTAATTAATTAAATTAATCGATTTAAATTAAATAGTCTCATGTGCCTAGTGGCTACCATATTGGACAGGGCAGCTTATCACATCAAGAAGGAAGCTGCCCATGAGGATGACAAAAAAGCCAAATAGCTCCTCATAGGTTATTAGCTAAAGAATTGAAGATTTTCTCACTTGTCCTGTGGAAGCCAACACCAAGAATATCAAATAAAAGCTTTAAAAGGTTATTCTGTATCATCAGTTCCATTATAAAAAGTATAGAGTTTTTCACCTATAAGAATGCAGATTTTTCTGTGGCCCAGTTTTAACTTTTTTTTTTTCTATTCCTGGATTTGCTTTCCTCCCTGGATGCTGGTTTTATTGGAGAAACCCAAGCTCAAGTTTCTCCATTTAAAACAAGAAAACAATCAATTCAACAAAAGGCAGGAGGACAGCAAAAAAAAAAAAAAAAGGAAAGAATAATCATTGTAAAAACAAGACACAAAAATGAGATAGTAGAAATAAGTCTAAACACATCCGTGGCCATAGTTGCAGAAAATATAAACAGAGTAAACTCACTGGTTAAAAGACAGAGGTCTTAGACTGTATTAAATGGTAAAACGAAACAGCTATTTGCTATTTCTAAGAGACCACCATTTCCAGAAGGAAATGGGAAAAAAGACCTAATAAATATTGACCAAAAAATCTTATATTGTTGTGTATTAGTCAGGGTTCTCCAGAGAAACAGAACGAATAGGATGTGTGTGTGTGTGTGTGTGTGCGTGTGTGTGTGTATGTATAGAAAGAGATTTGTTATAAGGAATTGGCTTATATGATTATAGAGGCTGTCCAGTTCAAAATTTGCAGTGTGGACCAGCAGGCTGGACACCCAGAAGAGCAGATGGTGCAGATGAATTCTGAAGGCAGTCTGCTAAAGAATTCCCTCTTGCCAGTCTTTTTGTTCTCTTCAGGTGATTGGATGAAGCCCACCCACATTATGGAGGGCAATCTGCTTTACTCAATCTCATCCAAAAACACCCTCCAAGTGGACACATAAAATTAACCATCACAAACAATATTAATATCAGCAAAATAAACTTTAAAGCAAAAAACTTTACTAGAGTCAAAGAGAGTCACTAAGTAGTTTATAACAGTCCTGAATCTGTACCTAACAACATAGACTAAAAATAAATCTACACTTGACACAATTACAAGAATAAGTTCCACCACCAACAGTGGTAGATTTTTAACACAATTCTCTCTGAAACTGATAGAGCCAGCAGAAAAGTATAGGTAAGGAGATAGGAGATTTTAAAAACTCGAGCCTTATCAAGAGCATGTGTGGAATATTCACTCCAGCTAACAAAGAGGGAATAAACATTCTTTTAAAGCACAAATGTTATATTTACAAAAACAAAGGGCACTAGAGCTGGTCTTCAGAACAGTGTCAGTTAGGAGGCAACTAAGGAGATCGTGACCAAAGCCAGGCTGGGGTCGGGTGAGAACCCCAAGGAATGGAGTGCACAGAGGCAGCTCTCAGAGGAAAACAAAGCAGGCTGGAGGTCAAGGAAGGCAGGGGACACAGGAGCCAGTAAAAGGAACTCTGGAGCTGGAACATGAGTCTCATTAAACCATACTCTCTCTTTCAGTACCCATGCAACAGAATTTTTACATCAAAGTTCAGGATCCTGCACTTGCCCTGTTGGATTTCATCTCCGAAAATTAAGGCCATTATTACAACCTGGACCCTGCATCTACTAGTCAGGTGTTTGGTATCCTTCTGTGCTGTAGATCATGTGCAGATTTGATAAACTCCCCCTCTATGGAGATTTAAGTCACAGATACAGTACTGAAACAAGAGAGGGCCAAAGAAAAAAAATCATTAAAATTGCCGCAAAAATCCTCCCCCAGATTATCCTTGATTCATTAATGGACTCTTTTAGAGAGAATGTTTCATCATCTATTAATACATCAAACTGTCTATATATTGAAAGTCATTTAAAAATGGTTGTGCATCTTGTGATCCATTCATTTCACCTCTAGAAATATAGCCCAAAGAAATAATCAGAAATAAAAAAGATTTGTAAATAGATTCATTTATTCATTCAGAAGTATGTATTAAGTACCTTCCATGATCCAAGCACTGTGATAAACAAGAGTACCAGGGGCCAGCCTGGTGGCATAGTGGTTAAGTTTGCACACTCTGCTTTGGCAGCGTGGGGTTCGCAGGTTTGAATCCCAGGCACAGACCTACACACTGCTCATCAAGCTATGCTGTGGCTGTGTCCCACATACAAAATAGAGGAAGACGGGCACAGATGTTAGCTCAGCCCCAATCTTCCTCAGCAAAAAGAGGAAGATTGGCAACAGATGTTAGCTCAGGGCTAATCTTCCTCGCCAAAAATAAATAAATAAACAAAAGTACCAGTGTACTGTCAATGGGAAGACAGAGAGATTTCTGAAATAATATTTTTAAAATAATTACACTCATGGATACATAATTACAAATGGAGATAAGGACTCTGCAAGAAGAGAAAACCATTCAGTGAAAGACTAAGAGCATCCAGAGAGGCTTTCCCAAGAAACAGACATTTAAGCTAGGAATCAAAAGATGAATAGGGGGTGTCTAGGCAAAGGAGAGAGGGTGGCGAGGAATGTTCTGGATGGAGAGGATAGAATTTGCAAAGATCTTGTGGTGTGTGGCATGTTCAAGGAACCTAAAGAAAGTTGTCCTTCTGTTACGTCTCTGCAAGTCGAGGAGTGAAAGGAACACTGTGAGACGACATGAGAGAGGAAGCAGTCCATGCAGGCTTTTTTTTTTTTTTTTTTTTGTGGGGAAGACCAGCCCTGAGCTAACATCCGTTGCTAATCCTCCCCTTTTTGCTGAGGAAGACTGGCCCTGGGCTAACATCCGTGCCCATCTTCCTCTACTTTATATGTGGGATGCCACCACGGTGTGGCTGACAAGCAGTGCATCGGCGGGTACCCGGGATCTGAACCGGCGAACTCCGGGCTGCCAAGCGCGGACTAAACCGCTGCGCCACCGGGCGGCCCCCCATGCAGGCTTTGAAGCCATGCTAGGGCATTTAGCATGAGAGCAGTGGAAAAGCATTAAAGAATTTTAAGCTAATGGGAATAATATGATCGGATCTGTGTTTGGAGGGAACAAAGTCTCTCCACCTAAAGGACAAAGAATGGATTGGATTGATGGTAGAGTAGATAAAGACAGACTAGTTGGTGGGCTACTAGTTAGTCCAGGTGAGAGGTGATTGTCTTTTGTATTAACATTGTGGCTCTGTAACTAGAGAGAACTGGATAGATTGAGAAATATTTTGGTGATAAAATCAATAAGACCCGATGGTGGAAAAGGAGAGTTAACTTGTCCAAGATTGATCCTTGCAGGTTGACCTCCCAGAGAGGCAACTAATTTCCTGAAAAGCTCAATGGAAAGTGGAAAAATCTTAGAAGTAAAGGTAGTCTGTCCCAGGAGAATATTGATGGATCGGATCAGGATGTGCAGGAGAAAAGAGTGATAGAGAGGTAGCTGGAGTGGGATGTGGAGTTGAGGGAAGGTTTTTTGTTTTGTTTTCTCCAGTTATCAGATAATTGAGGATATTTTAAATGCCCTGGTTGAAACTAATTGGATATTCCAGAGAAAAAGAAATGTCTTAGTCCATTTGGGCTGCTATAACAAAAACACCATAGACTGGGTGGTTTAAACAACAAACATTTACTTCTCACGGTTCTGGAGACTGGAAGTCTAATATCAAGGTGCCAACATAGTTGAGTTCTGGTGAGAACCCTCTTCCGGGTTGCAGACTTCTCTTTTCTCATTGTATCTTCACATGGCAGAAAGAGAGCTAGAGAGCTCTCTGGGGTCTCTTTTATAAGGGCACTGATCCCGTTCATGAGGGCTCCTCTCTCATGACCGAATTACCTCCCAAAGGTCTTACCGCCTAATATCATCACATTGTGGTTTAGGAATTCAACATATAAATTTTGGAGTATATTCAACACAAGTATTCATTCTATAACAAGGAATAATTGATGATATAAGGTCTAAAGCACAGGAAAATTTGTAAATAAATAAATAAGACATGTTTATCATGGATATAGAGAACACATTGGTGGTTGCCTGAGGCAGGAGGTGGGGGGTGGGCAAAATGGGTGAAGGGGGTCAAATGGTACAAATTTCCAGTTATAAAATGAATAAGTCATGGGGATGTAATGTACAGCATGGTGACTGCAGTTAATAATAATGTATTGCATATTTGAAAGTAGCTAGGAGAGTGGATCTTGAAAATTCTTATCACAAGAAAAAATACATTGTAACTATGTATGGTGACAGATGTTAATTAGACATATTGTGATCATTTTGAAATATATGCAAATATTGAATCATTACATTATACACATGAAACTAATATAATGTTATGTCAATTATACCTCAATAAAAAAATATAAATAAATAAAGATTTTTAAAAAGAACTGCTTAAATATCCAATACTAAGAAAATTGTTCAATAAATTGTGGTATGTATATAATGCAATATTTTGCAGCCATTAAAAATGCTGTATATGGGGGCCGCCCAGTGGCACAGCGGTTTAGTCCGCGCTTGGCAGCCCGGAGTTCGCCGGTTCGGATCCCGGGCGCCCGCCGACGCACTGCCTGTCAGCCATGCCGTGGCGGCGTCCCATATAAAGTAGAGGAAGATGGGCACAGATGTTAGCCCAGGGCCAGTCTTCCTCAGCAAAAAGAGGAGGATTGGCAACAGATGTTAGCTCGGGGCTGGTCTTTCTCAAAAACAAACAAAAAAATGCTGTATATAGAAAAGGATAGCATTGATTCCAGGGGGAGACGAGCAATGGGGATGGAAAACTAAGTGACAAGGGCCAGCCATGAAAGGGAGACTTATCACTATATACCCTTTTAGATCTTTCTAATTTTGACCTCTATGAATTCATTTCATATTCAAAACTGTGAAAATAAACAAAATAAATAATTTTAAGCAATCAGAAACAATGATATATATGAAAAGTATTAATAGAGTGGGCACTATAGTTGCTTCCAAACATTGTCTCCCCATTTTTTATGACAATCCCTATTTCATTTTTTCTAGGTGGATGGTTTTAAAAGTTTTATGAAGGAAGTTTTCTATATAAAAGTAAGGAAAATAGCAAAATAAAACCCAATATACTCATCACCAACCAACCTTGTTTTCTCAATATTCCCATTTACTCCCCCATCCTCAAAATGCATTACTTTAACATAAATTCAGGCATCATAGAATTTTGTCTGTAAACATTTCTTATGTATTTCTAAAAGATCAGGACTCCAAAAAATAATTACAATACTATTATTATACATAAAATATTTGCAAACATTCATTGTATTGTCAAACATCCAGAGAATGTTCAAATTTTCTCAGTTGTCTTTGACATTTTTAACAATTGGTTTATTTGAATCACAATCCAAGTAATACTCACATATCACATTTTGTTGATATATCTCTAAGGCCTCTTTTATTCTGTGGAATCCCCCTTCTCTCTCTCTTTTTTTTCCTTAATACTTATTTATAATTCCTAATTTTATTCACGTGCCCATTCTCCGGCACAGCCTGTGTGCTGACTCTTCCTCTGACTCTGGGGGCATGTGGCTCAGGTGTAATCTCATCACAGGCCACTGTTGACAGTTGATAGTTCAGAATTCAGACCAATAAAAAATGAGGAGAAGTTGCTGAGACCTTTCAGGAAAGAAGCTTCCTCACTCTTTGCAGGAAACTTCTAGAACTCAGGTGCTCTTTATTCCCCTTTTCCCTCTCTCTCTAAGATCATATTTATGGTAAAACATTGTTTTCCCTTTAAGATCAGGAATACGGCAAGAATGTTTGTTTTCATCACTTCTGTGCAACATTATACTAGAGATCCTAATCAGTGAAAGTGGTACTGGAGTAATTTGATATTCATTTGGAAAAAAAAAAGAACTTCAATCCCTATGTCACATCACACACAAATTAATTCAGGAAGGATTATAAATCTGAACATAAGAACTAAAACTATAAAGATTCTAGAAGAAAATATAGGAGACTATTTTTGTGATCCGGGAGAAGGCAGAGACTTCTTTTTTTCAGCTGAGGAAGATTTGCCCCAAACTAACATCTACGGGCAATCTTCCTCTCTTTTGTGCATGGGTCACCACCACAGCATGGCTGATGAGTGCTATAGGTCCATGCCCGGGAACCATGCCTGGGTTGCCCAAGTGGAGCACACCAAACTTAACCACTGTGCCACTAGGCCAGCCCCAGCAAAGACTTCTTATACAGGACACAGAAAGCAAAAAAGTATAAAAGCATAAAAGTATATAAACTTTTATATACTTATAAAAGTATAAAAGTTCAATGTTCGTCTTCAAAATTAAAAACTCATGGTCATCAAAAGATACCATTATGAAAATGAAAAGGCAAATTCTTCATAGGAAAAAATATTCACAAAGCACATATCTCAAAAAGAATTGATATATGAAGAACTCCTACCACTCAAAAGACAGCCCAGTTAGTTGAAGATGTTCATGCTATAGTACTCTCAGGAAACCTGATCTGGCCCGTGGAATAGGAAGACGTGGTAACGTCCCTTATGATGCACAAAGTTAATATGTGTTTATTCTATCAAAGCAAAAGTCCTCTTCTCTAAGACCAAGATGAAACAATACAGGAATAGGGTGGAAGATGCTCTCCTTTCCAGACTACACATATGCTTCATATATGGGAGAGAATTAGACCTAGAAAAAGCTAACTGCAGTAAAATAATTTTTTTGTATTTTCTTGAGTCCTGAGATAACACACTACAAATATCGAGGACAGATACATTAAAAATGCATATCTAACTCTGTGAATTCAAAGAACTATAGATACCAGTTCTCTTCCCTGCATATTAACAAGCCAACAGCAGCTGTTCCTCGTGGACATGAATTGCAAGCCACCAGAACTTTCTCAGGACTGGGTTATTGTAGGCCTACATGAAGTTTAGGATTAAACATGTATTCGCTCTTGGGGGAGATGTAAATTATGAGATTTCCATAAATCATATAAACTGTGATTGTGTAAAGTAGGAGCTTTTGGCTATGACTAAAATAATTTAGATGTTTCAAATTTATAAACTTTCATATACATGTTGCAAAATTTCATGGTTTATGCTAATTTTTTTGTGTGTGTGTGAGGAAGACCAGCCCTGAGCTAACATCCATTGCCAATCCTCCTCTTTTTTGCTGAGGAAGACTGGCCCTGGGCTAACATCCATGCCCGTCTTCCTCCACTTTATATGGGACGCCGCCACAGCGTGGCTGACGAGCAGTGCATCGGCGGGCGCCCGGGATCCGAACCTGCAAACCTCGGGCTGCCAAGCACGGACTAAACCGCTGCGCCACCAGGCGGCCCATGGTTTATGCTAATATTGAACGCAATGCTTTGTCTTCCAAAATGAAGCGTTAGAATATAAATAGAGATAGATGACATCCAAAATGAGACTCACAGTGAGAATTTTAAAATTTTAAACTATTAAAGCATTTGTAGAAGTCTCTGACTTTCATAATAAACAAAATGAAATCAGTAATTAGTCCTATGAAAGAGTTTTCTGAATTTTGTAGTAAGTTTAATGACCGTAATGGTCACATGAGAGAGCATGAAAGATCATGTTTCCTACAAAAAATAATAGTGTCAAGAAAACTAGTATGATCCAACTTGTGTATATATCAAAACCATTTTTATTTGTGTTGAGTTTTTTCCCATTTCAGTGAAATTCTGCCTTTTTTAAACATTCAATTTGGGTTAGATAAAAGGTATTGGTGAGTTCATTCCACGCAAAAGAATATTTATGTGCAAGGTGCAAGATGGAAGTACAATAAAGAATAAAACTTTTTTTTTACTCTTAAGGAATTCAACTTCTGGAAAGAAAGTTAAGACATGTGCAAATATGATAGTAATACATAGCAAACTGTGGAAAGTCTTTCAAGTTGTGCCAAAAACCCTGGGGATGTGAGGGAGAGAATCATCCCTTCATTGTCGGAAGGGAGTAGAATCAAGGAAAATTTCAATCCTGAAAGGAGGTTACAATAATACATGGGAATAGAAACAAGCAGGACAATCTGATTAACAAAAATAATAACAGTTGATACTTGTTGAGCATTAATACCTGATTTATCTGAGGCTTATGGGTAATTGGAGAATTAAGGCCAACATGTGTTAGTCAGATTTCAGTTAGCCTCGGATGCCATGCTTAGGGGCTTGAAGCCAGTTCTGCAAGCAGCGAGGAGCAACATAATCAGATGGTAGTAGAAGATAGGGGCAACAGCTGACTGAGTTGAGGGCACTACAGTTATACAGGTGAGCGGAAACAAAACACTGTATTAAAGTGGGAGTGAAGGAAAAACATGGGAAGTACTGTGGATTGACAGGATGCAGAATCTAGAATCTAGATGGGCAGTGGACTAGATGGGTAGGAGTTAAAGGTGACTCCAAAGTTAGTGGTAGTCAGGAGTAAGCTCTTTTGAGGGATAAATGCTTGTTCAAAAGTTGTCAAAACTTTTAAACAGATTTTCATGGAGGAAGGCAATTATTTTAAATTCAAGTCATCCATTTCTCATAAAGCTAGGTCTGAGGCATTCAAATCTAGTGTTACGTATGTTTGATTCTGTCTTTCCTCCACTTTGGTGCAGTGGACTTACAGATGAACACATGTTATCGTGTTTCTATTTATGTGCACATGCTCAGTCTCTAACTCCAAATCGTCAGATTGCAGTCTGGAGAGCCTTATCAAGGCCGAGTCAGGAGTAGGGGATGATCTTATGCTAGATACATTTAATAAATGCATCTGTCATCTGAGTACTGGTTTTCCACATCCATATCAGTGTGGGTTTAATTTACATAAAATCACTTTCAATTGCCCTTGAAGAATTGATTCGTTCACCTTTTCTTCAAGACAAATAATGCAGTGAAAAAGTAAAAGGTCTAATTTCCCAGGGAAGAGTGGTTTAGAACTAGGGATTGGAAACATGGGCATTCTAGCACTGACACTGATACCAGAAACCTGGAATTCATTCAAACCGTCTGGTTTCAAGTTTCCTCATCTGCAAAATGAGATTTGTTGATCAGGACTTTTTCAGTTGCAAGTGACAGAAATGTGATTTCAGCTAGCTTATATTAAAAAAAGAATTTATTAATACAATAGGATGGCTCATGGACCCCAAGGGAACCACTAGAACTTTGGTCATTATCAGAGTTATCTTCCTAAAGAACAACTTGAAACATTTCACTTATTGCCTCAGAATCTATGCAGCTGTTGCCATTCTCCATAATTTAAAGTCTAAACTCCTAAGCATGCTACTCAAAGCCTGACACAATCTGTTCTCAAACGTCTTATTTTAATAATTGCCTGCACTGATTGAGCCCTACTGCAACCAGGATTTGTCTTATAGGGAAACAAGCCAGGATTAGAATTATGGGTCTACCTCTACTAACTGTGGGCCTTGAAAAAACTTCCTTAACCTCCATTTTCATTATTTGCAAAATGGGGGGTAATTACACTATCTGTCTTATTTCGCTTATTTAATTCTGTATTTCTTGGTGGGAAACACTGTCTCACATCTTACAGCTTTTCTTTTTTGTTGTTGTTTTGTGTGTGTGTGTGTGAGGAAGACCAGCCCTGAGCTAACATCCGTTGCCAATCCTCCTCTTTTTGCTGAGGAAGACTGGCCCTGGGCTAACATCCGTGCCCATCTTCCTCCACTTTATATGGGACGTTGCCATGGCATGGCTGACAAGCAGTGCGTTGGCGGGCGCCCGGGGGCACCCAGGATCCGAACCCGTGAACCCCAGGCTGCCAAAGTGCTGACTAAACAGCTGAGCCACCAGGCGGCCCATCTTACAGCTTTTCTTGATGGCTTATTCTTGGACCAGGGTGCAGGATCAAGCTATTTAAATAGGCTGCTCTCTTAGGAACCATGTTCATGGGAGATGCAGTTCCTAAAAGGTAGGAGCTGAGAGATGCAAAATAATTTGGACAATACAGAGATATGGACTTACTTATCAACTCTTAAAGTCTGTGTTTGGGAAATAATGTCCTTATCTGATACATCCTTGACATCTGTTCTTCCAAAATGTTCTGTTAAATTTTTCTGCTTCTTTTGTTTGTACTTCCAGCCTCACATTTATCTCCTGAATCCTTCTTCATTTTTAGCACTACCACACTTCCAGGAATTCTCGATTAATTGACTATCTTAGCACTTGTTGCTTTTAGGAAAAAGGTAAGCTGAGTTGACCTAACAGAGGTTGTTGTCCTCTCTACCCTTCAAAATAGCCACCATGGAAGACTGTGCCTCCTCACCACCTGCTTGATCCAAATTGTCCATTCGGGACAGGGTCAAGAATACTTGGTCAGCCTCCCCACTCTGAGCCTTGGAGGTAGTGGATTTCATGTTATCAAGGAAGGAATAGTTTCCTTACAGCTTTATTTTACCTGGACACGTATCACACCTCCAAAGTCCTTATTTAGCCTCAGCTCTACCTAATTAACCATTGACTTCTGTGCCCCCACCTGATTCCTACCTAATCCCTCAGTTCCGGTGTAACTCCTACATTTCAACATTTTGGGCAACAGTTCTTCAAATTTTATCTCAGATTTAGTATGTCTATAGCATTCACAAAGACAGGGCTTGACTGTATATGAAAATTGGGGCAGAAAAACAAAAAAGATGGTTGGATCCATCTTTTCTTCACAATTACCTAAAATGTGGATATCCGGGAATACAAGTGTATACATTTAGAAGTAGAATATAGCAAATCTTTGATGCTTAATGGTAGTTTTTTAGCTGAGCACTAATTCAATTGGAGAGGGGTGATTTCTTTTCATCTTCCTAAATAGTATATACAGAATCTTTAGTTTCTCTCTCTGAATTTCAACACAATAGATCCAGTGATACTTCCTGGGTCGTTGTGGAGAGACATTTGGTGGGGATGAGGGAAGAAGGCAGATGAAAGGGGAAGTGGGTGCTCTAGACCGGATGTTTGAGAAATAGTGATGGGGGGGGGGAAGTCATCTGCACCCCTATGCTCAGACCCAGTGATGCTTGGAAAGGCTTCCTGTGAGAGTATTATCTGGCCCTGACCACTGCATTTCTGGAAGGAATTGTCCCCAGAAGCACTGAGGGTGGGAAAGGGTCTGATTCTCAGTGGGGGGTCACATGGCCATGTATTGCTTACCATTATGCTCAGAGAAGTGCCACTAGGCTGGCACTATTCTGTTAGAACTACAGAATAGCTACCATACTAGATATTCTATTCCGAAGAGCTTTTTATAATTGGGTCGATTATAACTGTAAACATTTTTGAAAGATATCATCAGACTGTAAGGCTAAAAGAAATAGCCTTTCATCCTTCAGACACCTCTTTATTTCTCCAAATCACTATTTCTTCTTGTGTTCAACAGATGGAAAAAGTGCAGAGCCTTGTGTCTCATGCTGAAGAAGATACTGATGCACATAAGGTGCTGTCCTGGTCTATAGAAAACAACAAGTGAGAGCTGGTAGTGGAGAGGGGGAAGGTTAAAGGTTAAAACACACACATTTTAATTCACTGAACACATATTTATTGTGTATCTATTCTGTTCCAGGCACTGTTCTACGTACTGGGGCTATAGCAGCAAACAAGATAGACAAAAGCCCTGTCCTCGTGGGTTTACATTCTAGTAGAGAAAACCCAAAATACAAAAATAATAATAAATAATATAATATTAGCTATTTAAAAGTTCTGGGGAAGAAAGCAGAGGGAACCACAAGTACAAAAGTCATGAAGTGGAAAAGAGCTTGAGGTGTTTGAGGAAGAGCACAAAGCCCAGTGTAATTAGAATACAGTGAGCTTGGGAGAAACTGCTAGGAAATAAGGTCAAAGAGGTACTGGGGTAGGTAGACCATAATTTGATGAACCACCAAATGATTTGAGCCAACGGAGTGATATAATCTGATGTATATTTTTAAAATATTCCCCTAGCTACTGAGTAGAGAGTAAACTGTTAGGTGTGAAAGACTGCAAGCTAGGAGCCAGTTAGTAGGCTGTTGCAATAATTCAACAGAGGGATGGTGGTGACTTGAACCAAGACTATTTCAGTGAATGTGGTGAGACATGATGGTTTTTGAGAATTTGCTGGTGGATAGGATGAGGGGCTTGAGAGAAAGGGAGAAGTCAAGAGTCTAAGATTTCAAGCTTAAGGATTTTGGCCAAAGTTACTGGGTGACTGGAGTTGCCATTTATTAATGATATGGAAGACACTGGAGGAGGAGCTGGTTGGGGCAGGGAGGAATTAAGAGTCTTCCAAGTTTGAGACACTTATTAGACATCTAAGAGGAAACTTCAAATAGAAGGTTGAATGTATGAGTCTGGCATTGAGGAAAGAGGTCAGGGATAGATATATTACATTTCTCATCATATTTATATTACATATCTCATCAGCATTAGATAGTGTTAAAACCACCGAACTGGATGAGACCCCTTAGGGAATTATTGTAGACAGAGAAATTTGAGATAATAAGCCATCCAACATTCACAGACAGAGAAGTGTAGATGGATCTGGTAAAGCAGTCAAAGTGATGAGTGTAAAGCCTGATTGGAATGGGTTTAATGGGAAATGGAACAGCTTTCCCATATCACTGAGGATAGTGTTAACTGGTGTAAGGAATTTGGAGGACATTTGGCAATACCTATCAAAATTCAAATGCACATATCTTTGACTTCGCAATTCAACTTGAAATGTATCCTGTAGATATACTTGAATATGTGCAAAATAATATATGTGAAGGTAATTTTTTAAGTGTGGTAAAATTTACCTCTTTAACCATTCTTAAGTGTACAATTCAGTGGAATGAAGTACATTCACATTGTTGTGCAAGCGTCACCACCATCCATTTCCAGAACATTTTTCATCTTAAAAAACTGAAACTCTGTACCCATTAAACAATAATTCTCCATTCCCCCCTCCCTCCAGCCCCTGGCAACCACTGTTCTACTTTCTGTCTCTATGAAAGAGATGTGTTTTTGACCACCATCTTATATAAATTAATAATATTAAATTAATTTAATAGTATTGGCAGCCTACATAAGCAAACCAAAACCTAAGCCTGTAAATGGCTCAAGGTTAAAAAATCAAAACCAAAGGAGAACCAACACAAACAGCCAACTAGGGAGGCCAGCCCTGTGGCTTAGTAGTTAAGTTCCACACTCCACTTTGGCAGCCCTGGTTTGCAGGTTTGGATCCTGAGTGCAGACCTACACCACATTAGCTGTGCTGTGGTGGTGACCCATAGAAAAACTGGAGGAAGATTAGCATAGATGTTAGCTCAGGGCTAATCTTCCTCAGCAAAAAAAAAAAAAAAAATCAGCCAACTAGGGGCTGGCCCAGTGGTGCGGCGGTTTAGTTTGCGCTTGGCAACCTGGGGTTTGCGGGTTCGGATCCCAGGTGTCTGCCGACTCACTGCTTGTCAGCCATGCTGTGGTGGCATCCCATTTAAAGTAGGGGAAGATGGGCACGGATGTTAGCCCAGGACCAGTCTTCCTCAGCAAAAAAGAGGAGGACTGGCAACGGATGTTAGCTCAGGCTGGTCTTTCTCACCAAAAAGAAAAAACAGACAACTAGGCTTTCCAAATAAGGCAACTACTTAAGCCATAGACAATCAAATAATTTCCTTGCTTTACTTTCTAGTTTTCTCTATAAAAGTCTTGCCCTTAGTGGAGCACTTCTAACCACTTCGGGTTGGTAGCTGCCCAATTCGAACAGATTTTTGCTCAAACTCTTAAAATTTTTAATATGCCTCAGTTTATCTTTAAACAATACCCATCTAATTCCTTTTGTCATTTTCTAGGTCCTTCATAGTGTTTTATTTTTTTCTCATTACATTTATTTCCACCTGACACATATAGTTGTTTATCTGTCTCCCACCACTGGAGTGTATGCTCCTTGAGGGCAGGACCTTTGTTTATTTTTGTTCATTGCTATATCCTCAGAACCTAGCATAGTATTTGGCACAAATATTTGTTTGCATGAATGAGGTTCAGGGGGAAAAGCATTCCTATCCTAATTTGCTGGTTAAGGTAGATAAGACCTTGTCCCTGAGGATGTACCTTCTCCAGGTGTTGAGCCCTTAGTTCTTTGCTCCTATTTCTCCCCAACTATCAGTTCTCTACAAGCACAACTTTTCTCTTAATGCAATTTTGATCCAATTTCTTATCTTTTGCCATCACTTCAAATTTTTAGTCCCCTTGTCCTTCCTCTGTGACCTCCCGAAAACTGCTACCTCCAGTCCACCGCTGTCGCCAAGATACACGAACATATTGACTATTTCTTCCCCTCTCTCCATGTTTATTAGTATTATCCTGAAAACACACACGAGGTTTCTGGAGTAGAGACAGATCATTATTATTCACTTAAAAGCCAATAACCACCCTATGGTTCCCCATGTCCCATTACTTTCCCCTGGGGTGATACAACAAAGGCCAGATATTACTCTACAAATACAGGGATTACATTGTAGGAGAGGAATGCTCCTTCCACCCCCACCTCTTAGCACCCCCCGACCCCCCCCAAAAGAATCTGGATATTTATATAGAAGAGACAGGCAGCTGTCCCCTTCCCTGCTGAAAGTCTCCTTGGAGATGGAATGGAAAGGATCCTGGATTCTCACATACATAAATCTCTCAGGGGAAAGATAAGACCATTGTCTTCAGCTTTACGACTCAGGTATTCCTCCATGATCCTGGCTTTCACACTCCCCCAACTGTAAACGCATGCCTCTCTGAGGTAAATCTCTCTAGACTTCTCTCATCTAATTGGTCATAAGTGACCTTTCAAGGCTTGCTGGAATCGAGTTTCAGTAACATTTGTTCAGAAAGCCTTAGCTGTACAGAAACATAAAAGTATTTTCTCTACAGCCCCACACCAACTTACCCTCCGGGTGTCCTAGTATCCATCAAAGACCTTAATCACAAGCATCTGAAACTTAGTCTGACTGACTTAAGCTGAAAAGGAGTCACTAGGAAGCATTCAGCCAGGCCTGGGAACCAGGCAAGTCCAAGGGGATCTGGACAGCAGCCAGGGTTAGTCCACAGAAAGAGTCTGATGTGACTGCTCAGGAATGCCAGGCACCACAGCCACATAACTGCTATCAGCTGTTAGCTGCTGACAGCAAGCACTGGATGCCACAGCAGAACTTCTGCTACAACCACTGCCACCACAAGAATGGGGTAGACTCCATTCCTTTTTTTTTTTTTTTGAGAGGAAGATTGGCCCTGAGCTAATATCTGTTGCCAATCCTCCCCTCTTATTTGCTGAGGAAGATTGGCCCTGGGCTAACATCCATGCCCATCTTCCTCTACTTTATATGGGACACCGCTGCAGCATGGCTTGACAAGCAGTGCGTAGGTCCGTGCCCAGGATCCAAAGCCGTGAACCCCAGGCTGCTGAAGCAGAGCACACGAACTTACCCTCTATGCCACCAGGCAGCCCCTAGACTCCATTCTTTACATCACTGGTTTCCACTGGGACTGGAGCATCTGATTAGTTGCACCTAGGGCATGTGCTTCTGCCCCAGCTGCAAAGGAGGGAGGAGAGGAAAGTGAATCTGCCTTTTTAGATTCTATGGTGGGAGGTGGACTCTGACTGTAGCTAAGACATATTATGGAGAGTTGCCCCCCAGAAAGAAGGGCGCTGATGCTGGGCAGCCACAAAAACAACAAATGTCCACTATCTTGCTACTCTACCTGTATTCCTTATCTCGGTCTTTATCTACATCCTTCAAATACATAAATCAGAAATCATTGCATTATCTTTGAATTGTTCACCCCTACACCCAATAGGTCTCACAATTCTGTTGCTTTCCCCCCCCTTAAGCATTTCTTCTTTTTCCCCCCCGCCCAGGTTTATTGAAATATAATTGATATATAACATTGTATTAAAGTGTACAACATAATGATTTGATATACGTATATATTGCAAAATGATTACCACAATAAGTTTAGTTATTCATCACCTCACATAGTTACATTTTTTTTCTTGTGATGAGAACTTTTAAGATCTACTTTCCTAGCAACTTTCAACTATACAATACAGTATTGTTAACTACAATCACCATGCTGTATGTTACACCCCCAAAGCCTATTTATCTTATAACTGGAAGTTTGTACCTTTTGACCACCTTCACCATTTCCTCCACCTCTATTTCCCTTAAGCATTTCTTGTATCTATCCTTTTATATCTATCCCCATTACCAAGGCCACAATTGGGCCTTCATCATTTCCTCTTGGATATATATCCTACTTGGATATTTGCTCTAGTATCCTACTTGGTTTGCCTGAGCCAGGCCTCATCCCCTGCAATCAATCTTCCACAAGGCTATTACACAAATGTCTTTCTTTTTTGTGTGTGTGAGGAAGACCAGCCCTGAGCGAAATTCGTTGCCAATCCTCCTCTTTTTGCTGAGGAAGACTGGCCCTGGGCTAACATCCATGTCCATCTTCCTCTACTTTATATGGGACACCGCCACAGCATGGCTGACAGGCAGTGCGTCGGCAGGCATACGCGGGATACGAACCCGCGAACCCCGGGCTGCCAAAGCATGACCTAAACGACTGTGCCACCTGGCCAGCCCCTACACAAATGTCTTTCTAATATTTGATCACATAATTTCCCTACTTAAAATCTGCCGAGCAGTCTTCATCACATTCAGAATAAAGTTAAGACTACTGGGATGGCATACAAGGACCTTCTGAGGCCCCATTCTCAGCTTCATCTTCTTTCATATTCTGCTATATGAACCCTTCACTCCAATTGTGACAAAATACTGTTCTCCAAACATAGAGCACTTTCTCATACATCACATCTATGTATGTGCTGTTGCCTCTCTCTGGAATGTCCTTCTAACCTCATTTACTTGCTTAACTCCTACTTTTGCTTCAAGACTCAGCTCATAGCACCCCCTAGATGAGTTAGGGGCCCACCCTCTCTGATCCCACAACTTATTCTACACACATACATTCCAGCTTAATCACCATGTGTTAGGTTATTTTGCTGACTGTCTCTCTCACTAATTGATTTCTTTGAGGTAGAGACTTGCTATCTCTATATTCTCATTGCCTTGAATATTCAATAAATATTTGGTGATGGAATAAAAAGCATCACTGGAGGCAGAAAACAAAATTCCATTAAACTGAGATCTGAGCAGATTAGATAAGTTGTCCAAAATTATACAGCTAGTTATGGTAGAGCTAAAAATAGAATTCTTAATACCTAACTCACTACTCTCTCGTCTCTTCTGTAACTTCTCTTCTACAAGGCATATTGCCTCTTATGAAAATCTCACTGCAGATTCGATGGAAATTTGCTCCTACATATGGAAGGGACACATGATTGTAAGAAGAAAATACTCAAAGACAGTGCCCCAGTAGCAACTCTTATTAGTAAGAGGCTACGTAGCACCTCAGGAAAAGTTACCCAGGTTTTATCAATTTCATATACACTGAAATTATTTCCATCATAAAGTATTTAAAAGTCAGTGTCTTATAACACAGTCAGCTGATCTGCCTCAGTGATGTTTGAGGTGATGGTATTTACATGAAGGCAAAAATCTGGGTTTTGAGAAAGACAAATACTATATGAAATCACTTACATGTGGAATCTAAAAACAGCAAACTCAGGGGCCTGCCCCGTGGCCAAGTGGTTCAAGTTCCATGCGCTCTGCTTCAGCGGCCTGGGTTCACAGGTTTGGATCCCGGCTCGGACCTACTGCACTCATCAGTCATGCTGTGGAGGCATCCCACATACAAAACAGAGGACGATTGGCACAGACGTTAGCTCGGGGCAAATCTTCCTCACCAAAAAAGAAAAAAAACCCCACAAACTCAGAAAAACAGAGAGTAGAGTGGTGGTTACCAGGGGTGGGGGCTGGGAGAAATGGGGAGATATTGGTCAAAGGGCACAAACTTCCAGTTAGAAGATTAACAAGTTTGGAGATCTAATGTAGAGCTGGTGATTACAGCTAATATTGTATCATATACTTGAATGTTGCTCAAAAAGTAGATCTTAAATATTTTTACCGCACACACACAAAACAAATGGTAACTATGTGACAGGACGGAGGTGGAAGCTAATGCTATGGTGGTAATCATTTTGCAATTTATAAATGGTGTCAAATCAACACGTTGTTCACATTAAATTTACACAATGTTATGTGTCAATTATATCTTAATAGCGCTGAAAAAAAATAATGCTGGTGCAAAGAAAAGCAAATCTGGATTTAAAGGGAACAGGTAATGTTTTAAGACATTGATATGTCAATAATACAGGGTGGCTTTGTGCCATCACCCTTGTTAAGCAAATCAGATGATTTTATATGTCCCTGCCACTGCTTAGATCTGTAATTGTAGTAATTGTCTGCTCAATAAAAGTAACAGAGAGCAACTGACAGGCAGCCATGAGCACATGGATGACCCAGAACAAAGTTGCCAGGCTCTGCATGTGAGGCTGTAATTATAGGACCAGAGCAGAATCCACCATGACTCGAAGTCTAATTTTGGCTCAGTACCATGGCTCTGGGAAAACTAGAGAAGTATTTCCAAATCACTATTGCCAGGTGTTTTATAGCCTCAGGTTAACAAATTATTATACCTACATGGACTGTGGTAATAATAGGCAGTAAATATTTTCTTTTATCTTTGAAATTTCATCCTTTGTTTTGTTTTCTCACCAGAAACACTCAGAAGCTTGTCATTAGAATAATGAGACAACAGATTTAGTCCTAAGATGAAACAGGTATTTTAAATAGAGGAGTAAATTCCTATTTAATGATTATTACTATCTCTCAAAGAGAGTTAAGTTTAAAAAATCAATTGGCAGTGGGGCCAGCCCAGTGGCTTAGCAGTTAGGTTCGCACACTCCACTTTGGTGGCCTGGGTTTGGGGGTTCAGATCCTGGGCGCGGACAGATGCACTGCTTGTCAGCCATGCTGTGGCAGCGTCCCATATAAAGTAGAGGAAGATAGGCATGGATGTTAGCCCAGGGCCAGTCTTCCTCAGCAAAAAAGAGGAGGATTGACAATGGATGTTAGCTCAGGGCTAGTCTACCTCACACACACACAAAAAAATTGACAGAAAAACATTATGCAATATGATAACATATATATGTATAATAGAACTAGATATTTATAAATTTACACATGGATATTAATTTATTTATTAAAAGTCTACAAGGATAATATTCATGAACATGATCATGGTATCACCTCTGAGGAGGAACATTATATTGAGAAAAGAAAAGTTAAGGTCACATGCAGCAATTTGTACTTTACATATCTTTGTATTTTTTTAAGTTTTTACTAAAAATTTCCCAATTGTATTAAGTATTAATCTTACCAGTTAAATAAACAAACTTTTGAATTAGTAGGGCAAGATTTGACCTAGGCTACATAGAACTTCGCATGCCCTTAATAGCTCTCTTACTATGACACGATTATATTATAAGCATGTTTACATAACACAGTCTAGAAGTAATTCAGTATGTATCTGATATTTTATTATATAGATGTAGATATAGTGTAATCTTTTCTTATTGATGTCTTAATAGTTTATAACACTGTGGGGGTTTTAGTTGTACATTATTGTTTGTCTGTCACCATGTGGATGTAACCCTTCACCCCTTGTGCCCACCCCCCACCCCCCTTCCCCTTGGTAACCACCAATCAGTTCTCTCTGTCCGTGTGTTCACTTATATTCCATATATGAGTGAGTTCATGCAGTGTCTGTCCTCTCTCTGGATTATTTCACTTAACATAATACCCTCTAGTTCCATCCATGTTGTTGCAAATGGGACAATTGTGTCTTTTCTTATGGCTGAGTAGTATTCCATTGTATGTATATACCACATCTTCTTTAACCAATCATCAGTCGAGGGACACTTGGGTTGCTTCCACTTCTTGGCTATAGTGAATAATGCTGCAATGAACATAGGGGTGCATACACCTCTTGTGATGGTTGATTTCATGTCCAATGGGTAGATGCCCAAGAGTGGGATTGCTGGATCATATGGTATTTCTATTTTTAATTTTTGAGGACTCTCCATACTGTTTTCCATAGAGGCTGCACCAGTTTGCATTCCCACCAGCAGTGAATGAGGGTCCCTGTTTCTCCACAACCTCTCCAGCATTTGTTGTTATTTGTCTTTGTGATTATAGCCATTCTAACGGGTGTAAGGTGATATCTTAGTGTGGTTTTGATTTGCATTTCCCTGATGATTAGTGATGTTGAACATCTTTTCATGTGTCTATTGGCCATCTGTATCTCTTCCTTGGAAAAATGTCTGTTCATATCCTCTGCCCATTTTTTGATTGGGTTGTTTGTTTTTTTGTTGCTCAGTTGTATGAGATTACTGAGATTAATCCCTTGTCAGACAAACGATTTGCGAATATTTTCTCCCAGCTGGTGGGTTGTCTATTCATTTTGATCCTGGCTTCATTTGCCTTGTAGAAGCTCTGTAGTCTGATGAGGTCCCACTTGTTTATTTTTTCTTTTGTTTCCCTTGTCTGAGTAGACATGATATAGTGTAATCTTATTCATAAGTCTCTTATTTTGTTTCCAACTATTTAAAACAACTTTTAAAACTTTTTGTAATGGAGTTTTCCAAACACAAACAAAAGTAGAGAGACTATAAATAAGGAACCCCCCCAAGTAGCCATAACCAGCTTCAATGATTATCAATTTATAGCCAAACTTGTTTGCCTAAAATGAAAACTTTACTTTCTCTACTCATATAATTTCTTCCTCTTTGTAACCCCCTTTGTCTAAAGATAAAGAAGGGATTTTATGAATATCTGGTTTTGATCAATTCACCATTCTCAATGACTTTAATTAATCTTTAAAATCATCTTCCATTAACAACATGGTTATTTATCAGAGTTTCACAACTATCTGGGGCAAATTTATTTAAAATCTAAATCCCCTAAGATTTTCTCTGTCCTGTGATAATTCAAAAATATAAAAATCTTGTGCAAAGAACTACAATGATAATTATGTA
This sequence comes from Tapirus indicus, assembly GCA_031878705.1. NCBI lineage: Eukaryota > Metazoa > Chordata > Mammalia > Perissodactyla > Tapiridae > Tapirus > Tapirus indicus. The sequence goes on from CM062933.1 coordinate 28,150,507, forward strand.
TATAAAACTATCAGTGTACATTAATAGACAGTTATAAAGTTGAGTAAAATAGAAGTGATCGGAAAAGAAAAGAATTTGAGAAAATAAAAGTTGTATCCACAATTAACATTTTTCTTTGAAGTCATGGTTTTTGGTTTTAAGCATCTTTTGGTCAAATGAAAACAAACTCAGGTGGCAGATGCAAGCCCAGTTCACTATTTCAATGCCTCCACACAGTACACTCCTGGAGGTGCTTTGCAACTTAAAATAGTGTTCTTGTACAATGTATGGCAGAGCAGAACTTACAGGCCAAGACCATGAATTAGGCTGGAGAGCAAGGTCAATGGAGTGTAACCACGTGGTGTTTCAGCTCAATGGTGATTCAGGACCATGGACAGTGATACATGTGCCCTCACCTCCCTTATCACCCCTACTGTAGTTAGTTTGCTCCTACAGAAAGGCATCTGTTACTGTGTATCAGGAGTGGCTAGAGCAAAGGCACAGACGTGGTTCAGAGGCCAACTGCAGGGGCCAAGCATCTACAATCTAGCATCTACAGAGCCCAGGCAGAAGCATGGTAAAAGTCTTAAAATCCAAAGACAGGTATCCAAGGATTACACTCAGAGAAAGGAAAAGTTAAATCTGAAGACGAAAGGAAGGAATGAGGTACAACCTGAGGCTGAATAAAATAGAAAAGGGGAGGCATTCAGACTTGAGGGCTAGAAACAGCACTTTAAAGTACAGAAGCAGGCAAGCAGGTCCACACAACAGTGCAACTTGAGTAAGGTCTTCCTGCCCTTTGATCTGAATTCAATTCAATTCAAGTCGATTCAATTCCACAAGCACTCAGTGCATGCCAATAACAGTGAGATAATGGTTTTAAGCAGTAATCCTGGTGTGGACAGATAAGAGCTAACATATTTGCACTGCTCATAGGCATGAACAGGATTGAATGGATGCTATTGATTACACCTGTGACCTATGTCCTCTGGAGCCCTCATAGTCTTGACATTTGAAAGCAAATACCTTAATTCACTACCAATTCCTTTGTACTAACCCAGAGAAGATAAAGAAAACAGAATGAAAAGAGGAGTGAGGATGGGGAAGGGAAAGTGAGTTGGGAAAGGGAAAACTGATAAGTACTGACATTACTATTCCCACCCTCATTTTAGGATTTCATTCTAAAGTGACTTTATATGGACCTTCTTTAGGAAGAAAACCACAATTGTGTGTGTGTGTGTGTGTGTGTGTGTGTGCATGCGCATACATGTGCATGTAAGTTGAGAAAAACTTTTGTCTTGATTTTATCTCAGATAGATAAAGGGAGGCCAACACAATCGGGAGAAACAGACAAGTAAGCACAGTATATAGAGAAAAGTTTTTTCCATTCAAAAAGAAAATCACCTCTTACTTAACAGTAAGAAGAGAATGCTTACACTCCTTTTTAAATATTTTAAATAAAGGAAAATCTCATTAGAAGAAACAAACCAAGAGTACAGTGGGTAAGATTCTTAACATCAGGGGCTCCTTTCTCAGAGATTGACAATACTGCCAACTTAGTGGGAAGAAACTGTAAATAGAAGTTCAAGAGTTTGACAAATAAGCAAGCAGAAGTAGTGGAGGAACATACACCAACTTCATCTTGCTGTATCACCAGCATAATTATCATGGATGCAGCAATAACATATGGCATTAACATAAGTCTCTTCATTGACCTCTACAACGGATTTGGTATGATATGATTGACTACATGGATGTCCTCAAACTTCTTCAATGCTCCATGTGTACTTTTTCCATATTTGTGCTTTGTTGGCTATAGGATTCCTTGCTAGGTAAGAGACTCAGTCTCTGTTCAGAGAAATACAGGAAACTATACTCCTGCTTAAATCACACTCAGATCTTGCCTAATATCTAGGAATATCAAGGGCCAACCCTGGACCATAGTGATTTTTCTTCTGCAGAAGCTACAGTTAGGGGCTTTGAGCCAACTGCTAGAATAGGGGTTGGAAAACTTCTGTAAAGGGCCAGATAGTAAATATTTTCAGGCCTTTATGGACCATGGATTCTTCTCCATCACAAATTCTCCTTAGTTTTTTTTTATGATAATTTTTGTGTGTGTGTGAGGAAGATTGGCCCTGAGCTAACATCTTCTGCCAATCCTCCCCTTTTCGCTTGAGGAAGATTGTCCCTGAGCTAAGATTTGTGCTAATCTCCCTCTATTTTGTATGTGGGATGCCTCCACAGCATGGCTTAATGAGAGATGTGTAGATCTGCGCCCAGGATCCGAACCCACGAACTCCAGGCTGCTGAAGCAGAGCGCATGAACTTAACCACTACACCACAGGGCCAGCCCCTTTAAGGACAATTTCAAAATGTAAAAAACATTCTTAGTTTAAGAAGATTATGAGCCAGATTTGACCCAAAGAACATAATTTGCCAACTCCTGCAAGGAAAGAGGTTAGAAGAAGATTAGAGTTGTTTGGCCTAAAGAAAGTAGTGGGGTGAGGGCACATCAGTGAAACCAGGGAAATATAAATAACTCTCTAAAGAAGATGTATTGTTCTTTTTTAAAAAGGAATAGTATGGCCATGCCATCTATATTTTGTATTTTTTTTTGACAACTAAAATTAATTTGTCCCTTGGAAAAGGATATAATTCATCCATTCCATCCAAGCAGTGATGTTTATAGGATGATAAGAAAGACTGCTGACAAACTCAGGTGGGGTATTCACTATCCTCCTTGATTTTCTTCCTCATATCAGAGCTGTTTAAGCTACAATTCAAGAGAAGAAAACTTTCCTTCTATATTATGGGGAAAAAATCTGTATGTGTATATGTGTGTGTGTGTATTTATATATAGGAAATGGATAAAATATATGTGTTTACATAAATAATAATGAATATAAAAATATGTATATATAATAAATATATGTAAACACACATATTTATATATTTCCTCTAGTTCACAGCTCCTATTTTTGTAGAACACAGCTTTCATATATAATTTCAAAAGATATATAAGGGAGCTAATAGAGTATAATTGGATGAGTAGGATTGGTCATTGCACAGCCATCTAGTTAACTAGTTTTCTGCAATCGTTGCCTCCCACCCCCATAAGGTACTGGACATACCCTCTCATACAGCAAAGAGGTCTCTAGTGTCCCATTATAGAGCAGTACCCACGTCTGGAGTGAAGAGAGTTCTGCGTTTGCCTGACAGCCATTGCTAAGGTACATCTTGCCTGTTTCTGTTTAATCATTCAGCTGCTCCTCTTAGGGGAGAAAGTTTTTCATAAATGTATATATTTAGGTTAAACTTATTGTCAAGGAGGTGATACTGCCTGCGAAAAATGTATCCCATATGTGCCGATTACCTTACAGAACAGAGAAGCTATAGAGAGATTAGGGTAATGACTTGGATGGATGAACAAATAGGTCATCTAGAGATGAGTGAACTGATTTGTCTAATATTAGAACTGAGCCCTACAAACCCCCTGCCTGAACTAAGTCATTCAATTGCTTCTGTAGCTTTGGAACTTAGTATAGTTTTAAACCTTCAGAGTTTTTCATGAATTTGCCAGTCTTCTGCCTCCAGAGGATTATGAGAGCTGTAAAAACATACTCTAACAAAACTTCATTCCTAGAGGTTTACGATTTGTCAAAAGATTGTCCACCATTCTGTAAGGCTGTCATGATTTCCCTAATTCCCATCATAGAAGGGCTCTGAACATGAAAATTCTCAGCAACTGCATGGGCTGCAGTCATGAACAAATATCAAAATGTAACATAAAAATGTTCCTCCATAACACTTATCAGCAGATTGGACTTTATCATTTGAGTAGATAATATAAGGTGATAAGTTAATAACACAGAGGGTTTGCTGACCTGGGAGTCAAGGGACACAGACCCTTAGTTCAATTCTACCTTAAAGGGCTTTGTGAAGTTAAGACATTTAACCTCTCACTCCTTTTTCTCTTTGTAAAGTTGATTTCACATGCTAGTATCTATATCTCCATTAATGCTAAAGTTATATAAAAGAAGGAAAAGGAGAGGGTTCTTAATTTTGCACATCTCCCTACCTTTCAAATGCACCCTTCTAAATGTTTATCCCACAAAAATTAAAATACCAGTTTCAGTAATAGAATGAGAAGGATCAGTGGTTAAAAAAAAAAAAGAAAAAAAGAAAGCTAACCTATTGGGCAATGTGATCTGATTTAACACTTGTTTTAATTTCCTTAGGCAACCGAAGACCATCTCTGTACGTGCTGCCCAGACGTCTCATCTCTGTGGCGAGAATTAGGTCAGAGAGTTTAAATAAGACCAGTTTTTACCACCAGAGGAAAAATTGAAAGTTACTCACATGACTGGATGTAGTGGGCCCCTATTGAGTCAAAACCAGAATTTAGACATGTCTGGACCTGACTTTTAATGTGTTTTTCTGCCATCTCCCACACCTGCACGCTCCCCCAACCATGTACCAGATGCTTTGGAGAAAACAGTTTGTTGTGTGTCTTGGATACTTGTCTCTCAGTTCAGCTCCACTAATTCCTGTTGGAAGCCTGTAGAAAGAGAAGTTACAAAAAGAATTCCAAGGAACACTTTATATAGCACTCTAGGAGCCAAGGGGACACAGCTTGACGTAAGTGAGGAATAGGGGCATTCTCCGTGTCTTCTTACGGCACAACATAACTTTTCATCACCAATAACAGCTTCAGAAAATGCAGGGCTGCTTCAGCATCTCCAGATTTGGCAGCTCTAAAAACAATGAAAGATAAGTCTTTCAATCGATTCAATATTATATCGGATGTGGGCAACAAAGGCAGCGACCGCTTTCAGGGGCTTCTCTTCTCGGGCAGCACAATAACTAGGTGACCTGAATTCCAGAGCATATGAGAGGGCTTCCTAAGCTGATGTGAGACATGCCCTGGGAATTTAGAGGAAGTCTGCAGGTCCTGTGATAGCAGGTGGGGGCAGGAATGTGAAATGTGGGATTCATCACTTATTTAACTCCATTTATACCCACAGGCTGGTGAAGACTGAGCAATTCAGCTTATGTGGGTTTTCCGGTAAAATCCAGATTTCAGACATTCTTCCCATGGTGTTCATAAACTATGGAAATGCACAAATTTCATCTTCAAATTATATGTCCGATTTGGGGGCAGAAATATAGTTACCATATTCACATGTTATAATCAGAGAGGTGTTAGGAAGAACTCTTGCAAAAAGTCATTTTAATTGATTGCTGAAATGCCACCACAAATAACGTAATCCTTTTTGTTAAGCACTGCTCTCTGAGAGCAGATCTGTTCTGTTATCAGGTGAAAAGGAGATAGAAAGGGAGTTGAAGGGGTAGTAAATAAGTGAAAATGAGAGAAACAGGAAAATCTCTCGTGTCTTACAGTCTTTTTTTTTTTTTTTTTCAGGAAAGAATTCGCCCTGAGCTAACATCTGTTGCCAGTCTTCCCTTTTTTTTTTCTTCCCCAAAGCCCCTCTGCATGGTTGTATAACCTAGTTGTAAGTCCTTCTAGTTCTTCTATGTGAGCCACTGCCAGAGCATGGCAGCTGACAGACGAGTGGCGTGGTTCCACGACCAGGAAGCAAACCCAGGCCACCAAAGCAGTGAGAATGCCCAACTTTAACCATTAGACTATCACGGCTGCTGGCTCCTGTGCCTCACAGTCTTAACTAGTGCTGTTCCTCTGGCTGGAAGGCAGGAGGAAAGGGCCCTTTCAGTCTCTTCTTCAATCTCCCCCTCCCCAGTGTGTATCTGAGAAGTTTCTAATTATGCTGGTGAGATGGGTGTCATGGTTTGGTGAAAGGATCACTGGACTTAGAAATAGGGCACTTGCTTTTAGACCTGTCTCTCTAACTAGCTAACAGCAGGCTCTTGGGATGGAGGGGGAGAGGGGTGCGAGAGGAGTGGCCATGCAGTACTTACCAATTTCCATTATTATGTAAATATTCCCAACATGACCTATTTCAAGGTACCAGCATGATGTCAGTGAACATGGAGTCGTGAAGAGATGTGAAGTGGCACACCATTGTATAGTATTGACACCATACAGATACAACAAATGTAAATAACCTCAAGAACATAGATGATAGTAAAATAATTAGGAAATGATGAGTTCTGAGTATTTCTTACTTGTGTGCTTGTATTTGTGTGTGTGTATATGTGTATGTTCATAATAACTAAATATTATTGAATTACCAGTGTGGGTCAAAGTTTTTCTTTTAATTGAGGCATAATCAACATATAATAAACAGTACATATTTAAAGTGTACAGTTTGATAATTTTCGACATACATGTGCACCCATAAAACCATCAACAAAATCAAGATGGTAAACATATCCATCACCCCTAAAAGTTTCCTTGTGCCCTTTTGTAATCCCCCCCTTCCAGCCCCTCCTGTCCTTACTCTATCCCTCAGGCAACCACTGATCTGCCTTCTGTCACTCTAGATTAATTTGGATTTTATAGGACTTTATATAAGTAGAATCACAAAGTATGTACCCTTTTGTTGTCTTGCTTCTTTCACAGCCTAATTATTTTGAAATTCATCCATGTTGTTGTGTATATCAGTAGTTTATTCCTTTTTATTGCTGAGCAGTATTCCATTTATGAATATACCATAATTTGTTTATCCACCTATTGATGGATGTTTGAGTTGTTTCTATCTCAAAGTTCAGTGATGCTCTTTTCATTAAAGAAAATTCTTTTTACTTTTCAGGTTTCATTGTGGACCATTTCTATTGCTATGTATTCAAGTTCACCACTCTTCTGCAATGTCTAATTAGCTGTTAATCCAATATAGTATAATCTCTGACACTGTAGTTCTCATCTCCAGAAATTCTATATGGGTCTTTTTTTTATATCTTCCATGTTTCTACTTAAATGTTGAACACACAGAATATAGTAGTTAAAGTAAATAACAGTTTTACTGTTTTTCTACTAATTGTAACCTCTGTATCTGTTCTGAGTTGGTTTTAATGGATTGATTTTTCTTCTTGTAGTTCCTGTTTTCCTGCTTCTTTGCATTCCTGGTAATCTTGGGTTGGATATTGTGAATTGTACTTTGTTGAGTGCTGCATATTTTTGTACTCCTCTGAATTTTCTTCAGCTTTTTCTGAGATGTAATTAAGCCACTTCAAAACAGTTTGTTCCTTTTGGGTCTCAATGTTCTAATGTTTTAAGGTGGGGCCAGAGCAGTATTTAGTCTAGAGTTCATTATTCCCCACTACTGAGGCAAGACCCTTCTGAGTAGTTTACCCAAATTCTGAGTTTTTCCAGCTGGTGGGGACAAGCTATCTCAGGTCACGTGTGGGCACAGAGTCCTAGCTCCTTGAATCCTTTCAGATAGTTCTTTGGCCACCTCGGGTGATTTCCTTATATGCACGTGCTGCATATGCCCTTCTCCCCCTCTGCTCCGTGGCCTGGAATCTCTCTCAGAGCAGCAAGCTGGGGACAATTGTAGGGTTCGTTTGTTTCTCTTCTCACTGTCTTTTGCTACCAAACGTCCAGTGTCTAGAAGAGTGTTGTTTCATATACTTTGAGTTTAAAAAAAATTTTTTTTCACGAGGACAAGTAAATCCATTTCCTGTTACTTCATCTTGGCTGGAAGCAGAAGTGATTACCTTTATTCTTAGTATAATTTATTTCATTATAAGTTTATACAATTAAATTTTTAATAATGGCTGTGTAAAGCAACTGGCTCACAAAATTCCTGAAAATTTAACAACTAGCTCTCACGAGCCAGTATAAGCTACCTCTAGCACACCTCTGCTTGAGCTTCACTTTCTATATCCATCAGACAAAGATTATTTTATGCAATTTAAGATTACTTCTAGTTTATCAAGTCTAAATTCCATGGCCTTAAGAAGAACTGCTCTGGTCAGACTTTTAATTATTATTCAATAATTTTTAAATACAAAGCAAATAAAATAAAACTAATAAATTCTTCAGGATTCAGACTCAGAATTTAACCTACTGCACTACTCTCTTCTCTATATTCAATAGTCTCCTGCAGGCCAAGACACATTTCCATCTTGTTGTCTTTAGACTAAGAAATCACTGCAACTGGTATTTTTGCTTTTAGTCATATTCCTCTTCAATTCTACTTTCCATAGCATCAGGAGAATCAGCTTTCTAAAATCACAGATTTGACCAGATGTTTTCCCATTACCTGCGGGATGAAGTCCAAGCTCCTTAGGATGATATATAAGGCTTTTGCAACAAAAGAAATATAACAAAATAAATCACTCCTAAATCTTATTCTTCTTGGGAGTATGATACATCCACACCCCTGTCATGGCTCCATGGAGGCACCTGGTGCTTTTCTGCCTTTTGACTTTTGACTTGGCCATGTGGTTGCTTTGACCAATGGGATGTTAGGGATGTGACATGAGCAGAGGCTTGAAAGGAGCTTGCATGGTTGGGTTTGTGCTTCTGCCATCACTCTAAGAACATACCCCAGTAGCATTTGTCCCTACAGCCTGAGTGCAGAATGAGATATGTGGGGTGGATCCACAGTCTGAAGCAGAGCTCCCCAGCCAACCCCAGCCTAGATCAGTTGATCTGCAGACCAATGAGCATGAAAATAAATGCCAATTATTGTAGACCACAAAGATTTTTGTGGTGGTTTATCATGCAGCAAAAGCTGATGGATACAATAACTAACCTTTTAACTAACCTTGTTCAGTGCCAGGAACTTTCACCTTTATTAGCTCATTTAACTTTCCCAGTAAATTGTGAAACAGTCTTTCTTGCATTGTGTGGATGGGAGAAATGATATTTAGTGAGCATATTACTTACTTAAGTTTACATATTCAGTAAGTGTGGTGGATATGGGGTTTGAACTCAGATTTGTCTTTCCCCACCGCATATTCCTACTGCTCCCCCAATTTCTTATATTTTCTGCTTTAGCAATAACATACTCAAAAATAGCATTTATATCTCGATCCTTTGCACATGCTGTACCCCACTAGGCATATGGTAGGTGCTCAATACTTATCAAATGGCTAATGAATAAATGGCTGTCTGGAATGCCTCTCTTTTGTCACCTGGATAATTCATAAAAAATCTTCAGAACCTGATTTAGAGATCACCCCTGCATAAAGTTTTTCTTCATCTCTCCAATAATTTCCTGCTTTGTGCTTTTCAGTTTTTACCATAGTTCCAATATTCTACCTATCATACTAAATTACAATTATTTCATGATACATTTGTTTTCTTTACCTTAAAATTTCTCAACGTTAAGATTCATAATAATCTATTTTGTGTCCCTAGGGCTAGTCTGGGAACAGCACATGCCTAGCAAATGTATGTTTTCATTCTAAGCATTCTTCTTGATCACCAAAATAGTACAGGATCTAAGCTTCCAGGAAATTCTAGTGAATTTAAGCATCATGACCATCTGGTGATGCTATCCACATTCATAAGCTGACACTAAAGAAAAACCTAAAACTAGTAAGTTTCAAGGGGTTTGGGAAACTCCCTACCTGTACCCTAGGACTTCCCACCTCTCTTTCACGGCCCTCTTGAAAATCATTGCATATAGTAGGATGTTATGATGGGAAAGCGCGGCACTTGTGAGGGGAATACGCACAGGGGAAGAAATGTTTGAAAATCCTGTGTTTAATTCCGAGGTTTCAGAATGATTCTTCTTAACCAAAATATTTGAAGTGCATAGAGTTTTGTAAGGAGAAATAAAATTACCTAAGACTTGAAGTAAGTACTTTTTAAACCACGTATTATTATAGAGCCTGCAGAAAAGACTATCTGGATGATACTTTATCAAAAAATAGCAACAACCACTAGATGGCAGCACTTATGAACTGTAATCCCACCAATGGCTCTGATGTCGGTTTAACTTTTTCTTTGTTTTTAAGATTATGATCTATGATACAAGATAATTGGAAAACATATGAAATGTTTGCTTGAAATATATTAATGGTATATTTAGAAAATAATAGAGTAAACTCAATTATGGTGACAATTCTTATAATAAGAAGAAAATTCTCATTTTAAGTGACCATTTTGCAAGCTCTGGAGGACCGTGACCTGGCACTTTGCCAAAATAGGACCAGGACAAAATTCTACGTACAGTGTTTCTCCATAGGCAATATCCTGTCATCTCAAGAACCCAATAAGTGCACTTTGAATTTATGTATTTGGGATTTTCTTCAGGTCATGAGAGCAAGATCGTCTTCTTCACAAAAGAACCACACATTATGGTCCTGCAAATGCACCTTCCTGTGTAGCTTCTTGCCACCTACCTAACAACTGTCTTCAGTTTCTCCTTTTAGATTTAAGCCACGGAATCACTAAATTCCCTAGTGCTCCTCTTCTGAAGCATATTCAACAAAACAAATAAAATTGGTGCACTAATACAAAGGCTGCTTACAATACAAAAGTTTTCCTTTTTTTTCCCTAGAACACAAAAATCCCTCTTGGGCTGCTTCTGAATAGCAAAACCAAGTAAGGTGCATCAAAAGCAAGGAGCATGCTAAAGGTGTGTTCACTGGGTGGGGTCTGTGGGCCTGTGGCTGAAAGTAATGCAAGTCTAATTAGTTGCTTAATGAACCATTATTAAGCTGTCTGGGGTTGAGCGAGGAATGTACACACTTGGCTCAGCTGACTGGCATCATTTTGATCACAGTCTGAAATAAAACAATAGAATTTGTTAGGCCAGTGGGTGGATACTTTCATAGATAGCCTCAGAGCTCTCTTCCATTTCTGAGGTTCTATAATAAATACATGAGGCTAATTAAATAGCCCCTGTTTCTCATACCACCTGAATTTAGTTTTAAGAAAGTGAAATGGTTTTTATTCTTATTGAAAAATAAAAACACAGGGGCCGCCCAGTGGCACACCGGTTTAGTTCACGCTTAGCAGCCCAGGGTTCGCCAGTTCGGATCCAGGGCGCCTGCCGACACACTGCTTGTCAGCCATGCTGTGGCGGCGTCCCATATAAAGTAGAGGAGGATGGGCACGGATGTTAGCCCAGGGCCAGTCTTCCTCAGCAAAAAAAAGAGGAGGACTGGCAATGGATGTTAGCTCAGGGCTGGTCTTCCTCACACACACACACACACACACAAAAACAGTAAAATCACATCACAGAATTAACATTTCCATTGAGTGAGCCTTATGACAGAAAAGTAAAATAAGGCACTAATATTGCTTTCCATTTTCTCCAACTTCAAATTTTTGTTTGCATGCTCTGAGAATTTTGTTCTAGACTATTAAATTATTGTTAATATACACTAAGATTCTCTTTCAATAATAAGATTTATATTCTGCTTTCTAACCATAATTGGTAGAGTTATTTAAGCTTAATTCTGTGTTCAAATGGGTTCAGTGTGTATTGCTAGTCCTTTCCTACATAACTTAATCATTTATTTTCATTTATCTCTTAAAGATGAAGAAAAAAATTCTTGAAGTGCTTTTGTTTATTTGTTTTAGTAAAGATTATATGGAGGGTTAGAGATGGAATTAGGGTTATTTGACATGTCTTCCTTGTTTTGTAGAGTCCATATTTTCTTTAATCTCTTTGAGAATCAAAGAAATTATGTAAAATTTTGTTCTTCCAAAGTGTGCCTTCATCTATAATTTACATCCTTTATTCCATTTTGATTTTGTTCTAGCATTTCTGTACAGGTCCCATATGGGTGTTTCTTACTATTTGCCAAAAAATAGTGTAGTGGAATCGCCTTCCTGCCTTTCCTTATTCATTTGGGGACCATTTGAATCCTTACCGTAAAATATGAGCTGAAGGTTTCATTTTGATGCTTTTTATTTTATAATCAGTCCCTTAGCTGCTTAAAGGGGGTGGAGGGTAAAAAACATGTGGCTGTAGATAGCCAAGTGTTGCTGCTTTATATTACTCTCCACCACTGTCCAGTTATGCCAAATTATGAAAAAATATTTTATTTTTCTTATTCACTGGGATGTCCTTGGGTGTGGGTTTATTCTCTAGTTTAAGAGTCACACAGTTTCGTGATAAATAAGGTTAGTATGACACCCCATAGTTTGTTAACCATTTTCTTTCCTTTTGGTTTTTTTTTTGAGTCAACTTAGCTTTTTCTCCATCCAATCATCTTTGTTCCCCTGCTGCAAATTTGGTTCCTAATATGGAATCCCCTCTCTCTTACTCTTCAGAGTCCCTTACCCTTCACCCTGATGAAGGAGCCAGATTAGAGAATTTTTCAAATGATAGCTAGTGGCCACAGGGTCTATCACAACTGACCATCCGGACTGGGGGAATGGGCTACAGGCAGCTTGGTCTTTGCCTTTCTTGCTGCCTCCCACGCTTTCAGCCTTGCATCTTCAAAATGGGCACCTCATTACCTTGACTTACATCCCATAACAGTACAAAATGACCTCAAGTAGGGGAATGCTTTGTTGATACTTTGTAAAAGCATTTCTCAGACTCTTAACTCTGAGAATTCTACTTATTATGTTATGTACTCTATAATGCTCTAATTTTTTCAATTAGCTTGTTTCATTTCAATAATTTTAAGATTAAAGTTTTAAAAGATTAATCAGCTTTAATACTGTAGCAAGTAAAATTTTAGTACATTGGAAATTTAAATGTGAAATGGCTATATGTAAATAAGAAAATGCTTTGTAGAAAAAGTGGATAGAATTATGATAAAAGTAGCAGTAATGAAAATTTTTCCAAATGAAGATAAATACACTAGAACAAGTACATAGGCTGAGGAAGTGCAATAATTTTATTGAAATGCAATGAAAACTGTATTCAATATAATCTAAACATTAAATTGAAGAAAATATTGAAGGAAAAGGAGTCTAGAGCTTTTTATTGAATTAATTGACTTACTTCAGAAATGTTAAAACATTTGAGGATGCTGGAAGTACTTCTGCATTTTTAGAAGTGCTCTAACTGATTTCCAATTATCATGAAGACTATTCCAGTTCAGTAGACCATAGGCATCAACCATAAGCCCTTTAACAACATCTCAGGTGTTTCTATGAGATGGTGATTATATTTTAGATGCTTGTGTGCACACACACAGATATTATAACTTGAACCAGACAACTTCCTCATAATGCACTAATTATTATTCAAACCCCTTCTAAGTCACCTGTTCAGCTAAGTAGGAGTGTCTGAGTTCTAAGCCCTTGGGGAACGCTACAGAAACCTGAGAGTCTAAGGAATTTGAACATCTCCACACCATTTTGCATCAACTGTTTATTTTATGGCTAACTGCTCCACAGGTTTGTTTTGCAGTTAGAGCATCACTATAGCAGAGTGAGTTGTTAGATAAAAACATTGTTCTATGAATCAATATCATAAATAATATTTTAGTCCCAATCCTGCTTCTTATTAGTGATGTGAATGAAACACAGCCCCACTTGTCTCAAGTTCATTTGTTCTATTATTGTCCAAACAACCCTTGGGATAATCCTACCATGCCCTACATCTCTGCCCAGTAGGGTTCTGGGAGGCGAGGAGAATTGGCTTGAGCCTCTACCCACTATCAGGACTGGGACTACCACGTCTGCTCCCTTGACAAGCCCATGTGGTTCATGCTCTTCTTTGATAAACACTGCAGGATTCTGTTCCTTGGCAATATTTTCTGGACTGCTGTTTTCACCATTGTCCTAATGCTGGCACACATCTTTGCATCTCCAGCCACAATGTGCTCTTGATCTTCGTTGTATTAATCCCACAGTGAAGACTGAGTAGTACTAAAGTGTTCTTTTTTTAATGATACCCTTTTGGACTCCAAATATAACTCTCACTACTAAATGATTCCTCACTCTACTGAAGAGTCCCCTTCATGAGGGTTGGCACCAAATGTATTGTTTATTTCCATATCTCCAGGACACTTCATGGCACAGAGTAAGTGTTTAATAATATTTGTTCAATGAATGTTCCAATTCCCTTAAAGATTAGCTAGCACAGCCTGCCCCATTTACTTCAAAAGTTCCCCCTCAGCTCTCCTGGCCTAGGAAACTCCCCCTAGGTTTCTCTTTCCTAAGAATTCCTCCAAATCTGCATAATAACCTTACTGTGCTTTTCTGGTAATCTCCCATAACTGATCTACCCCTAACATCCTCCACTGCCTTTCTATTTAAGAGGAAAATCTCCGCCATTTTGTTGAGAAACTCAGTTTCCCTGGTCTCTCCCATGTATACATGTTATAAAGCTTTGTTTGATTTTCTCCTGTTAGTCAGTCTCATGTTAATTTAATTTGTAGCCCAGCTAGAAGGGACCCAGAGTGGGTAGAGGATACTTTTCCTCCCCTTCAGCCCATAGGGATGAAGACTAGTTCCCTGTGGCCATTTGTTGTCAGAGGAGCTTCTGCTCTCTTTGCTTGCCAACGACTTCCCTTTTGTAAGTTTAATTACCACTGTCTTAAGGGCAGATTTATATGCTGTCTTACTATCAGGCAGGGAAAATGTTCCCTATTGAGACACAATGTCTATCCCCACAGTACAATCTATAACACAATCAGACAAATAAAGAGATATCACTTCACATAAAATCTGTAAAAATATCAGTTTTTCTACAAAATTTCATCTGAATTCCATTAACTCTTATACCTCTAATCATAGTTTTTATTAGGACTTTATCAATAGGTCTTGGTCTTATAATTTTGGACAGTGGAAGCATTCCAGTCAGACATTTTAAAACATACTCAGGCAAAGTTGATATAACCTCTTTACATAATTAGCTTAAACATTCCAACCTTTATAATCTTATCAACACTTAGACTTTTACGTTTTTTTTTCAATTTAATTGTAACCTGAGTCAGGGTCTTAAGGCTAGTCAAAATTTTTTTTCCTTTTTTTAATCTAGCCTTTTCATAATTACCAATAAAAACAGTTATGATGAAAGCTCTCACAAAATTCTTTTTCCCCCAATTTAGAAGTTTTCCCAATTTAAACGGTCCATCATCTGCCTATATTGATGGGTAGGATCTTAATCTTAACAGCGATCCATACCAAAGCTTTAAGTATGGATGCAAGAGGCATCCCCAAAGAGATCCAGAGAATTTCACTCCCAAAATAGCCTAAGAAAGAACAAAGGTTGAGACGACAAAGGCCCCTATGAAAGCAAATGGGACCCTTTGTGACAAACCCCTGAGAGCTGACATAGCCGGACAAATAGTGTGTCCCAGATCCCCAGTCTATGGACTGGCCACCATGATGCACACCAGCACATGCATCCTCTGGAAGGCAGAGACCAGAAAGGTCACAAAGCCAAGCTCTCAAGACATAGAACAAGACAAAAGCCCCAGACAACAGGCTTATGGAGATGCCTGTGTCATAGGACAAACGACAAAAAAAGAGACAAGGAGAAATAGTGACTATATCTGGGAGGAAAAGGATCAATTAACCAATTGAGTACTCAACCAGATCCTAGAGTTGCTGGGTCTAAGAAGCTAGCTTCACCAATATTTTCTCCTGCTAATCTAAATTTAGAAAAGAAAAAACTCACCACTCTTGTTTCCACTGGAACCTGCAGGCTGACTTGGTAAGACTGACGTGGTAAGAACACTCACTTCCTGCTGGCTATTGTCAGGGGTCCAGGACCTCTCAGCAGCAGTAGTCCAGGAGCGAAAAGTGTCCAGCCAGTGAAATTTTTATCCTGTCCAAGTTGCCAAACTGAAGGGAAGGAAAAGTATCCTCTACCCACTCTGGGTCCTTTCTGGCTGGGCTACAAATTAAATTAACATGAGACTGAATAACAGGAGAAAATCAAACAAAGCTTTATAACATGTATACATGGGAGAGACCAACAAAACTGAGTTTCTCAACAAAATGGTGGAGGTTCTCCTCTTAAATAGAAAGACAGTGGAGGATGTTAGGGGTGGGTCAGTTATGGGAGATTACCAGTAAAGCACAGTAAGGTTAGTACGCAGATTTAAGACCTCATCTTCTGCACTGACGAGTTTCTAGAGATGAGGTCATCTGCCCCTCTTCCCAGTAAAGAGAAGAAGAGACCTTTACAAATGGAGATTTCCCCTTATAAATGTAAATGTTTGGTCTTAGCAAGGACCCTCCCAGTCTATCAATACCCAGAGTAATCTATGGTGATGGCCCATCCCAGCGACAAGCCTTCCATCCCAAATTCCTATAGACACTTAGTGGAGGAGAAGGTCAAAGCCTCCTTCAGAGAAAATAATCAAGGTAAAGAGAGATATTTTGAGGTGGTCAATTCTGATCTCCCACAGGGCTAAAGACTTCCTTTCCCCGCCTAGAGGCACAGGTGGCTTGGGTTGGGGAAGTGCCTTTTGTCCCCACACATGGCACCAGCAGGCCACTGGGAACCTTAGTGGCACTAGAAAAACCAAGCAGACCAAAATAGCACAGCAAAAGCTCTGAAAATTAAATTGTCATTGAAACCACAGTCTCTAAGTGGAGCAGGACTTGCATGCTAAACCTAAACAGAGTGAGTCTGCTAAAATAGAAGGTTTAAATAGGACCTAGAATTTCCTAACACAACAGGCCAAATATCCAGGATACAACAGAAAATCACCTGTCATACTAAGAGCCAGGAAAATTGCAACCTGAATGAGAAAAGACAATGAAATGACACCAACACTGAGATGAATCAGAAGTTGGAATTACCTGACATGGAATGTAGAACAGCCATCATAAAAATGCTTCAACAAACAATTATGAATTCTCTTGAAGCAAATAAGAACACAGAAAATCTCAGCAAAGAAACAAGTTAAAAAAAGAACCAAATGGAAAATAGAAAACTAAAGAACACAGTAACCAAAATTAAAAAAATCACTAAACAGGCTCAATTGTGGAGTGGAGGTGATGGGCTACAGCAGTGAACTTGAGGACAGATAACTAGAATTCAATGAATCTGAATGGAAAAAAAATAGTCCGAAAAGAATATCCTTTCCCTGATGATCAACAAGAAGTTCTCTTTTGCTATGTTGTGAATTGTTTCCCTTCCTGAGGCTTTAATCTCTACCCCTATCCCCCACAGAAGTTGAGTGGATTTCATCTCCCCTCTTTGCCCTACAGTCCCAAAGCTTTCTCCAAGGTGTCCTGGGACTCTAAGCTAAAAGAAAAATTTGTAACTAGCCTTGAGCTTCATGTAACCAATGTCACACTCTGAATCCTTTCATCTCCCATCCATTGGATATATCTTGTGTTTCCTCTTATAAGATAGCATTAGGCTGCCCCATCGGGACTCAGAAGCACAGTCTCCCACCTGGAATGTATTTATGACAATCCTTTGAGCTCCAAAACAAGTTAGTTCTGTAAGTTTGAGAAGTATATATTTAAATCTAAATACATAACTCTTTATTAAGATAATACTATAAATTAGTTAGCCATTCATTATACAAAGTCAAAAAATGTACAAAAAGTGATACAAAAAAACATAATTTTAGGTACAAGTCACATTCCTTTCAGAGTGAATCTTAAGTTTTATCAATGAGGTCTTAATCTTTGGTTTTCTTTGCTACCTTTAAGAAAAACAGAAATCTTCCACTTCTGGTATTTTGGATCTGTTCTCAATTATGTTTGCTGCTTCAATTTGTATGTTCTACTTTGGGAATAGTTTCAACATCTAAAGCCTTACTTTAGCTGTTTCAGCTGCTTTGTAACTTTAGGGTTTCAGAGCTTACACTGGGAGTCTGTTGTTAACTAATTAGCTCTGGCTAATTACTTGCATATTGCAGTTGTCCTGGCTATTTGTGCCTGAATCCACCGTAATCTCTGGGACCTGAATTCTTGGCATTTCTCTCCCTTGTCAGACTTGGCTTCCCTCTGTTCTGAAGCTTGCTTGTTAAACCCTCTCCTTCCTGTCTCTCTCTTCACACTAGGAGAATAACAAACTCTTCTCCCAAACTCTTATTAAGCTCATTATGGTTATTCACACATGCAAACAAGTACCTACAATGTTCCAGGCAAGGTGCCGGTCTATTGAAGAAAGGGAGTTGTCAGCAAGCACACTTAAGCATCCCCCCTTTAAGTCTTTCTTTCCACCTGATCTACTGGGTTTCGTGTTCATAGTGCTTTGCATAGTATTTTTCCTGTGTTTAAATCCTAACTTAAGGACCTACTTTCTGTGTGTCCATGAGCAATCTATTTAACATCTACCCCCTCTCCTGCTCAAGTCTCAGCTTATCCAGTTATAAAATAAGAATTATATTAACAATATATGATTCTGTGGTAAGGATCAACTGTGTAACACAGCGCCTAGAATATAGTGAGCACTTGATAAATGTTGTGGCTGTTGTTACTTTTCTTATTTCTATCACTGAAATAAGTTGTTCCCATCTTCTTTATATAATAAATTATAAATTCAGTGAGGACAAGGCAGTCTTATTCATCACTGTATACCATTTCAAGAGGCTTTACATCCTAAAGCTGACTGACTCTGTTTCATGGCTGCTATTGCCACCACTATCATCACCATTACATAGACTGTATCACACTCCTTCAACCAGAACTTTCTGCTACATGGGCTACAAAAAAAATCAGTCACAATAGCCTTCCAACTTTGGGGAAATCCCTACTTGCTTTATTATGATGTCACCAAGTACACCAGGAGGCAGCAGAGATGTCCCTGGCTCTGTTTTTCTCAAAATCCCAATTCAAAGAGTCACAGAGGATTGTCATTGGGGCCTGGGCATCTGCATTTCTAATAGTCAATATGTGACTTCTTGAATGATATATTAATTCCCATTGGATGATTTAACAAAATTAATTCATATAATTAATCATGGTTCTATATGATTTACTGAATCTCTTCAAGCAAGGTGAACTTTCAAGCAAGGTGAATCTGGAAGGAATCTGTATGGCATCATTTTACTTCTGTTCCTGCAGATTATTATTGGGAGAGAGGGCATGGACTTAAGGCAGTAGTCAGACGTAAATGCTTCTCCCACCATTATTCTACCAGGTCTAGCACCCAGCCCCTGGAATTGAAGTTGACTAAACTTCATTTAGGTCCCCATTTTGTAGTAACAGTTGCCTTGTCATATATATATTTTAAATATGTCCCAATACACAGGTACTAATATCCATACCCAACTTAAATATGTCTTCTAGAAACATGGCTGGAGGCTACTTGTCTCTGTTACCGCTCACTGGGCTTGACCGGTTTGAAGCAGTGATTTCAGGTAAGTGGGTCATTCCAAGGACTACACTTGGTGAGAAGTATTAGGAAGCTTGATTGGTTGTTGATCTAAGCCCTAGTTTTCAATCTAGCTTTTTTGTTTTAATCTCCATCTGTCTCACTTCTTTGTATATGTCTTAATTGGTTTAGAACTGGAAAAAGGAAAAGGGAGTATTGTTTAATGTCTCTTCAAGCATCCCTAGAAACTAGTGACAAATCCAAAGCAAGAAGAGAAACTGGTGCACAATAAGAAAGTAGGTAGAAAAGAGACACTGAAATAAGGAAAGCAAAATAAAAAGAAGGATATGTTTGTTAAATAACTACAAGTGATAAGAATGGCGCTAACAACTGCTTTTGGTGCTATTCCTGACAGGCTATTGGGGAAGACACTAGGTAGACACTAAAGTCTAGAATGTTGATCTCTTTCCTCTTTATTATGCTGCCCTTATTTGCAGGTAAAAAAATTAGTAACTGACCACTTATAACCTAGAAATGTAATTATAGATACCGATACGGGTCACTAAGGAACTTTGTCATAAACAGAGGTGGATTAACTGATGTTTAACACCTACCCACCAAAAGAGAAAACTTTCATATATTTTATAACTTTTGTATAATTTTGCTTATTGGTTCTCTCCTTTTTTTTTTTTGATGAGGAAGATTAGCCCTGAGCTAATATCTGTTGCCAATCCTTCTCTTTTTGCTGAGGAAGATTGGCTCTAGGCTAACATCCGTGCCCATCTTCCTCCACTTTTTTGTATGTGGGATGCCTGCCACAGCATGGCTTGATAAGTAGTGCGTAGGTCCGCGCCCGGGATCTGAACCTGTGAACCCTGGGCTGCTAGAGCAGACTGTGCAAACTTAACCACTATGCCACTGG
Source organism: Tapirus indicus (assembly GCA_031878705.1). Lineage (NCBI taxonomy): Eukaryota > Metazoa > Chordata > Mammalia > Perissodactyla > Tapiridae > Tapirus > Tapirus indicus. The sequence continues at coordinate 28,170,481 of CM062933.1, forward strand.
GCCAGCCCCTCATTGGTTCTCTTGAAAGTGCCTCAGACATTATGATTCAGATGACTCTGAACTGAGGTCCAGGAATTTAAACTTCTATTAAGCTCTTTAGGTGATTTTGATGTGGGCAATCTGTGGAACACCCCTTGAGAAACATGAAGTGAGCAGCCTCAGATTTCTTCCTCTGTAAAGAGAAATGATTGTGCTCAATTCATAGGTTTATGATATACAAATGAGATAATGTACATGAATGCTTAGAACAGAGTCTGGCACTTAGTAAGGATTAAACACAAGTTAATTATTCCTTTCTATTTTAGAAGGTATTTTCCACAATACTATAAGGAAAACTGATGAATTACAACATAATTTTTACCTACTCAATCAGATCACAATAAATACATTTTGGTATTCAGCTGGATTTACTTCTGAATAGCTTTCCTGACTGCTTAAGACTGGTCTGCCACTTGCCCCAGGTTAACATCCATTATGCTGTGTTCTAATAAATGGAAATTAAGATGGCTATCAGAATATTTTTATTCTGTCCCATAATTTGAGCTAACTTGTTCATGCCTATCTTAAATACCAAGAACCATTTGTACTTTAACACCGTCTTTTCATTGCTTGATCTGTAAGTCTGAAAGCAGGAATTTCAGTTACTAAAGTTAAGACTAATGGAGGAAATGACCCTGGGCAGATCATTAGTTGGGAATTCTTCACCAATCAATTCTATAACAACAACAACAAAAAAAATCAAGTGTTTAATATAATCTATGTTAAAGCTAAATAACCAAAAAAGCTGTGTGAATCTGCAAAGTTTTAAGGCATCTTCTCTTTTCCTTCTTTGACATTTCAAAATATGTTGCAATGAAATAATCCAATATCTTTCTTTTTTCAGCAGATCTATTCTTGTGGACAATCCTTGAACCCTCTGTGAATTTTTATTGGGGGATAATCTAGTATTTAAAACTTGAAAATAGGCTCTAAAACTCAGCAGAGATATCTTCTTCATACCCATCACCACCTACAACTCTGAGGAGGGTTTCTGGTTTAAAAAAAGAAAACTATTAAAAAATTATTTGAAATACACTGCCTCATATGTTGTGTTTCTGACAAAGCTAAAAGCAGATGATGCCAGGCAATCCTTTTCCAGATTAAACAATGATCATACAACAGAACCTTGAACTATATTGCTTCAGTACCTCTTATAATTTATATTTAGAGAAAGTTCTGAGTAACCTTATTGAAAGGAAAACAGTCAAAAAATAGAAGTTCCTGAATTTATTTTTATTTGTATGTCATTCTTTAACCTTTCTATTCAGTGGCCAGTAAGTCAGCAAATAATTTTAGGTAAAGAAGATAGGCATGATTTGAAGATTAGCAGAGTGTTCTCCATCTATGCTCCCCAAATGCCACTTCCTACTCCCCCACCCTACGAGTGACTCAGAACAAACTTGTCTGTCCTGGAAATTCTTCCTCAAGAGTTCTGGTTAGAAAGCAAAGATAGGAAAAATTGTATGAGAAGCCACGTAAAAAATACTAGGCTGTGATTATATGTGCACACTGAGTTTATTTACCAGGTTAGTTCTCATCAGAGAGAAGGTGGGTCTAGATGAGAATAGAAGGTTAACAAAGAGGTCACGGAAAAATGCCTTGACACACTTCTCTAGAACATGGGAGTAGGTACCCACAACCTGGCGACATCAGTTGATAGAAGCTGACAAAGGGTCTGAGGGTCGGAATTCATATCAACTAACTTTTGCTCTGTAACAAACCACCCCAAAATGTAGTGGCTTTAAACCTCAGACACTATTTCTCATATGTCTTTGAGTTAGCGGGTTGATTCTTCTGGTCTAGACTGGTTTGACTTGTGGCTAGATGGTCTTGGATATCCTTACTCACTGGTGTGGCAGTTGGTCTGCTGGGTGACCTAGGATGGTTGATCTAGTTCATCTTTGCTTCACTTGTTCTCTCGTCCTTCCAAAGTCTGAAATTCTTCACAGAGTGGTCTCGGTTCCAGAGAGCAGTGAGAGAGCAAGCCCCAGCACACAAGTACTTTTCAAGCCTGTGCTTGTATCTCATCTGTCCCACTATCCAAAACAAGTCACAGACAAGATCAGAGTCAGTGTGTGAGGGGGCAACACAAGGGCATAGAAATAGGGAGGGGAATTACTGCAGCCAATTTTTCTGGGTTGAAAGATACATTTGCCTTCTTTACACTTTTTTTTTTTTTTTTTTTTTTTTGGTGAGGAAGACCAGCCCTGAGCTAACATCTGTTGCTAATCCTCCTCTTTTTGCTGAGGAAGACTGGCCCTGGGCTAACATCGTGCCTATCTTCCTCTACTTTATATGGGACGCCGCCACAGCATGGCTGACAGGCAGTGCGTCCGCGGGCGCCCGGGATCCGAACCCGCGAACCCCGGGCTGCGAAGCGCGGACGAAACCGCTGCGCCACCGAGCCGGCCCCTACACTTTTTTTTTTTTTTTTTTTTTAATTGCTAAGGAAGATTCACCCTGAGCTAACATCTGTTGCCAGTCTTCCTCTATTTTGGATGTGGGTTGCTGCCACAGCATGGCCACTAAGTGGTGTAGGTCCATGCCAGGGAACTGAACCCTGGCCGCCAAAGTGGAGCATGCTGAACTTAACCAATAGGTCACTGGGGCTGGCCTGCCTTCTTTAGACTTTTATCTAGGGTTGGCCCTAGTCATCAGGTTTGCCATTTTTTGTACTCTAGTCCTTCAAACTTCAACTTCTATTAAAATTCTACCAAAGATAATTGAAAAGTTGGTCTTTTGGAATATTTCAATTTTTGATATTCCTGTTAATTTCAAGAATAGAAATCTTACCATTTTTCTTAAATCTAAAATCTATTAATATAGACTACAAATATTTCAGGTAGAAATCACTAATAAACATACTGACACTACCAATTACTATATTGAATTCACAATAAACCTGTGTCAGTCACAATAAACCAGGTTATGCTGTGGAAATAATGAGAACAACTCCTGCAAATCAGTAGCATAAACAAGTTTTAAACCTTATTCTTGCTACATGTCAACTTTATGCTTACAGGGGGCTCTGCTCCACACAGTCCTCACTTCCAGACTCAGGCTGATGGAGGCTCCACCATCTGGAAAGTCACTGGTCACAGCAGCAGAGTTCTTACATTGGCAACTAAACGTTCCAGAAGAGACATGTGTCACACTTCCATCTCTAACCCATCGGCTGGAACTAGTCATATGGCTTTGCCCAACTGTAGGTGAGACTTCCGTGTAGCCAGAAGAGGAGATGTGGATGTGGGGGAAGCATCAGAAGTAGCTTCTACAGTCCACTCTTCTTGTCACCACATAGCCATGTGTCTCTTCTTCCCAGACACAGAATCACTAACCTCCTTCCCAAGGGAGACAACCCCCAAATCCCATCCAGTTATGACATGAAGCTCAAAAATCTGGATCTTTAAGTGATTCACAGTGGTCTCCTCATTGGGTCCATATGTGAATCACCTTGATTCCAATATATACGAACAAAAGAGATAAGATATCTGCCTCGCACTCCCAGAACACACTCAATACATAATAGCAGAACTGGCGCTGCAATCAACACTCTCATTCTGAAAGGGAGGAGAATGAAAGGCATACAGTAGTCACTCGTCTAAAGCAATTTGGGAATTCTACTGGGTGGATGCCCTGAGGCCCCCAACCCAAGTGTGGGGAAATCTTTTTTGATAATGTCCTGATTTTGCTCCTTAAGAGGAGCTCACTTATTTGTTGCTCTCCATGGCTTCTGCTCTCCTCTCCCCTCTCTCCACCGAGGCACCCCCCACCCCCAGAAGATTCTTCCTTTTCCTTTACCTCTTTGATCACATCTGAAGTGGTTGTTGGAGAATATGCCTTCCTTGGGGGCTACACATGTTTCTCAACACTCTCTCTGCTCACAGATTCTTATAGCTCAAGAGTAGTTGAAAATCTAGAACATTTTCATACAATTTTAGATCAGGTTGGTAACGCCTTTGGCAGTATAACTCTCCCAAAATATAGGCTTCTTTTCTATATGATAACAAGCCAGTTATTGACTCCATGTGCCATAAACAATATCCATATTTTATTTTTATTTGAATTAGTTCTCTCATCTCTCTCTAACGGTGGATGATTTGAAAGAGCCACAACTTACACTCTTTTTCTTGAGACATCTCATTGAAATGAAAAGATTTTTGGGTGCCACCTCCTTGATTGGATCTTTGCCCTGAGATATCTTAATCCCTTTAGAGGTTGGTTTTTGTTTAATTTGGCTTCTGCTTCAAGACCAATTTTTAAATAGCCAAAGCTTTTCAAACGCTTGTGTTTCATCTCATGTATGAGGTGAAAATGTAGCTGCTTTTTAGAACATTGCAAGACTTTGGATTTCTGACCCTCTTGTGGGTAGTGCTAATAAATCCTTTCTGCCTCAAAGACCTGGGAGAATTGGATGAAAGTAGTGCAAGTATTCATTTATTCAATCTATTCTAGAATTATTTATTGTGTACCTACCCCAAAGAATAAAAGCAAGCAAAAACACCTGCTTAAGCAATAGCAGGGCAGGATTAGGGCTATGCGCTGTCCCCGGCACCCAGCTTGGGTGCTCAAATCCAGTGGTCTCCAAATGGGATGAGCACCGAAGACAATCCAGTGAAGAATGAGAAGTTACACAGTTACAATTTTATTTTTATCTCATCATTTTAAATTTCTACTTTGTACATGTTTAACAATGTACAAAATGTGTTAGTACACAAGTATATGGATACAATCGGTAAATAAATTAACATATATATATAGGAGGTGTGTGCTCCAAATTTTTTTTAATGATAGAGTGCAACATAAAAATTTTTACACCGTGGCTCTAATAATTTAAAATACAATTAAAATAGAAAAATTTTAAAATGAACAACAATGATTCTTTCAGAAGTTGGAGGTAGATGAGAAAGTTTGATTAAAAAAAGTTGGCGTCTACAGATCTATGTATGACTATGAACTATAATAATAAACAGCCTTTCTGTCAAGTATTGCTTTTCTCCTGGTCAGCTTTCTTGACCAGACTATCCACTCAAAGGAGGCTTTACTGGTTATTTCTAGTCAACTGCCTTAAAGCCCTGAATTAGGTAGACTTACCCAAAACTAGGCATTTTGGGCATTAACAATTTTTAAGTGCCATCTAATTTTTCTAGAAATTTATCTAATATTCAGATAACTCATGAGATTTTATAAATTCTGATTAAGAGAATATTAAAAATATGGAAATGTTCAAACAGATAAAATTGGAAGACTAGTACGATAAAACATATACCTATTACTGAGATTCAAGTTATCAAGAATTTGCCACATTTGCTTCACTGATCCATTCTCTTTCATTTTTTTGAGATCATCTGTTTTAACAACTGAGTTTTCAAAAAATGGAAAGGTTTTTAAGAGTGTTTCCATAGAAGTGGCATTAATAATTTCTCACACTTTACTGTCTTTATTAAAATATTTTGGAATAAGTAATACACTCACATGATTCAAATATCAAAACTATATAACAAGCATATACTAAGTCTCCTCCCACTTCTATTCCCATCCACACTGATCTCCCTATCTGTCTGCCAATAGGCAACTGTTTCATTTCTTGTGTATTTTTCTAGTATTTCTATATGCAAATAACTACAAATATAAATATATATATTCTTATTATCTCCTCCCTTTCTCACACAAAAGGCAGCATATGCGGTGTCTGGCACAGAGCGCCTTTCCATATTAAAGGCACAGAGAGATTTTACACTCATTGTATCAACGTACCATTGTTTATTCACCCAGCCCCTGTGATGGACACAGGTTATTTCCATTCTTTTGTTATGATAAAAATGTTCAATCCTGGTACACACATAATTTGCTATGTGGGCACTTATATCTGTAAGATAATTTCCCAGAAGAGGGATTGCTAGGTCATAGAGTTTATTTGTAATTTAAATAGATTTCACCAAATTGCCCTCTCTAAACGTTGTGCTCCTTTGCACTCCCACAGCAGTGTATGAAAGCAGCGGTTCACCCGCAGCCTTACCAACAGTGTGCTGTCAAACGTTAGGATTTTTGCCAGTTCCATAGGCAGGCATGAGTTTGTCGTAATTTTTATGAATGTTAAACTCTGCACATTTTTCACTGCTCTATTTCTATATGCGAGGGAGTTCAATAGATACCTTATAATTTGGATGACAGTGCTTACTTTATAAACTTTTAATTTTGAAAATAAGATAAATTATATTTGTGATAGGCATACAGAAGTCTAAAACAAGCATTTGAGACTGGAGTTATTTCTTTTACTATAATACGTGGAAAAAAAAACCCTATGTGGATCTAGGCAGTTCTCTGTAGAAAGATGTTGATTGTTCAGTGAAGAAGCAAAGTCATCTAGTTCTAACAATGATAGTTGAGGGTTGAATTGTGCCCCCTCCAAAAGATGTTGAAGTCCTAACCCCCAGTACCTGTGAACATGACCCTATTTGGAAATAGGGTCTTTGCAGATGATCAAGTTAAGATGAAGTCATTAGAGTGGCCTCTAGCAAACAAATACAGTAGTATCCTCTCCTTATTCTTAAACTCTATTTTAAAAATTGTTTTAGAACAGAATAAATATGTAAAGAGCCTGGTTTTTCAATAGTATAACACTCAATACTTGTAATTCATAAGTAAAATGATATGATGTCTGGGATTTATTTTCATATAAGCCAGTCATTAAAAAAAGGGAGGAGTAAGATATAACAAACTGCATTCTATATTTTCTAAATGTCTTGTTAATTATTTGCTTTGAAAATGTAATCAGGGTGCATTCTCATGCACTAATTTAAAAACATTTCTTTCACACCCACTATGTGCCAGGCACTATTGTAGGCACTGGAGATATTAAGAATAAGATAGAGGCTGTTCTCTCAGGGAGTAATTAGAAGATATAATTTTAAGATTAAAGCACATTATCACCATGGCCCCAGGGAGAAATATACACTTGTAGAAAGAAATTGCCAAGAGCCATACACAAATGACAAATTCATTTGCCTTTAATTTTCTCTTGTGGCTTTTCATCCATTTCTAATCATCCTAAGATATTCTTTAGTAAGTGCTTAGTCTACCAAATTTCATTTTCTTTCCTTCCCAGCACCTGATATGAAATAATACATTAAGTATTATAATGTCCCATTTTTCATCTTTGTGACAGCAGCATGATGCCATGATGATAACTAGTTGGAAATCAAAAAGAAAGATGGCCTCTTGATTGTTTGGGATACCAACTATAGCTTATGTTTTAATTTTTATTTTTTGTTTGCAATTCTTCTCAGGACTTGAAACAGGTATTACATAAATATACCTAAAGTCTTCTAAAGCACCTAAAGGACATAGTTATTAAAAAAAAAAAAGTTCATTTTGTAAGTGCATCATTTGTAAGCTCCACTCATAAATAAAAAATTACTATAATGCTTTTAAGTCAAAGCATATCATATTTCAGATGGTGATATATAATTAATTGCTCTGTTTTTCCTTTCTAGTGATCAATGTCTACATCCTTTTCCACTAAATTATATTTGGAATCATAATACAAAGTATGTAGCATTATAACAAATCAATTGCAATTGATTGATACAATGGTTATAACTAAGAATTGTATCTAAAAGAATCCTCTGTACTACTGATTGAGTAATGTAAGAAATACTACATGTACTTGCCAATGGAAAGGCATCTTTAAATTCAGTCACATTCTACACAGGCTCAATGGAAAGTTGTGTAGTCATCTAAGGAGTTTACTAAAGGTAGCCAATCTGGAAAATTCTTAGGGGGTCACAATGGGATTTTGCTTCTGATCAGTTTGTCTGCACTTATCTAACCCCCAGGCCGGAAGTGTTTTTTCTAGACCATGGTTATCCCTGACAGATGAACTGGTTTCCTAATCCTAATCCAGGAATTGGAAGGGAGAATGTGGTCATCATCACACAGCAATGGTTTGGAGATTTGCCTTTTAGTCATAGGTTATCCAGCTAATTTGCCTTTATTAATCATGTTCAAAGTTTTCCACTTTTAATTTTTCTACCCTACATATATATTTATTTCTGAACAAACCTGGTTTTCAGTTTGCTGAAATATTTAATCCTTTTAACCCGTTCCACCAAATAGTCTATATTTGATCAGACCAGATCACAGACCACAAGGCTATGTTCAGTTTTGTCGGTGGTCAGACAATGGTTGACCAGGACTATTTGGTTCTGAGAGTATAAAGAGAAACCTTGAATGAAAAGAAAGAATGAAGTCACTAGGCAGAAAATAATAGGAGAGAAGGCAGTGCCATTTGGTAAAGATATACCAAAATACCATGTTTAGGTAAACACATATCAGTCTTTTCGGCCACAATCTTTCGGCACTTTGTGATATTTAGTGTGTGTGTTCAATTTGAGGTTATTTTATTGTTGAGGAAAGTATAACGTAGAATACAGCTGATAGTAGGTTCCCCAAACTTCGAATACTATCTACTATGCTCCCTGGATTCTGAGATACGCCACGAATTATTACTTTGAATTGCACAGTTCGGAATTCACTATCTCGTGGTACCTCCGGAGCGTCTGTTAGTTAGGGAGGAGACGACCCGGGCTGAAGATAAGATTTGGTTCGATCTTACACTTTCGCTCGCGCCTCCCTCCAGGAGCACCCTGGGAACCCGCGCTGTGCCCGGCCGAATCGGAGTCACAGGCCCCGACACTCGCCGCCTCCACGAGAACAGCCGGCGGCGGCGACCGTGCGCGCCCACGAGCCGCGCAGGGACGCGCCTTCGGGGCGGGGGGAGGCGGCGCGCGTCCCCGGGAGCCCGCGGGGAAAGCTCGGCCGCCGCTGTGCGCGCCCGCCCGGCCCCAGAATGAATGGAAAGTTCAATCTCGCGCGCTCGGCGCGGGCAGCCAATGACGCGGCCGGGAGCGGCGGCGGGCAGGTGTGCGCGTGCCGCTGCCTGACGCAGGGCTCGAGCCGAGCAGCCTGGTGCCGCCGCCGCGCCCCGCGGCCCCCCCCCGCCGGCCCGGCCCCCTCCTCCCCGTGCCCCGCCACCCGCCGGGCTGCGGCGGCCAAGCGGCGGCGACAGCGGATTCCGCGGCCGGCAGCCGAGCGCCGCCCTCGCTCCCCGGCCCCTCCGCGCCGCGTCCCCTCGCCGGCTCACAATGTGCTGACCCCCCCGGCCCCGCCGCGCGCATCCCGGGTCTCCGGCCGCCGCGCTCCCTCAGGAAGTGACAGACTCCAGGCCCCTTCCTCCGGCCCGTCCCCGCGGACTGAACGCCGCCCGCGTCCTCACACCCTCTCCCCCGCTCACACCCCGCTAGCGACGCGACCATGAGGCCCTGGAGGTAAGCAGCGCGCCCCGCGGCCGGGCGAGCGCGAGCGGGACCGGGTGTGCGCGCGGGTCGGACGCCGCTCGCGGCCCCGGGTCTGGCACGTGAGCAACGTCGAGGGGAGCTCGGTGCCGAGGAGCAGGAAGAAAGGAGGAGGCGCGAGCGCCAGGGAGGGGGAAGGACGGGGCGAGGTGGGGAAGTGACAGGTCTCGCAGCAAGTTGCCGCTCGGGAGCCGGAGCCCGGTCCTTCCCTCGCCGGCCCTGATTTATTGCCCCCGTGTTACCGTTGAGATGCGGGCGGGCGATGTACTTCCGGGTTCACACCTTTCTCTCCCCGCTCCGCGCCGCCGGGTCGGCGCTCGGTGCGGGCGCGGCGTCGCCAGCGCGGCCGCCCGGTGTCGCCGCCGCGGTCGCCGCCCGGCAGCCGGAGCGGGCTGGGAGCGGGAGGCAGCGACGGGGAGGGGTCACGGGCGACTCGGGGCGCAGCGGTGCGGCGCGGGCTGGGGTCCTGGCGACCGGCCCGCGCGGCTGGTGCGGGCGCCTCGGACACGCGGGGCCGCGCCGCCAGGGGGCGTCCGCACCTGCCCTTCGCGCGTTCCGCCAACGGAGCTGCTTTGTAGCCGGCAGGCGTCGGGGATCCTTTTTGCTTCGGTAGCGGTGATGTAAATTCGTGAATTAAAATTAAAGATTTGAGGAAGAACGGAGAAAAACGCACTTGGATTTCGGTTGCTTTTGAAAAGAAAGAAACCAAAGAGGATACGATGCATTCGCAGGAGCATTAACTCACTGCTGCCTGGAACACTGGATGCGAGTGCATTCCCAGGATTTGTACTCCAAAAACTTTTTTTTTTAAATTGCACGTTGGTAAATACTGAGTGTTTTCGAGTAACATCTTACAGTATGTATTTAGTGTCCTCATTGCGGAAATTTCTTAAATGTAAGTAATAGTCCGCCATTTTGAATTGTTTCATGTAACACAGACTGAAATCTTAGGTGCCTGTGTTTCTTTGAGTTCCTTTCTGTGGATTTGTTTTCGTCCATAGGTTTTTAAGGTTACCAGGTATTATTACTGTTCATAGAACTAAATTCTCCAGTGAGGATTTTTATACCTACAATTGTTAATGCAAGGGAAAAATAAATTATGCTCGTGTTTTATTGTAGTTTTTATTTTTTGGTCACAAATATTGTGGAAGTTAACATGACAACTAGTATTAGAATGAATTTAACACGTTTTACAACATTGTTGGGAAAGTATGACTTAAAGTGATCTTTACTCTGATCAAAAATAATCCTCATATTTCATTTTTTGTGCAGGCTGTTACCATATTTAGCTAGGTGATAATGCAAAATCGCTTTTTAAAATGCATCTGTTGGTAAAGCAAATTTTTAAGTCCCATAATAAGTTATAAAACATCACAATTTATAAAAGATTTCAGGGGAACTTTAAAAATTAAAATGGAACTTTTGGAAATTTATGCCAATTTTATGTGATTTTCAAAATATAAATTTGATTGTTATGAAATTTATGCCATTTTTTTTCTGCTATGGATTTGTACAGATTTGATAGAAGAGTCATCCTATAAATTAACAACAGAACATGTAATAATCAGTATTCCATTTAGATTAACAATTAGACCCTTGTCCATTTTGGGAACAATTTTTCTCAAATTCCTTCTCTGAATGTATGAAATAGGACAGTCCAGTGTGCCTAAATTTCCTAAAGAGTTTTAGAAATTAAATTGACAGGCCTCTTTCTAGTACTGATGGGGAGGGGAAGATACTACAAATGAGTAAAATGCTTTATTTGACTTTTCCATTTTACATATAGGATCAGCTAATCATTGCTTGTTAATAAAATGTCATAAGAATTTAAGGGTCTGAATCAATTTGTAATGCATATTGCTTATTAGAACTGTTTATAGTTGCTTCTCAATTAATAGATCTGGAACCAAATGATTCAAGGATCAGTCTCATTAATCCTTGTCAAATTGTAGAGTGTCTTATTATATGTCTGTGCCAAACTTCTTTCAGAAACAATGAAAAATTTGTTGTGAAATTAATCGGGATTTAAATAAAAAATCTGTGTTATGGGGGAAAATAAGGCTAACTATACTTCTTTTATAAGTGAAACAGATTGGGTTTAAATATGGTAGTGCTCAAAGTTAGTTTTCAGAATGACTTATTTTAAAGTGTGATGCACATGTAAATTACACAAAACCATCAGAATTTTAGTAAATATAGTGGATTTAAGGGTTTGGTTTTTTTTTTCCTGTTTACTTCGAAGAAAGGGAAGATTAAATAGATGTTACCTGTCTGATAGTTTGATAATGTTTGGTATCTGATCATGTAATTTTTTTTGGTGTTTGTTGCACACTGCAATTATAATTTACAAACCATGATTAAGGAAAAAATAAGTTATAAAGTAAAACATATATGCATAACAGTCTTCAGGTATAGGACTGATGTCTCTTTAAAATAATTGAAGTGGTATTCATAACTACCAAATTTGGAGACTATATTAGAAAGCTCGGGTCAGGAAATGATCTATAAACATTTCTCTTAATCCATAGTTGAATTGATTGAAAAAAGGAAAGCAGAGATTCAGAGAGGAATCAATTTAGAAGCAATTAAAGCTATTGATTATGAAAGGGATGTTATAAAATTTTGGTCAGCTAGAGTTTTATTTGGTAAATTTTAGTAGAATCTTATTTCTTTTAAAATTCTATAGTCCATAAATGCCCAAAGTTTTTATATTTAAATGCTTTAGAACCTATGCCTGATTTTCTTGCCTTTTAAAGGGACTATATTTTCTTTACAAATATGTACTGTTTTTGATGAATGACAAAGTAAAGAAGGATTTCTAGCTTGTCAAGCAGAATGAAAATTCTTTACATTAAAAAACTTAAGATTGATTTATAGGAACATATATAAGAATATATGAAAGGTAGAATCATATTGGTTTAAGAAACTTGCTCACTATGTACATGTATGCTGTTGGATTTCTCTGACACAATGACTCTCTATGAAGTCGCTGACCATAGTGCTGAACCAAGACAGCCATGTTGGTCACTGCTAAATCTGATTGAAAACTCTACACAGAAATTGTGTAGTGGTTCAAGTAGCATCATCACTGTAGGAAATATATATTTCATATATACTTTTAATGTATTCTTATTACCCAGCTGCATTGAAGTCAACCAGAAATTGTATAGAGAAATTTTATCCCTCAAGTATATTAATTTACTGTATAACATTGATTTTGAATAATGTCAGTGAAATCAATGGGATCAATGCTAGAGATTTTCTCTTTCTTTGAAAGCTGCCACTTGCAGATGAAGACAAGATTTTAAAACCAATTTAAGCAACCAATGAGTTCTCTCAGAAACTGTACAATATTAGTTGACACCACTGTAAGGTTGAGTATGAACTTGATATTTGTAATTTTTGATTCAGGTTTATGTTCTGGCACTATCAAAAACCAACATGGAAATATATGATTATCAAAATTAATAAAATTAGAAGTCACTTATGAAATAAATTCTTAGAAACAATAGTAATGTATGCAATTTTTTAAATAAAGAGAAAAATATAAATTGTGAAATTGTAATGATCTTGATTTAGCACTTTGGGGAAAATTTTCTATTGGGGAAATTTTCTATTGTTTGAAGCAGGGCAAACACCAGGCTGTCACTGCTTACAATATTATTGTGTTCTACACTGTGTGAAATGAACAGTGGTATGAAACCATTGTTAGAAATTACCTGAAAAGGAATGTTGTAATATTATTTAGTATTTCAGTAAAAAGTACTATTTTAGGCATAGAACTTTGACATTATTTTCCTAAAAATAGAATGGGTTGATATGCAGGATCATCAAATTAAGGGTCAAAGGTGACAAACCAGGACAAAGGGCATGCAGCTCATTTTCGAGCAATCAGTTTCTAGTTTTTTCATGGCTGAACAAAAGCTTAATTATATAGAAAAAAAGACTTAGTGTTGAATGATAAATTCTAATGGTGGAAAAACATATTTTAAATTTTCTAGATATTTTCAAGTCAGTATTTCTTATTAGGGAATGCAAGAGCCAACATGCTAATTTTATATTTCTTAAACAATTCCTATATGTAACATTTTTTTTTCAAATTCTACAGAAACATTTCAACTAATGTATTCTAGAATGTATAAGTTAAAAACAGACTACTTTTTTTGTAGATTTAAAATTTTAGAAAAAGTCTGTAAGTTATGTTTTATCTTTTTTGCATTAGTCTCTTGGCATAATCTCCTTCTCTACTAGTTAAAACCCTATTATTTTAATTTAATATTACATTTATTACACCATTAGATCACCACTGACAGTGATGTAAAGGTGAGCAGTCTCTAAAACATCTCTTGATCTTTATTATATTAAGATGTTTATTGAAACTATTTCAGATGCACTAAAAGTTCTCATTTAGTTGTTAATCTCTTGTGATATGTTTTTAACCATTAATGTTGTATGTTAAAATTTGAAATGTATATCAAATAACATTTACTTGTTAGAATCTTAATTGAATAGAAATGTTCAAGTTTATTTAGAATCATTTTTATTTACCATATCGAGAACCTGTTTTGAAGCTTTTATCTTGAAGTTGTGGTGGGCCTTCAAAATATATGTGATTAACTTCTTTAAGACAGGAGTTTTGCCATTATTTTGACTCTTTTAAATCTAAAACCACTGTTGTTGTTTTTTCTTTTATTCAGTGTGACCTCAACAATGACTCAGCTATGAGCTTTATTATATAAAATTGTTTTATATGGTGGAAAATACAAACTATTTGCATTAGCAAAACCAACTGTACTGTGACTCAGTTGTGTTAAAACGTTCACGTTTAAGTTAAAGAATTATGTTTACCAATTAACATTTGTGCCATAGTCAATGCCTTTAAATAATCTTGACAATGTGCCAGTTGACTTAAATTATTATTCACTGAAGTTTTTTATTTTCTAGAATAAATTATTTTTTACTACAGTATTTGAAGAGAATGCTAGAGCTGCTCATATCTTATGTGAAACCAAGAAAATTTCCATTTGTAAAATGGTTGAGAAAGTTAATTCATATCTGTGATTCAGCAGTATTACACATATTAGCCTCTAATTTAAGGCAAGTGTTTACATATGTATTATAAAAAAACTGTATTATGATTTACTTCATAAATATAAAAAACAATCAATTTTGAAATGTTTTTTCTAAAGTAATATAGATTTTTTCACTCTCTCAAGATAATGTTCAAAATATTTCCGCAAATGTGAAGTTTCTTGTTTTAACACTCCAATACCTATGATTTTTCAACTGTATAAAGTCACATGTAAATATTTGTCTTACTTTAGTTTTAAGTAGATTATTTTCTTTAAATTTTCTGTACCTATTTGTAATTAAGGGCACAGCATTTTCAATTTTATCTAAAATTACAGTAGGATGTTCAGTTAAATGACAAAATAATTTATCCTGATTTTGCTTAGGCAGCATTTGAATTTAGTCTATTGACTAATTTGCAAAAAATAATTACAGTGAAGGGTTTTAATACATACTAAACATTCCTTTAAAGGACAGTATAAGAAAACGTTTTCATAAAGCACACACATTCACTTCAATGTTGAACTTCCACATCTAATACTTTATTTCAAATGTGTATATGTTATATTTAAGTTATAGGAAATATAAATAAGTATTGTGCTTTAGGTTATACTCTGGTGTTTGTGTAGTATGTTTGCTATATGATTTTAAGTGGAATCATTTAAAAACTTTACCCTCAACTATTCTCCTAAGAAAGAAAATTGCTTTTCTTGTTGCCTCCTTTGCTTTCCAAAGAATGTATTTAGTTCAATGATGGTTGAGACATATTGTAAATAGACTATAATTTTTGTTTTAAACAAAACATTCTATTCAAATGTTTGTTTACTAAACTCTAATGTACTTTACACTTACATTATTTTAGAAAATACTGATAATAAACAAAATTTATCTTAAATATTTTTTAAATGTTGAGAAATTGTGATGAGAATAAGGAATGAAATTATTTTCCTTTTATTATGGTGAATATTCTTGATTGCTAAATTATTTTTTGCCAACTTAAAGTAACTTTTGCATTTTATTAATATTAGAAGTAAAAGCATGATGTAAATTGAATTGAAATAAAGTTCTGAGTGATATGTTATGTAGTATTTTATTTTTATTACTACTCAATTCTTTGGGCTTAACAGCTTTCCAATTTTCTAATCAGTTACAGTGTATAATGCATAAATAATTATTTTCCTTTATATTGAATAGTTACCACAGTGGATTAACAATATGTAAAGTATTTGAGAAAAATATTGTTATATATTTTAATAGGAGGAAATATGAAATCTAAGTAAATTTCTGATGAGTAGTAAAGTTAGGCAATTTTATAACAGTGTCTATATATTTTAAAAAGTTATTGAAATCACTTTATATGTACATATTTTATAGTTTCAATAGTCAAGTGATTAATTGCCTATCACATTCTCTTTTTATGAAAAGATAGTTTTTAAGAAAATTTTGTATACAAGTCCATTTATTCATGAAAGGAATCCTAGAGATAGTCAACCCAGGTTCAGAAATTCATGAAGTCTTTGATTCATTAAAAAAAATATGTATTGAACACTAAAGAATGCTAAGATTACAATGATGAGCTAAATATACCCAATCCTTCCTACCATAAAGCACAGAGTCAAGCTGGGAGAGAGACCATATTCATGGGCTATTACAGTATTACATTCAATTACAGTACAGTAGTACGTGGTAGAGACATTGTACTCAGTATGGAACAACAGAAAAAAAGAGATCTAAGTGGAGATTTAAATGATGAACAGGGATTATTCTAGTGAAGGGGCAGAGAAATGTATTCTAGGATACCAGAGTTTTAGATTTTTACTTTCTAATATTTATCAAAAATTGTAGTATTAAATAAAAATACCTGTGTATAAAATTACAAATAGCTGTTTTTGGAGTATTCATGCATTTAAAGAATTATTTTAATTCTGTATTATTTCATTTCAAAAAGTCACCTATAGTAAGAATATGAACATTTAATATTGTAAATATTTTAGATAATATTTGCTTATCTCATTCCTATCATCGTCATTCCATAAACATTGGATGGATGGATTTTTTTAAACTTAATTCTATTTTTACCAACTCTTTTGTTTTGGAAAAATTTTAAATCATTACTTAACATCAGTAAAACATATTAATGTCTGTGAAATAATTCCATCTTACTTTTTCTCTGAAGGGGATGACTATATTAAGACTGTCAATAACCAAAAAACATCATATGTAAGTTTGGATAGTGAAAACTCTGAACATCTTCATCATTCAAATTGACAGGCTTTCTTTAAACCCAGAAAGCTCATAGTTAGAGGTCTTAAATAGTGGTATTTAGCTAACTTTTCTACACCATTTGATTTTTGCTTTATTAAGTCTACCATTTATGATAATTTATCATCTGAATTATTTGAAGAGGTTTTCTTACAAACCTTATTGATTGTTTTTACACATCTTTAGAATATGTTGCTTTGAAATTTTCTGTAGATATAAGCAGAGAAGATTGAGCTTGGGTTGTGGGCTAGGAGAATAAAAAAAGATGAGCTAGTGTTTTGCTAAAATTTATGTATAATATTTAAATACACTCCCACGTAAACCAAATGTGCAAAATAAAACTTAAAACTGGCTCAATGTAAAGGAAAGCTCTATTTCAATAAGTTTTAATAGTGAATTTTGTTAACGTTAGGGTCTGTCATTATCTTCTGTCTTTTGGTTGTAAACACAGGATAACTGCAGGATTTCATGTCCAGAGGTTCACGTGTTTTTTGTTCACATTCTTCCTCTTTTCTTTTCAACTCTTACTCAGTGGGATTGTCATCCTTTGTAAGGAGAATCTTGGGTCAACATTCAGTAGAATTCTGCACTTGGAAAAGCCTCCATTTCATTTTGAGAAGAAAATTAGAATTTACATTTAAAGAAATTACACATAATGGTTTCTTTTTCATGAGTTTATATAGTAGACATAGTGTGTAAAACTTAGTTAAGGGAAGAAAGACAACCCTGGGTTGTAGCAGATGAGTGGATGAATGTACAAACCAATCTGTTTTCAAACCTTAATAACTCTGTCCCAAAGATAAAAATGATAATTCAGTGGCCATCAGGGGTTTCTCTTCTGATTGCCATACTTCATTACTGGATGACCTCTTTATTGCAAGTTTTATTGTGTTGTAATATTTCCAGCGGATATATTAGAAACAACAGTACTTACTCATATTTTTAAACAAGAACTGTTTTTGCTTTTTAAAATCTAGGTTAATGTGTATTAGACACCTTTAATGAAATATACTTAATAATTAGATGTATTACCATTAATTTTTTCTCAAAAAGTATTTGAGTGTAATAGACCAATATCAGTGGTATAGTGCCACAATTAGATTCTCATGATTTATCTTCTAAAATATATCTGAAGAGAATAGTCAAATAAGTTCATCAAGAAAGACAATATTATAGGTTAGGTTGATTTTTGTGGTAAAAAAAGAAAAAAAATTGGTGAGTTACAGTGTGAAATTAAATATTAAATTTAAACTGCATTGTTCATGAAATCAGGATCTTGGACTACCTCATAATGGTCTTGTTTAAAATGTTTTTAAACCAATGTCCTTTAATAGGAATGAAAGGCAAATTTATGCTAATTGGTTATCTAATTTTGCTAGGTGAGTCTTAAATTGTAAAAAAAAGTTTACAGGTCACTTCACAGAGTCAAAACCTAGGCATTTGATTGCTTTCTAATGAGCCATTAAGCTGAAGAAGAGGCAACTAAATAGGCAATTAATGTAGTACTGACTTGAACTCTCTGATTTTAGGTTCTTCAGAAGACGATGAGGTCATTCCACCAGGTTTCATCAGCCCCAGGTTAGTCTTTTTTTTTTTTAATATTTTATTTAAATACTGTTTAAAAAGATCACTAGAGCAATATGAGAAAACTGTCTGCCCTCAGGAATTCTCCCCTTTGGCAGAATGGGTATCATATCCTACTGTACTCCAGATCACCTCATCTGTATACTGATACTCTCACCAGAAATGCATGGATGAAATCTTTTCATTAATTCCTTTTCCTCCTCATTTTAGCAGTGTTGGATTTTGTGATTCCCTTTTCCATAACTCAGGCAAGATAGATAATAGATATTTAAATGCTTATGGAGCTGAATGAAAAGTATTTGTGGCTTGTTCATTTTTGTAACTCCCATAGCCAATAGGCACTCAAAAATATCTGTTGAATTAATTTAAGGATAGAGACTTGGTGCTGTTTTCAAATAATTTACCATAACCTAAATTGCACAATATATTAGACACTTTTCAGGGAATTAGGGAATTTCTCTAATCTAGGGAAGCTGTATTTATTTTGCTTTTCATGAACGTGTATCAAATTTGTTTCTTGTTATACTGCAAAAATGAGTCATTTGAACTTTTAACATTTTAAACCTAGACTTTTAAAAATATATATCCTTTCACTTATTTAAATATACTGTAAAACCTGACTTGATATATAAATATTGTCTTATGTTACTGAAATTAACTGAAAACTTACCACACTGTTTTTTCAGTAAGAATTTTATTTGATAATAATGTATTACTCTCGCTTCTGCTCTGATGAATTTAATGTCTTGGCTCTAGTCTTGACTACTACTACTTTGAAAACACTTAAGAGCTGTGAAATGACAAAATTTATGAGCATTAATAAGTACAAGTAAAAAGATGTCATTTTGTTATTAAGCTTATCAAATATAGGATTATAGGTAACAAGAGGAAAGTGGTAGGAATCAAAAAGGTTTAATGAGGAAACCACTGATAGGCATTGCCATTTGATAAACACTTTACTTTTTTCTAGAGTGAATCCTTTGACATGGAGATGATGCTCTAATGAGTATCATGAAAAAGAAGATTCTGAAAAGTTGCTACAATAATTTAATTTACCAGCTAGTTTCCCCTTACTATTATTGATTGTGGTATTTTTCTGGGGGCAAGTTGGAGGCAGTCCAGAGACCTTTTTCTTTTCTGTTGGGAAATAATGTTAACACCAATGTGTTAAGTGACTGCAATAAAGTTTCATGCCTGTGTTTCCTTGTGATTAAAAAGGGGTTGGCTGGGGAGAGGTTTCCACTTTCACCAAAAGAAAAGTTATTTCCAGAGATTACATTTCAACTGAAAGACTTGGACATTAGCTAGTCCAGTCTCCTCACTCACTTTTCAGATGAGGAAACTGAGACCCATAGAAGCTTAATGATTAGCCCAGGGTCACATGGTCATTAAATGGGACTGGAACTCTGGCCTCCAGTTTCTACCAGATGCTTTTTCTCCATGTATTTGCTTCCCACACAGGCATCTTTAAAGCCTGAAGATTTCTTCTCACGTGGCTCATCTTTTACTCCTGCACTGTTCTTTTTCTTCCCATTTTCCATCTACCTGTCCCCTTCCCCCAAATAAACACAAAGTGAAAATAGTGAAAGAAATACCTGGGAAACAGTCTACACTCTTATTTCAGTTGATTTTTTTTCTTTTGATAAAATTAAGTTTTAAAGAATAAACATATTCATTGCTTTGGGAGAGGGGGAAAGTATTGTATGTTTAGGTTATTTAGTGTCATTTCTACACTCAGAATATTTACTGCAAAAAGATCTTTCAATGAAGCATACAGTTCAAATAGTACAGGTGAAAAACACGGACTTGTTTTTCAAATAAAACATGAAACTTTTTTTGTGCTATTCAGGGCAAAGTAATGTGATGCTTGTTGCTCAATGATTTTTCTAACCTATTGCTGTTCTAATTAAAATCACTTAAGAAAGTATTTGAGCACAGTTCAGAAAATATTTGAGAGGAGTAGTAATAAAATTTTTATTTTTCCCTTTCATTGGGGGGGAAGTATGTTAATAGAATAGGATTTTTTGCTATTCCATTTTTTTAAAAAGAAACTTTCTACAAAATGGTGGCCTTAAAAGAATGCCCCTTTCTGAATTAATTTTGTTGCTCTAAATACTTTGCTGAAACATAACTGACCAAAAAGAAGGAAACATTTGCAAATGCTTGTTTTTTGAAATAAAGAAGGCGATTTGTCTGGAAAACTTAAAATTTATGCTGATCGGTTTCTGTATTACCATAATTTTATTTAATTATACTTAGGGAAATGTGTTAAGATATATAAGGAAAAATTTTGAGAGATTTTTACAGCTGTGTAAAAATTCTCAAATCGGAACAATTGTGTTAAGCTAAAGCATTTTGCATCCAGATAAGGAAATTAAATGAGAACGGAATTTTGCTTTGTGGAAACAAAAACAAAATGCCTCCATATTCTGAAGTGCCTCTACTTTAGGACCAACGCACCCAGCCGCGGACTCCTTTCCTTGGACTCTGTATTGTAAGAATTTCAAGAAAGTTATTCGCCAGTAAAGTAGTTTACTGAAACGCGGTGGGAGGGATCGGGCACAGCTTGCCCGACGTGCGAGTCGGCTGCTTTTAGGCGGGAAACCTCACGCCGCGGCCAGAGAGCGGGTTCCCCAAAATCGCCTCCCGCGGCCCTCCACCCCCTTCCCCGCCGACGGCTTTTCCTGATCCTCCAAAGGCGCACGGCGACATTTTCGTGGCTTCCCGAAAGGACGGCGCCAGGGGTCTGTCTGAAGACAGCTCCATTTTAGGCATGATCTGGGGGGGTGGAGGGGCGGTGAGGATCATTTCCTCGGGTTCTCCTGATGCCCCCTCCCACTTGTCTTCACTTTTCTTAGATTGCGGAGACTCTGACATCTCGCAGATAAAAGGATCAAATTATAAATGATATATGTCTGGAAATGCAGTAAAAGGAGTAGATTGTGCCAAGTGTTGCTTTTATACTGGTGAAGGCAAGGGTTTCTTTTGTTTAGTGTTCTTGGGGACAAAATGACAAATGTAAAAGTCCCCTAATTAGTGAGAAATCATCAGCCTTCTTTGGAAAGGCTCGACTTTCTAGAGAGGAGGTGGTGATGTGCCGAATGAAGGGAAAGGTGACTGGGGAGAAAGGGGAGAGGAAGTTGCCGGGCGGGAGGTGGAGGGAAGGGCCAGACCCGCGGCCTGGGGGTCCCGGCGCCCCCGGGGCGCGGGCTGCGCGGGAAGGGACGGGCCGCGTGGGCTGCAGCCCCGGCCTTGCTGCCGGGCGGAGGGCACGGGTGGAGCCGCCCGCCGCGGTGCCACAGCCCCTCCTCCTAGTTTTAAGAAGAACCGAAGCATTGTTTCTGCTTTCATAGAAGTCACTCATTGCTTATAGTTGAAAACAACGACGGTGAGCTCCGGCACCTCTTTCGGGTCCTTGCATTGTACTGTGAGAATTAAAAAAACAAAACAAAACGAGAAAATGTGTGCTTCGTTTTTTAAATGGGGAAACCTTAGACTGTGATAACCAACGGGCGTATGATAGGTTATTTCCTTGATCCCCCCTCCCCCCAGTGCATTGACGAGTCTTTGTAGCTACTTGAACTCATTTTAAAGACATTTTGAAAGAACCATGATAAATCAAGCTACTAAATAAAACATTTGGCTTTCACAAGTACAAAACATGCGTTTTGAGTCAAGCACAGGTCTTTCTGGCACTAAAAACAAGTAGGAAATGAGAAAAAAATTAAAACCAGAAGACTTCAGGAGGGTGACAAATTGGAAAGCATTCTAGGAGATTCATAGGACCATTTTATGTGAAAGAAGCACTCTATGAGCTTTAAGAGATTATGGTAAGTTTTATAAAAGAATCTTAGGCTCAAAAGATGGGGGAGTGGGGGGCAGAAAAGATGAATCTATTTAAAAGACAGTGCCATATCCCTGAAATGGAGTGATATTTTCTGCCTCTGTCTCCTTCATTTCTTCCCTCCCCAATCTCTTTCCCTCCTTCTCCTCCCTCTATCCTTTCTTCTTCCCTTCTCTCCCCGTCTTTTACTCCCACCCCCCAGGTATGTAAATGCATTCGCCTAAAATTCTTTGTGAATGAATGTTAGAGGACTTCTCAGAGTTCCCAGTTGGAAAAAGCCTTCTGCACAACTTGAAAGGCTGATGTCCCTCTCAGGAAATGAATGAGTCGATAACCTCTGACACCAGTGACCAGTTCAGTGAACCCTACCTTAATTCCACTAATACTGGAGGCCCCCAATCAGGCAAGACGGTGAATCTCATAACCATCCCTTCCAATGTTGTTCAGTTATGGTATTTCACACTTTTCATCTGTGTGCTGATAAGTTTGAATTTCATCAAATTTAACAACAAAGAAGAATTCAGAATCCACCTATATATTGTTTCTGATTTTATGATGATTATTTTCTAATTAAAAACAAAATACTGTTTACTATAAATGTGTGTCAGTGACAAAACTCAACTGTCCTGGCCTGTGAATTTTATGATAATTACTTTTACATAAATAACAGCACTTCCCCTCAATTTACATGAATTCTTTTTCAGATTATTTTTCTCTGTTACCAGATGTTGATTTTTAAAAGTAATTCTTTCATTTAAAACATGAGAAGACACCTAACTTATTTTAGTTTTGCTATTTCATTATGTGAAATGTTTAACCTGGAATGTCATTGTTAAAGTTACTTCATTATAGGTCAATGTAATCAGTTGATTTCTACTATTAAAATAATGCCGAGTAAATATTTTGTTAGCAAATAATGTTTTTGAGAGCTTGGCGCTTTTGTTGCTCTTGCAAAATCATTTGGATTTCTACACTTTTTCTTTCCTCCTTAGCAGCTGGCACATGGTTATTTACCCCAAAGTAAATAAAATAGAAAGGCTTTGCCCCATTTCCTGAGAAACAACAAAAGAAATAGACAAAAAATCTTCATAAATTCACCAGTTTTGACTGACGCATTTTTCCATGAACAGCTGAAAATAACATTTATGTACATCCATTTATTTTCAGATCTGAACCAATTAGTATAGATTTATATTTAGTTGTTTAATATGGGGAGGAGGTATAATTAGGTGCATTATGTGGGTTTCCAGAAACGTTTAGATTCAGAATCCCTACATTTTAGTTTGTGTGAAACAATGTTAAGAGTGAAACAGAGTTAGGAGTGTGGACATGTTTGAGAGACGGGGAGGGGGATTGCGGGTATGGTGGGGGAGGGTCAAGTCGGTAGCTTTGCCGAAGGGAAGTGGTATCTGTAGTTTCTCCGTAAACTGCTTGTTTAAGAAAGTGGGGGGTGGGGTGGGGGAAAGAGTGGTGGTGCTTTTTAATGTTTCCAGAACGGGTGATAGTTCATATTTTACAGGAAATAAAGCATTTCCAATTGATCTATAATATTTATTGTAATATTCGATGAGGGTGGTAATATTGGTATCAGCATCTAGTAATCAAATCGTTTGAACCAATTTGAAAGGTAAAGGGTAAGCATTTTGAAACTGGGGGCGGGCCAGGGAAGGGACGATAGGAGCCTAATGTATTAAATTTTCGTTCATTCGATTCTCCTATCCACTGGTAGTGGACTTTTGAAATGTCAGGGTCCAGTCAATACGATATGAATTTACCTTTCTTCTGCCACTTGCCCCTCTTTCCTCGCCCCTCCCCCCGCCCGCGCCCGCTTTTTTCTCCCCCACCTCTTTCTCTGGCTCTGCAGCCGCCTGTGCTGGCGGCGCCTCTTCACCTCCCCTGCCTGGCGCTCCCCTCCCCCTCCCTGCCCTACGTCGTCTTGCTCTTGGGGAACAATCGCCACTGATTGAGGTTCACTCCATGTTAGGCTGGAAAACTGGGCTGTTATTTAGGAAGTCATTAATCACATCTCCTCCCCCGGAAAGAGATGGCGGAGAAACCTGTGAAGTACAATTCCTTACCAACCCCCTCCAAAATGTTCCTAAATGATAACCTAAACACAATTTGACTACATGAAGGTGTTAGCGATTTTTCCGGTCGGATTTTATTTTAAATTAAAAAAAATTTCAGGGCACAATCAGGTAATTGTGTGCTTTTGTCTTATTAGGTGTATGTTACCCTTCTCTAAAGTTTCATGGAGATGTGATTAGGTTTAATTAGATCTTTTGTAAATTATATATTTTCCTCTAAGAATTGAATTGAATGTGAAATTTGCGTCCCTAGCAGGTTTACTGTTATTGAGCAGCTGAATTCTTAGGGGGAAAAAATCGAAAACTCAGTTGCTTTATTTAAATGGCTTTTCCCCCCTAAATGAGATTATTTAGACAGGCTTGTGTGTAAGGCACGCGTGTGCACATATGACTGTGCCGTTTTTCTAAATCGACGATTCACAAGGACTTTCCATTGTGTTTCAGTAAAAGCACGAAATCAGCATTCTGATTTATCGTAAAGAAGCGTCCCAAATTGTCTTTAAGAAAACATGTTTGAGTTTTTCGTGTTCATTCATAAATTATTTTGATGTCAGCATAGATGAAATGGCGATTGGTTATCTCTTCCTCTCGCCAGCCCCTTAAGGATCCGAGGTGAAATTAGTAGCAAGAAAGCATGTAATTGACAAAGTCACGTGTGCTCAGGGGGCCAGAAACTGGAGAGAGAAGAGAAAAAAATCAAAAGAGGGAAAGCACATTAGACCATGCGAGCTAAATTTGTGATCGCACAAAATCAAGATGTTAGATTGATGCAGAAGATCACTCCGTTCCAAAGGGAAAGTTTTCATCTCACGAGTTTGGAGCAGAGGGCCCGTGGGGCAACATGGCCGAAGGTTAATTTTCTTTTCTATTGTTTTACTGTGATTTTTCTCTCTTCCTTTCTCTCCTCCCTCCCTCTCTCTCACCCTTCTTTGCCCGTCCCCCCTTCCCCTTTTACCCCAATACTGGGCATTCCCCCCCACCCCCTATCGCGCTATGGGGCTTTCTGCAACCTATTGTTATAGATCTCCAAAAATGTTTTGTACCGCCCACACTGATTCACAACTTGAAAAGCTTTCAGGGGGCTATTGTTTGAATTGTTTGAGTGTGATTAAGCGCAGTTTCAGTTAGTGAGCCCAAGAAAACTTTTATACACCTGCCCCCTCCCCCATTCCACCCCAACTTTAATTGAAAGTTATTGGGGGGGGAGGGGAATGCACATTGCAAATAACCCTGGATTCACTGCTGCCGCATGTGCATTAACTACTTCTAACCATCTTCACGATTTCTCTCTCCTCGTGCCTGCCGGAGAGAACAGTTTCGCTGAAAATTTCTCTTTGTAAATGGGATCAGTATTAAATCAGCAATATGCAAGTAAAGTATCGCATGCTGTACTGTAATATGTGGCTGAAAAACGGAGTTAAGTGAAAAAGTACACGTATGTACGGAAACGTGGAAGTTGCTGTGATCGATAGAACAGTGTGGCTTACCCCTCCCCCGCTTCCCCTTTTAACCCTTTAATATTTTAATATTTTAAATATTTTCTGTAGAAGAGAAGAAGGAATCAACCATTTAGTAGCGTTTTTTTCCTATTTCCTCTCCCCCATTCCCCAATCAGTTTTTTTCTTTTTCAATGAACAGTATGGGAATATGGACTGACTGACTTTTTTTGTCCTGTTCTACTCAGGCGGGGCAAGCAAAGGTGGTGGAGAAGAGCCCGGGAAGCTGCCGGAGCAGGCAGAGGAGGAATCCCAGGTTTTGCACGGAACTGGCCACTGTAAGTGGTTCAATGTCCGAATGGGATTTGGATTCATCTCCATGATAAGCCGAGAGGGAAGCCCCTTGGAAATTCCAGTCGATGTATTTGTACACCAAGTAAGCCAAACTTTTTCTTTTTTTTCCTTCTTCACCTTTTTCCATGTGGAGGAGCTGATCAGTAGTTTTGTCAATGGACATAGAATAATGTGCTTAGGTGTGTTGAAAGACAAAATCTTCCTTACGATCACGAGTTAATCCAGTATTTAGGGTATGTGTATGGGCCCCTTCCTGGGTATCTTTTTCCGGGTATCTTTTCTTAAACAAATGAAATCTTTGAAATTTCACTGCTTGGGTGCTGGTTGACTTTATTACCAAGTTCCGCTCTTCATTCGACAGCGAAATTGCGGTGGTGTAGCTTCCGGTGTTGTCGGTTACAATGTACTCTGTCGCCTGTGCCTGGGGAATGAGTGGGAAAATTAATGAAGAAACAGTGATCATTTTAATTAAGAAACAACAACAATTTGCTGTTATAAGAAATCTGTAGGTCCCCTTATTTTAGACATTTCTAGTCACAGTAGCTTCCATTATTTCATCTCTGCCTGCCCGGTAGTCATTTGTAGATTCAAATCAAAATACTTTGATTTCACAGTAAAAAAAAAAAAAAAAAGTAGAACACTGTTGGCCTAGTATGGATTTGAAGAAATGCAAGAGAGGATGCTTGGTAATCAAAAATTTTAGAAATGTGCCCCTGTAGGGCATAGGTCCAAGCATACTGTCTCTTTAAGAGACTGAACTCAAAAAAACATGTGGCCAGAGGCGGCTCTAGTTTGTGTGTTTAAAATGCGTTAGTCTGCTACTTGGGGTAAATTTCCACCATTGCTTATATTGTGTTGTAATTTTTTAAGATGCTTAAACACAGAACAGAATGTCATTGCTTCTCATTTTCAAAATTTTACCCAGAAACAAATTAATACCTCTTCCCCTTTCACTCTTCTCTGTTGCTTAATCTCTTTATAGTGAAAAAGATATTCACAGTTTGCAAGCTTGATTATTTCATCAAAAGAAGTTAAAGAAATATAAATTCTCTATAATTAATTCTTAGATAAGAGTAAAGGGATTTAAGACCAAAGAGTTTTATTTTGGCTTGACATCTAAGTTAAAAAGACTTGAGTGAATGGCCATCACCACCACAGGTTGACTGACATAGATACATGTAGGAAATACTTAGTATATTTGCCTGAAGATTATATTTGATACTATGTTGTATGTTCCTGGTAATATTTACAACCTCCTTTCCCCCCTAAGGAATATCATCTTCAAATTAAGTATATAAACAGTAGAAACATATGAAACCATTCTATTTTGATCTGTTGTCCTGTGGTGCTTGGTAGCTTCCTGACCTTGCTGTGTGGTGTGTGTTTTCCTTTCCTAAAGGCCTGGCCATCATTATTGGCTGTTTACATGTGGAAGGATCAGCATAATCTGTGAATTGAAACAGGGTTTAAATACGTAAATAGAAGTCCACCGGCAGGCTACTGGATTTTATGCCTCCTACTTTATATTGCAAAATGAAGCCACATTTTCTGCTTTTTTCCTCCCTAAATTGAATGGCTGAAATCATTGACAAATCCATTTTCTCTCAGGGTCTGGCTTTCCCCTCTTTGAACCTTCTTTAGGTTGTTAAATTGTTCTTTACGATCTCATAAATTTGTTTTATAGATGAATGAAAAAAAATAGCCCTTTTCTTCTTTGTCTGATCACACCTTGTTATAATTTGGTTTTCTATGTTTACCTTTTAATATTAAAATATTAAACATTTTATTAACCAATATTAATTCTAGAACCACAAGATGTCCAAATTTAAGCTATTTAATGGTGTGTAGATAAATATTCCTATATCCACTGAATTAAGAAATACTATATTGCTGGAAAAGTTTTATTTATAGATAATGTACAGTTTCTAGAGTACGTTGATTATTAATATTAGACTTGCTTTAATCTGTTACATATCTTGTATTTACTAGAAGAACAGCATTAAAATGATGTATGGGATAAAAATTCTCTGAAAACATGTATGTTTGTATTCTTCAGAAGAATATATCAGGATACATTCTTAGGAAGAAGTAGGTAAAAAAATCAATAAAACTTAAGTATTAGCATTTTTGTGATGTAAAAAAATAGAGCAATGATAATCTTTAAGTTTAAAATTAGAAAGTGACATTTTGGGGGATTTTTTTGGTGGTTATAGTATGTATTTGTTTTTTGAAGTGTATCTCCGTTTTTTTCATGGAAAAAGTACTTAAGTATCAGTTGCTTTATTTTTTTGTTTCTTGACTTTGATGCCTAGGTAAAGGGGTTTCTGTCTTATATTGGGACTATATAAATCATATGAATAATTGTTTTGAATAAGGCAGGAATCCTACTGATTTTAGCCAAGCAACTACAAGTAACAATTAGATGGTCTTAAATGATATGTGCAGGTATCCTGTGAACTTCCCTTACACAATCAGGTTGCAATTCAGGACCATTTTATAAAAGTTTTTAAAACATTTTTTAAGCTATTATGTTAGCTGCCATTTTTAATGTATGAGCATTTTTGAAAGCATACTAGGTTTTATGTATAATTATAAATTAGATTTTTCCCCATTATGCTATTTGGTTATTAAAGAATAGGCATTGTAGATAATTAGGAATTTTAAATGTTCAACTCAATATCTAGTTGTTATTTTAAATATATGAAGTATCAGAAGTACATATATCATTGCATTTTTTAAAAGTATTCTGAAACACGTTTTTATTAGTATATATTTGGGGGAATAAAATAATTTTGGTTTCTTTAAAATAATATTTAAAAATTCATGCCAAGATACCAGCGATGTTTTTTTCTCTTTTAAAAATATTGACTGCAAAGAACTGTACATCAAAAACAATTCAGTTGCTGTGAAATGAAGAGACTGTGTGTGTGTGTGTGTGTGTTTAAAATAGAGCTGTACATTCATAGTTACATAGTTCTATTTAAAATTTATTGGCAGTAATATATTAAGACTTATAGTTTCTGTAATGTCGCTAACTACTCAAAAATAAACACATGACTTAGGTGCTGTACTTGCCCTCTCTTTAGACTTGATAAGTGCAGTGAGTCTGCTGTTTGAGGATGGTGTGACCATTGGTGGTTTAAAATGACAGTCTTCCTTTGACTTCCTAATGTTGACTTGTGATTTAAATGACCATATTTTTATGAATTGGTAGTGCATATATGTATGCTGACACATGTTGATACTGAAACATTGATAGCATTCAATAATATTTTATTTTCAAAAACTTAACAAAAATGTATAAATATATTGTGACTTTTGTCACAGCTCACTGTTTTTGAAGTGTTCTTTAAAATGTTTAATATTTAAAATTGGAAAATTTTGATGATGATTTGGTTTGTATATGGGATAAATTTGTAGGAATTTCTTAAGAATCCAATGCAAAACAGACTTGTCTCTCAATGGAAGTAAGAGTATACCTCGTCAAAACAGATTTGTAAGTCTTAGTTCTTACTAAGATGATTTCGTTAATTAGAATACAATTATTTCGTAAGTGCTAATAATTAATACTACCCTAGTTTATTGTTATTAATAAATTTTAAAAATTTGCATCCGCAGTTCAGTTCTGGGATAACATGTTTAAGTTATGTAGAAAGTTCTCTGGCAACTTTTTGAAATATCATAAGCTTTTAATAGGACTTAAATATTTGATGGTACTTTAGAATCACATGGTAATTAAATATTAGATCTTTTTTGGAGAAGGGCAGTGTTACGTAATAACTACCTGTTGATGTTTGTTACCATGAAAGTTTTTCTTATAGATTTTGACATTTATTTCCAAAGTCATTATCTCACCTAATAAGATAAAATTATCAATTTGAACTTTATTGTATTCAGGGGAGGGATAGAGTCCATTCTCCTCTTTTCCTCTGTTCAGCTCATTTACATAATAGTATTTTCTTCACTTGGGTTGTATATTTGGAATTCTTTGTCATCAAATATGGTGCAAATAATTTTTAACATAAATATATTTCATTTATTTCACAATTTATATAAGATTTTTTTTCTAAAGAGAAAGAGTAATTTCAAAATGACCGCAATTTGGCAACCATTACTCAGTGGGCTTAAATATTTATTAATAATTTGGTTTTGAATTCTTCATTTACCTTTCAAGTGTTTTCTCTTCTTATGCTGTTTATTTCTGATTTATAGTTTGGTCTTTATGGAGAATACAAATGTCCATATTACAGAAATTGTATGTATTTTATGTTTTTATTACTTAGCTCAGAAAACATCTCAAAGAGTAATGGAAATAAAGTAAGTATTGTAACTGAGATAAATTTAAAGCACTTTTATTAATAGTATAGAGTATGAAAACGTTTTGGTGATAACTAATATTTAAATATATGAAAATTTTAAGTATTATACACAGTTCAGTTAATGTTACATAGAATTCATGTCTCAATGTTTTCAATATTAATTACACTATTTATGAAAACAAATTTACTCCACTATGTTCATGTTTAAGGGCTTTTCATAACATTTCATCAATTTATTAGGCAAATTTACTTTTGTCATAGTTTAGCATGGAAATATTTTTCACATGCACAATTGATGTGATTCTTATTATTCTTGGAGCTATTGAAAGTGTTAATTTCAAAAAAAGTTAGACAAAGAGAAATCTCGGAAATTAAAAAATGTAATCATATAATAGTTGCAGCTAATTTGTTAGTGAATTATGCATTGTAATATTTTGAAAATGTTTCCGACCAAAAGCTACCAAATTTTCAAGATGATTTGCCCAGTTGACCAATTTGGAAGAATCCTAAATGAAATGCTTTAAAGCTATTTAATCATAAAATCACATTTAAAGGCATTTAAATAAAAATTTTGTAAGACTTTAACTGTCTTAAAAGATAGTGGATACTTCTGATTTTCAAATGCTGGTCCCTTTTCAATACCCTTTTTTGGTGTACTTCTAAAAAGATATTCTCATTCAATTTAAACATGAAATGTGAATTGGGTACATATTTAAGACATAGTCTTCCATCCTTGTTTTAACAATTACTGAGGTAACTTTTAAATATTTTCTTCTTATATATTTTTGATTCTTCTTTTTTTAAAAGACCATTCACAACAAATGAAGGCAATAAGTCAAAGAATTGTTTTTTAAACATATACATGTGACAAACCACTTAAAAGTATTCAGCACAACATCTTTAACTCATCTTAGAGTTCTTGGGTTTCATAAGAATTTAAAAACTTCTTGTGTTACTTGAAGTAAACATGGTAGTTTAAATAATGTGTCCTAAGCTGTAAATTTTGTTGCTTTTCAGCAGCAAGGAACCCTTATTATCTGAGTTTAGTTGAATTCTTCCTGTTCAGAAATTACATAAGTATTACAGATAGTTTTATATAGCTTAACTGAGCAGTTCTTTCGGTACTAGTTAAAATATGATGTACCTAACCTAAAAGTTACTAATTAAAAATATGGCATACTGTATTTTTATTTCTAAACCAAGTATAACCTAAACAAATAAAGTGAGGATATTTCTGATTAATCAAACTGGAAATTTATTACTTTAAATGTGACATTCTATGGACTTGATTTGGAACTAAATATGCAATTAATAAAATAGTTATTTTATTATTATTTATTATTATCAATTCTTTATACTTTGAGGTATTTCTCACTGAACTTTAAATAACAAAAGTTCAGCTTGTTCAATATATAGTTACCATAAGTTATGGCATTGTAACATATACAGTCCATAAGAAACTTAAATGATTTATATTCCTCTCTAAAATAATTTGACTATAATATCTTCTAGTATCAGAAAAGTTGATAACAGTAATATATTCAAGAAAATACATTGCAGATGAGTGGGGTGCATTTAGAAATGATCTTTTAATGAGCACTCTATCAAATGAGTAACAAAAGTGTTATGTTGCATTTTGATACATCAGGTTTAATTTTATCTTCTATCTAGCAACAAATTGGAAGAATATCTGATGATTTCCCCACCCCCATATCTGAATATTTGACAATTTGGAAAGGCTGTCTAAAATAAGATTTACAGAGAATTGATAGATTTAATCTTATTTTTCTTTTTATAATCGGCTGCAAATTGGAGTAATAATACCTAACTTTTCAGGTTGTTGTGAAGAATAGAGATACTGTTACATAAATTGCCTAGTAAGTAAGTGTTGGGTAAATAAACTAAAATGTAAACTAATCTTTGCCACAATAAAATCATGGATAAGTTATTTTCAGTGGCATATATTTATGATGGAAAATGAAATTGATATCTTCTTTTATGCGCTCTCTTTAAAATTGGGCAAAACGTGTTGTGTAATATTAATGGATTAATTTCCATTACAGTGAACTACAAAATTTTTTGTTATAATTTTATGGTATAGAATATTGTTTAATATTGTTTAAAATTTCAGGATATAAACTGAGACTTGGAAATAATTTTGTGATATAGATATTTTTGTTTTAATAGTGTGCTGTGTCATGAGATTTTACCTGTGTATTCAGTTGTGCATATCCAGTTTGTGTATTCTTCAGTGTAAGCTAAGGAAAAAATATTGTCTTAAATAGACCTTCTTTGATAATTTAATACCTATTGCTATATTAATAATTACTTAGTCCTTGTGAGATACTATATAGTGGTATAGAGTCTGGTCAAATAGATTAGTATTCAAATCCCAGTTTATTATATGTCTATAGGGGAAGTAAGTTGCCTCATCAGTGTCTTAGTGTCCTATAGATGGGGGGACAAAAAAGTACCCATTTGTATAGGGTTATTATGAGGATTAAATGTACACATGTAAAGCATTTAACACAGAGCTTGGGAGACAGTAAGGACTCAAGGATGTTTCTTGTACATAGTTATTATTACAAAGGGAGAAGTGTGATAGAGTGAGGGAGAAAACATCGGAAATGAAGATTTGGGTTTGGTTCTGCCACTTGGTGGGATTCTTACTTGTGGCTAGTCACTTTCTCAGAGGCTCAGTGTCCTCATGGGTGAAATGTGGTCAATGATATCTTTTCTCCCTATTTTTGAGGGTTAGGGTAAGGGTAAATTGAGGTAGTATACATGAAAATAACTTTAACAATTGTAACAATCCCAGATTTTAGTTATAACCTTTATTTAGAGCTCATGTCATTTATTTTATTTTTTGCCTTGTCGGGTTTGTTGAGGTATAATTTATATAGAATAAAATTCACCAAATTTAAGTATATAGTTACATGAGTTTTGACAAACTGTGTAACCACCACCACGATCATATTACAGAACATTTCATCGCCCCAAAAAGTTCCCTTGTGCCCATTTGTAGTCACCCTTGAAGAGAAGACACTCGATTGTCCGATATGATTATTGATATGTCATATTAACTGGTTAATTGACCTGGTTCCTTTTAACTTTGTCTAGTTAGACATAAGCTACAATCCAGTATCCTTTATGAAATACAATCTACATTTATTTTCATGTTTTTTGTTTGTTTGTCTTTAGCTATTTCTGGTTAGGAATTACCTTTTCACCAGTAGTTTCTGTGCTTGTGAAAGTGAGATTAATTAGTATGTATTTCACTAATCTTCAGTGTTAATTTCATTTATCCTTATACAATATAAACTCACTGCTTACCTAAAGGGCATAATTAGACTTTTTGATATTCATATTTCTTTTCAGAAATTTGGTAGATTTCTGTCTCAACTGAGTTTTTGTGCAAACATTCCTAGAGGTATAAATCAACAAGATGACTTATTGTTGTATGAAAGTATTAACTTTTAAGGAAACAGTTTACTCTAGAAAAATTTCTGGTTCAATTTAATCAACTTTTTTTTTTAATTGATCACATAGTAAGTGTAAAGCAATATTGATGATAGATTTAAGAATTCTGCTCTCCAGCTTGCTATATATTCTTTCTTGTAGCAAATTTTTAATAAGATTTTCTCAGTTAATTCTCATTCTTTTCAAACAGGGTATAAAAGCAAAGGATCATTTTTTCCCATGTACTATTCACTTTCTTTTTTACAAAGTCTAATTATAAAGCCTCTACCCATTTCATTTGGAGATAACTGTGATAAAAAAAATGTTAGTTTAAAAATTTTGAGCTACATACAATGATTTCTCATCAGTCTTAAAATACATAGTTTTCAGATTTCATGCATAGAAACTATCTTTACCAGTGTTTAGAATCATATTATTTTATTTTGCTATTAATAACATACTTAATTTTTAGCAGCTGCTTTAACCTTTTGTTATAATAGTCCACTTTTAAAAATCAAAACCCACTTAAATTTATTACTTTTGTTAATTTTAAAGTTGGCCTCTATTTCAAAATCTTTTAAGTTTAATTTGCTAATAACTCATGACTTTTGTTCACCTTGATTGTGCTATATAAAGACTCTATGTAAATTTCAAATTAATTTTACTTTGGCCATGATTTATCCATGACCATTTCTTTCCTTAAGCTTTGTAAGCAATTCCCTAGGCCATAACTGATAGCAGCTGGAAAGTTCCCAGATACTATAATGCCTAAATTCTTTTATCTTAGCATTTTTTCTTTCAAATGAATTACTTTATCCTTAGTTCAGTCTGTAACAGAAGTCTGACAACACAGGTTATATCTATCACTTTAAATACGTAATAGATCATTGATATATTGTAAAGTTTGGAATAAATACTATCAACTTTTTTCCAAGGTATGATTTTAGTAACACATGGTTTTGCTTACAATATGGAAACACTGGTGCTTGGAAACTAATTCCACTTTTCAGCAACTCCTTTAAATAGATTAAATGATATCGGAGATACATACCTAACACAGTTCAGTGTAATCCACATATTTAAAAAGATAAATGAATGAATCTTTTTCAATTTTAACAAGAAAAAAAGCTTCTCTTTTCTTCTCCTTTTTTGGATTGGTTAAACTGTGAGTCAGAAATTTAATCACAGTATTGACCTCATTTTTTAAGCTTTCTAATTAAAATTTTTAGTTGAATCTCAGGACAGTTGGATTTGCATGTTCACCCCTTTCACTGTTTCCTCCCCCATGCCATTGAAGAATTTTGAATGGTGAGGAATTTGCGCCCTTTGGCTCAGGTTGCAGACCCACTTGATCAAGCCAGAGAAGCCGGGGTCAGAACTATTCATTGCTTATCTTTTCCTTGGGCCACTTGTAAATCCTGCCTTTCTGTGCTGCAAAAAATCTCTTTCTGTTAGACTCATAATAAAGTCTGGAGTATAAAAATGGGCATAATAGTGGGTTAATTTCACTTTGTTTAGAAGTTTTTCATTTCATTGCACCTTATTTGATGTATATAATTTTATTTCAATAAATATTATTTCATAAGATATTATAGCAGCATCCTGTTGATAGTGAAAGTGTGGTGATATGATATTCTCTCGCAGGTTGAGATTTTACACCTTTGAAATGTAGTGATTACTTTTAAGTAAATTGAATTAGCTAATTTGAGTCAGATCTGTAAAAAGACCCAAAGTATTTTGTTTTGATGTGCTTAATTTCTAGCATTTACGCTGACACTTAAAACTTCCCTGAATCAATTAGAGCACAAGTTTATGAACTGTATCAATAATGGTGTAAAGACTTTAAATATAGACTGAGGTTTAAACAAACACAAAACACTTTGTTCTTATCTCAGCATCCCTTAAAAGTATACAGCTTTGGTTCAGGACCTCAGGACCACCCATCACCCTGGACATTGGATACTCCTATTTATTCAAGAAGCTTGTGAAGTATCTGTGTGCCAGTGGGGGATGGTGTGTGTATCTGTATAGGGAATCAGTTAGATGATTTTACCCCAACAAAAGCAGCAACATTGTTTATAAACTGAATTATGCCCCTGCAGAATTTTCTAGTTGTAAAACCTAACTTACATTAAATGCTTGTTATTTTATGTAAGCGCTGGTTGCAGTTTTCACATTTTTGATGCTTTCAGAAGGTTAAAGTGGGCCCCCATTAAGATTAACCTCAATCCATTACAGCTTTTTGGCTTGCAGGCCCCACCCATTGGCCTTGGATAGCTAATACCAGCTTTTGTTTCTTCCTGTAGAAAGGAAAGGAAAGAAAACTGTTCTTTCTCTTTCATTGTGTAAGTCATGTGACTTCCCTTTTAGTTAGTTACAGATAGGGTTGAAGTGAATCTCAAAATGAATATCAAAGTTTTATGTTTATGAAATATTTATTGAAATGTGCCTCTTATTTAATTCACGTGTTTTATACATTAGAATATTTGTTTTCAACAGCTATACCTTATTTTACATCTATGTTGTTTTTTAGGAAGGCAAAAAAGGTTACTAAATAGATTTAAAAAATAATACTGATCTTTTTATCTGCATCATGGTAGTTTCTTAGTATACTTATTTTTCCATCAGTTATCTGTTAGCATCATTTGAGGTTTCTGAACTGTAGCTTGTTTCTCAGAACTCACAGTGTAAAGAAAGTAGGGGTGGTGGTTGGAATGATTTTAGCAGAGAAAAATTGCTGGTAGGGGAAAAAAACAATAAATGTGTTATAGGACTGCATGTAAATGTAAGAAAGAATTAATTGGATATATTTCTTCTTGTTCCCTTCTGTCTTACCTGTCAATAGTAATAAGCAGCAGAGCTAGTTGTTCAGGAGAAAATGCTATCCAGCTCTTAGAATATTTGTATCAATAGACTAATATTTCATTATGAAGTTAGGTAACATGACAATAAATGCTGATGTTTAGTTCTTATTTGGTGGTGTAGTCATGACGTTATAATTTGGTATCAACCATTAAATATTTAATCTTTAAAGTTACTTTAATTTGTTCTTAAGCTATTTTTCTAAACATTTAAATTCTATTTTAGTAAACAATATAGCTGTCACCAAATAATAAGTAAAATATTTGAAACAACAGTAGTTTTAAAAGATCCTCTCAATGATTTTTAAAATATAATGTTCTTTGGCACGTGGTATTTCCATGCAAGTAAGTACTTTTAAAAGACTTCTAAGAAGAATACTATTTTAAAATTTAGGATACAGTTTTATTTAAAATATTATATTTCAATAAAATATTCCAGACTATTGTTATATAAAAAAGCATTGTTTCTTACTTTTTCATAGTCTTGTAGATCTTAAAGGGCAGTGATATTTAATCCTACAATTTTGCTATCAGTCCAAGATAACTTAGCTAATTAGACTTGAAAATATGAACAATTTGTTGCATTATATAGAAAAGCTGCTTAAGTTTCTATTAATAGCAGTGGGTTATCAGCTTTTTAATAACTAGGATCTGATATGAAGTCTAATTAATGTACTGGTCTATGCTTTCATTTATGTTAAAATTTATAAGTGATTTATTTTGTGCGTGCTTTACAAATGAATATTTCAACTTCTGTTTAATTAATTAACTTTTAAATATTTATTGATATTTTATTTAATGTTTAAATTGTCACTACAATTTTGCTTTTGGGAAAGGTTTAGGATACTAAATCTTTCAAATCTGTGATGCTCCTTCATTTGCCATTTGAATTGCAAGGTATTCATAAAACACCAGCAATCTATTATTAAGTATTTGAATCTAGTACTAACATTTATTGTTGAAATAATCCATGTAGTATCTTAGTGTCATTGTAAGTTTAAAAAGATTAACAAACAAAAGCCTACTTTTAAAAAATAGCTACTGGGTTTTTTTGTGTACTACATGATATTTTTTTTCCCAACAAAATTTGATATTAAAAGATGAAAAGTTGAGTGTTTTCTGTTTTATAGCTCTGTTTTTTTCCTGCAAAAATTTTCTTTAACTTGTGTGGAGAAAAGTAGTTTTTTAAATGAATTTAAATGACTTGAAGCGTCTTCATATTTAGTCAAAAGTCCAAGGCTCATTTGTGAAAGTAACACCATTTGGGGCATTGCTACTTGTTTTTGTGTGCATTACTGTAACTATGAGGTTGATGAGTGATTTTTTTCTGGATTTTCTGTCTCCTAAAATAACCTGGATAATAAATGGGAACTAATTTTTCAAATAGTTGAAATATATGAAGGGCTGAGTAAATATGGACATTTGTTTCAGTACGTAATCTTTAGTTTAGGGTTGGGTATTTGTTTTTTAAAAGATATTCTGATATTTAAAAATCTTAAATAATGTTTGTGAAATTGTCTTGTTAGGTGTTGACTTTTACGTCCTGTCTGTCTTTTCTTTTAGAAGTATCTGGTCACTGTTGAACCATTAATATGGGTAAAAGTAATCCAGAATTTCCTATGAGATTCAGTGTCCAACATATATTCAATTACCCAAATTTACAAAATCCACATGATTTTTGGAAAAATCTCATGAGACATGGGATAATGTTTTTAGAGTGAGATTTTAGAATAGAGTTTATTATTTTGATTTATATTTTTCAATTTTTACCTGTTAAGTTGAAAAAAGAAATTACTCAAATTATTAAAGCATTACGCTGCCCCCAAATTATTCCTTGCCCTAACATTATCATTTGATCTGCCATCAGGAATTATTACAGCCCTAA
The DNA here is from genome assembly GCA_031878705.1 of Tapirus indicus. Taxonomy (NCBI): domain Eukaryota; kingdom Metazoa; phylum Chordata; class Mammalia; order Perissodactyla; family Tapiridae; genus Tapirus; species Tapirus indicus. The sequence continues at coordinate 28,209,037 of CM062933.1, forward strand.
ATGGTCTCTCTCTTTAGTCTCCTTCTCCCCTTCTTTCCCCCTCCCCCGCTCCCCTTCGGGAAGGAAGCCTGAGGCCCTAGCTCTAGAGATACCAGGAAAAAGCAATCACTCAGCAGAAAGTGTCTGTCTTTAGCAGAAGTATCATCCCTTGGAGAAGACTATAGTTGAGAAGAGGTTAATAGCAGATAATAGAGTTTTAAAAATTTATTCTAAAGTAATTTAGAGTTTATTTTTGATACAGCTGGATATTGCTGTCATTATGAAAAAACGTCTGTTTTGTCTGTTTAGGCATTAGTAAAAGTCAAATCCAGTCCTTCACTGCTTCTCTCTCTTTGCTTAGTTTTGGTTAATTCTTTCATACCTTTTCTGAAGGTTGTTGCCAGTGATTTTCCTAACACTGGGGAGCAGAATGAGTTTTGAACAAAAGAAATGAATGGTTAGGTAATTTTAACATTTCTAAATACTTAGTGATACTGGCAATATTTACCTAAATTTCCAAAGACAGTATATATGAAATATTTTACTCTACATTATTTGTCATCTAAAGATAATGTTGGCATCTAGCATATTTTTGCCTAGAAGGCTTTTGAAACCACAAACTGACTCATAAAATAGGCTAACAATGAAAATAAATTGATATTGATAGATCTAGAAATGTTTAAATTATTACTTCCTTAGAGAGATTGTTCACAAAATCTTTTTTTTTTTTCTTCAGGATAACTGAAAAATGCAGATTCAGTGGGGGTAAACTCTATAAACCATAATGTAAGATTTCTGAAGGGCCCAGGTTTCTTCCATTGTGCTATAGATTTTTCTCCTAGAATTTCTTCATCTTAAAGGGCAATCCCTTTACTTAGCTCCACATGCATTTGTTTAAATCTTATACTCCACATGCATTTGTTGACCCTCGTTTGAAAAACTTAAGCAGAATGGCCATGGACTCTCACAATTAGCTTAAAGAGAATTTTAGAAGTCGTCATTTGTATCGGAGAGATAATAAAAGTGAATATTACATAATACTTAGGTTTTATGGAATGAGCCAAAGGTATTTTGAAATTTTTGAATATTTTTTACTTGAAGGGCAAATACAAAAATATAATAGCAAGTATATTTAAGGCAATATAAAAATGGTAAGTGTAAGCAATCTTTTGATAGAATAACTTTAAAAATACAGTTAGAATGTAATCTTATATTTCTTCTATTGGTCCAACCCCTCTCCAGATCAACAAACATTTTTATTTGTTTTGTTTTAGCTACTTGCTAATACTAAGTTCCCACTACCACTACTCCAGTTTGCCATCATTTGATCCTATCTCCTGATCATCCAAAGACTCCCGTCTACGAAGGCTTCTGTTGTGCCAACACAAGAGAACCCTTCAGCTACAGCCAGTCAGTATTGTAGCAATGATAGTAATCGTGACATCAATAACAACAATAGAGAATGATAATAATAGTATCATGTAACTTTTATGGAGTACTTGCATGTGCCAAGTATTGTGCTAAGCATTTTACATCCATTCAATTTTCACAACTCTGAAAGATAGTTACCATTATTGTCTCATTTTTATAAATGAAGAAAAGTATCTTAGAATGGCTAATTGCCTAATTTCACACAATTGAGCCAGCAGTGTGACTCCAGAGCAGTGCTCTTAAATCTCGGGTTCCAGCCACGTTTTCTAGCTGTTTTAATTTTATATTAATATGCTTATCTTATGCTAAGTCCTGGAGATTCAATTGTGAGCAAAAAAGCAGAGAGGGATTCTGACTTCATGGAGCTTAAAGAGCAGTAGGGGAGACAGATCCCACAAATGAAAGTAAAATAAAAACCTCTATGAGTGCTATGAAGAAAAGGTGCATGGTGCTGTGAGTATATACCCTTGAGGGCCTGACCTAGTCTCAGGGTCAGGAGGGTTTCTTTGGGGCAGTAAATTTGTGATGAGGGGTGAAGAATGAGTAGACAAAGAACAAGGAAAAGAACATTCCAACAGAGGAAGGGGGTTGTGCAGAGGCAGGAGGGAAAATGGAACTTTATTGAGCATTAGCTTGACCAGATATTAGGATTACAAAGATCAGTAACATTCCAGTCCCTGTCTTTAAGAAGTTTGCAATTGTGTGCGTGTGCGTGCATGTTGTATGTGTGAGCAACACTTATCACAGAGTGATAAGCACTAGGATAAGAGCATTAAGGTAGGAATTGCCCATGCTTTTAGTAGCAAGGAAGGCTTTATAAAGGAAGAGACCGTTTGAGATGGGCTTTGGAAATACCTAGGAACTTGGCTGCCTGCGAGGGCATTCCATATGTAAGTGTACAAAGAGGGAGAGGTGAAAGAGCCTCTTGGAAAGACCAGCGTGTGGGTAGGGTGCCAGGGGCTTGATGGGTGGAAGGAGACCGGAAAGCCGGTGGTGGAGGAGTGGGGAGGATGATGCTCAAGCCAGTGCTGGGCTGCTTGTGATCAGGCAGGTTTATCTTCACCTGGACTTTGTTATTTGTGAATTTCTTTAAAATACTCACTCCCTCCAAAGCTTCATTGGCTATTTGTTTTCTGAATAAAATTTAGACTTTTTAGCCAGGCATCTAAGCTCTTCAGGATCTGATTGAATCTACTTTTCCAATCTTTGTTCTCATTCTTCTTATTGAAATTGTTGGCTTTTGCCCAGTAGAACCTGTTACTTTGTAACATACCCCACACTTCTTTGCCTCTTCCCCTTTGCACAGACAGTGCTATTATGTCTTTCCCCTAAATTCCTTCCTACATTCACTTTTGGAAATCCTTGCGCCTTTCAGAATCCAGCCCCAAATTCAGGTCTTTGTTTCCCTGAGGTCTTTCCTCATCATTCTAGCTAGAATTACTTACTTCCTTCTCACAAACTCCAAAACCCTTTGTAAATAATGGGGCACTTGTCATAGGTTGTCTCCTGTTACATTTTGTTTTGTTTCTCCTACTAAATAGTAAACTCTTAGTGGAATTGTTTTACCACATTTTGTATTCCCTACAATATACAGGTACATGCTTCTCATATAATTCCTACTCAAAAACATTTCCTGAATAATGAAAAAGAGCATAATACATTAGAAACGGTTCTTCCCTATCTTCCACTGGATAAAAAGATAGGAATTATAGGGAAGTAGCTGGATTCATATTGTCCAAGAAAGCATATGTGAACTCTCCTTGTTGAAGAAAATCTAGTGTTCAACTTATATTCAGTTCCCTTTTAATATCACTTATACATGTCCATTGAGTTATATACGGTAAACTCTGCATCTGTGGGCTCAGAACACTTTTGGGCTTCTGCTTTTTTCTTAACAGAAAAGGTGGTGGCTTCTGTGCTATATTTATGACCACAGTTTACTGCTAAGTCTAAAATGTCTGTAGTTTTTTGAAGGGGAAGGGCCTATCTGTCTAATTCTCTTTTTAAGGCCAGAGAACATTGACATGAATGTTTACTAAATGTTTTAAGTGGCAATATCACTAGAGAGATGAGATGATATTAAATGTACACAGTGGAGACCTTGGAGTGAGATAGACCTGGGTTTGAATCCTGGCTCCAGTACCTACTAGCTGTTTGAATTTTGCCACATTACCTTACCTCACCTCAGATTTCCTCTCTGTAGAAATCAGATAGCAATACTAATTTTATAGGGTTGTGAGGATTCCGGTTAATGTATTTAAGTGTCTAGCCTAGTACCTGAAAGAATAAAAGGTATCCCGACTCTCCTCCTCTTTTTGTTTCTTTGTTTTTTAAATGCTTAAAAAAAGATAAGCTACAATTGATGTAATACAGAGAAGGGTATCTGGTATAAGGGATGATAGGACCAAGTCTTAGCAGATAAATGAGACTAACCGTACAATATGAAACTTAATGGAGAAAAATGTAAAAATCTGTGTCTTGGTTAATAACAAAAGTAAAGAACACAATGGATGCAAGTCAGTTCCACTAGTGTAGGATGGTGCTGGTTTGTCTTGATGTCTGCTTTTGTGAAAAAGATCTGAGGTTTTTGTAGTGGACACTGTTGGTTGCATACCCAGCACCTGTTTCTTCCCTTCTTTCTTTGATGAAAACCCCAATTATTTTGTTCATGCATCCACCTCCATCTCCTTGTATTCCTGGGAAGGGTGACTCCATCTCCCACGTCAGTTTAAGCACATGGCATTCTCCTGGCAACTATTGTTAAGTCCAGGAGCAGGGATGAGACTTTAGTTGGCTTATTCAGTCTTGAGGGAGCAATTATTTGCATTTTACTATTAACAGACTCACTGTTCTTTTACTTCTGCGATTCTTACCTTCTCTCTGCCTTTAATCTGTTTCCTTGGGTAGAACTTCCACCAGTAACAATTCCTTTCATGTGGACTGATTTCTAATCTGGAGGACATGCCTCTCACCCTTCCCCATCTCAGGCTTTCCACCGAATTGGGTTACTCAGATGTGAAAATTAAGTATCATTTCTGACTCATGACTCTTCTTTAGCCCTCATGTCCAATAAATAATTAAGGGTTTTTTGTTGTTTTTTTTTAATAATCTCAAAACGCCACACAACCTCCTATCATCTATACTTGAGATCCTGATGATTAGAGCCGAGTCTTGATTGGTTGCTCTCGGGTCCATATCTAGAAGAACAAGGACCTGAAAGGTGGGTAAATAGATAAAAAGAAGCTTTGGAATTAAAGCAGGCATATAATATGATTTGATGTTAAGGTCTTCCAGTGGTGAGCTTCTGCAGATAGATCACTTTCCAAAGGGAATCTGGTGATGGACAGTCTCTATTAAGACTTAGCTCCATTAGTTTATTCAGCAAATAATTATTGAACACCATAATATGTGAGATACAGTAATGAGCAAAACAAAATAAATGAAAATACCTGCCTTCATGCACTACTCCCAACTCCTCCCATCTCTTTTATGTCTTTATCTCCACTGTTAAAAATAGGAACACAGACTAACAATATTCAGTACAAAATACAGCATCTTTAATTTTTTCTTTTTTTTTTTTTACCATTTTTTTTTATTGATGTCTTAATAGTTTATAACACTGTGGGGTTTTAGTTGTACATTTTTATTTGTCCGTCACCTTGTGGATGTAACCCTTCACCCCTTGTGCCCCCCTACCCCCCTTCCCCTTGGTAACCACCAATCAGTTCTCTCTGTCCGTGTGTTCACTTATATTCCATATATGAGTGAGTTCATGCAGTGTCTGTCCTTCTCTCTCTGGCTTATTTCATTTAACATAATACCCTCTAGGTCCTTCCATGTTGTTGCAAATGGGACAATTGTGTCTTTTCTTATGGCTGAGTAGTATTCCATTGTATGTATATACCACATCTTCTTTAACCAATCATCAGTCGAGGGACACTTGGGTTGCTTCCACTTCTTGGCTGTAGTGAATAATGCTGCAATGAACATAGGGGTGCATATGCCTCTTGTGATGGTTGATTTCATGTCCATTGGGTAGATGCCCAAGAGTGGGATTGCTGGATCATACGGTATTTCTATTTTTAATTTTTTGAGGACTCTCCATACTGTTTTCCATAGAGGCTGCACCAGTTTGCATTCCCACCAGCAGTGAATGAGGGTCCCCATTTCTCCACAACCTCTCCAGCATTTGTTGTTATTTGTCTTTGTGATTATAGCCATTCTAACCGGTGTAAGGTGATATCTTAGTGTAGTTTTGATTTGCATTTCCCTGATGATTAGTGATGTTGAACATCTTTTCATGTGTCTATTGGCCATCTGTATCTCTTCCTTGGAAAAATGTCTGTTCATATCCTCTGCCCATTTTTAGCATCTTTAATTTTTAAAAAATTCTCATAGTAATATTTGAACTCTGGAAATCAATCTCAGGAGAATTGGGACACGAAGAGCATAAAAAAAGAAGGTGTTTTATTTCGGGGGAACGAAAAAATAAAAGTAATGTATATGAGATGATGACTCTAAGTCTGAATTCTAGAGCATTCTAAAAATTATACTTTGAGGTACATAGAGTAGTACTGTTAAAGAGAAATAGAGGTTAATGATCCACAGCAGAATTTCTCAACCTTGGTACTTTGGGTCAGGTTGGATCTTTTGGGCCAGATGATTCTTTATTGTGAGGGGCTGTCCTGTGCTTTATAGGATGTGTAGCAACATCCCTGACCTCTCCCCACTAGATGCCAGCAAAACACCTCCCCAGTTGTGACAGCCAAAAATGTTTCCCAACATTGCAAAATGTCCCCTTGCGGGCAAAATTTGTAAACTTCTGATTTAACGACTTTGGTAAGTGCTTTACCAAATATATAATGCTTCATAATTAATATCAATAGTCTTTTGTTTAGACAGAAATAAAGTCTAAAATGATTTTAGAGGGCTTGAACATTTGGGATAAGAAGTTACCAATAAGTTCATATTTAAGTAACAATATGGACTAAAGGTGAAATATGAAACATTTTAACATTTTTATTTTTAGAATGTTATGTATTGTATTGTTCTGATTATAAATGTAGTACATTATGGGATATTTAGACAAAGAAAAGTATAAAGATGATAATAAAAATCATCCATTATCCCACCACCCAGAGATAACCATTGCCTACCTTTTAGTGTATTTTCTTTTACTCTTTTTTTCCTGTTTATAACTTAAAAACAAATGCTATTTTTGAATCATTTACTTTTTTATGCTCTTTGCCTGAAAGTTTTTTACAAATATGGAAAATAACTTTCAATTCTACTTGTGAAATTATTACCAGTTATAAATTAGAGCAGTTTAAAACTAATTAAATTATAATAGGAAAAATAGAGATTTATAAATTAATTTGGAAGTTGAGAAAAGAAAGTAGAGGGGGCTGGCCCTGTGGCCTAGTGGTTAAGTTTGGCACGGTGCAGACTTACACCACTCATCAATGGCCATGCTGTGGCAGCAACCCACATACAAAGTAGAGGAAGACTGGCACAGATGTTAGCTCAGGGCAAATCTTCCTCAAGCAATAAAAAAAAAAAGTAGAGAAACATATACTAAGCCTTTGAGTGACAGATTCTAAATAATATTTGTTGATAAATTGTGCATTTATTGAAATAAAAATAAACCTAACATCCTATATTGTTTCTTACTTTAATCTACTCATAATTTCACAAGTCTGAATACATGACATTCATTTTTTAAATTTAAATCCTTTGGGAAATTTTGTCATCTAGAAAAAAATGACAGAATTATATTAATCTGTCTTTATTTTCACATGCAAAATATAGAAAGGATTGGTATGTGTATTTATTTTGTGTAAAAATTTAAAAGGTCATCATTAAATCTTCAACTAGTTTGTCAGTTTTATAGGCAAGTTAATATTTTTTTCTCCTAACTGATAGAGAATTCAATTCTGCTAACTGTATTTAGAGAGAACCTTCACTTCTAAAATATATTATTAAAAATTCTGTAATGTAGTCTTAAATTTAATAAAATCCTGTGAAATAATTACTAAAATTTATAGGTTTACACCAGTTTTGATGAATCTGCATATATAGGCAAAGCATATTAAGTACCATTTCCAGTTGAGAGGTGAATTTTTGTTTCTTTGAGAGAGAAAGATTTTTGGCCACAGAGCAAAGAGGAAAAGCATTCTGGACAGGGAAATGATGCTGGTGTTAAAAGGTAGAAACAGTCCTTTGAGTTTGAAAATTTTATATGACATAGGAAGTTGCCCGGAGCCCCTCTCATCTTGAAATTCCCGATTGGTTTCAGAGATGCACAAATGTATATATTCCTTTTTATGCACAGAAGATCATATGCTGACCTAAATTTACGTGGTGAACATACTTCAGGTTCTGTCTTATATTATAGAAATTAAAAACCAATGTTAAAGGAACAATTTTCATTTAATATGAAAGGAAACAGCCTTTATACCCTCTTTAAATATTCCTTTCTTAACAGTGAATGACTCATTATCTGCTCATCCACGTATTTATTAGTTGTCACCCCTGTGTCGTCTTTGTACACTGAGATTCCCCCTCTGCACTCAAAATGAATTAACCTTTTCATATCATGTCCACTTAAATTGTTGGCCACCCTACTCATTTTCTCAACACATCCACTAGGGATGGCCCCTCCCTAATCTACAGTTATTAATTTTATTTCTACCATATATTAAAAGGTATGCCTTTTGCTATCCTTTTCTGCTACATATTTCATTCTATAAATTTTCTCATGTCTCCTGGTTACTTTGCCCATTCTTAAGATAATGCTAATCAGAATTGAGGTTAGACGTCACAATAGGTTCTGGAACATCTTATTTTAGCTAACAAAAATATAGCATCACAAAGGATGCAGGACATATCCTTCCATGTTATAGATTCACCTTAGCCTTTGTTTCCTTTGTGCTATCATTTCCCATCTTTTCTAAAACACTGCTATTTTAAAATCTTTCCCTCATTTTACTCCTCTCACCACTTTGTGTGAATGTGTTTTTTTCCTTCTCTTTCTCAACTTCCACCCCCGCTCCCTCTTCCTAGTGTAAAGAGCTTCTGTAGGAAATTGATAATCGGTGTCTTTCTGCTTCAATGTCTTTAACACATTGAGCTGGCTGCTAAGAGAAATTGACCAGGTTCCTGTGATCCTTGTCAGTTTCTCTGATTAATCAATTTTTCTTTAGTGGAGAAGCTGATGTTTTACAAAAGAAAACTAGCTTGAAATTTCAATCATCTGCCCATTGCTGCCTAGCTTGTATCTGCTCTTCTTCTCTTCCTATCACTTTACCTTTTTATTACAAACTTTTAATTCTTGGCTTTCAGTTACCTCATCTGTACTGGAGAGTGAAGAGCCAATTTCATGTAATTCATATATCCTCAGTAATTCCAGCTAATTCTAATACTTGCACCATTTAATTTATAAATCTGCTTCCTACTCAAAAGGCAATGACTGTAAATCAAAATGAGTGGATTTCTTTCCTAATTCTTGTTGACTTTCCTGCAAAAACCAAGGCAAAGCAATTCCAAAGCACTTAAAACTAAATTATGCTGTCATACAAACTAATGCAATGAGGTCCAGAAAAACCAGGGAGAGTTACTATATTGCTCTTTTTTATAGGGATATTTCTTTAAACATGTCAAGTACTATTATACTTAGATACAGAGTTAAAAGAATTTGTCTTTAGGTCATGGACGAGTTTGAGCAGCCAAGTTAGCCTGAAAATAGGTTTATAAGATCTGATGAGAAAATTTACAAAATGGCCAAAATGTATATCTGGAATATCCCTTAGGCATTACATAGAGGTGTTTGCACATAGTGGTATTAGATACAGACAGAATTATCATAGGAAGGAGTTAATTTGAATGCCCTTAGGCTCAGAGATGAGGTTGAATGATGGCTAATGCTCCAAAAGCATGTTTTGCAAATAAGTAGTCCTATGGTGTATTAGTAAGTGTTCCCTGAAAGGAAAAAAAGTCCTTATGCAATAAATTTGGAAAATTCTTGCTTATGCAAAAACCAGCTTGTTTCTTTCATTTACTATATGACTTCGCATTGCCTTCTTATTATTAGTATGCTATCAGTCTCCAAGATAGAGATATAGAGTGTAGTATTTTCCATACTTGTTGAACATTGGCTCCCCCATTTATTTTTTTAAGAATTGTGTCATGGAATATGGTTCCACGGGGGCAAGCACGGAGAAATTCTTGATTGATGGCCAGTAATCTGTGTATTAATCACTATTAACATCTTTACTCTTTAGCTCGTAGTTTATCATTAAGTTAAAAGAAATTAAAAGTCTTTTACACATCTTCTAAACATTTTTAATGATATATTTTTACTTTACAAAACAAGAGACATAAATAATATTCAAGACATCCAGAAAAGCTGCGAGGGCATAGTTCATTATATAAAAATAGCCTAACAGATGAGCTAAAATCAGGTAAGTATTTAGAAAACATCAACCATACATCTGGGCATCTTAAAGGAGAGTGAAGATAGGTCAAAATTGGTAAATGTTGGTGGTGGTGATATAGGAAAGCTGAAATTTGGCCAGGGTAGGTTCTGTGTCAGGGGAAAAAAAAGAAAAACAAAGATAGGTGACACACATTCATCTATCACTAGCAGCTTCTGGGGAATGCTTCTGGCCTGTAGTACCTGGCTGCCTTTTTTATGAGTAGCAGCAGAGTTTGCTTGAAGGCAGTATCAGGCGTACACTCCTGGCAAATTTTGATGTCCTAAGGTAGTGATTCCAAGCTTTTTTTTTTTTTAGTTTTTTAAAATTTCTGATCTATGGCAGACCGAATACTTTCATACCAAATGCTTTCCTCAGTTTATATACTTGTTATTGTCCTGTAATGAACAGTTTGCTGACCAGCACCGATCCTCAGACCACACCAGCACTGTTGCTAGTGCATCAGCCCATCTACCCTGCTCTCAACTTGAAAATATCTCACTGCTTACAGCTGCCTAAAATCCTTCCTACTGAGGACTAAACTTTTTATTCTACAAGTAGGGAAAAAAATGAGTTAAAAATATAAATGCTGTTTCTCTATCAGTGATTGTAATTTTGGTAATTTTTGTGGACCAGTAAACATTAAAAGATACATACAGGTGATCTGGTCAAGGTTTAATAATTGACTTTCCAAAAAAAATTGTGTGTGTTAAAAATTAAAAACAGAAATATCTTATGATCCAGCAATCCCACTCTTGGGCATCTATCTACCCAATGGACATGAAATCAACCATCACAAGAGGCATATGCACCCCTATGTTCATTGCAGGCATTATTCACTATAGTGAAGAAGTGGAAGCAACCCAAGTGTCCCTCGACTGATGATTGGTTACAGAAGATGTGGTATATACATACAATGGAATACTACTCAGCCATAAGAAAAGACACAATTGTCCCATTTGCAACAACATGGATGGACCTAGAGAGTATTATGTTAAGTGAAATGAGCCAGAGAGAGAAGGACAGACACTGCATGAATTCACTCATATATGGAATATAAATGAACACACGGACAGAGAGAACTGATTGGTGGTTACCAAGGGGAAGGGGGGTGGGGGGTGGGCACAAGGGGTGAAGGGATACATCCACATGGTGACGGACAAACAATAATGTACAACTAAAACCCCACAGTGTTATAAACAATTAAGATATCAATAAAAAAATTCTACTGATATAAAGGAGGTAGAACAATTTACAAATAATAATACATATATAATACTCGTTACATATATAATACATTTTATACATATACAATATTCTTTATTATAAATTCCATGTAGGCAGTTGATTCGCACAGAATGCTTTTGTTGATTTTTTTCTGAACTCTTGTATCTGTAGCCACACTATGCTTGCAATTGATGAACAAGTGTACTTCTTACATGATTGTTAAATGATAATTTTCTTATACTGATGAGTAACACAAAAGTAAAACAACAAAGACAAAGATGTGTGTCAGAACTTTATTGTGAATGACTGCTGAATTGGACAACAGTTTTTGAATACTGTAAGAATATCTCCTCAATTTTTGTGCTATTTACAGTAACAGCGATAGACATGATATACTTTTGATGCACGTTTAATCTGCATTATTAACATTTTCTCCATCACTTTCCTAAGTGCCTAGACAATCAACAGAACGGTAAATCAAGCCCTGATTTGTAGCATTTACCAACTTCCATGGTGTAAATACTTCCACCATGGCCAATTTCAAGCTATCGATATAACGTTCATGAATATGGAGTTGGGAAGAAATGTAGTGACACACCATTATGTAGTGATTCCACTGTACAGCTTCAATAGATGTAAATAACCTCAAGAACAGAGATCATAGTAAAATATCGTAAAATAATTAGGAAGTAATGACTTTTGAGTATTTTTTGTAATATTTTCATATAATTTATTTAATTGTGTTTTCTATAATTTGATTTTTGATAATGGCTGTCTTTAAAAACTATCTCATTGAATTCCTACAGATTTGACAGTCAGCTCTCTTGAACTGGTACAAGCTAGCTCCAGCACACTGCCACATTGCCTGTTGCTTGTTTTGCCATATAAGGACATTTATGTGTAATTTCATGAGAGGGATATCATCTCTGAATAAAGGAAAAACCCTAAGGAAGACAACTTGCAAGCATAAACATTGTTCTTATTTTTTACATTTCTGCAATGGAGTGTTTAAACCGTCATCTGAGTTCCTACACAGCTATTTGGGAACCACTGTCCTGAGTAGTAGAGTAACATGCAAATGAAACTAGTTTTCTTTAAGTCTGGTGAAGAAGTACCAATGATCACCCAGATACTCTTCTGTGTTGGTAGAGATAGTGAGCTGCTGTTAGCCTTGAGAACTTCATAATCTGAAGGGATGGGAGAGGCACTCGTAGATAAGAATGTAGAAAACAGACCCCAAAGACTTAAAATTTTGTGTAGGCTTTTTTTCTTTAACCTTCCACATGGCATTGATAGGTAGATGCTATGTAAGAGATATTATTACGCTAGGACTATTTTTGTGTGTGTGAGGAAGACCAGCCCTGAGCTAACATCCGTCGCCAATCTTCCTCTTTTTGCTGGGGAAGACTGGCCCTGGGCTAACATCTGTGCCCATCTTCCTCCACTTTATATGGGACGCCGCCACGGCATGGCTGACAAGCAGTGCGACGGCGGGCGCCCGGGGTCCGAACCCGCGAACCCCGGGCTGCCAAGCGCGGACTAAACCGCTGCGCCACTGGGCTGGCTCACTGGGACTGTTATTTTTGAATGCAGTTGCAGGATAGTTCTTGAGCATGACTTTGTGCACTACCTCCTGCAATTTATGAGGTATACGTTTTTTTTTAACAGTTCTCTTCCCCTCGTTTCCTTCCTCCCACTTCAATATTGAATTAGTCTTTTATTACCACAAATATAGTGGCTTGAAACAACACCCATTTATTAACTCACAGTCTGTAGGTCAGAAGTCCGGCACAGTGTGGCTGAGCTCTCTGCTCAGAACCTGACAAGGCTGAAATCATGGTGTCAGCCAGCTGTGTTCTCATCTCTCGCTCAGGGTTCTCTTTCTAGCTCATTCCTATTGTTAGTACGAATCATTTCCTTCTGGTGATAAGACTAAAGTCTCCATTTTCTCATCGGCCGTCAACCAGGTACCACCTTCAGCTCCTAGATGCCACACTCATATCCTTGCCTTGTGGACCCTTCTGTCTTCAAGTCAGCAATGGTGGGTCAAATCCTTCTCCTGCGTCACATCTCTCTGCCTTCCCCTTTGGTCACCAGCCAAAGAAAAGTTTCTGCTTGTAAAGAATTCATGTGATTATAAAGAGCCCAAGACATACCCCATAATCTCCTTTTTGATTAACTCAAAGTCAACTGGTTAGTAACTTTGATTATATCTGTGTAACATAATCACAAGAGTGATATCCCATCATCTTTACAGAGGAGGGAATTATGCAAATGTCAGGATAATTGGGAGTCATAGAATTCTGTCTACCACAAATACTAAATACAATGTATCTCATTTAAACACAATGATGGCTATGTTAAAACTTTCAATATTGTGATATTGAACAGTGATAAAACTTTAAAACTTACATCTGAATCCAAAAGCTTTTTTTTTTTTTTTTTTTTGCTGAGGAAGATTAGCCTTGAGCTAACATCTATTGCCAATCTTCCTCTTTTTGTATGTGAGCTGCTGCCACAGCATGGCCACTGACAGATGAGTGATGTAGGTCCATGCCCAGGAACCGAACCCAGGCCACCGAAGTGGAGCATGCTGAACTTAACCACTAGGCCACTGGGGCTGGCCCATATCTGAACCCAATAGCTTTTTCCTTCAGAATAGAAATTAATTTTTAGTATACACAAGAATTTCATCTCTTGAATTAGCAACTTAAAATAATGAGGTGAAGATAATAGTATTTAGAAAATAGTGAAATGGTGAAGACAAGATTGTATTGTATTTAATTGTTAAGTCTAAGTAGTAATTATTTACTTTATATTACTTAAAGAGACAACTTATTTTGAACATTATGTAAATGTTGGTTCAGAACATCTGTTCAAAGATCTCTAAACATTATCAAAAAAATGAAATACCTAGTACAAATGTATAAGCCTTGTGCCAGAACAGACAGTCCAATTAAATGCTTACTCAAGGAGAGGGAGTTTCACCAAGGTAGAGGGAAAAGATTGACACTCATAGTAAGTGAAAATGATTGTTTATTGAAAAATCTGACTAAGAAAATAGTTGAGCAAAGGTTTTCGGCAACAGTTATTGCATTCTTGATAATACTACAAATACTGACATGAACAAAAATGAACATGTAAAAAATCAGCACATGGTTGAATTTTAATATGTCCATACGATGGAAAAATTTGGAACCATTCATTCATCTAAACAACCACCTGCTATGTGCTAAACATTTTGTTCAGCTCTGAATAAAATAATATATTAGCCATCTAAAAAATAATGTAAAGAATAACTGACTTAGGACATATTCATTATGTAGTGTTAAGTTCTGTAAAGCAAAATTTATTAAACATGATCCTAGTTTTGTTACTGATATGCATAGAAAAATTGAAGAAAAGAAATGCATTTTAAAAAGATAAATTTTGATTGGTTCTTTTAATTTTTTCTTAATCATGATTACCAAGAGTTTGAACACCTTTCTTTCTTAGCTACTCCCAATATTTATACTCTGGTGATCTATAAACATTGCTGAATTCATTCATAGTGCATTATATTGTGTTATGACTTTTTGACATATATTTTGACAAAAATGTTTGTTAATATGATAAATTGCTATATTTTATTACTTAGTATAATCTATATCAGGGAATACTTTTCTGATGCCATAGAGTTTAATAGTGTTTTTTCCTAAGTTATTCAGAGAACAATCTCTGAATTTAAAAAAGTGAAGAAGAGAGGAAAATATCCTTTTACTCAGAAGTGAGAGAAAAATAGCATGGTTCAGTTATTTTGGAGAGAGGAAAAGCCTTTTATTCATGTGGGAGGAAAAAGGGAGGGAGTGGATAAGGTAAATTACATTTAGTAATTGTCTAATAAGGGTCAGACACTGTATAATGCAAGTTTATTATTTCATTTCATTTAATCTTCATATTCATCTGGGTTAGGAATTATTTAATTTTAAAATGAGAAGATTGAAACTCAAAAGGTTAAATAAACTCGAGTGAAGTCATAGAATTAGTAAGTGCCAGAATTGGTATCTCATCTGTGACAACAGAGCCTTTCCTGTTATATATTTGGTGGAAGAATGGAAATTTAATTTAATTGTATGCTTTCAATAGTTATATAGTTTCAATGGAGATTTGAGATGTAAAAGGACCTTGAGTAATACGTAAAATGTCTATTTTATAACCAAAGCACCTTTCCACTCAACATCTGAGTTTGATTTAATGATGAGTGGAAAAGCAAAGAACTTTATAAATTAATATAGACTTATTAAAGAAAATCAACAATTTATTAAAATGACAGAACTACATATTTTAGAGTATGTATTGCATAACTATTCTTCTAGATTATGTTACTACAAAGGAAATATTTAAGGCTGCACTTTCCAATATGGTAACCAGTTACAAAATATTGCTCTTTAAACTTAACTTCAAATTAATTAAAATTAAAATTTTAGTTTCTCTGTTGGAATAGCCACATTTCAAGTGCTCAGTGGCTACTTGTGACTAGTAGCTACTGTGTTGGTTAGTACAGATATAGAATATTTCCATCATCATAGAAAGTTCTAGTGGACAGTGTTGACTTAGAGTCTTCATTTTTATTTTATAGGAAATAATTTAAGGCTGGTAGTGAATTTTTTTTACCTGTCTAATAAAGGTAGTCATACTAAAATTTCCCCATTTGTGTTTCTTTGGGATTAGAAGAAAATTAGAAATTAATTAACACATTATTCATTATCTTTTTTTACTATTTGAAAATTGATTCTTGTGCTTAATATTTTAAGTCTTATGTTATTGTATACAGCTGTAGTTAATCCGTATTCATATATGGATATTCATATATTCATAATCAGTGTTGTAGGATATTCCATTGTATGAATATACCATAATTATTCTATTTTTATTATTAGTCAATTGATTTGTAAATGTTTTTGCTATTGTAAACAATACTGCATTGAACATTCTCTTACAAGTCTTGAGGTACACATATGTGAGAGTTTTTCTAGAGTATATTACCTAGAAATAGAATTTTTGAGTCATAAGGTATGTGTATTTTCAACTTGTTTAAGAAATGCTAAATTGCTTTCTATAGTGGTTATATCAGTTTCTACTCTGAGATTATAAAGTTGTTTGCCTTCATTTTATTTTTAAAGCTTTAAAATATTTTCTTTCACAGTCCCTGATATTATGTCTTTATATTAGCATTATTAAGATTACTTTTACTATTGAATAAATAGCCATTGTTTACTTTGTTCATTTCAGGATTTAAAAGGTAGATTCTTAAATCTTATTTATTTCTTGTTAGCATCAGCACAAGTAGCAATTCTAAAAGTGATAAACTGATCATCTTGTAAAGTTCCTTTTTCTTGTAGCATTTTGCAAAAAAGCTGTATCTCTAAAGATGTCATTAAACTACACCAGTGCTTGATAGAACATTCTTTAACTTTTAACCTTACTCTTAAGTGAAAATTCATGCCAAAATAAAATTTTTGTTTTACTGTGAATTAGCAAATCAATTATTTAACTTATTTATTTAGTTCTGTTTTGTGCCAGGCATTGTGTTAAATATTAGGATACAAAGATGAATTAAATCATGGGCTCTGTCTTCAAGGACCTTGCCGTTCAGAATAGGAGAAAAAGCTATAAAAACAGAAGCGCATTCAAGTGACGAAGATGATGTCAGGAAAATTTGTATGTCGGAATCTGAAAGAGGAATATGCTTGATTTGTCAGAGTATTAAAAATACCTCATATGAAATGATTATTAAGCTTAGGCTTGTAAGAGGAGAGTATTTGTCAGTCAGACCTCTAGGGGAAGTTGATTCTCAGCAGAGGGAGCGTTATACCCAAAGCCTGGCATTTTTAGGACGCTTCAGATAGTTGAGTATGGCTGAAGAATGAGAGGACAGTGTGAGCGTCAGTTGAAGACATGGGAGAGGTGGAAGGTTTGACCTTTAACTTGTTGACACTGGGGAGCCATCGAAGGATTTTTAGCAGGGAACTAATTTGAAAAAATTTTCACTCCAGATGGTTTCTGCTGCAGTATTATATGGAGGATGGATTTGAGAGAGGTAAGAGAACTGCAGTTCTAGGAGAAGGGTAGTGAGGACTTTAACTAAGGCAGTAACACCGGAGATAAACAAGAATATGAGAGATGTTAAGAAAAACATCAAAAATACTCGAGATTTGGTGAAGTGTTAGTTGTGGAGGACAAGAAAGGAGGAAAGTATATGAGTTACTGCTAGATTTCTGACTTTGGTGATTGAGTGGATGGGAGAGACACAAGGATGGAAATTACGGGAGGAGAAGGAGCAGCAAGTTTTTGGGAGTTCTGTTTATGAAATGTGAGTGTGAGGGCCCTGTGACTATCCAGTTGGATATCCATTTGGGTCTTAGAAGAGAAGTCTGGGTTACAGTTATATATTTAGAAGTCATCAGATTTAGGTGGTAGTGAAAGTGAGGTGGAGAGCATCATAAAAGAAGAAAATGTAAAGTGGGAAGAAAAGGATCCAGGAACAGAATTTTGGCAAGTACCAGTAAATAGAAGGGATTAATGACCTATCTACGGCCTTCTTTGTAGTGGTGTAAAGATATAAATATTTGGACCCACAAGTAGCTTATCTTTTTTGTGTGTGTGTGAGGAAGATTGTTGCTGACCTAACATCTGTGCCCATCTTCCTCTACTTTATGTGGGACACTGCCGCAGCATGGCTTGATGAGCGGTGCATAGGTCCGCACCCAGGATCCGAACCTGCGAACCCTGGGCCGCCAAAGCAGAGGGCGCGAACTTAACCCCTACGCCACCAGGCCGGCCCACTTATCTTTCTTTATGGAATTAAGGAGCAAATGTATATGCACTTGTAATGGAAAAAAATTACTTAACATATAAGTAAATGCATGAATATAATATGAATTGTAAAAGTGTACACTGAAACTAAAAATAACTTGGTTTTAGATAATAGAGACTTTTTAGACATGAACAAGATTTTGAACAAGATAAAAATAAATAAAAATAAAAAGTATTATTTAATTTATATATATATATATATGTAAATGTCATCAGGAAATACCTGAATCAAACAAAATTGGATTTATTAACTTGAGACAATGAAGGACACAGCACATCATGTGGAACCTTGGGACATCTCAGTGAGAGGGTATTAGAAAGGACTTACAGGATTTTGGGCTTAGGTTAAGTGATTTGCGGGGAGGGTCAAGAAAGCAGTTGCCCCGGATTGGATGCTGTCAGAAAGAGGAGTAATTCTATGATTGCGTAGCTTAATCATTCTCATCTAGAAGGCAGGAAGTGGTACAAAAACTGGAATCGGTAAGGAAGCAGACGTATTAGTCAGAAAAGGGGAGCATTTGATTGTTTTTTGGTTTTGGCCGTGTTCTTGTTTTTGTCTCTGTTCAGATCAAGTCATAGAGTGGCCTTGTCTGATGCCGGTGTTCTCTGAAATGGTTTACATTCAAAATAAAACGTTATGTTACGAACACCCTGGTGTAGCTCCGAGTGCCAAGCCAACTCTCAGCAACACAAGGCCTGACTGATAGTGACAGGCTAGCTCCCCGCTGTGAGGGGCTCTTTTGTCTTTCTCAGTTTATAACAGTGATAAGGGAAGAGGAGAATTCAGCAAAGACTTGGTGGCAGAGACAACTGTTGGTTGTTGTTAGGAAGTGCTCTAGTAAGTCTATAGTTGGGATACAATAAGGATAGTAATTATGGGAGGTTTGGAGGGGTGGAAAGGTAAGGAAAAACCAGTTGGCAAATGGTTTTAAATAATCAACTTTGAATATAGTACAGGTAGATTCCTGAACCAGGTTTGATATAATGAAATTAGTGTTTGTGGACAATACAACTGCCTTTTGAAATTATTAAATATCTAAAAATGATTTTAATGAATATTTTACCTTTCCTGTAACTCAAAATAACTTTATTTTTCTTAAAAGTATTTGTCCATATGCTTTTTTACATTGTTATAGTTATAATTTTATATTCTGAACTTTAACAGATTTTTGCTCAGTGTGCCATGATATACTTCATTCTGTGTTTTTACCTTGTTTGAAGAGGATCATTCCCATAGTTGTCTGTGAGGCTATCAGTTTTCTCAGAAAAGGAAAAGCAGTAAAAGCAGTAATATAAAGGAAATGGCAAACATTTGGGAGGAAGAATTAACAAGCCTCTATTCCTGATAAGATAGAGTAAAGGAAGAGAAGAATAAAAACTTCTGAGCCTTTGACAGTGACAAAATTGAATGATATCTATGTACATAATTTCTCAGTTGGATGATGTATTATAACACAGTATCAACAAAAGTATGTAACAGCCACCAACACTATTTCCACAAAATATCCTGAAAGTTGCAGTATATACTTGATTGTTAAAATGATAAAGTATTTTTAGGTTGAAAGGTTTAACATTTGCTGAGAACAGTAGAAAATAATGATGAGGGTAGAATTTGCTAACAGTAAGAAGTTCATACTCATGTTGGAATCAGAATTTATAATTTGTGTGTGGCTGTGTTCACATCCCATAAAAATTCGTCTGAAAGCATTAGCAAAGGTTGATACTTCCGGGTTTAAGATGCCTGGCATCCCCATTAGTGTTGGTGGTACTCATCGGAAGGAGCACTAGCCTTTCATCCTTAATTTATTCCCTTGTGCCTTTTTGATAAGGTTATCTTCTGCAGATGCCTTTGAAAAAACTGTCTTATTTATACACTATAATAAACTGAGGAGAGAAAGGTTCCGTTATTGGAGAAGCCTGATTGTTGAAAGATGGTCTTAAACCTTTTTATACTGTGAAATTTATGTACTTTTGTTATCCACCTAATTCGTTTTAATCATATATAGAATAGTTTTAGATACAATATAGAATACAAATCAAACCATACCATAACAATATTAAAATTAACATGCCTAATTCATAGCCCATAATTTTAAGAAGTGTTTCATGTTATAAAACTCTGTAAAGATGAAAACCTAGAAATGATTGAAGTTTATCTAAAAGAGGAATGTAAAATTCATTAATATTTTATTATCATTTTATTTAGATTTTTCAATGTTAAACTTTAACAGGGAACATGCTTAACAATGAACGTTCCCCTAAATAAGTTAGGATTAGATGATTTATTTAATCTAATTCTACTTTTAGTGAAATAGTTTAATTTATTGTTAAAATATAGACAAATAATAATAAAGTTATTTGTGATTTAAAATTTTTTTGACCTTCATCGTTTATATTTAACTGCTTTTTTCTCTCCAAACCTGCCAGCTGTATCATGTTACAAGTGCATGTATAAAAAATTAATTTCTCCTTGCCCATTCATTTCCTCTTAGAATCCAATATCATTAATCGTTCACTGATGTTGACACTTAAAGTCAATTTTATATATAAACGACCTATTATTTATAAAAGTAATGATGGTTATTTAATGAGTGAAATCTTTTATTCCAAATATATCCTAATTTCATCAAGTACAGTTTACTTACCATTGGAGTCTTAAACACTAACTAAAGTGAGTAAATTATGTATAAATTAAATATGTATCTGAAAAATAGAGTAAGCCAGATTTTTTTTATATTGTGCATGACATTGGATCTTTTTCGTACTATTTTTATTCTTAATTAGACTTAAATTGCTTGTAGAAACTTGTTAGGAAATTGAAAGGCAAAGTGCAAAGTAAGAAAATTATTTATACACACAAAGGGTTAATGTCCTTGCAGTGTAAAGAAATCTTGTGAATTATTAAAAAAAAAAACAAGCATTCTTGTTGGAAATGGGCAAAGGACAGGAACATAGAAATTCAAAAAGTATAAATATAGGGGTTGGCCTGGTTGCATAGTGGTTAAGTTCACACACTCTGCTTCGGCATTCCAGGGTTCACAGCATCGGATCTTGGGTGTGGACCTATGTACCGCTTATCAAGCCATGCTGTGGCAGGCATCCCACATATAAAGTAGAGGAAGATGGGCATGAATGTTAGGCCAGGGCCAATCTTCCTCAGCAAACAGAGGAGAATTGGCAACAGATAATTAGCTCTGGGCTGACTTCCCTCACCAAATAAAAAGAAGAAAAAAAAGTATAAATATAGAAATTAAAGAAAAGTAAGTTTAAAATAGCATTTAATAGATGAACGTTTGGCAAGTTGTTATTTTAATGATAATACCTGATGTTGCTGAAGTTGCAGAGAAATAAATAGTTTCATATACCTCTGGCAGAGATATATACTGATAGAAGTTTCTAGAGTATAATTTGGTGACACATGTCAAAAGCCTGTCAATAAGGATGGATGTACACAAAGATTTTTATCATAGCACTTTTTATAATAAAGGATTGGAAACAACTAAATGTTCATCATTAGGTGATTAGTTAAATTATGAACATCCATGTAGTGTAATACTGTGTAGCCAATTTAAAAAAATGATGTTTTCAAACTTAGATTGTTAAACTGTATTCAGAAGTGTCCTTGATTTCCTTAGAGGTACTCTGAGGACCACTGGGAGACAGGGAGGCCAAGCATGACTCAGTTCTGCTTCAACCCGAGCAAATTTGTCTCTTTTTAATACAGAAGTTTCAAATAAGAATTTGCCTGGAGAAAGGGTAGGAGAAGGGGGTGCAGTTGTCTGCTGAAAACATGACCTAAAAGTGTTCAATGCAATGGAAAGATATTCAGTTGCTTTGCCCAATGAAAAATAGTGGAGTATAAAACATTGGGTATAGTAGGACCTCAGTGGTTAAAAAAAAGGTTGTATCTCCCTCTGTTTGTCTATGCATATGAGAAAATTGAAGTTTATGGTAATAATGGTAACATAAAGGTGAAAAAAAATAACAGTGATATGGAATTTCAGGTGATTTTTACCCTCTGTTTTTTTTAATCTGTATTTTATAAAATGAACAGGTACTATTTGTGATGAGGGGAAAAAGCAATAGCAAGTACTTAAATAATTTTAAAAATGTTATCACATTTACATGCAAAGTCTCCTTTTAATGTTGGTGTGGTCTAAGTATAGGATTTCCCACATGCCAGGTACCATTCTAAGCAGTTGACTTAACTCATCTAATTCTTGTAACAACCCTATTTAGGATGATGATTATTATTATATACAGAAAGCTTAAGTAATGTGACCAAAGTCATGCTGCTGATTCAGACTGCCTTGATATGTTGCCTCTTGTTTTCAAAGAATTCCATCTCCTTGAACCCCAGTTCATATTACTAATTCCCTTAAATTTCAGAAATAGTTTAAAAATACTGGATGTGAAAACATATATACATGTATTGACATGTTTGTATATATTTTATATTTTGTTTGTATTTTCAGTTTTTTTGTCTCATCCTGTTGGAAGCCTTTGACCTGCTGCTGCTGTTACTTCTCTGGTTGCCACCATCATATGCAGACAGGAAACAAGAGGATCTTGTGGGTCGATCAGATGCCCATTCTTATTAAAACATTTTGGAAGCCTGTCTGTGGTAGCCTTGGTCCTGAGTTACTGTGTTTGTTTTTAAGCAAGCTGAGCACCACACTTGTATGAATATATGCAGTGTCTATAGGCTGTGCCTCTGGAACACATACAAATCATTTGCCCTTGAAACATACACAAATCACAGTTTTTTATACTTGAAGATGGCATTTCTTTTGGTATTATTTCCTGCTCCAGACTTCCCACTGTCAGCATGATTTATGGTTGACTTATTTATGGTGGTAACTGATTGTGTCGAGCCATCCACATATTCTCTTATCTTCGACCCTGTGAGCCTTCACAGAGCTGGGTGAAAAAGCTGGGAGAGGTCTGCGTGCATTTAGACACCAATAATCCCTATGCGTGTGCTTTTTTTCAACAGCAGATGGTTCATTTACAAAATACTGTTTAGCTTTGATGAGTCTCAGAAAAAAATTTTGTCAAGATTTTAAGGGAACAGGGACATGCGTGAGAGAAAGGAAGGGTTATTAACAAGGGCAACGAAGGATGCTGAACAAATGGAGAAGACAGGAGAAAAGTGTAAGGAAGTGTGCTACTGAAAATATCATAGAGGTTAAAACAGTATTATTGAGAGATGATGACTAAGGAAGTTTTATGATATCCATATGAATAAAATGAGCCCTTTTCCAAATTTTTCTTGATATTAAAAAAAATTCATATCCCTAGCTGGAAGATAATTTTTTTTGACAAGTATTTAAATATTAGAGAAAGGGGAGGAGCAATAAAATACATAGCACAGTCATAAATTAATGAAGCCCTTTCCTAAAATTACATCTTTTCCCTTTCTGTCTGGTTATTTGGAACAATTTGTAGTAATGTAAAAATTGTAATGTGTTGTAGCTGGGATATTGCCTTACATGTATCCAGGGAAAGAATTAGAGCAGAGTTGTGGAAATTGTTTCATGCCTGGAAAGATTCCCTGGGGCTTTGTGACCCTTCTGTGATCATTGGAGCAGGCTGGGCACTTGAAGAGATCCTCTGATTTTTTTTTTTAGAGGAGAAGGGTTTGCTCATTCTTTGCCCAACCTCGCACCAGTCATAAAGGTCTTCTCCCATGGCATATAATATCCTGCTCTCTGATACATAGATGGGAAGATGAAGGTGGTCGTGGAGTTAATAAAAACATTTCAAAATAATATGGTATCTCATAATCGTGACCTATGTTAATTCTTTTACATTAATAGAACTGAACGGTGTAGAGATGTAATCTATTTTCAGACTTCCTTTGCAAAGTACCTCTCAGATCTTTATGACATGACTCTAAGACTGTGGCTATCCACAGGGTAGTCACTAGCCCATGTGGCTATTTAAAATTAAATGAATAAAAATTAAATTAAATATTTGGTTCCTCAGTTGCACTAACAGTATTTTAAGTGCTTGTCAACCACATGTGGCTAGTTAGTAGCTACCATCTTGGACAGTGCAAATATAGAACATTTCTATCAATGCAAAAAGTTCTGTTGGTTAGCAGTTCTCTAGAGGATATATACACACACATATATGAGAGTGTGTGTCTTTTGAGGAGGTCATTGATGTTGCATCATCCATGGCTTTTAAATTGTAAGTTTATTGAAGAGAAATCATTGTGGTTTTTTTCAAATTGGGCAGTTATTCTTGTAACTTCGACAGTATGTTACAATGACACTATATTTGTGAGTTAGCTAACTTTACTGTGAGGAACGTTTCATTCAAGTTAATCAGTAATAAAGATTTACTGTGTTAAGCTGTAAAATACTATAAAGTTGAGCTTCTGGGAAACAGCATTTTGTAGGTAGTGAAAAAGAACACTAACTTTGATGACAGGAAATGTGATCTTGTCCCACTTGTGCCACTAACTAGTTATAAGACTTTGGGTGTTTTTTTTTCCCCATGACTGATTTATTTTATAACTAGAAATTTGTACCTTTTGACCCTCTTCACCCACCCTCACCCCCTGCCTCTGGCAACCACCAATCTGTTCTCTGTTTTTTTAGATTCCACATATAAGTGAGATCATACTGTATTTGTCTTTCTCTGTCTGACTTATTTTACTTAGCATAATACCCTCAAGGTCCATCCATGTTGTCACAAATGGCAAGATTTCATTCTTTTTTTATGGCTGAATAACATTCCATTGTGTGTGTGTGTGTATTTATTTATTTATACACCACATTTTCTTTATTCATTCATCTGTTGGTGGACACTTAATTTCTATATCTTGGCTATTATAAATAATGCTGCAATGAACATGGGGGTGCATACATTTTTTTCAAATTAGTGTTTTCGTTTTCTTTGAATGAATGCCTGGAAGTGGAATTGCTGGATCATATGGTAGTTCTATGTTTTAATTTTTTGAGGAACCTCCATACTGTTTTCCAAGGTACTTGCACCAATTTACATTCCCACCAGCAGTGCACAAGGGTTCACTTTTCTCCACATCCTCACCAATACTTGTTATTTTTTTTGTCTTTTTATAATAGCCGTTTTAACAGGTGTGAGGTGATATTGCATTGGGGTTTTGATTTGCATTTCCGTGATGATTAGTGATATTGAGCATCTTTTCATGTGTCCTTTGGCCATCTGTATGTCTTCTTTGGAAAAATGTCTATTTAGATCCTTTGCCCATTTTTTAATGGGATTGTTTGGTTTTTTTTTGCTATTGAGTTGTATGAGTTCTTCATTTATTTTGGATGTTAGACCCTTATCAGATATATGATTTGCAAATATATTCTTCTATTCAGTAGGTTGCCATTTCATTTTGTTGATGGTTTCTTTTGCCATGCAAACTTTTTAGTTTGATGTAGTCCCATTTGTTTATTTTTGCTTTTGTTGCCTGAAGACTTTGTACATTTAACTTTCCAAAGTTAATTTGGTATTTACTTTCTTCATCTCTAAATTGTAGGTTTGAATAAAATTTTTTTAAATCTGTTTTTATAATAGTTAATTCTAGGCACTTTGTTCCCTCAGATACGACTTTTATAAATGACCTATGGTTTTGAATGGAAGACGTAATACAAAGAGACAGAGAAGGTGTGATGAAGCTGCTAAGTGAACCCTGCACTTATTCACATTCATTTCAAGACAGAGCAGTTGACTGCAGAAACCAGTAAACCACCATCCAGGATTATGAAAAGGCCTGTTGGTTTTAAGTTGTCGCAGCTTGTCATAAAATATTGCTTTATCATAAAATAGTGCTTTCATTGTGTTCACTCCTTCTGCATAGAAACCTTCATTAGCTTTGGAGTCGTCTAGATGTGGATTTAGATAGCATTTCCTCTGATGTCTAGCTGTGTGACGTTGAGTGGGTTATGTAACCTGTCTGCCTTATTTTCCTGTTGGATGGATGAACTGAAGTGGTATCTTGATCTCCTGGAGCTTGCAGTCAATTCAGAGGGAAAGAAACATTATTACGATAATAGGTAGGCAAGTCCGTCATAGATGTGAAGCAGATATTATAAAAACAGAAAGGAAGCTTGTCTCCCTGAGACCTGGCCAAGGTAGAGAAGAAGAAGGTAGTGGAAGGGCATTCCAGGCAGTTAGTAGCATGTGTGGAGATTCCTGTATGTGAGGTCTATAGCTAAAGCATAGAGAAGGAGTAGAGGAGTTAAGCCTGGAAATATAAGCAGAGGCTAGAAAATAAAGGACTAAGAAGTTTAAACTTCGTGCTGAACACTGTGGGAACACATTGAAAACTTTTAAGCGTGTATATATGAGCAGGGTGACATGAAGGTGAGGGGAGAGAAGGAGCTAGTGTGTGCTTGGGGATATTCACTCTAGCAGCAATGTGGAGAATGGATTAAAAGCAAAGAGACAAGTAGGAAGCTACGGTTCCAGTTTAAGTGAGAAATGATGAAGAATTGTATTAGGAAAATGGAAGGACGAGAGCGGATTCTACAGGAGTCATGGAAGTAAAATCAGTATTAATTGAACTTGGTAACTGGTTGATGTGGGGTTGAGGGAGATGGAGGTTTTTGTCTCAAGCAATGGGAGGGATGATGGTGACTTTTCATTGGGTAAGGAATACATTAAGAAGAATTGACTTGTGAGGTAATATAGGTGTCTAAGACTGCCTGGTTTAAAATCCTGGCTTTGCCATTTATTAGCTTTGTGGCCATGGGCAAGTAACTTAGTCTCTTTGTCCCTTAATTTCTTTCATTAGCTTCATTTACACATGAGTTAATGTGTGTAAAATGCTTAGAATAGTTTCTGACATGTAAGCACTATATGTGTTTACTATTAGTAGTAGTAGAGTATATGAGTTAGTTAAGTTTTAGGCATAATGAGGGAGAGTCATGTGGAAATTTGTACTGAGCAGTTAGATAAATGAGGCTGGAGCTCAGAAGAGAAGTCTAGGCTGGAGATACTATAATGGGAGTTCCTATATAAATAGTGGTTGAAACTAAGGGAGTATAGAAAATATCCTGGGGAAAGCAGATATAGTGAGAAGGCCAGGATGGAACATTAGGGAACAGTGATCACGAGCTTTTGGGTGTAACTGAGGGGGAGTGACCAGAGGGATAAGAAGAAAACAGGCCTTAAGGTCCCAGATACCAAGGGCAGTTAGGGAGTGATTTATGTCAAATGCTGTAAAGCTGACAAAATGATAAGAGTGAAGGGTCCACTGGATTCACACCAAAGAGGTCACAGGTGACCTTACTGAGAACATTTCTGTAGAGTTTGGGGCAGAGGTCACTTTTCCAAGGACTGAGGAATAAATGGATGAGGATGTGGTAGAGATGGTGAGTTTAGATCTCTCTGATTTTGTTTTTTAAATTTAATTTTATCAGAGTAATAGTTAAAAAAAATCCGATAGTTTTACAAGGCTTAGAAGGAAGAAAGGAAAAGCAGTTCTCTGTCATTTTCCTCCCCAGCCCCCACTTCCTTTTTATATAGGAAACCAAATTAAAACCGTCTTGCTGTTTCCTCTGGTATTTACTGCCATGTTTCATACTGTTATTTCTTTTTCTTCCCAGATATTATCAATAGACTTCCCACAGCAGATGACGATTTAGCTCTTTCACACCACCGTTTCCCCCATTCTTCAAATAACTTTAGCACAATTTTTGGTTAAATCAATATTTAGTGTTTACTTTATTGTAGCTACATAAATGTTCACAGAGGAATCACAGTATACTGTCATTGCTTTTCTTTTCTTTTAAACAGCTTTTAGAGTCAATAATTGCTTTTTTTTTTTTTGCTTAAGTTTCTATTTATCATTAACATGTCTCCAAAAATCTCCCAGAGAACCGGAAAGCTCCTCACTAGCTTCAGACATCTCAGGTCATCTGCCAATTTCATTTTTTTTTTTTCTTGGAGCATTCCCTCCTCAAGCCTACCACACTTTTGCTCCAGTCTAAACTATACAGTCTTGCTGGATAGCTGCTGTTCCCAGGCTTTCCTTTACTCATATCTGGGAGTTTCCTTTGCCTCTTTACTATTTCTGGATCTTATGTGTTCATCTTTCTTGGTTTTCTCCCATGTAATGATGGAATAAATCCTTAAACTGCTTCTTAAGAAGGAGTACTACCAAGGAGGTAAAGTTTTCAAGACTCTGTGTGTCTGATAGTTTGGCTAGGTATAGAATTCATATAGAAATGCTTTTCCCTCAGATTTGAAAATATTTTTTCTGTTATCTTCTAGTGTTCATTCTTGCTGTTGAGAAATCAGATGCCATTCTGATTCTGTTTCTGATTCCTTTTTATAAGACTCCACCTTTCTTTTTCTCCTTAGAAGCTTTTAGATCCCCTCCTCCCCCAAATCTGGCTTGTTCTGAGGTTTCACAGTGATGTGCAGAATTTTAAAATTTTTTTCATGACTTGATCCTTTCAGTGTGAAAACTCATGTCCTTCTGTTCTTGGAACTATTCTCAAAGCCTTCTTTTCTTTTCTTAATTCTTTCTTCCTGTACCTTCTACTGGTGGATGCTGTATTTTATTTTAAGCCTTTCACTCTTATTGTTCATCATTTTTGTCTCTGTGCTCGTTTTGGAGTATCCAATCAATTTTCTAACACTTCTGTTGAATTTTTAGTGTCTGTCATCATATATTCAATTTCCAAGAGCTCTTTCTTATTTCCAGAAGAATACTGACTTGTTTCATGGATACAGTATAATTTTTTAATCTATCTGAGAATGTTAATTGCAGTTTTTTACAATTTCTTCTCCCTACATGATCTTATTTCCTTCAGGCTCTTTTTTTCTATTTGCTTGTTTTGGCTCCTTTCTCCCATGTTAAAATGCCTAGTGATTCTTGGCTGTCCATTTTTAAGAGTGACCAACATACTTTGTTACGTGACAGTTTTACTAAATGCTTTGACATCACATAGCATGGATTGCCATCCACCATAATTTTCCTTACCTCCCACCCACCAACCCATAAGATAATGCCAGATATTTTAGGTTTGGGGTATGGCCACAATTCACTTTTAGATTCCTTTTTCTCTATCATCCAGGACAGTCTAGGTTATGCTTTGATAACAATCTCAAATTTTTAGTGGCATACATAATGAAAGTTTTCTCTCTCTCATACTACATGTGCAGTGTGGTCTGCAGTGCCTTCTACTCATGGTCCTCACTTCAGGACTCAGGCTAACAGAAGCTCCATCAGGAAACTTGCTACCATCATTGTTGAGGCAGGGAAGGGGAATAGGGCAGATTGTGCACTAGCTCTAAAAGCTTCTACCCGAAAGTATCCAAGCCACTTCTACTCACATTTCAGTGGCTGAAGCATGTCACGTGGCCATGCCTAATTTAAAAGACAGTAGTGAAATGCAAGCCTACCATTTGCCCTGAAGGAGAGAGCAACCAGACTATTTGTAACAGCTGTAATGGCTACCACAATGGCATTCCATTTATGCATGTTATGCTCTTGCTATTTTAATGGATTTTTACAATCTACGAAACTTCCAAGAATGAGACATCTAAATTTCCTTCCAGCTTCAAATTCTATGGCTCTATGACTTAAGAACTGCCACTCACCCCTGATAACTTGTTGAAAATTACAGTGTTCAATGCGAAAATAAAAACATTAATATTTCATAAAAGATGGGAGCTATTTTCCTCAGGAGCAGTCTCTTTAAAAGAAAAAACAGATTCAGAAGCTTGACAGAATTGTAGGACATTTTTGTTTCTGTGTTGAATCACTGGTAATATTTAACAACTGCTTGCATCCTTGAATTATAAATGTCCAGTGGTTTCAAATGACCAGATTCCTCAGCTAATTAAAGCTTTTTCTTGGTTGAAAATATACGTATGTATATTTAAATATATCTTTTTAAAAATTATGCTATTCTATGTTGTCATTAAAAAAGTACCTGAAATATGTCAGTACCCTTCTGTCAGAAAATTTCAGTTACATTTTTTTAATTTCATGCATTATGTTCAAACTTTGAATTTTGTTGCTAACATTATCTTTGTAAGCCCAGTAACATTGTAACACCTCATTGGTAAATCAGTAAATTTTTCCCCTGTTGATGTCTATTTTCCCCCTATATTCAGTTTAGTAGGTTAGGTGATATAATTTTGTATTCCAGACCGCTAAGTTGTTCAGTTTACAATGATAACACACTTATTTTCATTTTGTTTGAAAATGTCATTGTCTCTTGACAGCAACCCTACAAACACTTTGCTAAATTTCATTATCTGAAATACATGTATGTTTGAAAAAATTTTATTTTCAAAAAGAAGGACCACAACATCAAATAATGTTATAATATTTGCTTGTCTTTGAATGGTGATTTTATACGAAAGTTTGGGGCACTGTCCACGTGGTGGAGACAATTGAAGAATTCGTTGTTGTTGGTATAGTGGAACTTGTTTTGTCTTGAGTCTGATGACTCGACACAGTTCTTTTTAAATGTCCTGCTTTTAGTCAAGAAATAGAAAACTCTTTCTAGCTTTAAAGGTAGTTATTTTCACTTCACACACACTGATATTCAGCTAAGAAGAACTCTCAAGGTATCATAACAAAGCGTGGTGTGTGTTCACTTGTTAATAAACAGCTGACAGTTACATCATGTGACTGCATCTTGCTACCTTTGTGTGTATCACACGTGCTCTAGTAGTAACTGCACTTGTTTGACTTTTTTGTAAATGGCCATGAACAAGCCAGACGCTTTAATAAAAGAACAATACAGAGCTAAATAATTGTAAATTAAAAGCACAAGTTTTAATACGTGTACTGAAAGATACCAGTAGAAATTTCTGAAATCTGCACACATTCAAAAAATGTGTAAACCTGGTGGTACCGTGTAACGTGTTAGGGAATTCCCCTGACTTAAAGTATAATATGACCAGGTTGTATGTTACAGATTTTAAGGTACTTTAAAAATACACTAAAAAATAGAAATTCAAATCAGTTACTGTAGAATCACTGAAGCATTTTTCCAAACTCCAGAGTGTTTTAAATAGCACAATTTAAAAATCACTCTTTCAAGGGGCTTCAGATAGGGGTGAGCAGGGGGGATTGTGGAAAGCTGAGTTTTTGGTGTTTTTGTGTTTTGTTTTATTTGCATTGGATAAAGCCAAAAAGATAAGTTTAGAATTTTTGTTATTATCTGTGCAGCTTGAGAAGTTCCTGATTTTCACGTCAATTCTAAAGGGGTAGTAGGCACACTTCTCATTGATTCACCCTCCCTAATACCTATCCCCATCAAAGAGCATTATAGTGGAGGGTGAATATCATACTATTCTCAAAGCCAAATCAGCTCCATGCGGAGGGCAGAGACTGCCTTGGAGAAGAGGATCAAGTATAACTCCTCTCAGAAAATATGCTAAAAAGGAGAGCAGGATCTCCATATTAATTGTTCTCTTTAGTTTCCTGACCTAGGCTCCTGTGTGTTGTTCTCTAAGTCACCGTCCTGCTGCCCTTCAGATTCAGGCATCAGCCCAGCAGTATACCGTCTGAAAATAATTCTTCAGATTCACTCTAAAGTTCTTATATTCATTTATTCTCAGTTCCATTCATGTTCATATTCATTACTTCTTATACACCTCTCTCTCTCTCTCCCCCATCCACCTTCTACTCTTTTCCATTTATACAAGTAGAATAAAATAGATTAGAAATTAGAAATTATGGAAAATATTTAATTTTCTAACACTTGTTGGTAATGTCCAATATAGTGTCATGTACACTCTGGTTTTACTAAATACTTTATAATAATGATAACTTCAACTTCAACTTACTACTTTTTTAAAATTTAAATTTACATGTGCCTAGATATCTCTCACCCATAATGTATCTCTGCGTCAAAGATGTATTTTTACAATATTTTTAAATGAAAAATTTGAAACATCCAAAAAAGTTGTTTTAACAGTGAGCACCATTATACCCAACATCTACATTGTATAATTAACCTTTTCTTATGCTTGTTTTTTCACATAACTCTACATCTGTTCTCTCTTTGTGGATCCATTAATCTGTCTTTTTGATGTGTTTCAAAAGAGGTTGCAGGCATCAATACACTCGCCCCTAAATCCTTCAGGATGCATATCATTAACTAGAGTTCAATATCTTTTTTGAGATAAAATTGATGAAATGCACAAATTTTAAGTGAAATGCACAAATTTTAAGTGCACCGTTCAATAACTTTGACAAATGTCTACACTTTTGTAACCTGAACTACTCTCAAGCCATTAACATTATCACCACTCCAGAAAGATCCCTTATGTCCCTCCTCAGTCAGTCTACACACCCACTCACCCACAGGCAACAACTATTTTAATTTTTTTCCTACCATAGGTTAGTTTTGTCTGTTCTAGAAACTCAAATAAATGGTATCACAGTTTGTACTCTTTCTGTATAAAGCTGCTTTCACTCAGTATTGTTGGGAAACAGTTTTCCCTGGGTCTCTCAGATTGCTGCATGTTTTGTGAGTGAGGCACTGACTCTCCTTTTTGCAGGACCATCTTTTCTAGGATGTTTATATAGAAACTGCCTTGGCACATAGAGAGACCAGAGTAAAGGCAAGCATGCTGACTGTCCAGTATAAAAACTTCAGGCTCCCTAAGGTCAGTGTTCCTCTCTTGTAATGCAGCTCACTGTATGTAGGTTTCATTTGACCTTCTTTCTACACATCACCCTGTGGGAATGGGGGCTTGTAGAACCAGCGCAAAAATGCTGATACTCTGGTTCCTGCTACTGCTGTGAATAATAAACTGTCCTTTGTCTCTGACTCTGTAGTACCATGCCTTCTTCCAGCATCTGTGAAATTCTAGTGAGCTAATTTTCTAGCTTGTATTTGACAAGTATTGTGATGTGTATACCAGTAATTCATTCCTTTTTGTTACTCACTAGTCTTCTCTTATATGTGTATGGCATAATTTATCTGTTCTATTATTGAAAGATAACTACACTGGTTCTGGTTTTTAGCTATTATAGAGAAACCTGTTACAAACATTTGCATACACATCTTTGGGTGGACATATGTTTTTATTTCTCTTGGGTAAATATCTAGGAGTGAAATACTGGGTTATAGGACAGGTATATATTTACTTCTACTAGAAATTACAAAAACTTTTCCAAAGTAGATACACCATTTTATACTCCTACCAACAGTGTATGAGAGTTCTAGTTGCTCCATAAAATTCTGACTCCAATTCAGATTTGTGAATTTTTTTTCTGTACCACCAAATAATTCTCCTATACCAGCTGGGTGTCCTACAATTCAACTCAATTCTGACACTGTCTGTCTTGAAATAGCATCAGATCCCACAGGTTAACAGCTCAGTCCTACAAGACTCCCCTCTCCCCACTTGAGATGCCAATCGCAGGTCTACCTTGTCACCTGTGCTTCTGACCAAATGGCTATAGATTGGAGGTTCCAATGACCCCCTCCTTGGGTTTGATTAATTTGCTAGAGTGGCTCAAAGAACTCAGAAACATTTTATTTACTAGATTATTGTTTTATTATAAAAGGGTATAACTCAGGAACAGCCAGATGAAAGAGATGCATAGGGCAAGTTATATGGGAAGCGGCCCAGAGCTTCTATGCCCTCTCCAGGTGCACCACTCTCCCAGAACCTCCACGTGTTCATCAACCTAGAAGTTCTCTGAACCTGATCTTTGGGGTTTTATGGAGGCTTCATTACAAAGGCATGATTGATTAAACCATTGCCATGGGAAATTGAACTCACTCTTCAGCCCCTCTCCCATCCCCAGAGGTCAGGGAGTTGGGACTGAAAGTTCCAACCCTCTAATCACATGGTTGGTTCCCCTGGCAACCAGCCCCCATCCTTAGGTGCTTTCCTTATGTCACCTCATTAACATAATAAAAGATACCTTTAGGAAATTCCAAGGGCTTTATGAGCTCTGTGCCAGAAGCTGGGACAAAGACCAAATATATTTCTGCCTTTTTTCCCCTTATTGCGTTGACTAGGACCTTCAGCACAATGTTTAATAGAGATGATGAGAGTGAGCATCCTTGCCCTGTTACTAATCTGCGGAGGAGAGTGTTCAGTATTTCATTATTAAGTTTGATATAGCTTTAGGTTTTTCATAGATGTCATGTAGTGGGTTGGGGATGTTTCCTTCCGTTCCTAGTTTGCGGAGAGTTTTTGTTGAGTTTTATTTTATTTTCTCTTTCAATTGTTATCTTATTTTTCAAAGAATTGTCCATTTCTCCTAAGTTGTCAATTTTACTGGCAGTCATTTATTCATAATATTCCTTTATTATCCTTTTCATGTCTGTAGGATTCGTAATGATAGGCCCTCTTTGATTCCTGATCTTGGTAATTGGTGTTCTCTCTTTTTCTTATTAGTCTCCCTAAGGGTTTATCAATTCTGTTGAAAGCAGTGACTTCTGGGTTTCTCAGTTATCTCTGGGTTTTTTCCTCTATTTTGTTGATTTATGCTCTTATTATTTTCTTCCATTTACTAACTTTGGGTTTCCTTTGCTCTTTTTTTTCTAGCTTCTTACGGTGAAACTCTATCACACTGATTTGAGACTTCCTTTTTTCCCCTTAATATAAGCATTTAAATCTGTAAATTTTCCTCTATGAATGATTTTAGCCGCATCCCACAAATTTTGATATGTTGTATTTTTCATTATCATTCAGTTAAAAATTTTTTGAATTTCCTTGTGATTCCTTCTTTCATCTATCAGTTTAGTCAAAAATATCTTGTCTAATTACAAATAATTGTAATTATTTATCTTTATATTTGTCTTATATGTTGGTTTCTATTTTAATTCTGTTTTGACCAGAGAATATACTCTGTAAAAGCTTCTGAAATGTATTGAGACTTTTTTTTTAATGGCTCAGCTTATGATCTGTTTTGGTGAATGGGCCATGTGGAATTGCAAAGAATTATATTTGGCAATCACTGAGTGTAGTTGGTGTGTGTGTGTGTGTATGTGTGTATGTGTATATATATATATATATATATATATATATATATATATATATACACATAAGTGTCAATTGGGGCCAAGTGGTTAGTAGTGATTAAGATCTTCTTTTGTCCTAAGTGACTTTTTCCTAGTTCTATCAACTGCTGAGAGTTGAGTATAAAAAAAACCTGCAAATATGATTAGGATTTGTCTGTTTCTCTTTATAAGGCTGTCAGTTCTTGATTTATGCTTCCCGAGTCTGCTTACAAGTACATGCACATTTATGATTGTTATGTCTTAATAAGTTTTTTATTTCATTATGAAATGTCCTTCTTTATTTCTGGTAATACTCTTTGACTTGAAATCACTTGCACTATTATTAACATAGCTGTAGCCTCCTTATTGCTTATTGTTTTTGTAGTATGTCTTTTCCATCCTCTTTTTTGTGTGTGTGAGGAAGACCAGCCCTGAGCTAACATCCGTTGCCAATCCTCCTCTTTTTGCTGAGGAAGACTGGCCCTGGGCTAACATCTGTGCTCATCTTCCTCTACTTTATATGGGACACCGCCACAGTATGGCTGACAAGCAGTGTGTTGGCAGGCGCCCGGGATCCAAACTCGCAAACCCTGGGCTGCCAAAACACGAACTAAACCGCTGCGCCATGGGGCCAGCCCCTCCATCTTCTTTTTTTTTAAGTTTTCTGTTTTACCTCTTTTCTTCCATTCTGTCTTCTTCTCTGTTAATATGTTATTTTAAAAGTTCCATTGTAGCTCATCCTTTGGCTTTTTAACTATACCTTTTTGTATTATTTTTTTAGTGGTTGCTTTAAGGCATGCATTCTCAAAGAGATGATATCACGAGAGGATGAAACTTGGATTTGAGGATGGGCAGCAAAAGCTTCCTAAATATTACATGGTTTGTGGCCCTCCAAAGAACCTCAGTATATCTGTGTTATTAAACAAATATTCAGTATATCTGTGTTATTAAAATTTCATGGGGGGAGGCAAATAGGAAAAAAGGCTCCTTATGAGCAGCGTAATGAAAAACAGGCTGAGAAACACTTCTCTGGGTTTACAGTATACATCCTTAAATTTTTCATTTTGTACGTAGACTTAAATATTCTACCACTTCAAGTAAAATCAGATATGTATTTTTTTAAAAAACATTGTCATTTATTTCCATGATATTTTTAAGTTATGCCCGTTTTTTAACACTTTATTATTTATTTAATTTTTGCTGAGGAAGATTGGCCCTGAGCTAACATCCATGCCCATCCTCCTCTATTTTTGTTTTTTTTCCTGTGGGATGCAGCCACAGCATGGCTTTATGAGTGGTGCCTAGATCCGCTCCCGGGATCCGAACCCATGAACCCCTGGCCGCCAGAGTGGAGCACGTGAACTTTACTACTATGCCACCAGGCCGGCCCAAGACTTTATTTTTTTAGAGCAGTTTTAGGTTCACAGCAAAATTGAGAGGAAGGTACAGAGATTACCCATACACAGCACCTCATTTTATTGAACTTTCCTTTTTTATGCTTTCCAGATACTGCTTTTTTTACAAATTCAAAGTTTGTGGCAACCCTGAGTTGGACAAGTCTTTCGGTGCCGTTTTTCCAACAGGATTTGTTCACTTCATGTCTCTGTGTCATATTTTGGTGATTCTCACAATATTTCAAACTTTTTCATTATTCTATTTGTCATGGTGATCTGTGATCAGTGATCTTTGATGTTACTGTTGTAATTGTTTTGGAGCTTCACAAACCGTGTCCATATAAGATAGCAAATTTATAAATGTTGTATGTGTTCTG
This sequence comes from Tapirus indicus, assembly GCA_031878705.1. NCBI lineage: Eukaryota > Metazoa > Chordata > Mammalia > Perissodactyla > Tapiridae > Tapirus > Tapirus indicus. Next base: position 28,245,744 of record CM062933.1, read on the forward strand.
ACTGCTCAACTGGCTGGCTGTTCCTTGTCTCTCTCCCTCTCCTCTAGCCTCCCTATTCCCTGAGACATGATAATATTGAAATTAGGCCAATTAAGAACCCTACAATGGCCTCTAAGTGAAAGGAAGAGTTGCATGCTTCTCTTTTTAAATCAAAAGCTAGAAATGATTAAGCTTAGTGAGAAAGGCATGTCAAAAGCCGAGAGAGACTGAAAGCTAGGCTTCTTGCACCGGTTAGTCAAGTTGTGAATGCAAAGGGAAGTTCTTGAAGGAAATTAAAAGTGCTACTCCAGTGAACGACACACAAATGATAAGAAAGCAAAACAGCCTTATTGCTGATATGGAGAAAGTTTTAGTGGTCTGGATAGAAGATCAGACCAGCCACAATATTCCCCTAAGCTAAAGCCTAATCCAGAGCAAGGCCCTAACTCTCTTCAATTCTATGAAGGCTGAGAGAGGTAAGGAAGCTGCAGAAGAAAAGTTTGAAGCAAGCAGAGGGTGGTTCAAGAGGCTTGAGGAAAGAAGCCATCTCCATAACATGAAAGTGCGAAGTGAAGCAGCAAGTGCTGTTGTAGAAGCTGCAGCAAGTTATCCAGAAGATCTAGCTTAGATAATTAATGAAGGTGACTGCACTAAACAATAGACTTTCAACATAGATGAAATAGCAGGAAGAAGATGCCGTCTAGGACTTTTCATAGTTACAGAGGAGAAGTCAATGCCTGGCCTCAAATCTTCAAATGACAGGCTGACTCACTTGTTAGGGGCTAATGCAGCTGGTGACTTTAAGTTGAAGCCAGTGCTCATTTACCATCTGAAAATCCTAGGGCCCTTAAGAATTATGCTAAATCTACTCTGCCTGTGCTTTATAAATGGAACAACAAAGCTGGGATGACAGCACATCTGTTTACAACGTGGTTTACTGAATATTTTAAGCCAACTGTTGAGACCTACTGCTCAGAAAAAAAGATTCCTTTCAACATATTGCTGCTCATTGACAATTCACCTGATCACCCAAGAGCTCTGATGGAGATGTACAATGAGATTAATGTTGTTTCATGCCTGCTAACACAACATTCGTTCTGCAGCCCATGGATCAAGGAGTAATTTCGACTTTCAAGTCTTATGATTTAAGAAATACATTTTGTAAGGCCTACTTAATAGAGCACAGTATAGTGTAAGCATAACTTTTATAGGCAGTGGGAAACCGAAAAATTTGTGTGACTTGCTTTATTGTGATATTTGCTTTATTGTGGTCGTCAGCACCTGAACCCACAGTATCTCCAAAGTATGCCTGTACCCGCTGCTCCCACTTTCGCACAGCCTCACCCATTGTCAACATCCCCTGCCAGAGTGGTACGTCTGGTAGAATTGATGCACCTGTACTGACACATCAAAATCACCCTAAGTCTATAGCTTATGTTATGGTTCACTCTTGGTGTTGTATATTCTGTGGGTTTGGTCAAATGTATAATGACGTGTACCCATTGTTATAGTATCATACAAAGTATTTTCACTGCCCTAAAAACCCTCTCTGCCCTACTTATTCACCCCCTGTCAACCCCAGACCACTGATCTTTTTACTGTCTCCATAGTTTTACCTTTTCCATGAAGTCATATAATTAGAGTCATATAGTGTGTGGCCTTTTCAGATTGGCTTTTTTCACTTAGTAATATGCATTTAAGGTTCCTCCATGTCTTGGTCACTCATTTCTTTTCAGCGATAAATAATATTCCATTGTCTAGATGTACCACAGTTTATTTATCAATTCATGTATTCAAGGACATCTTGGTTGCTTCTAAGTTTTGGCAGTTTTGAATAAAGCTGCTGTAAACATTCATATGCAGGTTTTTGTGTGGCTGTAAGTTTTCAACTCTTGAGTAAATACCAAGGAGCACAAATGCTGGATTGTATGATAAGAGTGTGTTTAGTTTTGTTAAGAAATTGCCAAACTGTCTTCCAGAGTGGATGCACCATTTTGCATTTGCACCAGCAATGAATGAGAGTTCCTGTTGCTACATATCTTCACCAGCATTTGGTGTTGTCAGTGTTCCACATTTCGGCCATTCTAATAAATGTATAATCATATCTCATTGTTGGTTTAATTTGCATTTTCCTGATGACATATGATGTGGAGCATCTTTTCTTAAGAGTATTTGCCATCTATATGTCTTCTTTGGTGAGGTGTTTGTTAAGGTCTTTGGCCCATTTTTTAATCAGGTTGCTTGTTTTCTTATTGTTGATTTTTAAGAATTCTTTGTATACTTTGAAAAACAGTCCTTTATCAGATGTGATTTTTGCACATATTTTCTCTCAGTCTATGACTTATCTTCTCATTTTCTTAATATTGTCTTTTGCAGAGAGAAATTTTTAATTTCTATGAAGTCCAGCTAATCAATTATGTTTTTTCATGGATCATGTCTTTAGTGTTGTATCTGAAAAGTCATTGCCATACCCAAGGTTTTTGGGTTTTCTCCTATGGTATCTTATATAAGTTTTAGTTTTGTGTTTTAAATTTAAGTATATGATTCATGTTGAGTTAATTTTTGTGAAAGGTGTAGGAACTGTGTACAGTCATTTTTTTGGCATGTGAATATCCAATTTGTCCAGCACCTTGTTGAGATGTATTTTTTTCATAAGTGAGATCTAATTGAAATATATAGTTCTTTCAATTTGATGAAACATGAATATCATTGAAGCTTAGATTTCATAGGGATTTTTAAAAATTTGTTTATTTAGCCATCATGTATTAAATACCTCTTATTTTCAAAGAGAAGCAATAAAAGTAGATGTCCTACAATGAAAGGATCAATTTCTTACAAATCAATCTATCAGCTAAGAAGTTTTACAGAAAATTTAAAAAAGTTAAACAAAACAATTAAAAGGATAAAACATGAGCATGAGTTGAGTAGGAAGGCCTGCCAGAGGCCTATAACTTCAAGATTCTAAACCTTAATATTGTGATTATGGTGTTGAGGGACAATTGAAATATTCTGGAGAATGTTACACTAGGCATCATGGCATATAAGGGCTTTGGGTATCAAAGATCTGACTTTGAGTCCTGGTTCTACCAGTCATCAGACTTAACCTTGGGTCTTTCAGTATCCTCGTCTAAAAGAGAGAAAGTCACAGCTACTTTGTCCTCCCTCCCTGTTTCCTTTGTTCTCCCCCATCCTGATTCTCCTCTTCTGCCTCCAATATATCTGAGCACCTGCTATGTTTCAGGGTTGGTTTTAGGCATGGGGATGTAAATGAAAACAATGATATTTCCTTTCAGGAAGTTTGTAGCCTTATTAATCAACAGACATATGATAATGCAGTAGGATAAGTGTTATCATGGTGATATATACCATGTATAATCGGAGCACTGGAAAAGGAGTACTTGTATTTGCTCTAGAATGTCATGAAAAGATTTGAAGATGAGATAATGTTTAAACTGAAACTCAGTAATATGCAGTCATCTGTCAAGTAGGGGTTGGGGGTAAGGGTGGGTTAGAGCAAATGAGATAATAGGTGAAAGCATTCAGCACAGTGCCTGTTTTTGAATAGGTTCTTGAACCTGTTTTTTTCCTCCTACCTCTCCGATACTTGGGTCAGCAGGTAGAGGAGCAGATTGGATACTTATAAAAAGAATATAAATTATTTATTGAGCTGCTTTGCAGTGTGCTAAGCACTGTTCTAGGCATTTTACATTAGTTATTTGGAATCTAGCAAAAACTGTGGTAGATATTTTTTATTCCTAGAAGAGATTATTATCCCTAGTTGGTAGATAAGGACACTGGGGTATAGGGTTTTTTAGCGTGCCTGTGGTCATACAGCTTGTAGTTATAAGTAGCAGGATTGGGATTCAAATCCATTTTTAATCCCTGCATGCTTTGCATGATGCTTTTTAAATGCCATTCCAGTAGTGTTGTCAGTTTTAGTGCATCCTCAGTTTTGAAGTACAGGCCAGATGGAGGGACTTACTTAAGGCTTCATTTAATATTCAAGAAAAGTAGAAAAATCTCATTATGTTTGATCCTGTTTATGTGAAATTTAGTGATTTGACTGAGGCTAACCTGGATTTTACCTATTTAAGTAAAGCTGAGTAAACATCGACTTCTACAGTGCCACCATATTTCTTTTATCTTCTGTTTTCTTAAGGGATTTGAGTTAAGTAAGAACTAAAATCTTGCTCCTCTTTAGTAAACTGGGAAATAAAGAATGCATAAAGGGAAATTTCAGCATTGCTAAAAAATAGTTACCCATTCATTTCCATCTATGTCTGCATAGACAGAGTGAAGTCATAGAATTGAAAAAAAAGTGTTATATCTGAGTTCTATAACAAAAAGAAAAGAAGGAAACCCTCCCAGTGGTAAGCAATTTGTCTGTGGTTGTGCGACACATTAGTTGTGGAGACAAGGCTTGATCCCACATCTCCCGATATTTAGTCCATTGATCTTTCTGCTGTGTACTTGTGGGTGCCTCAGGCTTAATGATTCCTAGAGAATCTTGGCATGTAAATCAAAAACATATAGTCAAGTTTTTTCAGCTCCTTGGCCTACTAATCTGTTATTCCAGAAATCTGTTTTTCTTTAACATACCTTTAAAACCCAGCTTTGTTGGACTGAAATTCTTCTACAATTTAACGTTTAATTATATTCTTATTATACTGTCTAACAGTAGAGTGAGTCACTTAATTTATTATTGTTATAGTTAGAGAAGGTCAACTATCAAGATACTAATTGACTTGTTCAAGAGGTGGTGGTTAAAAAAAATGCCAGATTTTGATTTTTAAAGTTGTTGTCTCCCAGCCGACTGTGTTAGATAATTATTCCTGTGATGTAGCACTTGGAGCAGTCTTGCAAAGATGTTTGTATTACTATTACAACATCACTCTGCATTTTAACAATAAATTGTTACATGGGGCAAGTAATAATTTATAGCAGGTGATATGTATAACTCCTGAAGTGTTTTGCAAAACCAATTCCTCCTTTCATTTTTCACTTTAGTGGTAACAATCTCTTGCTAAGACCATGATGGTTACCTTGTAACAGGCATCTCCACATAGATTCTTCATGTCTCCACATCCAAGGTATCGTCAAAGAAGTTATATTTTTTAAAACACAGATTTGATCTTGCTACTTCTAAAAGCAAAAAAGTATCATTAGATATTTATTTTAGGCACAATAAAATGCTTAGGTTGTCAATCAAAGATTTCCATTATCTGGCTCTTACTTGCATTTCCCAGCCTCATTTTTGGTCACCCCCTTCATAATAATATACCTAAACTAAGCTTCTTGCCATCCTCAAACCTGTATTAACTATCCTGCTGCACAAGCATATGGTTAAACCATTAGCTCAGTTTGGATTAATATCTTCAGTTTCCATTAAAATCTCTCTCTTCGTGCACTCAAAAATGTACCTCATATGTAAAAGCTGCCATAATGCCTATACCTGGCTATAGTCCTCTCCTTTGTATTCCCTTTAGCTCTGAGAAATTTTCTTATGTTATTCATTTCGTAATTTCTCTTCCTCCCTCCTCTGTATTCTCTCTCTTAGGAACTCGAGTTCAAGTTGAATATTTGTCTTTTTGGAGTCATCTTTCTCTACTGCTTGTCTTTTCTCACATATATTTCATTTTTGGGGGTCTGTTTATTCTATGTCCTAAGAGATTTTCTAACCTTTTACTTCCAACTTACTTAATTTCCATAATCATTTTTAACTTTCTGAGAGTGCTTTTTTAAATTCCCTGGTTGTTTTTGTTCTTGTTTTACTGATGTTAATTGTCTCAAATATGTCTGGAGATACTAATTAGATGGTGTATAGAATTTCTTTTTTTCCCTCATTTATCTTGGCCTTTCTTTGTTATGCTGCATGTTTTGTGATTCTTGGTTGATACTTCAGATATATGAATGAGGGATAGGAATGATTTAAGGTTGAGTGAGTAGGAAGCCAGCTCTTGCACTGGCAGCCTCCTAGTTTTCAGAATGAATAGGGTTTGTGTGTAGGATTCAATATTTCACCAGTTTCCCAGATATTTCCTTCAGTCTCTTAAGAGAAGGGCCTTACATTATTTGCATTGGGGTAGTGTCTGGCTGTTTTCATATGTGTAGGAAAGAATAGGGGTGGGAGGATGAAATGGTTATCTCGTCTATATTCAGGCCTTTCGTTGATCCCCATTTTCAAGCCCACTGCTCTCTCTTGCCCTTCATTGTACATGTTGTGTCTCAGCACAGTCTCTCCGTTCTGGTAGGAATGTTGGTTCCTACTCTTTTGGCAGTCCCTTTTGTTAGTTCTTCTTGGGTGTGGCTCCTTCAACTCAGTTAATCAGTCAGCACTTTTTCTAACTTCCAGAAATTTCTAGATGTCTGCTTTCTGTTGATGACACACCTCTCATTCTCTTCCTTATTATTTTACTGTCATTTTTTATGACTTTTAAAGAGTAACATGAGGCACATGTTTATTCAGCCTGCCATCTTGAACTGGAAGTCACCTTATGCTTCCTAGAGAAGAGAATATACTCTTATTTCTAAGGAGAATCAAGTATAAAACTGTAGCAACACTATAGTGCCTTCCCAGTGTAGTTGGAGAGAAAAAGCATGCTCCAAGAGAGATAAGTAATCCCATTACTAACTGGAATGTTGGGTAGAAATACTTGGCAAATAAAGTATAGCATTTGGACTGCTCTCATTTGACTCCATATTCCTGTTATTCTTTGAAAGTCATTTAAAAATTATTGAGAGGAGGAAAGGGAATATAGCAAGGAAATGGAGAGTCAGTCTTTTTATAATTCTGAAAAAATTTGTGCCACAATGAATTTAAAAATTTGGAATAAAGGGAAGTGAGAGAAAAGGGAACCTTATTTGGATGGAGGAAAAGGAGCACAATTTAGAGATGTTAGATGAATTAACTTTATATGTGCACATTCAAAATTGACCTGTCCCCATTTTAGGTGCCTTATATCTTAGTAGGCATGTCAGCAACTTCTTCTAAATGCTTCTTCATTCATTTGGTCATTCCTTAGTTCATTTATTCATTCAAGAATTATTCTCTCCTATAGAAAATATACCTCTGTTTTGTCCAAACAAATGTCACAGATGACAATGTAAGCCCAAACACCAAAAGTCCTGTCTTATGCACATCTTACATATAGATTAAACACAAATCTACATAAATCTACATTCTTGGTTCATGTAGGCAGAACATCATGGATTGTGAGGTGTATCAATGAGGATGATTAGGGGATATGAGTAGAAGAATGAAGAATAAGGAAAATAGATCCATATTAACTTCTGAATGGAGTCAGAGAATAATGTTATTACCATGAACCCTTATAATTCTATCAGCATTTTATTCCAAATTTACTATACACAATGTCACCTTGACGCTAAAAATACGAGAAGTTATTTTATGTAGTAGAAGTAGGAGCTGGAAAATTTGACTTTGCATGAGCAATTCACTTAATCGTTTGAATTAAGTCCACCTTTTTTCAAGTGGGAGTTGGACTAAATAATCCTTACGGATCTTACTGATGCTAAATCTAGAATTCTTTTAACTACTTATTGAATGATAGCTATTTGCAGGCATTATGGAGCCCTTTGGAAATATTAACATACATATCACAATCCCTGGCCTTCAGGAGAAGATAAATCCAAAAGAGCAAATAAGAAGTAAGGTGTCTACAAATACCTGCATTACATAGTAGTATATTGTAAAAACTATAAAGGAAAAGCAATTAAATGAAAGTGGAAAGAATTTCCAACTTGGGCAATTGAGGTTGATTGCATAAAGGATCATTTGAACTATGCCTTGAATCTCGAGTAAGATTTTTGTAGGCAGTTATGGCTAGGAGAGTGCATCCCCACCAGCATAAGCTGGAGTACAGAGATGTTAGAAAATATGAAGTGTGTTCAGTGAAGTACAAGTCAGCCAGTTTTATTAATGGAGGAGCTGTGTTTTAGAGTAATGGGAAAGGAAGTGGAAAATATAATTAAAGGTGAGATTTTAAATGGTCTCACCTACAGTCTAAGAGAGGTATTGTAGATTTTTGAGACAGGAGACTAACAGGCTGAGATTTCTTCAGAGAGAACATGCAGTGTGAAAGATACTGTGGAGTAAGGAGGAGACTTGAGGCTGAAATATCAATGAAGAAACTATTACACTTATCCAGGTAGGAGATGGTTAGGACCTGAAGTAGGGCAGTGTCAATCCAATGAAATGGTTGGGACAGGTGAAAGAGATTATGAAGTAAGAATATACAAGAGTCAGTAAATGGTTTGAAACTAAGGATTGGAACCAGTGTGACTGGAAAAATGGAAGCACATTTAATAAAAATTGTCAAGTCAGAGAGGTTGATTTTTGTGAAGAAATACGAGCTAATTCCCCATCTGTCAACAAACTTTTCCCACCTATGTAGCAGCAATTTTGATGTAATAGTGAAGATAGAGTATTCTTTGTGAATCCTTGTCTTTTTCTTGCAAAGCCATTCTAGTTTCTTAGGGATATTATGTTTTTGTCAATTATTATGAATCCAAATTACCTTATGTACTAATTTGAGGAAGGAGGAGTATATGGTAGAATAAAAAAAAGTGTTCTTTCAGAATATCTTTAAGAACAGCTAGAACTTAGTGGTCCATAAGAGTGGAATTTTACTTTAGATTTGGGAAAGCAGTTCACTTATAAATTATACCTATCAATTATACCTATACCTATTATTTGTAATAATAGAAAATGAAATCAAATAAATGCACCCATAGGCTAGGAACTATAAGGAAACAAGTAAGTGATAGAATTTTTGTTACAGAAGCAAAACGTGAACATATGATAGCTCCAATTAAAACTACTGTCCTTTCATTTTCTTAAGTGCAGTAGTTGACCTGTGCTCTACTTTATCTGATTTGATAATTTGCACTTTTCTTGAGTGGAGAGTGAGAAAGGAAATGAAAGCAAAAGAGCTATTTATAATTAGTGAGGAGAAAGCTTAGGAGAAAAAAATAGAAGACTTGGAAATGTTATATAAAGCTTTCAAAACAATAATTTTTTTATTTTAAAGAGTGTAGGCAGTTGTGATTTTTTTCCCCCTGATTTCCACATAGCGTCAGACAGCAGAAAAGGTGCTGCCAAACTGCAGACTTCCACGTGAGGGATTTCGCAGTGGCAGATGACCTGCATGAAAAACTGGTTAAAAACTCTATTTTCATGTGTCATATTGCTTTCATAATGAATAGTCTCCTTTTGCATTGAATTTTGAAATGTTTTTATTTGGTTCATGTAATTATTTGGTTATATGTAATTATTTAGCTGCCTTTAGAATCATGGACTTGGGAGGGATGAAGATTTTCTGGTCCAGTATTTCCCTAAGTATGGTAGTCATCTGTGGTTATAAAGAAAAGGCTCTGGGATCAGTTAGTTTGGGAAGTTGCTGAGTTAAACACAAACAAGATTTTTATTTTGGTAGTGGGGGGGTTTGAAATCTCAGAGAATTTAATATGCTAACGTGACTTAATTAAGGAGAAACAGCATACAGCATTTCACAAACTTATTTGACCACAAAATCCTTTTCTCATGGAGTCTTTTTTGGAACTATTGTTCTTCAAAACACACGTGAGGAAACTCAAATCCCTTAAATTTACAGATAAACAGAAAAGAGATAAAAATGCATAGCCATTTACTTAAAGAACTGGACTGGACTAAGGTCTCCTACCCTATTTAGTTTTTGCTTCCTTTTGCCCCAAAATGCAGAAAAGTCTTTAAAAACTGTATGATATTGCAAGTTAGATCTGTAAAATGTACATAAGGAGATTTGAAGAAATACATAAAACTAATGATTTATTTTTTGTATATTTCGAATTGGCACATTGACTTTGATGGAAAGAGTTAGATAGAGACTGTTAATATTTGTAACCAAGATTACACTCTTGTAATCAGGAAACTTTCTTCTTTTTTTGCAAAAATCAGCTATCTTTCAAATCACAGAAATCTATTGCCTTTGGAATTATAAGAAGCTTAAACAGTACAATTATATGTATATCAAAAAGCTTCCCAACTTTCCCAAAAAAGGAATGGAGAAAAGGACTGTTTATGATTTGCTGTCTGTTGTTCCAGACCCAATCTCTATGTAAAAAAACATGTATCTCTTAAAAACTTCTTTATGTAGTTGGCATTATGGTAGACTCACTGTTCTTTACCCTTAATTTTTTTCTCAACATTATTACGTTTATCTTCCCACATTAGTACATGTAGATCTTCTTTTAAGGCTCAATAGCGTTACATTATATAGCTATACTATAATTTATTTAATCAGTTTTCCATTGATGGACATTAGGGTAGTTGTAATTTTTTTTACCAGACAGTGTTGTAGTGAATTTTTATATGGGTCTTTTTGCTTTTTTCCTGAACCTTTGTGCAAATATGTCTGTAGGAGAGTCCTTGATGTGGAATTGCTGGGTCAAATAATATGCATATTTAAATTTTTTTAGGTATTGCCAAATTGCCTCAAAAAATAGTTTATTCTCCCACTACTGGCATTGTAACAGGAAATTAATATGGTATAACTTTCACTGAACTTAAAAAAAAGACGTTATACTTTGTAATGGGTAACAGAATATCTTGCTATGTTAATCTTAAAATCATCGAGATAGTTTATAAAGCATTGATAATCATGATCTCTCTCTCTCTCTCTCCCTCCCCCTTTACAGAGCAAATTATTCATGGAAGGATTTAGAAGCCTAAAAGAAGGAGAACCAGTGGAATTCACGTTTAAAAAATCTTCCAAAGGCCTTGAATCAATACGGGTAACAGGACCTGGTGGGAGCCCCTGTTTAGGAAGTGAAAGAAGACCCAAAGGGAAGACACTACAGAAAAGAAAACCAAAGGGAGATAGGTAATCATTTTACTTTGTTAGTTTATGAGTTTATTGTATTTGGAAAAGATTTCTCAAAATTTATTTATATTTTTATTATGTTATTGGACTTTATATAGCCCAGCCAAAATAAAATAAAATGCCACCACTGCCATGTAGTTGAATAGAATTTATCAGCAATATAGGCTTTCTTGCTGTTTGAACTATCTGCAGAATATACTTAACTGAGCATTCAGCGTTGAGCACTGAATAGTCCCCTGACCACCATTCCCACCAGACTGTTTTGAGAGCACAAATGAGAAAGAAGTGGAAGTTCCCAACAGACAGAGGTGCCCTCCTGTACATCTTAACACCCCATCTGTTTGTCCAAATGCAAATACACTTATTGTTTTGTCTTTTTAAAAGATAACTCATTATAGAAAATTCAAACTATAAAAAACTGTAAAGGAGTCAGAAAAAAAAATCACTTGAAATCCTAACTAGAGGTGGGAATCATAATATGTATGAAGTATTTTTGAAACTTGGATTTTTTTGTTTTTTTACTTAACAGTGTATCATGGAACATTTCATGTCAATCATTAGCACCTACATAAATTCCCACTGTGTGAATGTACCAAAATTTAAATAAGGCTATGGTAAATTAATTGGTAAATTTAGCCTATTTCCAATATTTTGAATTTATCGATAGCACCACAGTGGGAATCCTTATATGTACATTTTTGAAAAATTGTCTGATTATATCTTTAGGACAAATACCTAATAGTGGAAAATCTGGATCAAAAACTATATACTTCAAAAATTTTGATATCGATTTTCAAACTGTTCTCCAGAAATGACTAGGGCCAATCAATACACAACACCTTCAAGAGTGAGACTGTTCACTGAATGATGTCATCTTTTTAATCTTTTCCAATTAAGTAGGTTAAGAGATATAGCTCATTTTTTTCCTTTGCATCCTTTGATTAGGTTAGAGGTTAAAGATAGTTTGATGTGTTAATTTTCATTTTTATTTTTTTCTTCTGTGAATTGTATTTTGTTTGTCCTTTGGTCATTTTTCTATTGAGATGTTTATTTGCTATTATTGATTTGTAAGTTCTATGTTTAGGAGAAAACTCAGTTTTCCGGTTTCCTATGTTGGGAAAAACCCAGTTCTTCCCTACTGTGTTTCTCTCACGTGTGTCTCCTTTACTTTTACACAGAACACTTCACTTCTGGTCACCAAATATGTGGAGGTTTTTCTCCATGCCAAGTGGTTCTCCACGACACCAGCTAAGTGTCCTACAATTTAACTCAGTTCTGATACTACCTGGAGATAGCATCAGATGTCACAGGTTATGGGCTCAGTACCACAAGACTTCTCCCCACCACTTTTCAGATGCCAGTCTCAGTAGGTCCCCAGGTTATCCACAGCTTCTGTCGGATTTGGCTACAAATTGGAGGTTCCCACAACCCCCTCCTCAGGTTTGATAAATTTGCTCGAGTGGCTCACAGAACTCAGGGAAACACTTACTTACATTTACCAGTTTATTAAAGGATGTGATAAAGGATACAGATAAACAGCCAGATGAAGAGATACATAGGGTGAGGTCTGGGAGAGTCCAGAGTGCAGGAGCTTCTGTCCCCGTGGAGTTGGGGTACATTACCCTCCTAGCATGGATGTGTTCACCAACCTGGAAGCTCTCTGAAACCCTTACTTTTGGGATTTTATGGAGGCTTCATCATGTAGGTCTGATGGATCATTAACTCTATTTTCAGCCCTTCTCCTTTCTCAAGGGAATGGGAGATGGGGCTGAAAATTCCAAGCTTCTAGTCACGACTTGCTCTTTCTAGTGATCAGACTCCCTCCAGTCATCCAGGAGCCCACCCAGAGTTGCCTTATTAGAACAAGACAGTCCTATCACCCAGGAAGTTAAAAGGGTTTCAGGAGGCCTGTGTCAGGAACAGAGGTCAGAGACCAATATTAGAACAAGAGATGCTTCTAATGTTCTTATCACTTAGGAAATTACAAGCGTTTTAGGAGCTCTGTGCCGGGAACTGGGGGCAGAGACCAATATATATTTTCTATTATCTCACATTCTCTTTGTATATTTACGACGTTAACCTTTTGTCTCAAATAGATAATATTTTTTTTCAGCTTGTCAAATATGTTGTAGCTTTAATTATCATGACTTTAAAAATAGTATTGAAGTTTTGAACTTTTATGTAGACAAGTCTGTCACTCTCTGCTTAATGCTCTCTGACTTGATTGCTATCTGGCTTTCCAAACTACCAAATGAAAAATATACTACATTCATCTATATTTTCTTATGTAATTTTTATTAATTCATCTTTTACATGTAACTGTCTCTTCTCTTTGTATGTAATTTGTTTTTGAAGACAAGACTATAAGGATCTAGCTTTTCTTTTCTCTCCAAATTGCTAGCTAGTTATCTCAACAGCATTTATTGTCTAGTCCATCTTTTCACACTGGTTTGAAAAGCCATCAGTAAGAGAATAAATTCAGTTTTCATCTACATTTTTAGGAGGTCATTTTGTATAAGAGAAAGTCCATGAAAATGTGTGAAAGTGTAATGATGCACTTACCTGTTAAAGTGATTTTCTGCTCCCAAAGAGAGAGATACTATGTAGATACATACTTACAAATAAAGGAAAATAAAATGAAATAAAACAAAATTCTTTATTTTCCCAAGTCTTTTAGATAAAATCTTTAAGTATAGTTCTGGCATGTTTTACATGTCTGCTGGATTGGAATCAGTAAGAGAGGGAGAGTAGTGGAGGCTGAGAGTAGAGAAGTAAGACAGCAGGACATTCCTTCACCTAAGACCTTGTCAACCATTGTAAAGACTTTGATTTGGGGGGAAGTGGGAAGTCATTGGAAAATTTTAAGTTGACAGATAACATGAGCGATTTACATCCTTAAAGTGTCATTCTGGCAACTGTGATGACAACACAAAGTGGAGAGGCAAGAATGGAAGCTGAAAGACCACTAAGGAGGCAGTTCCAATAATATAGGAAAGAGCTAATGGTGGTTCAGATTAGGATGGTAGCAGTAGAGGTGGTGAACAAAAATCCTGATATGTTTTGAAGGTAAAGATGATAGAATTTACTATTGGATCAGATGTGTACTGTGAGAGAAAGTGAAATGTTTAGGATGATTCCAAGGTTTGTTTGGCCTAAGCAACCAGAAAGATGGAGGGACCATTTTACCAAGATGGAGAAGACTAGGGAAGGAGCAGGAAATCAGAAGTGCGGTTTCAGATATATTTAGTTGGAGATGCATAATAGACATCCAAGTGGAAATGTTGATTAGGTGGATGGATGCATGGGGATGGAGCTGCAGGGCTGAAGATAAAAATTTGACAGTGTTCAGCAAAAAGATGATATTTACAGCCTTAAGACTGAATGAGATCTCCATCAGAGTGAGCATACATAGAAAAGAGAAGACGACTGAGCTCTGGGGCATTACAGCAGTTAGTGATCAGGAAGAGTAGGAGGAATAGCAAAGGGCACTAAGAAGGAGGGAAATAGGAGGAGAATCAAGAGAGAGTTTTGTCTCAAAAGTCAAAGAAAGAAGTGTTTCAAGAAGGGGAGGGTATCAGGTGTGTTAAATGGTGCTGATGGTGAAATGATCATGTAAGATTACCACCAAGATTTGACCGTTTAACAAGGAAGTTATTGGTGAAGTTGACAAGATCAGAGTCAGTGGACTGGTGAGAATAAAAGCTTAAGTGGGTTGTGTTTAACAGAGAAGGAAAGGAGAGGAAGTGGAGACAGCAAATATAGACAATTTGTTGAGTTTTCCTAGAAATGGGAGCAGAAAAATGAAGCAGTAGCTGAGGGGAAGAAATTATAGCATGTTTATGTGTCAATGGGATGGTCTAGTAGAAAAGGAAGGATTGAACATGCAGGAGAGAGGACAATTGCTGGAGTGATTTCTTTGAGTGGGAGAGAGGATTGGGATTTAAAGCACAGCTGAGACAGCTAACCACATGAGAACAGATGGTCCATTCTTCAAAACTGGAGGTAAGGCACAACATACGAGTACAGATACAGGTGGGTAGGTAGATGTGAAGATGGGATAAGATGAGATTTCTCACCTTTTTATGCTATTTTCTTAGAGAAGTTTGAAGCAAGGTCATCAACTGAGAGTGATGGTGGAAGAGATTTCGAGATTTAAAAAGAAAGAAGATGTAAAATAGGAAAATAGAAGAGTGAACGCATTATAGAGAAAAGGTAGAATTCCAGGCTATACCAAAAACCTACTTAAGGTTAAATGGGCATGAATTTAAAGTCGTCAGTATGAACCTGTGTTTTTCTCTAGCCATTGTTGACTTCCTGGCTGCAGCTGTGAAATAGGCGGCAGAAGGATGGATTTAACTCGAGTTGGGGCTTTTGTCATTGAGAAGGACAAAGGGAGGGAAGCAAGGACACTAAGGTTGTCTGCAAGGGAGCAGTTGTAATGATGGGTCATAGAATATGAACTGGGTAAAGAGTAAAAACGTTAAAAAAGTGGCAGGCTCCTGGTGCGTAGGTTGCAAATAGGGTCAAAGAATTGCTGAAGTTGGGGTACTAGAAGGAATGCTCTGACAAGGTAGAAGTTGGTAGTGGTCAGAGGGTGAATAACTGCTCCAACTGCTTACGTTTGTTGTGTATCTTATTGTGATTAAAGCTTTTACACATTTGATATCTAATGATTTCCAACTAAGTTCAGGATGTCCATAATTTTTGTCACTAGGATCTGCATTCCTTGTGCCACTTGTTTTTATAGAATGATAGAAATAAACTGCAATAAAATATTCAAATAAGCATAGAGACTCCTGTATAGAAACTGAAACAATGAGAAAACAAGATGTGATGGTGTTAACTGATGGCTGGAACAGTTACCAAGGCATTGATTTGCTCCCTAAATGTTTAAAAGACTTTAGAGATCTTTGGTAACGTTCTTGATTTCTTCCATGGTTATTAACTGTATCTACTTCCTGAGACAGCTTTTATAATGAGAATAAAATTGTGCTTTGATCCAGATGTTCATGTTTTTTGGCATAATTATGTAAAGCAGCCTCAAAAATCTTAAAATATTCTGGATTTTCTAGTTATTTCCCATTGCCTATTTTTTCTTACACTTTTCCTTGATTAAGTATGTTTTTGTATTTCAAAGAACCAGCTCTTGGGTTAATTTGTTATACTGTTTTTTCCTAATACTTTCTGTGACTATTCTTACTATCTTTTCCATTTTATTTTATTTTATTTTTACTTTTTATTATGAAAATTTTCAGAATACAAAAAAGTAGGAAAAATGCTATTATGGTCAACATCCATACATATACCCACATCGTATATTTCAATAATTTTAAGTATTTTTGTGAAAACTTTTTTCCCCTTCACACGAGCCTAGTAGCAAGTGTTTTATTTATTTATTTATTCATTCATTCCCCTGGGAAAGATTTGCCCTGAGCTAACATCTGTTGCCAATCTTCCTCTTTCTTTCTTTTTTTTCCCTTCCAAAGACTCAGTACATAGTTGTATATTCTAGTTGTAAGTCCTTCTAGTTCTTGTATGTAAGCTGCCGCCACAGCATGACCACTGACAGACTGGTGGTGTGGTTCCATGCCTGGACACTGAACCCAGGCCACCAAAGCAGAGCATGTCAAACTTGAACCACTAGGCCATCAGGGCTGGCTCAGTGAAAACTTTTTGAAGTTTTAAAGTATATTACAGATGCATAGCACTATAATATCATGTGTTATCATCCCTATCAAAATAAATACTTCCTTAATAGCATCTAGTACCCAGTCCATATAAAAATTTCACTAATTGTCCAAAACTTATCTTTTGTGGCTGTTGTTTTCAAATGAGAATCCAGTTAAGGAACATGGCTTTCAGTTAGTTTTTATATGTCTTAAGTCTCTTGTAATCTAGAACAGCACCTGCCTACACACACATGTCCTTTTTAGGAAACAATTCTGACATTAACTTGTTGAAGAGACTAGGCCAGTTGTCTTGCAGAATGTACCATAATCTGGATTTATTCATTAAACTTTCTATATTGCCTATAAATTGGAAGTACAATGCCAAAAATGGTTAACTTGAATCTGACAAAATCCTTTCAATTTATGAGCAATATAAGGGTTAGAAAATATGTTTAAAAACACCAGGATGAATCCAGATCATAGTCTGAGTTGGTTTAATAGTTCCTTATGATTAGATTGAGTTGTTCTTCTTTGACAAGAATATCATAAAAGTGATGCTATGTTTTTCTCATTATATCCTATCAGATGGCATACAATTTTGATGTTTCCTGTTACCAATGATGATGTCTTTGACCACTTGGTCAAGGTGGTGTCTGCCAGGCCTCTCTACTTTATAGTCAGTTTTTTCTTTTGTAATTAATTAGAATTTTGTGGGGAAATACTTTGGGACAATGTAAATATCCCATTCTTCATGAGACTTTCCATTTTTTACTTATTAAATCAATATGGACCGTGGGTTTCTGTGTTTTTTCAATGAGTTATAATCTGTAACCATCATTATTTATTTTAATGCTCAGATTTCCCAGATTCAGCTAGTAGCAGCCCCTTAAATGTGGTTTCTGTGTCCTTTTGACAAGTCCTCATCATTTTTTGAGTACTTCTTACTTACTGGCATAAGATACTTTCAAACTCATCTTATAGCTTACAAAATATTTAAAATAATGACATTAAATAATTGATATGGTTTGCTGAAGTGCTAGAAAGCTAGAATTTCTATTAAAACAGGAAGTAAGCATTGGTATATTTCTGTGTATTTTGTTTGCCTGGAGTTTTGTTTTTATTATTTAAATTGTCATTTAGTAAAATGGACCTGGTTTATTTTGGAGTACAGTTCTATGAATTTTAACACATGTAATGGTTCATGTAGTCATCCGGATTCAGCACTTTCTATCACCCCAAAAAACCTCCCTCTCCCTGTCTTTTATATTTACCCCTCCTCCACCTATATACTGACCTATTCTCTATCACTATAATTTTGTCTTTTTGTGAATGGAAAAAAAGTGAAATTGTATAGTGTGTAACCTTCCCCCCTTCCCCCGGTTTTATTGACATATAATTGACATATAACATTGTATCAGTTTAAGGTGTTCAACATAATGATTTCCTATACGTGTATATTGGGAAATGACTACCACAATGAATTTAGTTAACAGCCATCACTTCACATAGTTACTATTTTTTTTTCTTATGAGAACTTCCAAGATTTACTCTCTTAGTAACTTTCAAGTGTACAATACAGTACTGTTAACTTTAGTTGCCACACTGTACATTAAACTGCAGAACTTATTAGTCTTATAACTGGAAGTTTGTACCTTTTGACCATCTTCGTCTATTCCCCCCACCGTCCAACCCTCACCTCTGGCAGCCACTTTTCTCTTCTCTGCTTCTATTAGTTTGACTTTTTTTTTTTTTTTTAGATTCCACATATAAGTGAGATGATACAGTATCTACCTTTCTGTGTCTTGACTTATTGACTTATTTCACCTAGCATAATGCCAGCAAGATCCATCCATGTTGTCCCAAATGGCAGGATTTCCCTTTTTTTATGGCTGAATAGTGTTCACATTTTTATTATCCATTCATTTGTCAATGGGCACTTAGGTTGTTTCCATGTCTTGGCTATTGTAAAGAATGCTGCAGTGAGCATAGATTTCCTCTCTTTTGGATAAGTACCTAGAAGTGGAATTGCTGGGTCATATGGTAGTTCTACTTTTAATTTTTTGAGGAACCTCCATACTGTTTTCAATAGTGGCTGCAGCAGTTGATGTTGCCACCAACAGTGGGCAGGTAGGCGCAGAGAAGCAGGAGAAGGGGATGGCAAGATGAACTCTCCAAATAACTTAAAAAGCTGTTTGACAGAAACTGTGATAAATACAGGACAATACAAGGCAAGTAAAAATAAGGAGCAGCAGTGACAAGAGGCTGTGCTGTAGATGTGGCCTCCCTTCGCTTCTACCAACAGTGCACAAGCGTTCCCTTTTCTCCACATTCTCGCCAACACTTGCTATTTCTTGTCTTTTTGATAATAGCCATTCTAATAGGTGTGAGGTGATACCTCATTGTGGTTTTGATTTTCATTTCCCTGATGATTAGTGATGTTGATCACCCTTTTTGGCTATGTGTTATGTCTTCTTTGGAAAAATGTCTATTCAGTTTTTTTGCTCATTTTTTAATTGGATTGGTTTTTTTGTTTTTTGGGTTTTTTTTGCTATTGAGTTGTATGAGTTCTTTATGTATTTTGGATATTAACCCTTTATCAGATATATGGTTTGCAAATATATTCTCCCATTCTATAGGCTGCCTTCTCATTTTGTAATTGGTTTCCTTTGCTGTGCAGAAGCGTTTTAGTTTGATGTAGTTCAGTTTGTTTATTTTTGCTTTTGTGGCCCTCACCTTTGGTGTCAAATCCAAAAATATCATTGCCAAGAGTGATGTCAAGGAGCTTAAACCTTGTGTTCTCTTCTAGGAGTTTTATGGTTTCAGGTGTTATGTTCAAGTCCTTTAATCCATTTTGAGTTGGTTTTTGTGTATGGTATAAGATACTGGTCCAATTTCATTCTTTTGCATGTGGCTGTCCAAGCTTCTCAACACCATTTATTGAAAAGACTGTCTTTTCCTCATTGTATATTCCTGGCTCCTTTGTCTTAAATTAGGTGACCTGTATATGTGTGGGTTTATTTCTGAGCTCTCCTTGCTGTTTCGTTGATCTATGTGTCTGTTTTTATGCCAATACCATACTGTTTGATTACTATTGTTTTGCAATACAGTGTGAAATCAGGGAGTGTGATGCCTATAGCTTTGTTCTTTCTCAAAATTGCTTTGGCTTTTTGGGGTCTTTTGTGGTTCCATACAAATTTTAGGATTGTTTGTACTATTTCTGTGAAAAATGCCATTGCAATTTTGATAGGGATTGCATTGAATCTGTAGATCACTTTGGGTGGTATGGACATTTTAACAACATTAATTCTTCCAATCCATGAGCATGGAACATCTTTCCATTTATTTGTATTTTCAGTTTCTTTTATCAACGTCTTGTCGTTTTCAGTGTATAGGTCTTTCACCTCCTTGGTTAAATTTATTCCTAGGCATTTTATTCTTTTTGATGCAATTGTAAATGGATTTGTTTTCTTAATTTTTCTTTCTGATAGTTCGTTGTTAGTGTGTAGAAATGCAACTGATTTTTGTATATTGATTTTGTATCCTGAAACTTTACTGAATTTATTAATTCTAACTGTTTTGGTGGAGTCTTTGGAGGTTTCTAAGTATAATATCATGTCATCTGCAAATAGAGACAGTTTTACTTCTTCCTTTCCAATTTGGATGCCTTTTATTTCTTTTTCTTGCATAACTGCTTTGGCTAGAACTTCCACTACTATGTTTAATAAAAGTGGCAAGAGTGGGCATTTCTGTCTTGTTCCTGATCTTAGAAGAAAAGCTTTCAGCTTTTCACTGTTGTATGATGTTAGCTGTGGGCTTTTCGTATATGACTCTTATTATGTAAGGTATGTTCCCTCTACACCCACTTTATTGAGAGTTCTTTTTTGGGGGAAGAGGGGTTGGCAATATCTGTTGCCAATCTTGCTCTTGTTGCTTGAGGAAGATTGTCTCTGAGCTGACACCTGTGCCAATCTTCCTCTATTTTGTATATGGGATGCTGCCACAGCGTGGCTCGATGAGTGGTGTGTAGGTCCATGCCCAGGATCCAAAACTGTGAACCCTGGGCCACCAAAGTGGAGCATGCAAACTCAACCACTAAACCACTGGGCTGGCCCTATTGAGAGTTCTTATCATGAATGGATGTTAAATTTTGTCAAATGCTTTTTCTACTTCTAGTGAGATGATCGTATAGTTTCTACCCTTCATTTCATTAATGTGATGTATTACATTGACTTATTTGCAGATGTTAAACCATCCTTGTATTTCTGGAGTAAATCTTATTAATTAATCGTAATGTATAATCCTTTTAATGTATTGTTGAATTCAGTTTTCTAATATTTTGTTGAGGATTTTGCATCTGTGTTTGTCAGAGATATTGACCTGTAATTTTATTTTCTTGTATAGTATCTGTATCTGGTTTAGGTATCAGGGTAATGCTGGCCTCATAAAATGAATTTGGAAGTGTTACCTCTTCTATTTTTTGGAAGTTTGAGAAGAACTGGTGTTAAGTCTTCTTTAAATTTTTGGTAGAATTCACCAGGGAAGCCATATGATCCTGGACATTTCTTTGTTAGGAGGTTTTTGATTACTGATTCAATCTCCTTACTAGTAAATTGGTGTGCTCAGATTTTCTATTTCTTCATGATTCAGTCTTGGTAGGTTGTATGTTTCTAGGAATTTATTCATTTCCTCTAGATTGTCCAATTTGTTAGTGTATAATTCATAGTTTGTTATGGTCCTTTGTATTTCTGTGGTATCAGGTGTAATGTCTCCTCTTTCATTTCTAGTTTTATTTATTTGAGTCCTCCCTTGTTCTTGGTAAGTCTAGCTAAAGGTTTGTCTGTTTCGTTTATCTTTTCAAAATACCACTTGTTAGTTTTATTGATCTTTTCTATTGTCTTTTTAGTCCCTGTTTCATTTACTTCAACTCTGATCTTTGTTATTTCCTTTCTTCCACTAACTTGGGCTTTGTTTGTAACCTTTTAAAATTGGCTTTTTTCACTCAGTTTAATGGCTTTGAAATTCATCCAAGCTGTTGAGTATATCACTAGTTTATTCCTTGTTATTGCTTAGTAGTATTCCATTGTGTGGGTATAACACTCTTTATCCATTCATCTGTTGAAGGGCATTTGAGTAGTTTCCAGTTTGGCAATTATGAATAGAGCTACTACATCATTTGTGTACAGGTTTTCCTGTGAATGTAAGTTTTCATTTATCTGAGAGTGGGATTGCTGGATAATATGATCATAGATGTATGTTTAATTTTATAAGAAACTGCCAACTTTTTTTTCCAGACTGATTGTTCTATTTTGAATTCCCACCGACAATATATGAGAGTTCCAACTGCTTTGCATCTTTGTCAGCATTTGGTATTGTCAGTATTTTTTATTTTAACCATTCTGATAGGTATGTAGTGGTATCTCACCATGGTTTTAATTTTCATTTCCCTAATGACTACTGATATTGGGCTTCTTTTTATGTTTTTTTGTCATCTTTATATCCTCTTTGGTGGAGTGTCTGTTCATAACTTTTGCCCATTTTTTACTGGATTGTTCTCTTGTTGCATTTTGAGAGCTCTTTATATAAATTCTGGATGCATGTCCTTTGTTAGATGTATGATTTGCAATATTTTTTCCAAGTTTGTGGCTTGTCTTTCTAACCTATTAAATATCTCTCACAGAGCAAAAGTTTTAAATTTTGATAGAGACATTTATCAATCTTTTGTTTTATGTCATGTTTATTTGATGCTGTGTTTAAGAAATCTTTGCTTAACCCCAGGTCACAAAGATTTTTTTCCCCATGTTTTCTTTTTGTAGTTTTTTAGTTTTACATTTCACATTTATATCTATGATCCATTTAGAGTTGGTTTTTGTATGAGGTGTGAGGTTTAGGTCAAGGTTCATTTTTTGCCTATGAATAATGAATTTTTCAAACACCATCTGTTGAAAAGAATATCTTTTCCCTTGAAATCTCTTTTAAATTAGAAAGTTTAATCAAATTTCTGTCATTTTGGGTTAAAAAGTGAGAACTTTTAAGCTTTATTACATGGAATTAAAATGTTTAACAAATTCAAAATTTGGCTCCATCCCTCAAGAGAACTTATTTGTTCAATTCTAATATTTATGTATACTGTAGAACCATCTTTTATGTCTTTGTGGCAAGAAATATAAAATAATTTTAAAGATTCTACCTTAATTTTGAGTAAACTATTTACAAAAGAAAGTGGGATTATTTTTTTCAGTCTGTATTAAAATTCTGCTGAATTTAGTGTTTAGTTACTAGTGTCCAGTTATTCAGTAGTAGTGTTATCTTGTTGTCTTTTAAATCCTCCACATATAAAATATTTTCTTAAAATTTTAAATGAAATAATTTCAGGTTTATTTTTGCTGTTTACTTTTTCTTATGTTCATTATCAAAAGAGTAAAGCGATTTAATGACCCCTATGAAGATCTTTATAATAAAATGAAGATTGTTGCTAATAAAATATTTAAAATCTTTATTTTTCTTTTCAAAAACTAGCCTATACTTAGCACCTTTTTATTGTTTAAATAAATCACAATTTACTATAAACAAGTAACTTAGAATGAAATTGTGGGGCAAGATAGAATAATTATTTTATTTGTTTGCCACTGTTGATTTTCTAGTATTTATGTGAAATTATCATGTCAACCTATAATATAGAATTAAATATTTTGTGTAGTAAAATTTTAGTTTATATTAACAAATGTGTTATATTAGTAAAAAGGATGTGAACTGAAACAACTTGTCTGAAAATCTTTCTATTGTACGTTACATGATTTTAATCCTTGATTGAGGAATGAAAATACATGTAATTTTAAAAAAACATTTGAAGAGCGCACATACATGGTAGATATATATATTGTATGTATACATATAGCCTCATTTTTTTATTGTTTATGGTTTCTTTTTTTACCTCCTTTTTTATTCTAATTTTTTTCTTG
The DNA here is from genome assembly GCA_031878705.1 of Tapirus indicus. NCBI lineage: Eukaryota > Metazoa > Chordata > Mammalia > Perissodactyla > Tapiridae > Tapirus > Tapirus indicus. The sequence goes on from CM062933.1 coordinate 28,269,231, forward strand.
GGTAGTGACTATCTCTTTGTTCTCCTTAACCTTCCACATCTTTTGACCCAATCACACAGTCCAAGAAGGGCTATTCATAATAATTCAAGTTCCCTTTCAACAATGTTGACTTGAGACTTTTTAAATAACTTAGAAAATAATACCAACGTTCTACTGCTTTCATTCCATTTTAGGAAATATGTCATTTGCATCACTGCATTAGCACATGAGTAAGCTATTTGATTTTCTACATGAGTTGAAGATTTAATGTATTTTCTTTCGAAAGAAGGTTAATTGTTATGATGTTCAGTGTTATTGCATTTGGTGTGGAAGTGTAGGAAATTCCTTTCATTTGATCATGTTAGAAGGACTTATTATGCTCTTCATTTAGACTTAAAAACTGATTATGAAATTTGACATTCCTTGTAGCCCAGTATTAAAATGATATTAAAATGGTACATTATGATATATATACCATTTATGGTCAGAAAGACAAAAGTAAACATAAACAGAAGCTCATTATATATGTCTAATTTATTCCCACCTCAGAAGAACTAATTTGCCCTTTTTGTAAAAAATATAAGTGAAGATGTATGGTAGTAAAGTTATTTTTAAAGGGCCATAATTTTGTGGTTTCAGAGTCTTTAAATTTGCAACAAGGTTTTAGAAACCATAAATTTTCTTTTTAATCTATTTAGGCTTTCCTCACTGAAGTACTGTATATTTTCGTTTGTTTCTTAAAAAGAAAAAATATTTATTTAATGCCCTCGTTCACCTTTAGAGCAATTGAGCTCAAAACTAACTAGTGGTAACCTTCTTCCGCCCCCTTTCCCACCCACCTCTCCAGCAGTGATAACCTCTTCCACTCATTATCTCTGTGGTATAATTTGAAGTTTTCCAGCTACTTTACAGTTAGGAATTCTAGTGGTATATTTTCGAAATGTACATAGCATTCCTAAAAATAATAAATTTATACTGAGGTTTATGATGCCATTTTATTAAGGATATCTATTTTACATTAAAAGTTCTTTCAATGATTTTACTTTCATATTTATTATATCTCAGAACCTGCTCTCAAAAGAAAAGGAAAAATGCTCTTTAGGTGCTGGAGATGTTTGAAAATGTATATCAACAAATTCCAATAAATAACTGTTTCACCCTGATACTTGGATTAGATTTAGGAATTTGCTGTTTAGTAGGTTCCTATTGTGGAAGAGAAGTCTCTCAGGCATGAATTGATAGTCCAGATCCTTTGAGGTCTGTCTGTTCTGACCTATGACCCCTATTCTTACAAGGTCAACATCTGAGGGCAGGAGATTAAGGCAGTTTAAAGACCGGAATGGTAAATGGAATGGAAAAATTAGCCAGCACATTTTGGGTGCAAAACATCAAAGTCATCAAATAGTTTGCTGATTTTAAACCTGGCTTATGGGTGTAACAAGCTAATTTTACTGTGTTTGTTGGAATCAGAAAAATTTAGTAACCATAATTCATTTCAAGATTCTATTTATATAATAATAACTTCTAACTGTATAATACAAATTAAGTTCATAAAGCTTAACCTCAAAATATCAGGAAATGCAAAAATAATTTGTCACAGTTTCAATAAGTCTTGTTTCCAGTTTGGATACTTAATTTAAATTTAAACTGAGAAAACATATACTTTACCTTTTACTATGAAATAACTTTAATTTATCAACAATGTTGAATAAACTATATATACACCTACATTGGCTGATAATTTGAAGTGACTGAGAATTTAGTTGTAATTATATATATACTATTGACTCTTAAGAAAAATCTATTTTTAAAAGGTAGAGGTAGACAATAGAAGAAAGTAAATTGATCAAGCAGAGACAATTTCTCGTTTTTTCTCTTTTGTCTTTCTTAGACTTTGTTCTTTTATATTTTACCTCTTTCCTCTTAAAATGTTCCTTATGCATTTAATTGTATGTGTTTCATTGTAATTTCAAAATATAAACTTTAAATCTTCTTAGTTCCTATGTTTGGGTCCCTTGTAAGTGATTCCCCACCACCCTTTATTTTACATTTGTTTGTATCCTGGACAGCTGTGAATTTGCATCTTCTGCTTCCTACTAATGACAGGCAAAGGCTGGGGTTGAATAACTGGACTGTTGCATCCAAGTTTCCATTCATCCATATAGTGACTAAGGAAATTAGTAAAACCAATAGGATACCCAGGTCTCCTTAATTCTTCTGCATTTTTAATTCTACCCCAAATTTTCCTTATTATAGACTTAATTTTAGGGTGGTTTTCCAAGTCCTTTCTTCTTGTGATTATTTGGCCAGAGATCTCTTAATGAGGCAATTATAGTTGTTTCCTTCATTCACATTATCTTAGCAGATGCTCTCCCTGCTGTGACCTCTGTTCAGGCCAGGCAGACAATGTGCCATTCTCATCACCCTCCGCAAGACATTGTGTGGGGCTGGGCTTCATTTGGCGCTGCATAGGTCTCCCAAGATGCCTGGTGAGAATGGTCAGAAGCCAAGTGGCACATAATCATAATTTTAGGTTGATTTCCTGATTGCTGTTTTATTTTAAGCATAATAAATCAAATAATACCTATAGAAAAAAAATGTTCCAGAAGCAACTCTAATAATATTTCAAGTAGAAATTGTGGGGTTTAAGAAGTAACTTTACATAGCTTTCTTCCTTTAGATTGTGGTCCTGGTGAAATGAGATCAACTATTTATTGTATGGTTTCAATTCAAGGGATTATGAAAATTGGGTAATATTTGAAAATTTAGAGATTCAAAAAAGGAAATTAATTTAGCCTTGAATACTAAGTAAGCATATATTTAATGAACATATGACATTGTTCAGATTATCGCTTTTAAACTTTAGAAAACATAAATTCTTATGTTTATATCTACTATGATGTCCAATCTGTTCCTGTGAGAACACAATAGGGAATGATTAATAGGAAGATTAGTCAACTGAAAATTTCCATACTTTACACTGCTAAATCCCTCCACTGAAATACTAGTCCTATGGCCCAAGACCACATAACAATCCAGGGAATTACAAAGTTATTAGCAGCCTCCAGCTAGCCTTCTTTTATTCTCCATTAATAAGGAAGTACAAGTCAAATTCTGCTCTGATGAATTTGAAGAGCCTCTGCAAAGGTTCTTCCAAATTTACACTGGAATTTTAATTTTTTGAAATTTGATTAAAATAAATAGATTAAGAGCTACGACTTGACCTATTCTCCTAAAGAGATTTTTCTTTTTGTTGGTGTAAATAGGATTACCTTATGTTATAATTTATAATATGTAATAATATATGTTTTAATCTGCTTGCACTTATCAGTTAGAAGTAGTAATTTAGTAAAGCAGGTTCCATTTTGGTAAAATCAGACTCGGAATCAATGTTTCTTTATAAAGTAATATTTTTAACATGCATTTTCACCTAATGAAGGACTGTTTTTAAAGTGTAGGTCCTTTAGGTACAAGCAGAGAATAAATATTAAATTTAGAAAATGTTTTGTAAAAGGAAAAATGCTCTCGTGATCTTTTCTGAAGAGAAAATCTAGAACAAGTCAAGCAAGAATTCAAGAATTTTGGCCTCTAAATTTCTTTTTTAAGTTTAGTCTTGTCTGTTGTATGATTATTTTAAATATATGGGTTTATAAGGAACAAAATCAAGTGTTTTCCTTCATTTTGGGAGGGAGAGCTATTTGTTGACTCTTAGTAGCTATAGAAAATGTTCAGAATCTCTAGAAATGCTAAAAAATATACTTAGGCCCTTCTATGAAGGCTAAACATATTACCTGCGCTTTTAAAAATTATTTTCGAAACTCTCTGTTTTTCAAGAATCATATACTAAGGACAACTGAATTTCATAGCTGTCCTCATTAATTAGGAAAGCAGGATATGGTCATAGTTGGAGGAGCGCAATTGCCTTTTGCTAAATTTGAACCAGGGGCCCTTTATACCTTGCCTGCCTCCTCACTAGCCCTTCTGCGCTGTCACAAATAAAAGCCTCTGTGAATAGCAACTTTTTTACAGGACCATTGTATGGAGCTGCTGTTAAGTCAGTTCCTGCCTTTTCCTACTTGGCTGACCCGAGATTCTGTTCTCTGATTTAAGTATTTGCTTTTAGTTTCCTCAGTTTTAGTAGCCCTTTTAGATTCTTCTCCTATTCACAGCAATATGATTTTATATCCATGGTTATCTACAGATAAATTGTTGAAATAATTGGAATAAATAAAAAAAATTTAACAAGATTGCTAGTTAGAAGTTCAGTAAGAAAAGTCGAACTAAGAACAACTGAATATGAGGAATGTAAGGACAATCCTGTATCCCAGGAACTCACAATTAGAAACTGTAATTTCAAAAAAAGGTCTATTTTACCATTGCAACATAAACCATAATATACTGTACCCAGGAATAAATCTAACAAAGCTATGAAAGACTTTTCTGGAGAAAATGATAAACTTATATTGAGAAATATGAAGGCAGACCCGAGTAAACAGAGAAAGGGACTTTGTTAATGAATGGCAAGACTCAATATTTTAAAGAATGTAATTCCCCATAAATTACTCTACAAATTTAATATAGTTCCATTCGAAATTCCAATAAGGTTGATTCTAAAGTTGATTCGGAAGTTCATAGGGCCAATAATAACCACACAGTTTTGTAGATGAAAACCAAAGTGTGAGAGCTCTTCCTACCAGATATCAATGTTTATTATACAACTATGTAAGTGTGTGTAATTAAGTGAGGTGATGGCCCAGTGAAAGACAAATACAGCATCGGAAAAGAGAATATATATAAATCTTCTTATATGGCAGACATGGCATTTCAAATTCTTGGAAAATAATGAAAAGATTATAAATGGTCCTGGGAGTACATCTGCCCATAGAGAAAAAGTAAAATTGGACCCCTACCTCATACCACATTTGAAGACCTAAAAAGTGTAAAGCAAAACTTTACAACTCTATGAGAAGGAAATATAGGAGAGCATTATTATTACCTTCAGTTTAGAAAAGATATTTTTTAAATCTTAAAGACACAAAAAGCACAAACCATAAAGGATAGGATTAGGTTGACTACTTCAGAATTTAAAACTTCTACCTGGCAAAGGTTTCAGTCAGGAAGATAGAACCACTCAAGTATTATGGAAATTTGGAGATTTAGATTTTTTACAAATGTGGCAGTTGCTGGGGAAGGGAAGAGTCAGTGGATTAGAGAAACAGTCACTAATCAGTCTTCAGAAGCCCTGGACTAGATAGACAAACCAGAGCTTGCAGGGAATTCCAAAAAGCCAAGCACATCTGGTATTGCAGGGAAACTGGGAAGAGGGGGCCCCTGGGGAGACATTGCTGCCTCTGTGTTTGCCTCTCTGGGTTTGCAGATAAAGGATGGTGGCAGGCTGCTGCTGGTCAGCAGGACCAACATCAGGAAGACAAGCTGAGCACAGAGCACCAGAGAGGGCAAGCTGGGACCTGCTGGGCAGATCTGTTTCTGTCTGTTACCAAGTCTGCCCACGATGACCCTCCAAGAATAATGGCTTCTGTTTCATTTTTGCCTTCCATATTTTATACAAGTTTCTCTTTTGGCTGACTAATCTGGAACTGTTTAGAGAAAGGGATTCTGGGAAACGTAGTTACCAGCCATAACCAAATTGACATAAAACAGTCCAGCACCAACAAGGTAAACAAAGTTAGAAAATAAGTTATAGAGTGGGAAAAGATACTTGCAATGTGTGTAGTTGATAAATAATTAATATCCAAAATATATAAAGGAACTACAAATCAAAAAGAAGTAAAACCCCAATAGAAAAATGAGCAAATAAACTAATTTATAGACAAGGAAAATAAATATTCAGTAAACAAGATGCTCAGCATTACTAATTTAAATGAGATACCATTTCAGTCCCATTAAATTAGCAGAAATTTCAAAGTCTGACAATACCAAATATTGTGAAGAATGTTACACAATACTGATGAGACTCTTAATTGATACAACCACTTAAGAGCGCAATCTGGCAATAGCTGGTAGAATGGAAATTGTTCATATCCTTTGATTCCACTTCTAGGTGGATTTTCCAAAGCAGTGTTTTTCATACTGTAGGCTGAGACCCACTAGTGGTTTTTGATATTAATTTGGTGGATTATAACCAGCATTATTAATATTTTTTAATGAAATAGAATAAAAATCATCAGAGGGCATGCATGTAGTAAAAGTAACAATTGTTTCATAAACTTTTGGATTGTGCTGCGTGTGTGTGAGTACTGAATCATGATGCAAAATGTTTTCTCACTGTGGGTCATGGTCACATGTACACAAAGAGAATGGTACAAAAATGTTTATTACAGCATTGTTTGTAGTAACAAAAGACCAGAAAGAACCTAATTGTCTATTAAGAATAGAATGGTTAAACTATAGTATATTCTTAGATGATATGGAGTTAAAATGAACAAATTTGAGCTGCCCTTTATCAATCTGGATAACTCTTTAAAAAGCCCACTATAACGTTGAATAATAAAGCAAGTTGGGGAATGATCCATGCAATATTATTCCATCTTTATTCATTTTTAAAAACCATCAAGTGATATTGTGTATTGTCTAAGGATATTTACATGTGTAGTAAAAATATGATAAACCCTGAGTTCATGATAATCCTTAACTCTAGAAAAGCAGAGAGAATGGGAGTAGAGGCGCATATAGGCTGTGCTGAACCATTTTTTCAAGTTATTCTGTGTCCTTCAATAAGATTCCATACCTTTCTTATGATGTTTATTGTTAGGTATTATAGTTTTTGATGCTATTGTGAATGAATTTTTTTCATTTCGTTTTAACTATTTATTGCTACTATAGAGAAATGCTATAGGTGTGGGGGATAGTTTTGACTCTTCTTCAATAATCATACCTATTATTTCATTTTCTTTTCTTATGGAATGGACTAGAATTTCCCAAACAGTGTTGAGTAATGCTGATGTCAGCAAGCATCCTGTCTTTTCATTTAATGAAAATGGCTGTAATATTTCAAATTTAATCTGTTGCTATTGTTTTTCAGTAAATTAATTAATTGCTTCCTTTTTCTTCTCTTTTGCTCAAAGTTTTTGTTGTGGATGGCTGCCAGATTATATCAAAAGTCTTTGGCATCTGTTGACATAATTTGTAATTTTCTACTTCAGTTCATTGATGAAATGAATTATATCTATAGATTTTATGAAGTTGAACCATTCTTATATTTCTGGGGGGGAAAAGTCTTCTTAGTCATGATATGCTGATGTATTCAATTTCATAATATTTATTGGTCATACATGAACTTGGACTTTTTTTATGTGTTTTCCTCATCGTATTTTATTTTTAAGGTTATTCTAGCTTCATGTATTAGGGAGTTTTCTATCTCTATGTTGTGGAATAATTTAATATATGTGTAAGAATTAATGTAGTGATCTCCAAGTAGAAAGTCTACACTCCAAGAGATAGACAAGGCAATAGATCCATTTTCTTCATACACGGAAAAAATATCACAATTTGTGTTTATATTTATTTACTTTATACTTTTTGTTTTATAATGTATGCTAGTACACATCTAATTTAAGTAACAAATAAACATATGTTGCAGTGGGTGTTCAAAAATATTTTACTGATCAATATGCATGATCAAAATAATTTGTAGCCCATGGCTTTAAAAGGTGATGGAGGGGGCCGCCCGGTGGCGCAGCGGTTTAGTTCGTGCTTAGCAGCCCGGGGTTCGCAGGTTCGGATCCCAGGCGCCGGCTGACACACTGCTTGTCAGCCATGCCGTGGCAGCGTCCCATATAAAGTAGAGGAAGATGGGCACGGATGTTAGCCCAGGGCCGGTCTTCCTTGGCAAAAAGAGGAGGATTAGCAACGGATGTTAGCTCAGGGCTGGTCTTCCTCACCAAAAAAAAAAAAAGGTGATGGAACTAAGCTCCAAACATCTAAGCCCTTTGCCTTTTGTATGTTTTCAGAGCCTTCCCTTATCTATTAGGTTTTTCTGCTTTCTGGTAGGTCAAATTTGGTATATTTTGCTGGGAAATTATTTATTTCCTTTAGATTTTCTAGTTTGTTGCCATAAAGTTGCAGTAAGATTCCCTTATTCTTTTAGTCTCTTCCGTATATGCAGTTGGACTTTAATAATCTCTAGCATTACACGTTTTTATTTTCTCTTTTTCTTCCTATCTAGGCTTCTCATGGATTTACCTTTTCAAATAATTAGGTTGTGTCTTATCTACATTTTCTGTTGCTTTTTTGTCAGTTGTCTGTTTCTTTCCTTTCAGATCTTACCTGTATAGTCTTTTATCCTTTGTTAATTTGGTTATATTTTTTCTATTTTCTTAAGTTGAATACTTAATTTTCAGTCTTTATTTTTATAAATAATAATGATTTCAGACCATAACTATTCTTTTAAGAAAAGCTTAACTGTGTTACATGGGGTTTAGTATGAATTTCTGATTACTTTCTAGAAAATTTAAAATTTTAGTTTAAATTTTCACTTTGCTTCAAGGGTTATTTAATTGTTTTTTCATCTGGAGATATAGGGGTCACTAATCTCTCAGGTGTAAGTAATATGAACCAACTCAGAATGGCTTAAGGCAATTATTCTCAAGTATGGTCCCTGGACCAGCATCAGCATCACATGGGATCTTGTTAAAAATGCAAGTTTTCAGGCTTCATCTAGATTTATCCCAGGGTATGGCTCCCAGCAATCTGTTTTTTTTAACAAATCCTCCAGGTAATTTTGACGCAATCTGAAGTTTGGGAACCACTGGCTTAAGGAGGAAAGAAGGAAATTTAGTGACTACATAATTTATAATTCCAAGAATTAGAATGGTTTCAGATACATCTGGATTTGAGTGCTCAATCCAAGTGCCAACAGGGATAGAATTACCAGCAATTCTAACAAAAGCCCAGGGTTGACTTTATTGATCTAACCTATCCTATAGTGTGATGCTCCGATTTGCTAGACCAGAGACATTTGCCCACCCCGTGAGCTGAGGAGTGAGGCGAGCCCCATCCAAACCACAAGGGTTAAAAGTAGGGGAAGGAGGACTCACTGGAAGAAAATCCAGGTGCTGTCATGAAAAGAGAGATTGGATGAGGTTAGGCAAAAACAACTGATGTCCATAAAACAGTGCTGCACCAAAGGAGCCATCTGCAAACTGTTTCCGTTTTCCAGCAACACAAAGACTTGTGCCATAATGTAAATCAACACGCTACTTCCTTCATTGAGGAAGTCTTGCTACAAAAACAATGTCACCTACAGTAAATTTTCATTTCTTCGTGTGTTTAGAAATTTTCTTCTGTTGTTTGTTTACATGTTTCTTCCTTACTTGTTTCCTTTTCTCCTTCTGGAACTCCTGTTATCCAACTGTTAGTGCTCCTAAATTGGTCTTCACAGTTTCGTATCTTTTCTCTCAGCCATTTCCTTCTCCTGTCTTGCTTTGTGTTGTAAGATTGTTCTTCTTGAACATCCAGAATATTGAGTTCTCAGATGTGACTATCTCCTTTCACTATGTTTTCTACTCAGTTTTAAAATTTGAAATCATGTTTTTAGTTCCAGAGAGCTTCTTTTTTTCCTGTTCTTAGCTAACTGGTTTATGTTAAAATTCTCTTCAGAGAATTTCAGTGGGAGCCACATTTTATAAAAATGCAACTTTCTTCCTCAGGTTACATTGTCACTATGAGTTACTGTTTTTTTCCTCCAATTGTGGTTTTTCTTCCCTTAACAAGAGTACAGAGCTGGCTTTTAGGGTCTCTTGAGCAGAGGCAAATCTCTGAGCAATGGAAAGTGTAGTTTCTGCTCTTCTGAGCTGGCGGTAAACAAACTATTACACCATAATCCTTCTGCTAAGGAAGATAGGAGGATGGAGGGATGGATGCCCGAGAAAAGAACCTCTCTGTATCTTCCTCTGCTCACTGAAGAATATATTCCATTTACCAAAGAAACAAAAAAATGAGAACACTTGGAAGTAAAGCTTAATAAGACATATGCAGGACCTAAATGAAGAAAACAAAAACTACACAGAGTTAGCATAAAAGAAAAGTTGAGTATATCTGAAGACCTGTATAATGTCTATCCTGGGATATATTATCCTTGTGTGTGTGTACTATTGAAAATGAGATTTCTTCCTTTTATTTTTATAACATTTTTTCTAAATAGGATTGATTTCGTATAATAATTTTGTAATCAGCCACCTTACTAACTTCTTTTATTGATTTTAATGTTTTCAGTGCATTTATGGTTTCAAGGTATGAAATATTTTCACCTACAAATAATTTTGTTTCATCTATGATGATTTTTGGCATATCCAATTTTATTGCTCTTTCATTTGGTGAGTTCTTCTATTTTGTTTCTGCCTTTGTTTAGTACCCATCAGTTATCAGATAAATATTGATCTATATTTTTTTCTGGTTTATTTCTTTTATAACTCTTAAATCCATATAAAATTTAATTTGTCACTTCATGTAATATGAAGCTCTATTCTGAATTTCCCCATACTCATCATTTCTTGTTGAACTCTTTCCACTGATTTGTGAAGCTTCTTTTGTTATGAGTTCTTTATATTACTTCTATTATGTATGTTTCAGGGCTCGCTAATGTTGCATAGTTTGTCCTGCCTTTTCTTCCACCAGTTGTTTTAATTTCTATATTTTTGTAATACCTTTTAATACCTAGAAAGCAAATCTCCCATTACTGTTCTAGAATATTCTTGTAGCTAGTCTCATTTATTTTTCTGGATGAATTTTAAAATCACGTTGTCAAGTCTTGCCATCACTACCAAGAGACTCCCATTGGTATTTTTATAGGAATTCAAGTTATTTTATTCATGACATTCCTGTGGCACAGGAATCCCAGTTTTGTAGTTGATAAATCTGAGGTTTAGTATTATAAATAGAAATTTTAATTTCCATAATGAAGCCATACATCTAATCATAGTTGTAAACTATTACTTTATATAGCTTGATCTGTTTTTTTATGCTCTAAGAATTGAATTAATGTAGTAATTGGAGATTATTTTAATGGAAACAATTTAATATCTATTCATATTTATTAAAAAATTTACTTCTGACATTTAATATCTACTACTGTGTAATAAGCAAAATTCGGATCTATGGTATATACTAGAAAGATATTGTCAAAGATAAAAAAGGAAAATAACACTATAGGTATACGTATTATGAATACTGTTACACTTACACTGCCAAGAGAAAAAGCAAATAAATAATCCCATCACAGACTGAGAAAGATTCTAGGAAGACCTGAAGGCATTATTTGTTTATTCTATACATATTGTATATAAATGGGCCTGTTTAGGGTCTGGCTGACCCTAAATCCACTCATTTTAAATTATATTAAAAAATTAAAAAGCTATCATGTCTGCATACACTTGGACGATGCTAAAAATATGACTCATTTTTTGGCTCGGGAAGGAAGTCTGGTGTCCTGTAGTGCATGGCCAATCTGCTCTTCAACGTACAGTTGGTGGGATGCTGAGCAAAACCTGGCCAGAACTCAGAGCTGTAAACTTCACCATGTCTCTCTCCAAATAATCAATGTACGATGTGCTAATACCACTTAAAAAAAGAAAAATCGAAAACTTAGATATTCTTTCATCCATGTACTGTTTTCATTCTGTTTTCTGAAATGGCATTTATTTTTTTGTAGTTAGTAATTTTAATTAATGCTAAATGATTAAAAATGTTTTAGAATTACTTTATGTTTTTATATTATCAGGACAATAAATGGCCTCATTAATTTTATTAACATTTTTTTATTTGTCAGACAGAGATCACCAAAATATATGAAATGTTGATTTAGGTGCTTTGTTTTATTAGGAAATTCAAGATATGACATAAAATGTAAGACTGTGTTTTACAAATGATGCTATAAAAGGTATATAGGGCTCACATAGGCTAAGTAAATGTATATAAAAGAAAAGTATGCAGTTAATAATGAATAAAAGAAATAGACATTCAAGGACACCTAGTTGTAATGGAGTTGCTAAGGAATGTCCCATTCTAGCTTTGTTTATTTCTCTCAAAGGACTTGTTAAAAATTTAGAAGTGTATTTAATAGAAAGAGCAGTAGGCCATAAAACCTACAATCTGAAGTCCTTTGGTGTGTAATCTCCATGAGAACAGGATCTCATCTTCCTTAATCATCATTGTATATCTAGCTCCAAGCACCTGTGTGGTATATAATAAGTCCTCAGTAAATATTTCTTGAATAAAGTAGCTGTGACCTTGGGCAATTAACTTTCCCTGTGCCTCAGTTTCCTCATCTGTAAATTCATTCATTTCACCAAATTTTGTTGTACACCTACTGTGTGCCAGGCACTGTTCTAGGCACTGAGCATATAGCAGAGAATGGGACATATAAGGGTTTTGCCGTTATGGAGCAAATGTTTTAGTGTGAGGCAGATAAACAAAAACAGGTATACAGTCGTCAGTGCTAAATGATGGGGCTATGTTCTGAGAAATGTATTGTTAGGTGATTTTGTCATTGTGCAAACATAGAGTGTACTTACACAAACCTAGATGGTATAGCCTCCTATATGCCTAGGCTATATGGTACTAACCATGGGACCATATGGGACCATCGGATATACGGTCTGTTGTAGACCAAATGTCCTTATGCAGCACACGACTGTACAAATAAATGCATAATGTAAAGTCAGGTGGTGATAACTGCTGTGAAGAAAAATAACAGCAGGGTAAGAGGACAGAGAGTAACAGTAGGACTGTTTTAGGTCAAGTGGTCAAGAAATGCCTGAGGAGATGACACCTGAGCAAAGACCTGAATGTAGAGATGGAAGAAGCCTGGAATAATTCTGGGGGAAGTGATTTCTATTAAAAAGGCAAAACCTATGCAAAGACTCTGAGGCCAGTATGACAAGAGCCAAGTGACTGATGGTACTTTTTTTAAGGTTCAAGGTGATGGCCGAGAAATTTGCAGGGGCCAGATTATGTAGCACCACGTGGGCCATGTTCGTTTGTGAAGTTTGATTTTATTCTTGGTGAGATGGATACCCATTGAAAGCTTCTGAGGAAAGGAGTGACATGACCTATTTTTTGTTTTGCAAAAGTCACTCTGGCTGCTCTGTGGAAAATAGACCTTGGTGAGGCAAGAGTGGAAGCAGGCAGACCAGTTTGAAGGCTGTTATAATAATGCAGGCAGGTGAGGTGATGATGGCCTGGACAGGGACATGGATGTGGAAAGAACTTGTCAGATTCTGGACATGATTGGAAGGGGATAGCAAGAACTGCTGGTTGATTGGATATGGAATGTAAGGGGAAGAAAGGAATCAGGATAACTTCTGATTTCTAGTGTAAGCACTTGGGTGAAGGATGGTGCAATTTACTGAACTAAGAGTGGGGCAAACAGGGTTGGAGAAGCAGGAGTAGTGTTTTAGACGTATGAAGTTTGAGCTGCCTCTAGAGCAGAGATGTCCAATAGACATTTGGATGATTTTTTCTGAGGTTCAAGGTGGAGGTAGGAGATGGAAATATAAATTTGGGAGCCATCAATGTACTGATGATATTTAAAGTCTTGAGGATCAGTGAGAGCACTCTGAGGGTCAAGGACTGAGAAAAATTTTAAAGTTGAGATTAGAAGGTACAGCTAGGAAAGAGTGGGCCGAGAAGAGGAAAACTAGGAGAGTGGCTCCTCCCAAGCTGTGTCTCAAGAGAGAAATGTCTCAGAAAGAAAGTGATTAACTATGTTGATATGCAGGTCAGAAGGTAAGATGAGAAGCAGCCATTGAATTTGGCAGGTCAGTGGTGAATTTAACAAAGGCGTGTTTCTAGTGCTTATAGGTGAGAGAGAGAGATTAGATGACTACCTATCTAGCAAGAAAAATCACTTTAATATTCATTTACATGCTTTTGTTCTTAATTTGGGAAAAAAGGAGAGATTGAAATCAAAACATAAAGTATTATCATTTAAAAAGTCACTGGGTTAAGGGATTTTTCCAGATCTTCTATCCTTCAGATGTTTGCTGTGAATCATTAAATTTTCTGAAATCATATATGTAATAACGTTTTATTAAAAAATAGCAGGTCTGTTTTATATGCTAACAATAACCATGTCTTTTAAGAGCATATATTCCTATTTATTAAAAAAAGTCCTTTCTCCCATCGCTTAGTTTTCATCCTCCCAATAGTTAACCATGGTTCTTAGTTTCTTATTTATTACTGTAGAGATTTTTAAATGTATATGCAAGTGATTACAAATGTATATTCTATTTTCATGAAGGACCACATACTAATACTGTTTTGCCCCTTGCTTCTTTTTCAGTTTGTTTATTTTATTGGATGACATTTTGTTGTTAAAGAGGCCAACATGAGCATTATATAAAACTTAAAAATACACACAAGCCAAAAAAGAAAAGAATTATACTCTCAGAGTACCAGCATGAAAACTTTAGTATGTAGTCTTCTGGATCCTTTTTCTATCTCTGTGTGTGTGTTTACATATGTATTTGCCAAAACGTACAGCTCTTTTATAACCTGCTATTTTTTTAGTCAATAATCTCCTTTCCGTTGTTATACATTTTTATCTTATCTAAAACCCATGCCGTATTCAGATTTCCCCCAAATAATTCCAAAATGCCCTCCACAGCTGGTTTACTCAAATCAGTATTCAAAAGTGGTGGATCTATCTATTTTACATATATATATATATATATATATATATACACAGACACACACACATTTATGTATATGTATGTATATATAAATGTGTATGTATATATATATACATTTAAATTATAAATTGAACGATTTCTCATTATGTAGCATTCTTCTCTATCCCTGAGTATATTTTTGCCTCAAAGTTTATTTTCCCTCTTATTATTAATAAAACCAGCTTTCTTTTGGTTTATATTTGTCTAATGTCTTAGTCTGTTAGGGTTGCCAAAACCAGACACCACAGATTGAGTGGTTAAACAACAATTTATTTTCTTATAGTTCTGGAAGCTAAAAGTCCAAGGTTAAGGTGTCAGCAGGTTTGGTTTCTCCTGAGGCCTCTCACCTTGGCTTGCAGATGGTGCCTTCTCACTGTGTCTTCACATGGCCTTTTCTCTGTGTACATGCATCCCTGGTGTCTCTTCCTCTTTTTATAAGGACATCAGTCATATTAGATTAGGGCCCTACGCGTATGACCTCATTTAACCTTAATTACCTCTTTAAAGGCCCTATCACCAAGTACATTGGTAATTAGGGCTTCAACATACAAATTTTGGGGGGACACAATTCAGTCAATAACATCTGATATAGTTTCTTCCATCACTTTCTTTTCAATCTTTTTTTTATGTGATTATTTATTTATTTATATTTTTTTTTATGAAGATTCACCCTGAGCTGACATCTGTTGCCAATCTTCCTCTTTTTTTTTAACTTGAGGAAGATTGCCCCTGAGCTAACATCTGTGCCAGTCTTCCTCTATTTTGTATGTGGGTTGCCACCACAGCATGGCTGACAAGTGGTGTAGGTCCACTCTCTGGGATCTGAACCCATGAACCTGGACTGGCAAAGTGGAGCGTGTGACCTTAACCATTATGCCATAGGACCAGCCCTCAGTCTTTTTGTATTGTTGTGTTTTATATGCCCCTTATAAGCAACATATAGGTCACTTTTGGTTTTTAAAAATCTAATCTGATAGTCTACGTTTAAACTGGTACATATTTGACGTATTTTGACTACAAGTTTTGTGCTGTCTGTTCACCCTGGATTTTTTTGTTTTTTCTTTCTTTATGTTGTTCTCCTTTCCCCTTCTTTCACTGATTGAAGTTTTAATTGTCTATTTTCTTATTTCACCTTTCCCCTCAGTAGTCCAGAGGTTGTACAATCTATTTCTAGTCTTTTACTGTTTCCCTTGGAATTCTACCATGCTTACATAAGTTAACAAAGTCTAAAGTTAGTCTGCAACTTAGCTAAGGCTGATATTCGGCAATTACACATTGGTATAGCCATACGATTTATTTTACTGACCATTCTGCCTGGTTGTAATAGTTGTTAAATATTTTTAGTACTACTTATGCTCTTGATTGCTTTCCACCAAACAATAATACCTAGAGTACATTAAGGCCTAGGAACCTCCTCTAAACGTATAGGCTATACTTCCATTTTTGTTTTTTAACCTTATAAATTATCATTATTATTATGACCAGTCATTGTTACCTACATGCTTAATAAACTGTACATTCACTATTTTTCTTTCATCTCTGACTTTCATTCTGGGATCATTTTTCTCTTTTTCAATATATATCTTTTAGAATTTTCTATAGGAACATCAGTTTGTGGAAATGCTATTGTTTTTATCTGAATATATCTTTATTTTACTCTTGTTCTTAAAAGCTAGTTTCACAGGGTATGCATTTCTAATTAACATATTTTCTGTCAGCATTTTAAAGATATTATTGTACTGATTCTTGATTCCTGTTATTACAGTTAAGATGCCTGCCATCAGTCTAATTGCTATTTCTTTGCAGGTAATCTTTCTTTTCTATCTAGTTGCTTGTAAGAGCTTCTTTTTGTCCTAGGTTTGTATAGTTTTACTATATTATGCATAGATGTGGATTCATTTTTATTTATCCTACTTGGTAAATGTAATATTCCCTCTATCTGTATGTTCAAGTCTTTCATCTCTTCTGGAAATTATGTCTTCAAATAGCCATTATCTCTTCAAATATTTCCTCTCCCTTATTCTCTCTCTCTCTCTCTCTCACACACACACACACATACGTATATGTATATGCTGTACTTTACACATGCTTACTTTATTCTCAAAATTTCTTAACCTCTCTTTTACATTTTTAATTTTATCTGTCTACGCTGTGTTCCATGTAATTTCTTCAGATTTATTTTCCAGTTTACTAATCCTACCTTTAGGTGTGTCTAAGGTGCTGTTTAATAATTCCACTGAGTTATAAATGTCAACAATATCATTTTAATGTTTAATAGTTCTACCAAATTTCATATTTTCAAATATGCCTGGTTATTTTTGCTAGTCTCTTGTTGATTATTCATTTTTTGTGACTTCATCTTTTATTTCTTTAAAAAGTTTATCTCCAGCTATTTTATACTCTGTTTTTGACAATTCCAGTACCATCCTTGGAAATCTAAATCTGCAGTTTGTTGTTTCTGCTGACCCTCATGGTGGTTTATTTCTTAGTATCTTGTGATCTTTGATTATGAGCTCATACATATTTGATTATAATCTATGAAAATAATGCAGGTTTAAACTGAGAAAACTTCTCTTTAGAAGGAATTGTCTTTGCTTCTGCCTGGAGCTAGGAATTTCCATACCCCTGATGGGAAACAGCCCTTCCTTATTACTGATTTCAAGGATCCCTGCCTTGGTGTAGAAGTGAGTTCGGTTGCTGCTGGCCCGTGACTCACTGTTACAGCACTATCATCATCATTTGCCCTCAGGGCAGCTGTGCCTTTCTTGTTTGCTTATAGCACACTGCATCTTGCTCTAACTTTTTCTCTAGGTTCATTTGTGGGGGCTATTTTCATTATCTTCTGTAAGTCCAGCAATGCATGAAAATGTGTGTTTTATCCACGTGTTCTTTAGAGTATGTGGTTGGTCATACCACTGGAAACAGAAGTTCTTAATGTTCTCTTTAGCTGTTTCTGATCTGCTTTTTAAGTCATCCATTGAGTTTTTAGTTTCAATTACTTATTTTTTCTATTTCTAGGCATTCTATATATTTTTTCAAATCTGCTTGGTGGTGGCTAGAGTCTTTTGCTCCTGACCACATTTTCAATCCCTGGTTATTTCTTTAAATCAGTGGTTCTCAGCCAGCATGGTACAATCACATAGAATGTGGAAATTTGTTGGGGAGCTTTTGGTCATTTCCCCTACAAATGATGGTCAATGATGGGAAAGGGTATTTTGGCCATCCTGCTCTGGTCAATGGAAGGGTAGTTATCATCATGTAGGGAGTCTAGACAATTTCAGTGTATGAGATAGTCTCACACAACACACATATTGTCTTATCTACATTATTACTTTTGTATATTCATGTCAGCACTCATATAGTGAAACACCTGTTTATAAACATCTGAGCATCAAACTTAATTCTATGTTACATTTAAGGACAAATAACATTTTGGCCTCCTCCAATATATACCAAATTTTATAGAAATGAAACTGCATTGTAAATTGAGGGAAGGTTATACTTTGTTTTGTTTTAAAGTTTTCAAGAATTGTTTACCTTTCAGAAAATCATGTCATTGACAGCTGTGCCACTGTTAGTATTTGAGTTGCCAATACAGCACATCATTATCAGTGTGCATTTGTAGTTGTCATATGTAAATATGCTGCTGAGCAAATTTGAGAATACTTTTAATAGATTTAAAGTAAAATATAATCAAGTTAACATAAATAAGGGCTATTTTAAAATAATTCATATTATTGCCATTTTACATAGTTTCATTTATTAATTGAGGTAAAATTTATATATAGTGAAATGTACAGATCTGAAATGTATAATTTGATGAGTTTTGATATAATATACACCCATAATAACAAATATGACAATCAGTATATAGAATATTTTCATCATCCCATGAATTACCCTGTGCCTCTTTCCCACCAGTCTCTGCTGTCTGTATGTAACCACTCTTGATTTCTGTCCTCATAGATTAGTTTTGCCTGAACTTAACATAATTGGAATGAATCATGCAGTATACAGTTTTATGTCTAGTTTGTTTTGCTCAACATAATGTTTATGAGACTGATTAATGTTGTTGTCTGTATCACTAGGTCATTTTTATTTTAATTACAGTGTAGTTTTTGTGTGAATATACCACAATTTGTGTATCCGTTTACCTGTTGATAGACATATGGCTCATTAACATTGTGTTGTTGTTATGAATAAAGCTGCTATAAACATCCTTGTAAAAGTCTTTTGGGGGACATATATTTTTATTTCTCTTGAGTAACTACATAAAAGTAGAAATGCTGGATCATAGAGTAATTTTCCAAACTTCATAAGAAATGACCTGTTTTCTAAACCAGCAATGTTTATGAGTTCAGGTTGTTCCACATCCTCTCAATATTTAAAACTTCATTGTTTTTAATTTTAGTCTTTCTATTGATTGTGTAGTGGTATATCATTTTGATTTTAATTTCCATTCTCATAATGATGAATGAGCATCTTTTCATGTACGTTGAGCCATTTGTAATTTTTCTTTTGCTTGTTTGTTTCTTAAATTGGGTAGCCTTTTATTACTGTGATTTTACCTTTTATGTTTAGGTCTATTACTCATAAATGAATTCGTTTAGATATGTGGTATGAAGTAGAGGATGAGGTTCATTTTTTTCCCCTAAAGTTTGTCTAATTTTTCTAATGCCTTTTTGATGAAGACTTTCTTTATTTCATTGGTTTACCTTGGCATCTTTGTTGAAAATCAATTGGCCGCATAAAGATGGTACGTTTATGGATTCTTTTCTTATATATTAACCTATTTGTCCATCCTGATGCCAATACCACACTGCCTTGTTCATTGTATCTCAGCTGGGGTGATTTTACCCTGTTGGGGACATTTGGCGATATCTGGAGACATCTTTGGTTGTTAACAATTGAGGAGTGGGGTTGCTACTGGCATCTAGTGAGCAGAGGCTAGGGAAACTGCTAAAAATCTTACAATGCACAGGACAGCCCCCACAATAAGAATTATATGGCCTAAAGTATCATAATGCCGAGGTTGAAAAACCCTCCTGTAGCTCTACAATAATTCTTGAAATCAGGTAGTATCAGCCCTCCAACCTTGTTGATCTTTTTCAAAATTGCCTTCGATATTCAATGTCCTCTGTATTTTTATATAAATTACAAATGAACTTGTCAACTGGAAATTTGATAGAGGTTGCATTTAATCTGTAGAATAATTTGGTGAGAATTTACAATTAACAATTGTTAACAATTTTGACATTCTTATTCAACAATTTTGAGTCTTCAGAATCATTAACCTGATATTCAACAATTTATTTAGGTTTCATTTTATTTCTCTCAGTAATGTTTTGTGGTTTTTTAGTATAAAAAGTCTTCCATATCTTTTGTTAAGTTTATACTTGAGTATTTTGTGTATTTTGATGCTATTTTATATAATCTTTTTAAATTTTATTTACTGTTTGCTGCTAGTATATAAATATACAATTGATTTCTTGACTGCTGTGTTTACCTATTCTATTATGTTTTGTAGATTCCTTAGGATTTTATATGTTAACAATCATATTGTCTGCAAATGAAGACAATTTTCATTTTTCATCTTTATACCTTTTATTTCTTTCCCTTTTTTGGGCTTATTGTATTGGCTAGGTACTTAAGTAAAATATTATTTAGAAGTGATGGGAGTGAACATCCTAGCCTTCTTATTTTTTGGAGGAAAGTGTTCAGTATTTCATTATTAATTATGATGGTAGGCTTTTGTCAGGTTGAGGACGTTTTCTTCTATTTCTCATTTCTGAGAGTTTTTAATCATGAATGAATGTTGGATTTATAAGATGCTTTTCTTTGCATGTACTGAAGTGACCAGATGATTTTTTCTTCTTTATCCTATTAATATGGTGAATTAATTAATTGACTTTTCAGATGATAATACCAACAGATATGTGTTTCTGGGATAAACTCCAGTTGGTCTTCATACATAATCCTTTTGATATATTTCTGGACTCTTTTTGCTAATATTTTGCTAATATTTGTGTGTCCATGTTCATGAAAGGTACTGGTTTATAATTTCATTTTCTGTAATGTATTTGTTGGGTTTTGGTATTAGGATTATTTAGATCTTGTAAACAGTTTCCCTCCTCCTACTGAAAAAGGTTTTGTAAGATTATATCATTTATTTTTAAAATTTTTTCTTTAAAATTTGATAGATTTACCAGTAAAACCATCTGGGCTTTGACCTTCCTCTGTGGAAGTTATTTTTTATTACCAACTCAATTTCTTTAACAGATGGAAAGTGTAATAGTGATCTCCAGGGAAACAGAACCAGTATAATATATATTTTATATACTATGTTATGTTATAGTATAGTATAGTATATATATCACATGTATAGTAATATATAATTGACTCATGCTATTGTGGATGCTGGCAAGTCCAAAATTTGCAGGGTAGGCCAGCAGGCTGGAGACCCAGGTAAGAGCTGATGTTGCAGCTCAAATCCTAAGGCAGTCTGGAGACAGAATTCTCTCTTCCTCAGGGACCGCAGTCCTTTTCTCTTAAGGCCTTCATCTGTTTGAGTGAGGCCCACCTACATTATGGAAGCTAATCTGCTTTACTGAAAGTCTCTTGAATTAAATGTTAATCACATCTAAAAATGACTTTCATAGAAACATTTAGACTGGTGTTTGACCAAGAACTGAGTACCAAGGTCTGGCTGAGTTGACACATAAAATTAACCATTACAGAAGGCAGTTCAGAATATTCTCTTTATTTTCATATCAGTTTTCTTACATTGTGTTTTTTCAAGGAATGATTCCTTTTTATCTAACTTGTGGAATGTTTTTGGCATAAAATTATTCATAATATTCCTTTATATCCTTTTAATGTCTGTAAGACAGGTAACAATATTCCCTCTTTCATTTCTGATATTGGTAATTTGTTCTTTCTTGTTTCTTGGTCAGTTTTACTGGGAGTTGATTAATTTTATTAACATTTTCAAACCTATTTTTGGCTTTATTAACTTCCTCTATTTTTTGTTTTCTATTTCATTGATTTCTACTGATTATTTAATTCATATTACTTACTTTGGGTTTATTTTGCTCTTTTTCTCACTTCTTAAGGTAAAAACTTAGTCAATTGATTTTTAAACCTTTCTTTTCTAATGTAAATATTTAAAGCTTAAAATTCATCTCTTAGTGCTGCATCCCACAAATTTTAACGTATTTTGTTTTCATTTTTATCACTCTTGTGATTTCTTCTTTGATGTGTTACTTAAAAGTATATTGTGTAATTTCTAAAATATTTTGGATTTTCTGTATGTCTTATTTATTTCTAAATGTAATTCCATTGTGATCAGGAAACATATTTTATATGATTTCAACTTTCTGAAATTTATTGAGACTTCTTTTATGTCCCAGGACATGTTCTATCCTGGACAATGTTCCATGTGCAGTTGAAAACAACGCATATTCTGCAGATATTGAATGCATTGTTCTGTAATGTCTGTTAGGTAATGGTGGTTGATAGTGTTGCTGAAATCTATATCTTTACCACTGTGTGTGTGTCTACTTGCTTTATCAATTACTGAGAAAGGATGTTTAAGTCCAACCATGATTGTGGATTTCTCTGTTTTTACTTTGAGTTCTGACAGTATTTGCTTCCTGTGTTTTGAAACTCTGTTACTAGATTAGTTGTATTCACATTTGGGAATATTATGGTTCCTGATGGATTGACTCTGTGTTTATGAAATTTCCCACTTTTCTTGTAATATATGTCTTTTTTTTTTTTTTGCAAAGAAGACCAGCCCTGAGCTAACATCCACTGCCGATCCTCCTCTTTTTGCTGAGGAAGACTGGCCCTGGGCTGACATCCGTGCCCATCTTCCTCTACTTTATATGGGACGCCACCACGGCAGGGCTGACAAGCAGTCTGTCAGCAGGCGCCTGGGATCCGAACCTGCAAACTCCGGGCTGCCAAGCGCGAACTTTGCCGCTGCGCCACCGGGAGGCCCCCTAATATATGTCATTTTGAAGTATCCTTTGTCTGATACTTATATAGCCACACTAACTTTTTTATGATTATTATTTGCATGGAGTCAGTTTTTTAATCAAACCTGACAATCTCTGCTTTTTAACTGGAGAATTGAGACTATTTGCATTTAATTATTGAAATAGTTAGATATAAGTCTACCATTTTGCTATTTGTTTTCTATTTTTCTCAATTGTTTTTTCTCTATTCGTTTTCTGCCTTCTTTTTGGTTAATGTTGTTTCATGTGCTTATAAAATGTAAGAACCTTACAAAAGTATGATCTTATTCACTCCATGTCATACTTTGTGCTACATATATTTACCTTGACATAACTTATAACACTGAACTGTGGGATTTATTACTTTTTTTGCTGAGGAAGATTTGCCCTGAGCTAACATCTGTTGCAAATCTTCCTCTGTTTTGTACGTGGGCCACTGCCACAGCATGGCCACGGACCAGCAGTGTAGGTCCATACCCAGGCACCAAACCCAGACTGCCGAAGTGGAGCAAGCTGAACTTAACTACTAGGACACCAGGGCTGGCCCCCAGTGTTATTATTTTTGCTTTAAATTGATATTTATCTTAGAGGTAATTAAGAGTAGAAAATAGCATTTTATGTTTATGTGCACGTCACCCTTTTCTAGTTCTCTTCATTTCTTTGTGTAGATCAAAGATCCCATGCGGTAATAATTCCCCTTGAGCCTGAAGAACTTTTTCTTAGCATTTCTTCATGTGAAAGTTTGCTGGCCACAAGTTCTCTTAGATATCTTTATTTTATTCTCATTTTTGAAGGATATTTTTACCAGATTTGGAATTTTCAATTGAAAGTATTTTTTCTTTTACTACTTTAAAGATGTTGTTCATTTGTCATCTGGCCTCCATTATTTCTAAGAAGGCGTTAAATGTAATTCATTTCTTTGTTCCCTGGTATGAAATGTATCCCTTTGTTCCCCTTGCTCCTTTATTTGGGTTTTTAACAGCATCATGTGCCAAGGTATGGTTTTATCATGTTTGGGGTTCTCTGAGCTTTTTTGATCTGTTGATCCAAGATGTTTTTCATAAAATTTAAGACATTTTTGGCCATTATTCCTTCAAGTATTTTTTTTCTGCCCCATTCTCTCTCCTCCTTCTGAAACTCTAGTTACATACATAACACACTACTTCATATTTATCCCACATGTCACAGAGGCTCTGTTCGTATTTTTCAGTCCTTTATTTTTTCTGTAATCAGTTCATATTATTTCTTTTGTAATCTGTCTTTAAATTCACTGACTCTTTTTCTGCAATTTCCATGATGCTGTTACCCAATCAGTGAATCCATTTTAGATATAGCTTTCAGTTCTAGAATTTCCAGTTAGTTTAGTTTTTATAGTTTTCTCTTTTTTTGCCAATTCCCCATTTTTCTTCATTCATTATGTCTTGTTTTTTTCCCTTCATGTTGTTGAACATATTTATCATAGCTGTTTTGAGCTCTTTTCTTCTATTCCCAATATTTGGGTATTTTCAGGGTCTTTCCTATTGACCACTTTTTTCCTTGATTATGGGTTGCTTTTTCCTGCTTCTTTATATGTCTAGTAATTTTTTTTATTGTATGCAGAAGGTTGCGACTGATAGGTTGTAGGGAGTCTGGGTTTTTATCTTCTTTACAAAGTGTTGAGTTTTGTCCTGCAGGCAATTGAATTACTGGTAGATTTTTATTCTGCCAACCTTATTTTTATTCTAGGTTAGTGTTGATCTATTTTGGTTTTGTGTTTAGTCCTAGGTGCAGTCGTTCGTCTAGGGTATGGTCCTTATTCCTAAGGCATGAGCTTACTGGGATCTCAACTGAATGCCCAAGGTGCTGGATTTAGAATCCAGTGTGGTCTTCCATTCTAGCTGGGTAGAACTCCAGTATCTCCCAGCCCTGTGTGACCTTGGGTATCTGCTTATCTCTCCACCAAACAACAGCCTCTTTCTGCTTTGCTCTGCAGTCTCACTCTATGTATGTGGGGTGGGGTGCTCTTTCACACAGATCTCTTCTCTCCAGTAGTCTGTCCCACGAGTTCCAATTGCTTCATAAACTCTGATCTCAAATCTATACCTCTTCGACTCACTGACACTGTGCTGTACTTGGGTTCCATCTCCTTCACCCTTAGTCCCGAAAGTCCACTCAGGCAGAAAACCAGGCAAACCTGGTGCTTACTTTAAATATTTCCCTTCTACAAATCATCACAGTTTTCCCTTGTCTGTTGTCCCACCCAGTGCCTGTAAACAGTTGCCTCATATATCTTTTCCTGTTTTATGGTTGTTTCCTGAAGAAGAGCAAGTCTGGTAACAGTAAATCTATCATGGTCAGAAGCCCACTGAACCTGTGTATTCTTAAGTTTTTTTGTAGCATAGAGATAAAAACACTTTATATTGTAAAAATTACATATAGAAATCATTTATTTTGGGGTTGCAGGTTGTTCTTCAGCCTTACTGTGATGCTGTCTCCAGAAACAATTTCTTGATAACCTCTTGAATTATTTTTTGTTTTCCAATCTATCAGCTATTTCCCATCACCTATTAAAGGATATAGTTTCCAAGGTCCGTTTATATACTTAACACTGAATTTATGTCTCAGTGTGTGGTAGAATTAAAAGATACTTGGTGTGTTTTCTGCTGTACTTCATCACTGTTGTCTGCTATGTTACAACATGGAGAATTCATTGGATACTGCACTTATAAAATAAGGTCTAGCTCATTTGAAGAATGTTGTAGTTTCTCATTTTTAAATGTTGATTTTTTAAACATTTGTCTTGACATGTTATGCTGCTTCAGTTAAGGTAGTTTTCCTTTCTCATGTTGTATATAGGTACACTCACACTAATTTTTATTCTGGTATTCCCTTGTACCTCTTTTATTTTTCTGTACTTGTATGAAATGGCTTCTCTTAAATCCACATTTATTGATCATAGACAAGTATAAACACTGACAATTTCATTATGTCTTCTAGTGTGATTTTGTTACTGTATTTTTGATTGAAATATGTATTATTTTACTATAAATTATTTTTTCTCCTATATATGACAGTTAAGGAATATATATATGCATACATAATATGTATATGTAGATTATATTATTTTAAATTTCTTTCAGGATAGGAATAGGGACATTACAAAAATATTTCTTATAAAAAGTAGACATTGGCCTGATAATGTTAAGAACTATTGCTTTAAATATATCAAAATGTATGTATTTTACAGTCTGAATCTGATCAACCAAACACCTGAGGCCTTTGGGTCTGATTCTACTGGCTATAGTTCATGATGCTCTATCTTCTTTTGTCTTTTATGATTTTTTTTTTTCTACCAGTCATATTTCTTGGCCTTTTATCTATAGGAATTCTTTGACTCCTGGCTTGAAAGGTGAATTTTTTTTTCCAGGGATTTTTTTGTGTTTGCTTTATTATGTGCCAGCTGAGAACCATTTTATAATACTCAGCTTATGCCGTATCCCTGCTTGAGCTGCAACACCCACCAAACACAGTCTGGGTTGTGATTATCAGTTCTCAGGGGAGGTTTGTTTTCTCCTCCTCCCAGCACCAGGTTGGGGGTAGGAAAGTTTCCATATGCCATCCCCTCTTCAGGGCACATTTATTTTTCATTTGTCTTTACATTGTGAGTTCAGTTTTAGGGGAATTCTAGCTCTATGGGGCAGGATCCCTTATTAGATTCCCAACTCCCAGGCAGATCCTGGGCTTTGTTTCCTGATCCCTCTGCTCCATCATGCCCCTTACAAGGTCAAAGCTTAAGGTTGGCAGTGTTCTTTAGATGCCCCCAGGGTGAGAGTCTGTTTCAATGCTCCACTTACTGCCCTAGTTTTCTGCTTTCACTTCATTTTTGACTTCTAACCATTCCTTACTTTCTTGCCTGATCAGTAATGCATTTCAAAATATGTTCATAAAATACTTTATCCAGTATTTTTAGTTGTTTTCAGTGGTATAAGCAGAGTATTTTTATATGCTACTTTGAAGGAAATGTAATTCATTGATTTTTTTTGTATGATTAATTTTCTTAATTTTCATTTTTGCTAGTGTATTTAAAAAGTATTTGTGTCATTTTTTCCTCTTTTTTTTTGTGAATTTCCTGTTCATGTCTTTAGGCTGTTTTTCTATTGGACACTGGTGATTTTCAAAAGAATATGTATTGTACAGCTTTGAAAAGGGCTTCTTTGCTCTCTGAGGAAGTGAATCCCCTCAGAAGACCTATTTCCTAAGATATGCATGTTTGACTTTGAGGAAGTTAAATTTGATACTGGCACTGCAGTTCAATTTTAGTTCCTTAATTCTTTTGTATTCATTGTCTGTTCTACCTGAGGTTTCTTACTACCTCCTGCTTGCTACATCCATTAACCTACTAATACCTCATCTTATTTGATCAGTATTAGTAACTTTCTCTAATATAAAAATGTATTTTCTTTTTTAACCAGGGAAATGCCTCTTTTCTTGCCTTCCTACTACTTCTCTGACTATTCCTTCTTAGACACCTAACTGGTTCTTCCACCTGAAGGTTGTTAAATAGAAGTATTTCTGAAAACATTGTCTGCAGTCCTCTTCTCACTCTTCACATTTTGCTGGTTGACTTCCGTCCCATGGCTGTAACTACTGGCTGTCCTTTCGAAGATGTTCCTAAATCTGTAACTTCTACCTTAGCATCTCCTCAAGTTTCAGACCAGCAGTATCTCCAAAGATGCACATCAACGTATAGTTAACTTTTGGTTCTCCCATTACTGCTTCTTTGAAAACTCCTTATGTAGTGATTACTGAAGCTTAGTTTGAAAAGTTAAAAAGACTTGTCAAAAGATGAGTAGGAAATTGAGCTGAGTTTGATAGTTTTTGCCCAGGAGATGAGGCTTCCGCCATAGGGTTACATGATAGCTCTGTGGGTGCCTGTTACTCTGCAGTATTGACTAGAATGCTTGACAGTAATATTTGATACAAAAAGTATGGTGGGTAGAAATTCATGCTTTTATTTCTTTTTGGCATTAGTCACTCTACACCTTGCCCACTTGAACAATACTGCACTTTTGGTACTAAATCTTTTTTCACCTTCAGGTTCAACAACTCATAATAGTTTTCCTTTTCATAACTTTTATTCTTTTATTACACTATTTAAAAAAATAATACATGGTGACTGATTTAATACATTTTTGTTTCATATACATTATCCAAGATAATACTATTATGGTCATCACTGGTTGGTGATTGAGGGGGCCAAGTGGGCTGATAGATGTACCTGGAGTGTCAGTTAGCATGACTATTTTTGGCGTGGCATAAAGACAGGAGACAAGGAATCTCTCCCCAAATGGACAGGAAGCTGACAAGACTTCATAGGTTTAGGAGAACCGACCCAAAAGTAAGCTTTTTTTTTTTTTTCATTTTGTTTTTAAAGGACAAAAAGATAGTGAAGATTTTAATAATACCTTTTCCTTTCCTTTGAGCGAACCAAGTAATGTAACAGTAAACACCGTGAATGCAATGGTGAATGATGGAACTTAAAGGAAAATCAATCAATATTGGAGGAGATCTGGAAACTAGGGGTCAAACGGCCTTGAAGAGATAAATTGAGTTTGAGATTACAGGAAGACATCAAAGTGGGAATATTTTGTGAGTGATCAGCATAAAGAAAATAGTTTATTTAAAGGAAATGGATGAATTTTTCAAAGGAGAGATAATAGACAAGCATAAGTTTAGATCTTGGTGAATCCAGGAAGGTACTGAGAATGAGATAGGAAAATAATGTCAGAAAGGTAGAAAGAAAACCAATGTAATAGAGTATCCTGAAAGCCAGATGAAAGAATAGTTTCTGGAATATAGGAAGAGTGAGCAAATTTCACATACGTAAAACTGTTATACACAGATTAACACCTTTATAATTTTCTTCATCTACAATATTTTCTGATAGAATTTATTAAAACAAAGTTACTCTGAGATTTGATTTTTAGGGACTCCAAGATGTAAGTCAGAAAAATACTGAATATTTAAACAGTGACCTACATACAGGAAAAAATGCATTCATCTGCAACAAAGTAAATTAATTTACTAGTACTGCATCGAAATGCAAGAGTCGGAGATGGTAAAGAAAATCCCAGTGGACAAGGAATGGTAAATGCAAATTATTTATAGAGCATACATAAGATATGCAAAATATCATTATTAGGCTATTTAGTTTCTTCTCTTAATGTTCTTGAAAAGGGGAAAATATTTTAAGCCTTTTCTATTATATATCTTTGCTCTTCCTCACCTAATTCTTGAGAACTTCAGTTCTTCTACCATTAATTATCTTACCACTAGTGTGGTGGAAGTGCTTCAGAAATATAATATCCAAGATTAGGGTAAGAAATTGCACCTACCTTTTATATAGAGCTTTGTAGTTTGCAGAGCATTTTAAAATATTTATCTCACTTGAGACCAACAGCAACCAAGTGAAGAAAGTGGGGATTATTATCATATTTAAAAAGGATTCCTGGATGATGAAACTTACTTATGGATGAGGAAACCCAGGAGATTAAGCGATTTATCATGGATCACTGCAGTTACAGGCTGAAATCCTGAGCTCTCCATTGTTAGGTTTGTGGTCATAAGCAATGTATATATCAACTTTGAAATTCAATTTTTTTTCAACTCTAAGTTGAAAGATTTTTAAAATACTAAATTATAAAATATATTTAATATTCTGCTCAGTAATCTTAGTTTCTATTTTCTTTTCCAAGCTAGCCAACGTGCCTTCCTAAACATATCCTTGAGTTTTCCACTTCTGTCTTCTTATTCATGCCATATATTCACCTGGCATGTTTTCTCTTCCACCTGTATAAACCTTACTCATTTTTATTAATTTTTAACTAGCTTGTTGTAGCCAGACCAACTCCTTTACAAAACCATTCCTGTTGCTCCCAATAATTGTGATCATGTCTTCTCTTGAATAGATAATAACACTTTCTGTCTCGTACATTTATCCAATTCTACATTTTATTAGCCACCAATATACCAGGAAGAATAGTCATCACCGTTAGCCATCTGAGGCCAATGGATCCTTTAAAAACATGTTTTAAAAGTCATTTTACAAATAATTAACAGATATAAAAATAAGGGGATGTTGTGATAAACAACTATAGTGGAAATAAATAAGAATTTAAATGTAACAAACCCAAATTTTATTCCATATTTTTCTGGTGTGAAGATTTACATATCCCAAATGGGCAATATCCTTTGAATGCAAGTAATTGCTCATGGATGAGACTGGAACATACCCATCTTATAAATATTGATCCAGATTTCAAATATATTTCTAAGAGGCTCCAGCTTTTTATTACCTCTAGTTCTTCTTCTTGTGCTTGTATCCTCAAAGTGCAATACTTTGAAAACTTTTATGGCTCATAATTTTATTGAAGAGAGAGTGGTCATTTTCTTCAGTCTATAATAGCAAAACATTTTCATGTTTAGACATTAATTAGAATGATCAAGTCAATGAACTTTTTCATTTCTGTGTTATTTATCTCCTTTCAGTCAGTGCCTTCAGCATTTATCCACTTATGAATCATGTCAGGTAAATTTCCAGCAAAACTTTGATAACAGGTGAAAGAATACTGTTACATGTCCTTTTAACAAAAATTTCTTGTCAAAAAATGTCTTGCATAATGATATCCTCCCTGTAGAATGACTAACTGAATAGATTTCCTTTTTGTCCATGGAAATATGTTGTTCCCTCATCAATTCTTGAGTTTGAGAAAATATATCTAGAATTTAGCTTATACAATTAATTTCACCATCATTGTTAGAGTCTGGAGTACTGCTGTCTGTCTTTTTTGTGTTTGTATTCTTATTCATCTAACAATTGCATAACATCTGTCAATTTTCTTCTCTTTGCCATTATGGACAGAAAATGAAAAATTCTGAATTCCTAACTGTGTTCAATGAAAGGTTAAAAAGAAAAAGACTACAAAAATCCTGTTTTCTGGTGTCTTTTATACCTTCCGGGAAAATCAGACAATACTCTAGGCAATGCAG
This sequence comes from Tapirus indicus, assembly GCA_031878705.1. Classification (NCBI taxonomy): domain Eukaryota; kingdom Metazoa; phylum Chordata; class Mammalia; order Perissodactyla; family Tapiridae; genus Tapirus; species Tapirus indicus. The sequence goes on from CM062933.1 coordinate 28,299,943, forward strand.
TAAGAAAACTAAATGATGAGCCAGCCCTGATGACCTAGTGGTTAAAGTTCGGTGCTCTCACTGCTTCAGTGGCCTGGGTTCCTTTCCCAGTCGTGGAACCACACCACTCATCTGTCAGTTGCCATGCTGTGGCAGCGGCTCACATAGAACTAGAAGGACTTACAGCTAGGATATACAACCATGCGCTGGAGCTTTGGGGAGGAAAAAGAAAAAGAGGAAGATTGGCAACAGATGTTAGCTTAGGGTGAATCTTTCACTGGAAAAAAAGAAAAGAAAGCTAAATGATGATGAAATAGTGATGATTTATTTCACAATTTTATCATCACTCTAGACGATCACATCATTTTTAAGTTTTCTTTTTTTCGTTCTATGAAAGCCTTAAGTTCAATATGATTATTTCCCAGTTATCAGAAAATAATTTAATTGTATAACTAATAGAGTATTATGGAGGCAGTGCAGAGTAATATTAAACAGATTAAGTTCTCTGACAGCAGTCGTGAACTCTAGGATTGCATGGGGCAGTTGAGTGATCATTGATATAATCTCAATTCTGGATGAACAGGTAGTGTAACTGATATTTAGGATTATGAAATTAGAGAAGATTGAGACCATTGAGTCTAGGTATTTGAGATCCTCTCCCCCTTTCTTTTCATCCTCTGAGTTCCTTCTGTCTCAGTTGCCTCTCCTCCCAGCTCAGACCAACTCATTTCAATAAGCTTTTATGAGCAAACTAGTCCCTCTCACCCTCTTGTCTCTTCCCAGCATCCACCATGCCAACCCCAAGTCTAGATAGGTTTGGGTCTCTTCTACTTCCCATTGACCACTACTGGGTTGGCAGATATTTCTTGGAGAAAGTCATAAAACCAGGCTGAGTTGCCCATTACAAGGGTAGAGAGATTCCAAGATCACAGACAGTTCAAATTGGAAAGAATCAAGACAGTTCAAGTTCTAGCACCATCTTGCAAATGATGGAGAGTTAGCTAATAGTAGAGCTAAAAACAAGAGCTCAAGTTTCCTGACCTTTGTTTCAGTGTTTTCCAGCATAGTGAGTTGAGAAGTAGGCAAACTGAGGGGAAAATTATATAAAATATGAGAGAAGAGAAAAAGCATTAAGGTGGCATGAAGTCCTGTAAGGGAAATATTCTTCCTCCACACCCAACTCAGCTTTACTGAGGTATAATTGACAGATAAAATTGTAAGATTTTTAAAGTATACATCATGATGATGTGATACACGTATACATTGTGAAAGAATTCCTCTCATTTAGTTAATTAACATATCCATCACCTCACATATTTACCTTTTTTATTTTTTGGTAAGAACATTTATTTAAGTTCTACTTTCTAAGCAAATTTCAGTTATGCAATACTGAAATTTAGTGTTATCAACTATAGTCACCCTGTTATACATTAGATCTTCAGACCTTATTCATCTTACAGTTGAAAGTTTGTGTCCTTGTACCAACCTCTCCCTAGTTCTCCCACCCCACAGCCTCTGGCAACCACTTTTCTATCCTGTTTCTATGAGTTTGACTGTTTTGGTTTTTTTTAGATTCTACATATAAGTGAGATGATACAGTATTTGTCTTTCTGTGTCTGACTTATTTCACTTAGCTTAATGCCTTCAAGGTCCATCCCTATTGTCAGAAATGGCAGAATTTCCTTTTTGTGGCTGAATAATATTCCATATATATATATAGAGAGAGAGAGAGAGAGAGAGAGAGGGAGAGAGAGGTGCAGATACCTGTTTGAGAGAGTTTTTTTGTTTCCTTTGAATATATACCCAGAAGTGGAATTGCTGGATTAGATGGTAGTTGTATTTTTAATTTCTTGAGGATCCTCCATACTGTTTTCCATAGTGGCTGCACCAATTTACATTCGCAGCAACAGTGTGCAAGGTTCCCTTTTCTCCACATCCTTGCCAGCACCCGTTATTGCTTGTCTTTTTGATAATAGCCATTCTAACAGGTGTGAAGTGATAGCTCATTGTGGTTTTGATTTGCCTTTCCCTTATGATTAGTGATGTTGAGCACCTTTTCGTGTACCTGTTGGCCATTTGTATGTCTTCTTTGGAAAAAACTTCAATTTCCTTATTAGCTCCTTTTTAGTGTAGTGGGAAATAATTCCCAGGATTATGAAAGAGCAAAATGTTTCAAGGTATAGGAGAAATAAGATCACTGAGAAGAAACACAAAAGCTCAAATTGGGTCCAATAACCCTGAGGGTTAAAGTTAGTTGTGCATCTGTCTCATCTCTTTTCTAGATTCTGTGTGCTTAAAGAGCAAGTCATAATGATGTCATAATGATCTTTTCATCTCATCCAGTGATTTCTATGGTGCATATTTACTGTATGAGAATTAAAGGATGGTTTTCAAAAAAAGTAGCATCATAACTCTCATACAGGTATAAAATGAGCAAGCGTTAAAGATTTAGTTTAGCTCAAATAAGGGAAACAGACAGATGTTATATCCTGTTCAAAGGAGAATCCAAAGAACAGACACATTTGTAGGTTAGGAATATTAAAATTAATATGCAAATGGAGGCAAAACTAGCTTCTTCCACAAGGGGAAAAGGAAGTCAGTTGAACCTGACAGGACAGAATTTGCCTCTCTGTAGGCAAGATTAACTTTGCATTGCTATCAATTGTTGGCAGTTTAAAGCGCTGTAGAATAACTCCCATAGAATCAGAATCAGGTAATCCATTAAATCTCTAGATCTAGACAATACAGTTTTCTAGTGAAGCACAACTTTTCCCCTACCCATTGTATTCAATTACATTATAAAAATAAAACATATAAAGAGAACTTCATATTCAGTGTGATAAATAAATAGCACGTTGCCATTTGCAGCTATCATACTTTTAACTTTTCTGAAATATATACATTTTTAGAGTGAAAAGATTGAGTATTATCTAGACAAGTTTACCTCCTTTCACCACACCTACCAGAATATTTTTCAGGATTTTTTTTTTGTTAGAAAAATTATTGTATGGCTTCGTTTCTTTTGTCCCACTAAGAGAATAAACCAAATTCTTCATGTAAACTTCTACCAGCCAAATTCAAAGGATGACCAAGGGAGATGAAAATTCCATCATTCAAATACTCAAAGAATTGTCTTCAAGACAAGCCATTTGTTGGCTTACAGAATATGCGCGAATAATTTGTTAATGTGTAGAATCTCACCCTAATGGTTAGCACTTACTAAGAGTCTCTGGACATGTGTAAACAACCCTGGATCCGTCCAAGGACCCCTCTGTACTTCTCATCCCTACCTTGGCGTGACAGCTGTCTCTTTTTATATCAGTGGCCATTTGTACACAGGGTCACAGGATGTTCAAATAGGAAAACAAGATTCCTTAAGGGATCAGTGATCAGAGAAAAGATCTGCAGGGATGCCTTAGCAGCTTGACCATCAAGCTTTAGTCATATAAAAAGCTGGATGACATGAAGGGCAGCTGCTACCAATAAGGAGGAAAAAAAGAAATAGCTATGAGGCCAAGAATACCTTGCCTGACTTTACCTTAAGCTTCAATTTTCAAGACAGAGAGGAGATAATATCACAGTTTATGGAGCTTATCTGAACATAGTGGCAATTTTCCTTGTTCTGTTTTCACCTGCCTACTTACATAGTGAACAATTCAGGAACTGCTGATTCTTGGCAAAGGGCAATGTAGGATCAGTCACAGGAAGACCAGTTGGGCTAGAGGGGGACGTGGATAGAGGTCATTTCCTTCTCATCTGTGCTTCATCATCTTCCTCACCAGTAACTGGTGTGGTAACGGAGATCAAACTTATCAATCATTAGAAGCCTTTCCTTGGTGATTTCAGCAGAATAGTTTTAACTCCTTCTGATTCCTGAGTAGCTTGAGCAATGGGAGATGGTTTGGCACAATCTTCTTTTGCCTGTTGCACCTGAATTAGTCCTGAGGGTACACTGTGGATAGATCACACCAAACAACATGCTCTAGGACGACGGGTCCTGTCTAAATACTTTTTAATGCTACTCACATAAACATTGTCAAAATGGAAAGTTAACACATAGTTCTTATTATTTCAGTAAAATAGCAATAATTCAGTGTTAATATCAATTCAGTAATACAACAATAGGGAGATGTTTTAACACTATCTTCATAGAAACTCAAATACTACCAACATTATTCCTTGCATGAAAGGTAACTCAGTCTTGGTAACTTCAAAGCTTTGAATAACCCATTTGGCTAAATAATAACTCACTTGGTTAAAACTAGGATAGCATCTTTTAATCTAGTCCTCTTTTTGCCTCCAGCTTGCAAACAACCAGTATAAATCTGGAACTGTTATCTAACCTTCTTTTGTACAGTTCATCAGTCATGCCACTGAAATTGATTCTTGACCTCTACACATCTTTCTTTCCCTTGAAATTTCTCATGCTGTCTCTTCCTTCCATGTTTTAACAGAGAGCTGTGTGTGATCAAATGAGAGGTAGTTTCCTTTTTATTTTGCAGTCCTTATTTGTATACATAAGGTATTTTTTATATCTAAGATATTTTTATTATGTATTTAAACTCTTTCACATATTGTTTTGATGTTTATATCCACTTGTCTAGATAACAAATTATTGCTTCACCTATCAAGTAATCATAATAAAATTCCTCTTTTTTAAAATGTCATGTGCTTCTGGCCAAATGTTTAATAGTAAAAAAAAAAAAATCTCAACATACACATAAGGAGAAAGAGATCACTTCAGAATGATTGTGAAATAACGTCAACCATAAAAATAAGGCTGGTTTACAGAGCCAAAGCCTAAAGGAAATCGTGTGATGAGCAAGAAAAAAAAATTTATAAAAGTGAACACAGAAGCAGTAGTGGAATTGTATTTCTTCAGGCCGAGCTGATGCTTATTTACAACAGATGTCGCACCTCTGACGCTGGTGAATGTGGAATGGTCTGGGGAAAAGCAAGCAGCACTGGGGGTTTAAGTTTTCAGCAAGCCCACGGTAACAGATAAGTGAAGCAACGTTTTCAGATTGCGTGTTATAATCTAATTCTTCCATCTAAGCAGACACCTAATTTTAACCATTTCAAGATAAGTTAAATATTGACTGTCTTCCCTTTCCTTCATGTTTGATACCAGCATTAATCTTCTAAAAATACTCTATACCTAAAGGTCAGTGACCAAACATGGTAGATAAACCAACCTTAGTTCCAACAAGGATGAATTTAAACCTGCAGTTTGGATAGTTGTTACACTGCCACTGCAAAAATGCCTGTGGCTTTTATTTACTGGTGTGTGTTTGTGATGTTTCAGCCTGGACACTCCTTAGTTGTGCTGGGATCATGAAAGCAGTGCTGGCAGAGTGCCCACTGCATGTGAGATTGGGTCCTATTTCATAACAAACTGCTTTTACTCCCAAGAAATTGGAAAGCATTAAGTTATCTGTGTTTGAGTACATCCTTCTCCTTGTTTTTTTTTCCACTTTTCCATTAGCCAGAACAGATTACCTGTCCGGGATGTTGTTTGTCACCTAAAAGAGAGATAACATTTCTATTTCAAAAACAGATTTAACTTATGACCTAGAATTCATTATTGTCTTCCATCTCAAGTTATGGTACGATGGAGCAAACTCTCAAAAATGATTTTTGTTCCCTGGAATTGCCACGAAATCTACCGAGGACTTTTTTAAACATAATGGAATGAAATACAAAGATGTCTGGGTTATAATTATACCTGATTGGAGGGCCCTTGTATGAAAAAGGCTCCCTTTACCCCCATTTCTCCAGTGAGTTCTCTCCTCTTCCCTGTCCTCTTCTCTTTTAAAACTGCTACATGTTTCATCCCTACTTTTGATACCCTGCACTGCCATTCATCACATGTCTGTCCCCCATGTTTTCCATCTTACCTTGTTTTTATAAGATGATGAAAGGTTTGCAAATAGAGCTATTACTCTATTTTAGCTGGTTTTCAAGACACTCTGGTGCATTTTTAGCTGGCGTTACTACACAGATGACAGACCATGGCATTAATCAGAGAGAGTTTCCAAAAACTAATAAACATAAGACAGTCCAGATAGCAGTCAGGAGAAGACATCAAACAAGATAAAGTATGTAAATATATAAATCTTACTATCCAGCTAAGTATTCACATACATTTCATTAGTATCTAGTACAAAGTTGTGCACATAGTAGGTATTCTTAAGTGTGTATTTTTTTCATTTCAATTTATGAAAATGATTGCATGGATATTTTAAGCAGTTGAATCCACCAACAGGCAAGGAATCTAGATAATTTCTCGTCATAGAACCAGATGATAAGAGAGGTTAGAACAGTAGTTGGTGAGTAAAAAATACCCTTTGAACTCAGTGCAAACCCTAGATCAGTTTAGTAAATGGTCTGAAAACTGAGGTTTGGAGGAAACATAGAGTATTCATTTCTACTGCCAGCAGCTTTAGAGTTTTGAATTCACGTTAGTTCCATGCCATGACAGACTACTGACCCGAGCTTACTGTGACTAGAACTAGCCATCCAAACATCTGCTGTTTATTATGCACCAGGAAGAACTGAATGGCCATTATACTGACTAAATTTTGCTTTTTAAAAATAATATTGAGGGGCCGGCCCCATGGCCAGTGGTTAAGTTCAGCACGCTCTGCTTTGGCGTCCTGGGGTTCAGTTCCCAGAGGCAGACCTACACCACTTGGCGGTAGCCATGCTGTGGTGGTGACCCACATACAAAATAGAGGAAGGTTGGCACAGGTGTTAGCTCAGGGCAAATCTTCGTCAGCAAAATAATAATAATAATAATATTGAAAACCTACTGTTAGGGTGGTCTGACTGTGCAGGTTTAAACCATCTATTGTGCACTTTCTTTTTTTCTAAGTGTAGAAAACAGAGTGAACAGTAGTTACTTTATCAATGGCACTCTTTTAGGCAAAATGTAGTTTAAATATTAGAGTTTTTGAAAATTCCATGGCTAATCAATTTTATAAAAAGCAGAGATCTTGGTATTATATTCATAAGAAAGTAATTTTCTATGTAACAGCCAACCAAATTTGGCCATTAGAAATGTTTGCAGGAGTATATCTATATTAAACAAGTTTATATGCTTTTGAGAATTATTTTAGATGCAGGCAACAGAAGGTAGAGAATTAAAGAGTTATTATGGGAAATCAATAAATGTTAATTGGTAATGCTGGTGAAGTTTAGAGAAAGTAGCAATTGATTCAAGAGCTCTAAATTATCACCCATTTTGATGACATGGATGCCTGCACATTGAACCCATCCTTGATTGATGAACAAAATTGAATAATAGCCTCAGAAACAGAGAAACTACTTCTGAAGCTAAACTCAGTAGGTTTTTGCAATGTTTTCCTTCCCAAATAAGCAGGGATGAGTGATGGGAAAAGGTTGTGGGCTTTTGTGCTGTCGCAGCCAGAAATTTCAGAAAATCATCTTTAGTTCCCAGAAGAGAATAAGATATATACACACCTTTTTCCTTCCTCCCTTCCTTCCTTCCTTCTTTCTTTCTTTCCTTCCTCCCTCCCTCCCCCCTCCCTCCCTCCCTTCCTTCCATCCATCAATGACTTGTTGAAACAGCATTTTGGGAGATTTATCCTGTTTTGATCCCTTCCTTCCATCCATCCATGACTTGTTGAAACAGCATTTTGGGAGATTTATTCTGTTTTGAACCACATTCCTTGTGGTTGGGATTAGGGAGTGATCCCTCGCTGAGGTTGTCAGTGCTAAACTCGGGTTTGTATACAGTTGTGGTTCTCAAGTAAGCTGCTCACCATCATTGGGAAGCTTTTCAAAAGTACTGATGTCTGGAGCTCCACTCTCAAAGATTTTGATTTAGTTGGTCTGGAGTAGGGCCTGGACATAAGTACTTTTTAAAAGCTTCAAAGATGATTCTAGAACTACTGGTATACAGGTTCACTGTCAGATGACTGACAATAATAATGAAGGTCAAATTACAAAATGGAAGCTTTATAATTGCTCTTTTTCTTTTTTAATGACACAAATAATATATAAATTCTTTCTTGTTTTTTAAAAGAAACTATATGAAAATTTATGGAGTAAAATGAAAGTCCCCCTTCACCTTACCTCTGTTCTCCTCCCCAGATGTAACCACCGTTAGTTTACTGTTTATCCTTCCAGTGGTTTTCCCATGCATTTAAAAATTCATACAATTACTTATAATCATATATCGTGTTTTAGAAACATAAATGGGATTATACTATATTTGTGTATTATCCTGTGGTTTACTTTTTTCACTTGATTTGTCTTAGAGATCTTTCCATGTCAATATGTATAGATCCACTTCATTTTTAAAATATTCTTTGACTTCATTCCTTTTAATATTTGTAGAGTGTTTCTCAGTATACAGGGGCTTTAGTTTCTTTTTCATTTTCATGTATTTGTAGCTCAGTAGTAAAAAGCGGGGACTCTGGAGTCAGACTACCTAATTTTGATTATAAGTATTTATTGCTGTTGTTAATATTATTATCATTTAATTTTTCTATTTTGTACCAATATGGACAACACTGTAGTTAATATCTTAGTACGCAAATCATTGTGCCTTTCACTGATGATATAGGGCAAATTCGTAGAGTTAGAGGTGCTGGGTCAGAGGATATGTGTATTAATATTTTGAAATATACTGTCAAATTGCCCTCCAAGAGAGGCAGTCTCAGTTTACATTCACTCCAAGCAATAGAATCGCATTGCAATATTTATTGCAGGGCCTAAAGAAAATCATTCACATCCTAATATGACTTCATGGGCCAACTGAAATGTCAGGCTTCTTTATTTTGCCTGGAATTTCATTGAGTCAGTTTGATATTTCTAATTGTAGCATGTCAACCTGAAGTTCCAATTTACAGTTTTAAACATATGATTAAGGAGAATGGAAAAATTATTTACAAATTTTTTGGACAAAAATTTTCAACATATAAAGTACAAGAGGAGTAGAAATAAAACTGGGCATTGGCAATGAAAAGTCTGGACTGGACTAGTTCCAACCTTTCATTTTATACATAGGCTAGCTCAAAGAGAGAAGTTCACTCCCCACAGCATAGTGACAGAGCAATAACCTAAATCTCAAGAAAAATCTACATCACATTTGTGTATATGTGCGTGTGTTGGTGTTTTAGATTCGGGACCCTGTATTTTAGAGTTGCATAGAATAAAATTTACATCAATATTGGGTAAGTTTACATCAATATTGGGTATAATGTTTTTATATAATGAAAATGCAAGCAAAATTTATTTCCAATTAAAATTTCCTTCTATGTAAACTCTCATGAGGCTTAATTTTTTAATCAACACAGTGTAGACATTGTAGTACTTTCTTCATTGGGTTTAGGGGAGGATTAAATTATGTAACACATTAAAACCTTTTTGCACAGTTTCTGGAACATAGTAAGCTCTTAATAAATTGAACATCTTCTTATTTTTTTATTATTTGAATTCTGTTAGCAATACGTTCACCCCTACCGTGTACGGATCATTTTATTTTTAGCGTGAGTTAAGGTAGATGAGGGGACTACTGGCTTCTGTATTTCAAGATATACAAATAAAAATTTTCTGGTGTTAAATATGTATTTGTTCCATAAGAACTTTTTTTAAAAAACATCACCACTAACCAATATTTTTGAAAACTCGGTATTTTTACCACTGTACTTAGGAAAAATATATAAAAATAAATTTTATTAAAATGTTTTATTTATTTATTTGTGAGGAAGACTAGCCCTGAGCTAACATCAGCTGCCAATCTCCCTCTTTTTGCTGAGGAAGATTGGCCCTGGGCTAACATCTGTGCCATCTTCCTCTACTTTATATGGGATGCTGCCACAGCATGGCTTGACAAGAGGTGCACAGGTCCGTGCCCGGGATCCAAACCTGTGAACCCCAGGCCGCTGCAGCAGAGCACGTGAACTTAACCACTACGCCACTGGGCTAGCCCCTTACTGTTTAATTGGCTTACAGTCTTAGGAGTTTGGACATAAGACAAATTAAATAAAAGAGACAGAATTTCACATAAAGAATAGGTTGCTTTGCAGAGGTCAGAAAACGTGTTCACCGTTAAAAGACCATTCTAGCTTTGTGATTCATCCAAATTTTCTAACTCTCCTCTTGGTATTTTGGGGCAGATCCTGTGGAGCGAATAAACTATACCCACGTGTAAATTTAGATTGTTTGGAAGCTATCAGAACAAAATGGGCCTTCTGGAAGACTGGTCTTAAAATCTGTCTCTCTTACCCTTAGGAGGTACAACATGGGCAGATTGCTTCCATCAAAGGCTACACCCTGGATCCTTCCTTTTTCTTCAGCTCTTTTGGGTTTTCTGATGGCATTTCTACCCATCCATCTCCCTCCCACCACCAGACTGGGATGTAACATTCCCAAGTGTTGGGTCGATTGACACAAAATTGAATTAGATAACAAGTGTTCGGACATTTTAAAACCGAAAACTATAGATCTGATGAATGTCATTAGTATCATTTCTGGGTTTTAGTTGGACTGTATCAGGTTAACAATGATAAACAATCTCTTCAAAAAGTCCGTTTTCGTTTCTTCAGGTTAGTTTCTGAAATTCTTCCCAACCTATGACTTTTCGTTAGCCCCTCTGGCCTCCCATTTAGAAACTCTGTTGATTCTTTCTCTCATCTTTCTTTTCCAGGGATTTTTATGAACTCCTTTCCTATATTCATCCCTTCTTCCTGCCCCATAGCTTGCACTTGTTTTTCCACTCTATTCTCTCTCCTTGATATTCTTTCAACATTTCCTTCCTTTTGAGAAGCTTACAGATCACTGTATCTTTATCCTTAATGCCCCCGTCAAACCCCCCAGAGTATGGATTTAAGTTTCCCTGTGAATTCTTAAGTTAACACTTTCAAATACTTAGAAGCGCCTAAGTTATATTTTTTTTCTGTTACACTTTTTAGACAGGCAAAGCTAGCTCTGTATCTGTAGTGTCACTTGTCTCCCCAATTTTTATCACTTTTGGGACCCAAAGGAAATCTGCAATTGATGAATTCTTTCATTTAAGTCATTAATATATCATTTAAAAATTAATGTCTATATTCTAATCTAGAGGTTTTCAGTTGAGCTCAGTTCTCACTATTATTGCTGGTATCATTTGAAAATATAATTTACTTATTCTGTGGTTTGGACCCCCAAAATGAGAATTTTCCTAAGGGTCATAGCAGATTTAAATTGTGATTTCTGAATCAGAGTTTTCAGTTTTATTATGGAATCCTCAGAACTTTGGATATGTTTTGATTAACTTAACTAATGTAGGTGTTTGGGCTTAGTTTATTAAGACTCACCTAATTCCTTGCTTTACAATGTAATCAAAGCATTCTAAAGCCCTAAAAGATTTGTTTTTATTTATTTTGCCGTTTTAGGTGCTTCTATCCTTCTATGTCTATTGTTAGCCTTCTCCTTTCATTTAAAAATTTTAATCTTTATTTTGATAGTCTTTTAAAAAATTGACTCCAGTTTGATTATCTTCCATCTTAGAAAGCATCTTAAATGAGAAGTAATATTTATAGAATGTGCTAGCTCATTAGAATTAAAGTATTATAAAGTAATTTTATGAAGAACTTGATACAGTTCTAAGATTAATCTGAACATTTCTGTTTATTTTATCTTTATGTTTACTATGTGAGAAAATATCCTTTGTGCCATTGGCCCATCATTTTGTAAAATACTTAATATGAATCATTTTACTCTTTATGTTGGGCTGTGGGGATGTATAACGAGTATGGTTATAGTTTTCTTTGTATATAGCCTTTTGCTTGTGAGTATGTGTTCTTATATTTCTTAAGCATTAGCTATACGTGGGCACACGTGCCTTTTTATGTTCACATCACAATGTAAAATTCATTCAAACTCACAAGAGCAGACTGGTTTGGAGAGGTGTGGGGACTGAACAAAGGAGACTGGGACCATGCGGAGCTGGTCTGGGGTATGCGGTGTGGTATCATTTGCGAGCTGAAAGCTAGCTGAATGTTTCCATTTTGGTGTCAGTCCCTTGGGAAGGCAGGGGTTTCATAATGGGGTATGATCTGCGCTCTTAGTAAGAGTGATTGACATTGAATGATTAAATAGAAGAGGAGAATAAATACCACTCCTCCCCTTTTAAGGCTAAGCATATATACACTGAATGCAAATCTTCTCATTGTGGAAGGCAGTCTGCCTCATGATAGCATATATCTGAAAAGCTAGGGGAGTGAATTAACTATACAGATCAAAATGCCAGGAAACCAAAATTTAACTTTTACAACCCAAATGTAAAGGTAAATGCATATACAGAATACGATGGAAGACCCATTTGTAAAAGTGGAATCCTGACACCAGGCCTTTGGTAAATGAGTGGGCAAAGTGGTCCCCTAACACGGTGCATACCCCAGTGACTGATGAAATTGATGTGTCCGTGGGAGAGCCTGCTCTGTTACTGAAGCCTTTAACCTATTTTCTGTCTCTTGGAAAAGGAGCTCCTGAATGGATGTTATCCTCGAGGAAGTGAGTTTAATTCCAAAGGACATATTTTTATAGATGGGCAAATTTAATTTAAGAATTTACTTATCCATTATAGAAGAGAAGGATGTGGGAAAACATTGTTATAAGTAATATGGTTATATTTTTCAAAGATGCCATTTTTGAGTATGTTATTTTGGGGACCTGAATTGCAAGCATTAGTCAGTAATTTTTATTATTCTTTAATTTTGCATTACCTCTTAGAACACATGGCTTAAACAATATTGAATCTGCATTGTTACATTGTTTCATTAAGTTATATTAAGGTATGTAGATGTACAATAAATTATTTAATCAGAAAAGGTGATTTCTTGGTTTTTCCCTTTAATTTTTGAAAATATGATGCATTCTTTTTTCTTGATGTAAATACTTATTAATGATTGCAAAGAAAGCCCGTCTTGTGAATCCATTATTCTAAAATCTGTAGGGTAATATTGATAAGTGGAGAAGGAGGCCATGGTTATTATTCTAGTTTTTGCAAAGTAAAAAAAAAAAATTCACTCTTTATAACTTACCCCAGAAGATAAAATACTAAGTATCTTATATATACAGCTCAGTAGGTTAGTAGTAGCTTAGTAGTTTGTCTTTGAAATATACGGTACTATTAGTTGGTAAGCTCCGTATGCTCACACACACACAAATGTAATTAATTATAATTATTTTGTTGTCATTATGGTCTTAAGCTGATTCTCACAGTTACCACCTGTTTTGCTATCTTTTTTTAAAATGTTGTGACCTATTGTTTCATAATGAGAACTATGGAGTCATAAGTGTATTTGGAAAATAAATTTAAAACAGGAAACTCTTAAAATATTTCATTTGTAGACAAATCAACAAACAAATTCTGTACTCAACAAATAGATTAAAATAATCTACTTTATAAATATAAAATCTTATTTTCTCCACTTTATGATATTTTGTTGTTTTTAATATAAAATTTTAAAAGAAAGAAAATCTGGGGCTGATCCAGTGACATAGTGGTTAAGTTCATGTGCTCTGCTTCAGCAGCCTGGGGTTTGTGTGTTTGGATCCCGGAGGCAGACCTACACAACGCTCATCAAGCCATGCTGTGGCAATGTCCCACATACAAAATAGACAAAGATGGGCACAGATGTTAGCTCAGGGCCAATCTTCCTCACCAAAAAAGAAAAGGAAAAATCTGATTGAAATTGAGCAAATATATCTTCCAAATAATTTACTTGCTCAGCGTTTAGAAGCTAAGTCAAACTTTCAAACATATAGTACGAAGCTATGACCCCCAGTGTGCATTTAAATATTAAGAATGGATTTGTGCTTATTTCAGCTTAGAAGAATTTATCCTAAAGGAAAACTAATTTCTTAGAGAAAAAAAAATTTTCTCACCACTGAACTAGCATCAGTCTTTATTAATCTGAGCTAAGTATTTAAAAACTTTCTTTTATAGCATTCTTCTGGTTCAGATACTGTCTTGCTCTAAAATTACTTGGTAATTTGCCAGATGTCATTCACCATGGATGTCTGATTGTATTTATCGAATTTTACCGCACTACCTAATTTGTACAAAGGAAAAAAAATTCTTCCAGTTCAACTAGTTTCCACAGCCAAAATAGTTAACACCCAAAGCAATGTTAAACTCATAAAATTTAATTTGGTCTATAATTTTCCCAATTGCTGAGTGAATTGGCATTGCGTATTATGTCAACAGCTGTATTTTTTAACTGTCTTTTTAAAACTAGCTGGTTGTTTTTTGTTGGACATGGCTGCCCTCTAGTGGAGTAAACTGTTCTTTTAACATAATCTAACTGTCAAATCTAAAAAAGGAGTCATTTCTATATAGAAGTGATTAAACATTCTTTCATGTTTTAGTACTCTGGTTTTTCATTGACTGTTGTGTTTAGTACAACTAGTTTTAGAACTTTGCTGGAGCATTTTGGTGATGCTAGTCTTTGAAGCAATGTATTATAAATAGTATTACATCCTTATTAAGAAGACATATTAAAAGAAGTTGATCTCAGAGGCTGGCCTTGTGGCGATGTGGTTGAGTTCACGTGCTCCACTTTGGCAGCCCAGGGTTCGCGGGTTCGGATCCCAGGTGCAGACCTACGTGCCGCTCATCAAGCCATGCCTTGACAGCGTCCCACATAAAGTAGAGGAAGATGGGCATGGATGTTAGCCCAGGGCCAGTCTTCCTCAGCAAAAAGAGGAGAATTGGCAACGGATGTTAGCTCGGGGCTAATCTTCCTCACACACACACACACAAAAAGTTGATCTCATTGACAGTTTGTGTATTTTAGTATTTTTGTGATTTGTAACAAGTAGTTTGTGGTACATGCTCCCTACGTCTAAGATGTTTTCATTATTCTTGTTGCAGATGCTACAACTGTGGTGGCCTTGATCATCATGCTAAGGAATGCAGTCTACCTCCTCAGCCAAAGAAGTGCCATTACTGTCAGAGCATCTCGCACATGGTGGCAAACTGCCCACATAAAACTGTCGCGCAGCCGCCTGCCAGTTCTCAGGGAAGACAGGAAGCAGAATCACAGCCATGCACCTCGACTTTCCCTCGAGAGGTGGGGGGAGGGCCTGGCTGTACATCACCACCCTTTCCTCAGGAGGCCAGGTCCGAGATCGCAGAATGGCCAGGCAGGTCGCCTCCAGAAGCTTCCTCCATGAAGTCGTCTGCCGCAGCAGAAGAACAAAGCAAAAAGGGGCCTTCTGTTCAAAAAAGGAAAAAGACATAACCCTTCTTAATGTATCATTTTCTTTCCCCAGCTGGGAAGTCTACCTCATGCAAGTACAGGGGAACAGTGTTTCACAAACAGCAGCTGACCTGGGATTTTAACTACTGTTGAGGAACTGTGAATTTTTTTAAACAGACAAATCACTCTAAGCAAATTACATTTGAGCAGGGTGTCATGTTTTGTGTTACTCAGAAGGAGATACAATGTATATCTGTATGTGCATATGTGAGAAGGGGAGAGCCTGAGTGTGTGTGTGTAGGAGGATTTTATATAGGAGTGTAGACATATATATAAAGAGGGTTTGTCTTTATATATGTGTGTCTAGAGGTATGAGCACACACGCTCCCTCACAGAATTGGACATCCCCAAGCATTGAAAACCCTTGTGAAGCATCTTAGGTGGTTTTAAAAATAACCCCTGGAGTTTTTCTTGAAATACCACTTCCTTTATATGACACAAAAATAAAAACA
Source organism: Tapirus indicus (assembly GCA_031878705.1). Taxonomy (NCBI): domain Eukaryota; kingdom Metazoa; phylum Chordata; class Mammalia; order Perissodactyla; family Tapiridae; genus Tapirus; species Tapirus indicus. Next base: position 28,315,649 of record CM062933.1, read on the forward strand.
TGACTGTTACCTTTTGTGTGAACCAAAGGATACTTCAGATCTCAGAGCTGCCAATCACATGGTACTAAAGGTTTTTAAGACATCAGTTCTCCCAAACTTGGGATTGCCTCTTTTTCTTGATATCTATAGAACTTGTCCCCCATTCCCCCAACCCCTTGAAGGCAGTTCCTTATCCATATGCCTCTGACTGCCATAGATTTTTTTGAATCTGGGATACATAACTCCAGAAAAGACAATGAATGTGTAATTTCTGTGCCGATATTTCAATGTTTTTAATTCATATGTTTTGATTGTAAATTAGATGCCTGTTAAGAGAAATGAAGGGGAGGGCAATGTATAAATGTAGTGACTTGATTGTTTTCAGTGGTATTTTGATACCAGCTCATTATAATCCTTTACACATTGTGAGGTCTTTAAGGGATTGTGGCCACAGCAGCCTCCCTTGACCAAGTCAATCCTTGAACCATCGTTTTGAGCCAGGCCCTCCTTGTTTACTACTGAGACCTTGGAGGAAAACTCCAATCATTTGGTGGATATCTTTGGGGCTGTTTTTATTCCCCCTGGAGAGTTATCTAACTTGTTTCTAAAACAAATAAACAAAACAGCACAGGTATGAATAAAATGCCAGGGTTGAGAATGAAAATTAAGTGGATGCTCACGATTGCCCAATATGTATGACCTTGAATAATATTAAAAAGTGCAGTGTTTGGTGGCAGGCAACTGGAGCGATGAATCTGGGGCAGAGGTCCCAAAACCTCTCCTACCAGAGAGCTAGAAGTATTTTATAGAATAAAATTGATCTTACGGAAGTTCCCTTTGTTACTTAATGCTGGAGTAACCTATATGGTGGATTCGGGATGAAGATGCAGTGATGGGGACAGAGACGCTTGTCATGTTGGTCCTCAGTTAAATTAATAAACTGGCTAGGGACCAATCATTATATTGGTCTCTTTAGGTTTAAAATTACTTTGGTGTCATCCTGGTTCTAGATGTTATGGGTGAATTTCTGAAACATCTCCAAGAAGGTACCAATTAATTTTAATGCTTAACATTGGCAATAAATATAGTTTTGTATGAGCCTGTCGATGTAAGCTCAGATAATCAGAAAAAAGAAAAGAGCATGATTCAAATGAGACGCATTCTGCTGAACGGTTTCTGCTCCCTCCCCAACTCGTCCTGCCATGGGAGATTTGTCCAGTTGCTGCTGTTCAGCATGCCATGCATACGGAGAAAATGCCTCAGGCTGGGCGGCCAGTCCTTCACAACTCGGCTTGAATTCCATGACAGTGTTTGTGAGAATCTCCATGGTATATACTGAAATGTCAGTGTGCTGTGATGCAAAGCTTACCTTTGACGATATTGAATGTGATATATAGCTGTAGAGAAGTACTTCCTTGCCTTATGTGAGGATCGTAAGCATATTTAAATTATGTAGACAAATCAAAGTGGCATTGCTTAATTTTTAGCAGGTGTAATAAGCAGGTTTAACAGTAAAAAATGCAAAACATAATAAGTCACTTTGAAAATTCAAACCAAAGTTCCTTGACCTTATGGAAATAGGAAATTATGGACTTGAGAATTGGACATTCCCTGTTTACATTTAAAAAGTTCAGAGCTGAGATCATGGTTAAAAAAAAAAAAAAACACCCAGAAACATTTTATAACTGTGGACCTTTTGGGTGCAATTTGAAATCATTTTAAGCATCTTACCAGACTGAACTAAGAGCACATACCAAACCTATCTTATGATTAAAAGTTGGGGTTTATTTTTTATATAAGAATATTATCACTATTACATAACATACTCAGGACAAAGAACTTTGCTCAGGGAACATACCATATAATGTTGTCGTCGTCGTCTCTTTACAGAATAGTCTATCTACAGTCCTGCTTACTCAAAACAAACCAAATAACTTAGACCTTTATATAAGTATTATGTACTGATGCTAGTAATAACTACCTCTGAGTTTCACATAGATCAAAATTTCTGAGTATCAGCTATCAGTTCTTCTATTTTTTATTTCACGTGAAAAGTGCTCTAAAACAGAATTCCCGAACTCCTTGCATATGTGAATATCACTGATGTGAGCACAGTGTCCATTTACATGGGTGAACTATTATTCTGTTTACAGCAAACGGCTACCTCATAGTTGATGCATAGCACACCTTTATGCTGCTGCAGCCTTACAGTGGCTGATAATTCTCTGGTACACAACCTTTCTATCTATATTACAGATAGCAATTCATAACTGCATGTTTCTGACAAACACTTGTGAATAATGAAGCATCTCATTTAGTTAGCAAAGTCTCCAAGCATTTCCCTCAAGTTATCATGTATTTAGTTTAAAGACTTATGGGCACCCTTCCACTTAAGCAAAACAGAGGACAGGAGCAATCTTGGAAACAGCTGCTTTGCCCAGAGGTCGGGGGTGGGAAGGGGTAGCAAGAGGACAGGTTGGTGTGTGAGCATATTCATGCTGGGCAAAAGTAGAAAAGATGCCAATCTTCTTCATTTGTGTCTGTGCTGCCCTGAGGCCACGCATATTGCAGCATCATTGCCCTAGGGCACAGAACTAGCTAGCACTAGCTTGCCAAGGAGTGAACAGAACGTGGACGTGCAATGCCATTTCTAGCTACTGAGGGGAAGGGTCTGTGTGCAGCCTCAGTTTACAGGGGTTACTAATGGGTTGGGCAGGAGGTCTGTGAATTAGTTGCCCTGTGACCTCCCCCCGTGTCAACGCAAATGTGATTCTTCAGAAAGATGCACTACCAGTCTCAACCCTGTGAGCTATTCATTGCTACATGGCAGATTGTAGTAGAAACATTTTTATACTTGCGTTTCTAGTCTTTACTAGAAAACGTTGGATGTATTTTTACAATTGAAAGATTTAGAAAGATTTTTACCTGCTTAAAACTTGGAAGTTTGGCGTGCAATGTAGCGAAAAAGATCAAGAAACATCATGTTAGCATCGGTCCATCTACGAATATAGGACGTTCTTATCGCCGATACTTTTTCATATTCTGGCCCAGTTTTATTTTGCACCACTGTGGCCCCAAGTTACTGCTAGTAATATTTAGTTTGTGAGTAGAAGCCCATAAGTGTTAGTAGACGTTGTAACATTCACTGTAAGATGAATTATGCAGGACATGGGAAATCTCATTAAGTCTTAAAGTTAATTTAAATTAATTTATCTGTTTTCTCTAAGAAATGTTTATCATAAAATATATATGTGTATTTCCCCTTTGGTTATAAAATTTGGGAAAGTGTACAAGTGCAGCTGTACTGACTTTAATTTTCTAGATGTCTTAATGAGATTGATTTGTTTTAGAGACGAACAACTTGTTAAAAGTATCAGATTCTGTCTTACCTAGCTGTCAACGGCCTCTTGAAGACGTGGTGGTTGTGTGACCTGTGTCATAGTTGTTCAGTTAGAGTGAGAGGTTGACCTGTGAATCATTTTTAAATTTTATATTTGGAACAAAGCTGCAAAGTTATGGTAAAGTACTGTACTGTGAGAAACTATTATGATATTTAATACGTTTGTGGCTTAACCCTTGTGAGAGTCACCAGCTTGACTATGATGGTGTCAACTACCTCTTGAGTTACTTACATCTATCAACCGCTGGCAGCCACCACCAAGCTGGCTTTAATTCGTACGCGTTGCTTTTTGGTATCAACAACTCTAACCATACTGGAGACCAAAGTGAACACTGATTTCTATATGTCTTTAATATGGTGTTTTATCTAGTGTTTTTTAAATTATCCTGTGTAGTGTTTAGGTTACCTCATTGTCCATTTTGACTCATGTTGTTTACAAGTGAAAATAAAAAAAAAAACACTTGAACTGTATGTATGTTAAAGGACAAAAAAGGAGTAGATGCTGGGATGGCATTTCACTCGTGTACAGTCGTCTTGATGGACTACAGTACTGTTTGCCTTTCTGCAGACTGTGGATTTTATATTCTCATTTCATGCCGAATGTCTTATTCTGTCAATTATGGATATTTTGAGGTTTAAAACAATTACTTGATTAAAAATAAAACATATAACGTTGGCATTTATGATGAGTTTTGGAGATTTTTTTAAATGATTTTTATGATTGCTAAATTAAGTGAATGGATAAAAGGCTGTTTAGGCTGTATTTGTACCAATCTGAGCATAAATTAAGTAGTTTTAAGATAGCCTCAGACAGCAGGGATTATAAATATGGAACTGACTTAAGATGATACAGATGTTGAATACATTCAGTCTGAATGAAAAGAAAACGGGTCCCTTTACCATTAGGAATCATCCTGCGTTAGCCAGTGTGGAGCATGCCAGCTGGCACCGTGAATCCAGACACAGACTTCGTGAGGTCAGGAAAAGTAGCCTGAAACAAAACTATTCAAACCCTTGTGGAGAAACCATTTTAGAATTTTCCTTCATTCTCCTGAATGTCATGAGAAGGTTATTACACAAACATACCATGTTTATTTTCATTGATGATTATTATTTGAGTACTTTTGATTATAAAGATAGCATTGTACTTTACTGTAGAGAATATGAAGAACCTTGAAAGAAAATTAAAATAGTGTATAATCCCATCACCTGGAAATAACCAATAACATTTTTTATTAATTTCAAATATGGAAAACATTTTAAAAATACATAATCCCATCACCTAGAAATAACTACTTTTTATTAATTTTCTTCTGATCTCTTTTTTCAATAAATTATACATAGATTTTAAAAATAAAATTAGGTTATATCATCTATGGTTTGGAATTTTACACTTTTCCCTTAACATCATACAATGTTTTGTCATACCAATAAAAATTGTTCAAAAATATTTTTGATAAGTGCAAACCTCAAGTGTGGTTTGAGGAAGTGAGATTCAGTGGGGCAGGATGGATGGGCTTGGTTTGAATGGGTAAAAGAAGAGAATCTGAGACAGAAGAAACAGCATAAAAAAGACCAGAGTCAAAACTAAGCAGTGCATGTTTAATCAATCAGTAAAGAGACGAATTTGGTGGGACTAAGCATAAAAAACAACTTTGTGAATGCACTGGAGGGCAATCCGTGCAGCCAGGAACTTGAGCTACAAACTTTGAAGGAAGGGAAAAGCACAAGGGGTGAGCATATTTTCCAGTTCCCTGAGGTGCCACGGGGTGATAACTGAGAAATTCAGAGCTGCCAGCACAACCGAAAATTAAGGGACAAATCCCAGAGAGGAGGGCTCACAATGAAGGGAGCCCCCCAAACCTTCCTAAGATTTGATTCCTTTCAAGTCATTGAATCTTAACACTCAGCAGAAAACAGCAGGGTCACAACTAGGGTGAGGCAAGAGAGGTGTCTAGGGTGTAAAATTTAAAGAGGTTCTCACTTTCAGGGTGGTACCTGGCCCTAGGAGCTTCCTTGTCTCACCCTAGTCCGGCCCCTAGCTGGGAGGCTATAGGAGTTAACTGAGATTTTCTCAGCCATCTGGTGCTGGAGAGAGAGAGATTGAATTTGAAGCCTCAGAGTTAAATGGGCCTTGGTAAACACCTGGGCTTTTCGTCTGGATCCCAGAGGCTAAACGTGGGAGTAAGGGTCACACCCTAAGAGTATAGGCCATACACTAGGGAAGGGGCAAAATTGAAATAGACCAGCCCTAACAAAGCCTCAGATTAACTCTGGGTGGGACCAAGGTGACCAGCTGGTACACTACCTACCTACCAAAAGAAAGCAACCCTCGTTGGAAGAAGACAACATTATCCAGAGACCCTACAAATTTTCATCCACAATGTCTGGCATCCAATCACAAAGTATGGGGCATGCTAATAAATAGGACCGATTCATAGGAAAACAGACACAAAATCTCATGCAGGTGACTCAGATATTGCAATTATTATACAAAGACTTTAAAAATAACTATGGGGGGGCCGCCCGGTGGCGCAGCAGTTTAGTCCGCGCTTGGCAGCCCGGGGTTCGCGAGTTCGGATCCCAGGCGCCCGCCGACGCACTGCCTGCCAGCCATGCCGTGGCGGCGTCCCATATAAAGTGGAGGAAGATGGGCACGATGTTAGCCCAGGGCCAGTCTTCCTCAGCAAAAAGGGGAGGATTGGCGACGGATGTTAGCTCAGGGCTGGTCTTCCCCACAAAAAAAAATAAATAAAAAATAAAAAATAACTATGGTAAATTAATAGAGAAGATATAGAAGTCAAACAAATTTTAGAACCAAAAATTATAATAACTGAAAATAAGAATGCAACAGATGAGTTTAACAGGAGGTTCAAAGCAATAGAACAGAAGATTAGTCAACAGGAAGACAGGTCAATGGAAAGTATCCAGATTGACAGACAGAAAAATTTTAATGGAGCAATATGGGTGAAACCAAATTGCAGAGGTTTAAAAAAATAGCAACACAGCCTATACTACTTGTTTGAAAGGGAGGATAAATGCAATGCAGCCATTAGAAAAGGTAAGAGTTAAGGATTTTTCGAGATGAAAAAAATTGATTCTTTTTTTCGCTTATTGCTGTTTTAAAGTTTCATTATGGGAAAAATACACAACAGAAATAATGTGCTACCATGTAGAAAAGTGCAAGTGTTAATAAAGTTACTACAATTATTATAAAATTACTTCTTCAACAAAGTTATTACATTATTACAGTCTTCTTCCCAACTTTCTTGCTAAAATGGTAGCCTTGGTTGGACTTCTGCTCTTTGCTTTTATTCCTCAAGGTGGAGATCTTTCCCAACACCTCATTGTGGGTTTGAAAGCTAGTGACTGATAATAAAACAGACAGGCAGGCAGGCAGACAAGACAGATCTATCCTAACACCAGGGAAAAGCATCCCTTTGCTTCTATAACTTAATAGCATCTTCTCATGACCTTGTCATTTACTCTTTAAGGATACGAAGCACATGTCTGAAGGTAGAGGGAATAGATCTAGTGGAGAGATGCAAAGTTCTGGGAAATGGCCTAAGTATGAAACTACTTTCATGAAAGAATACAGGGAAAGGACTTCTCACCACTTCTTTTAGTTGCTCTCTAAGTGGCCATTTCGGGGGGACACAAAGATAATTAATTTGGGTATCTTAATGAAACTCCCTAGACCATCATTGAAGAGCTGGGGCTTTGGGTGATCTGAATTTTTATAACTGTTTAGAAACACACAAGCATATTATGCTGGTGCACCCACAGGTTGATTTGGAGAAATATAGTTCACCATTTTCATCCACTCCAGAGAGCTACACTGGGGAAAAGTTGTAATTTAAATGATAGGAGAATTTGACCACTAAAATATGGGGAGTCCAATATACTTCTGCAATTAATGTTTACTTTCTTTTTCCTAATCAAGAACAAATGTAAGGCCCATTCAGGATAATAGGAAGCCCCAGAATCCTAGGCTTTCTTCACGTGTACACAAAGCATTGCGTTTGCAAACCACTGTTTGCGCCTCTTACATAAACTTCTTGTAAGAGCCTTTATAATGAAGATTTTGCTTGCTAGGCTGCTAAATTAAAAAATTGCTTATGTGACAATCCACCATTTTGTGATAGATCCTGCTTCTGTTTTCTTGTTATTTTTGTGAAATTGATTTTTTTTCCCTCCAAACTCTGTCTATGGGTCTCTTGTCTGCTTTGCTTTCTAGAAACAATTGAAATTTAAAAGAAAAGCTTTTACTGTTATTCAAATATAATTTCTGTTACTCTCAATTTAGAAATCAGCATATGTTACTCTTTCTAGTACTCTCTCTCTCCCCCTCACACACACACACGTGCATGCATGCGGGCACACACATACACACTTTCTGAAGTGGTTCTAGGTACCCTGGAAAATGGTAAATGTTTCTGAGGTTGCATATCAGGCATGTTTCTTACAGTATTTCCACTTAAAAAGTTTCCTGTCTTTAGGATACACGTGTGTATGTACTTTGTTTCTAAAATTAATCAAAGTTTCTTGAGCTGCTTTCGTCAGCTGCTTTCTGAAGGTCCAGGGCCCCAATTTCTGTTTAATTTCGGAGCTGCTTAGCACCTGTAGCTATCTATTGGCTCCAGTTTGTAAAAATTCTTTAAAGTACCAACTCCAGCCTTGGGGTTTTTGCTTACACTGCAAACAACATGGTTCGTTCTGCTCTTTTGTCAAGAAAACTGGACTCACACCTAAGTATTATAGTAGCAGAAATGCTGCAAAGTCAGAGTACAAGGAAGGACAATTTTGAACTTAAGAATCAAACCACATTTACATTTGACTTGGTTTGATTAGACGTATTATTGACATGTGGTCCTTTCTTACTGCTTTTCCACATTTTCCTCTGGAAGTGTGGCCTCACTACTGGCATGTTGGACATTTCAAATTTTATTTACCACTTCTTTCATTTAGATTGTCATGTCACATAGTCAAGCCATTATAGTTCCCTCCACATTAGCTCTTCAAATTCTCTCATTTCTTTGTGAAATTAATTCTGTGCAAATAATTTTTCATTAGCTAGTCTAGCTGTTAGTGTAGCTAGTCTTCTGTTATACTTGCTGCCATTCAACCAAAGCAATCCATTTAAAACAATAACAGTAAAATCTAATTATGACCATAATAAACTTTCTCATGGTAGAAAATTTGGAAAATACAAAATTAGGAAAATGTAATAAGTGCTGTTGAAGCATTGTAGAGGTGTGCCGACGCTCACTCTGCTTCCTTAGGTTTGTATTTTCCTTTTGTTTATTAATACTGCACAGCGTTCATGGGGACACATATCAGATTGCCCAGGAAAATTTAGCACAGAACAAAATGGTTGGAAAGGATCCTGGAATGTCATCTGACCCAATATTCTGTCTTGATCTAGGATCACCCTGGATCATCCCAGATGGTTATTCCCAAAACCTGTCGGAGAAGATTCAACAAGTTCCATAAGAACCCCATCACAATGTCTAAACATTCCGACACAATCCCCAAACCCACCCAAAAACAAAACCAATAAGCAATAAAAACTGCGAGCTAAGATAGACTATTTAAGAGATCCCATTTGGAGTGCCATAGTAACAACCTACAGTGCTTCTTTTTAATTAAAAAATATTTCTTAATGGAACAGTGTCTCTAATAAATTTTCTTTAGGGCTTCTGTAAAAGATAACCTAAATAACATAACAATCTAAATTGCATGCCCTAATGTAGCCCATTGTACAATAGGTCTTTCTTTGTAAGTTATGGCTAAGGTGTAAGTCTGACTTTTTTTTGTGTGTGAGGAAGACCAGCCCTGAGCTAACATCCGTTGCCGGTCCTCCTCTTTTTGCTGAGGAAGACTGGCCCTGGGCTAACATCCGTGCCCATCTTCCTCTACTTTATATGGGACGCCGCCACAGCATGGCTGACGAGCAGTGTGTCGGCGGGCGCTCGGGATCCGAACCCGCGAACCCCGGGCTGCCAAGCGCAGACTAAACCGCTGCGCACCGGGCCGGCCCCAAGACTGGCTTTTAAGAAACTGTAGAAGAACTGGAGTTTAATAATTCTGTGATTCAAGACTTAAGTATGACGCATTTCAATTACCGCATGATACCACCAGAGGGCACTCATCACTCGCTCTCTGAAACAATAGAATTACATTTTACCTCACCTCATGGCTACTATTTGAATTTCTGAATATTTCATATGATTGATAAACTTACCTAGAAAAATCTGCCTGGAAAAATGTGTAATTATAAGTAATGACTTCATGGGCTCTTATGTAGAAGACAGAGGTTGTCAATGTGGAGTTCATGATACCGAAGGGATATTGATGCTGGTAACTTGTCAATAACTGAGGTCTTTAATCCAAGTACTTCTAGGTCTTCTTGTAATAAGAAACTTCAAAACTGTAAACACTCATATTGCATTAAATACTCATCTTTGCATTACTACCCCATAAATTTCTCATCTATCTTTCAAGCTATAAGAAATACAAGACTTCGAAAATCCTGATTTGAGATTTTAATGTTGTTCTTCTCATTAAGACATTTTAATAGGTCTGTCCATATCCCACTACTGAGAAGAAACTATATCATGTTAAAATGTTCACACTATCACATCCGGATGTTCTGGGTTTGGGATTTGAATGTGTGTACCTAGAAGCAAGGACAAATTAGATACAAGTTCCAAGAGAATCTCCAGGTATAATTTAGTGAAGAGGTATTTCTTTTACCTTAAGCTTCCATTATGTGTCACTGGTTAATATAATAACATATAATAACAGCTTTCACTTTTCTAGTGCTTTATAGTTTACATGGTGCTTTGACATTTGGTTTTCACAAAACCCTTCAAGTAAAGATGGCAGACATTAATATTCCTATATTACAAAGGAATGTACAACTGGGCTCAGGGAGATGACGTTAACTGCTCAGGTCACATAATCAGGCTTGGAGCTAGAAAAGACATCTCAGAATCCTAATTATTCTCTTCTCCCAGACACCAGAACCAGGCAGTAAGTTGCTTTCTGACTGTTATTTAGGAGGCTACAGGGAGTCAAAGAAAGTGACTAAGGGAGTTGAAAGGATCAAAATCACACACTAACAGTGCTCAAAAGATACAAACTTCCAGTTATAAAATAAATAAGTCCTGGGGATGTAATGTTCAGCATGGTGACTGTAGGGGAGGAAGACCTATCCTCCACCCACTCTGGGTCCTTTCTGGCTGGGCTACAAATTAAACTGACATGAGACAGAATAACGGATAAAATAAAAAAGAAGCTATATAACATGTATACAGGGGAGAGACCCAGGGAAACTGAGTATCTCTCCAAAATGGCAGAGGTTCTCTTCTTAAATAAAGATAAAGACAAAAGAGGATGTTCAGAGTGGGGGGAGTCACCTATGGGAGATTACCAGAAAAGCCCAGTAAACAAAAATAAGGTTATTATGCAGATTTAAGGCCTTGCCTTCCGCACTGACAAGTTTCTGGAGATGAGGTCATGCCCCTCTCTTCCTAGTACAGAGAGGGAGATACCTTTACAAATGGAGATTTCCCTTACAAATGTAAATGTTTGGTAAACAGAACTTTAATAAGAATGGGTTTAGCAAGGACCCTCCCAGTCTATTGATACCCAGAGTTATCTATGGTGATGGCCTGTCCTAGGGACAGGCCTTCTATCTTAAATCCTTTTAGGCAGTTAGTGGGGGGGGGGGGGAAGGTCAAAGTTTCTTTCAGAGAAAATAATCAAGGTAAAGAGATATATTTTGAAGTGGCCAATTCTGATCCCCCACATGACCATAGTTAATAATACTGTATTACATATTTGAAAGTTGCTGAGAGAGTAGATCTTATAATTACTCATCACAAGAAAAAAAGACTGTAACTACCTGAAGTGATGGATATTAACCAAACTTATTGCATTGATCATTTTGCAATATATACATATATCAAATAATTTTGTTGTACACCTGAAACTAATATAATGCTATATGTCAATTATATCTGAATTAAAAAAAAGAATAAATGTTTCAAAAATAAATATTGATATATACAGAAAAAAATCACACACCAAGACTGCCTACATTTGCTTTGGTCTGGATGTTTCCATCTATACTGCCCACTGCTACTATTCACTCTTCAAACCCCACACTGACTGCTTCCTTATTTTTCCTAAAGCAGGAAGCAAGACCAGGAAAGCATCACCTGCAAAGTTTGGACCAGCCTGCAGCTATACCCAAATCTCCCGGGATGCCTGTACACGGGAAGCTTTCCGGACCTTCCTCCAGACCAGAGCTTCTCACATTCACTACCCATTTGAATCATCTGGGGAGCTTTCTAAGAATCCTGACACCTGGATGAATTACATCAGAATTTCTGACTCCAGCGGGCAGCAGGGTTAAGAATCACTGTTCCCGGTGTATTGAGGTGGTATCTGAGCTCCTGGAGTACTTAAACTGATGCCCTAAGTGACTCTTTATAAAAAGCTTGGGAACTGTTGGCCGAGAGCCAAAAAAATACAAGCTGCTTTTGATTGAAAGTGTTTGGGCTGTGAATGAGAATATTGGATTCTAGTTTTCCTTGGGCTCAATTTTCCTGGCCATAGTCTCTTCTTCTGCTAATAAGGGGGTTGGGCTAGGGAGACCTCAAAGACCCCTAAGGGCAGCGTCAACATTATCTGGGAACTTATTAGCAATGCAGCTATCTGGGCCCTATGCCAGATGTATTGCATCAAACTCTGGGGGTGGGGCCCAGGAAGCTGGGTTTTAAGGAGCCTCCAGGTGATTCTGATGCCTGCTCAGGTTTGAGAACTTCTGGACTAGTTGAAATTTACATGCTCTATCTGCTCTGAAATTGTACAATTCTGCCCCTCTGGAGGCAAACTTCGATCAACACCATTCCAGAAGGGCTAGAAGGGGTTTTTCAGCAAGTTGACCGCTCTGATGAGAACTTTTGAAAAGCCCTTTAAATGGTATAAAAGGAAACATTGAATGCTTGGTAATGAAAAGACCTAATACAGTTCTGGGTATTAATAATGATAACGCATCACGACTTCAAACCAACAGCATTTGTGAAGGACAGGGCAAAATGGGACTGCCCTGGATAGGAAGGCCGGCCAGAGGTGGGGCAGCTGCTGAGAGTTTGCCTAACCCCCCCAAATCATCTTCAACCAGAAAAAAAGTCCTGACTCAGTTGGATGGTGAGGGACACAGGGAGCAAGGAGACAGCACGTCAGCCTGTAAGAAGGTGCACACTTGGAATTATGGACACCAGAGCTGGAAGAGTCGTCATCTGGTCTAACGTCATTTTACAGCTGAAACTTAGGCCCAAGTAAGTGACGCGACCTGCCCGATGTCCTGGCATTCTTTAGCAATCAAACCGTGTCAGGAACACAAGTCTCCTGAGTTTCTGAGAACTTCTCCCTCCTCCACACTCTCTGGGGTCTAGATGAACTTCTCTCCATCCTTCCTATTGTCCAAACTTACCCATCGTGTGTTCCACGCATATGCATGCCACCTGCTCACAGCTCCAGAGTGGTCACCGTGGGGAGATAAGCAAGGGTATTAGTTCAAAATAATGTGTTAAATGTTGACCATGGCTTAACATGTTCTTCCTTCTCTTCACCTCGAGGAGAGCATCATTTAACCTAACGCCACTGTTTTCCACCCACCTGCCACCGCAGAGAGGTGCCCACAGCCCCCTTCCCCTGCCTACTGCTTTCTGGGGCCACTTGTTGCAGTCAGGATCAGCTCCTCTCTCTGCCCCAGCCCAACATGTCCAGAGAGACTGCAGCCTGTGAGCGCTGGGCTCCTCCAGTCATTTCTGCTGGGAGCAGGAGAGGCCTTGGCAACAGTCCCTGCCCTGCCTGTCCCTCAGGTCCTGCTGGCACTGACCCTCTGGCTCTTTACAAGGACTGTGGTTGCCAAGATTCCAAAAGCCTTAAGGATTGACTTGGCAACCAAAGGAAAAAGAGAAAGGGGATGAGAACAAACATTTACTGAGTGCCAACTAGGCACATATTTGGAAAGGTTCCAGCGTACATGTAAGGACACGGTGGCTTCAAAAGCTTAAACAACTTGCCGAAGATCACGTGGTCAGAGCCGGTGTTCAGAACCCCGTCTGTCTGACCTCAAAGCCACGGCCAAGGAGAAGGACTCTGCCTCCTTTTTCAGGGCGGTGCTTTGAGCTGCTTTGAGCTAAGAGGGAGGTCAAGGTGGACAACGTAGATAAATCTGTTTGGGGCATCATGTAACTCAGACCCCATATTTTCACACGAATTGATACACATTATTTTAAAGGTCAGTGTCAGATTTTAATTTTTCTTAAAAAATGCCTCACTATATAAATACATGTACAAAAATACAAAGTATTATATTTTTTAACTTCAGCATAGAAACTCCTTGATAACCTAAGGCAAGAAGCTGAGAACAAGAATGTGCTAGTAGCTGTACACTTACTCTCTAAGAAGATTCGAGGGAAGAGCGCAGGGAACAGACCCTGTAGGCTGAGAGATCTGGGTTGTCTCGGCAAAATCAATGTCTTTGAGCTTCAGTTTCACCTGTAAAGTAGTGATTGTAATAACTCTCTGGCAAGATTGTTGTGAAAATACTAAATCATGTATTTTAAATGCCTGTAACAGTCTCTGGTAAATAGTAGATTTACCAGATAGATAACTAGATAGAGCTCAATAGACAGCTCTGATTACTATATTGCATTATATTGTAATTAGTCTTACTAACAAAACATACCAATACTAATAAGGAAAAGAGTTAGAAGAGATCAGATGAGAACAAGAAAAATGGTGGGAAGGACATTGAAAAAGGTTAGCTAGGTCCCCAAGAGAACAGAAGTGATTTTAAGAGAAATGAATTCAAAGCAGATGAACATCTGCTGGTTCTGTTTTGCGTGCAGCATAGCTGGCCTGTCGGAGGTCGGGCCTGAGCTTCAATCCCTGTCTGAGCTCCTTCTAAGGGACCACGTGTTTCTCCTTAGTCTCTGTACAAATGACATAATTGTGTGTAACCACCAACAGGCGTGGGCTGCTCTGTAACTTTTCATCATTTACGGATAAATAAATATTTGCAGTGAGTGGCTATAATCCTATTCCCCTCAAGGCTCCTTTCCTGTAAGAGCCTTTTTTATAGTTGTGGGACTTCCATTCACACAAGTGTGAGGTATTTTAGCTTAGTTCAAACCACATTTGGTTCTGTTGGCCCGTCGTGCAAGAAGTCAGAGCATAAAATCCCGAGTCATGGTCCTTCGTCCTCCAGGGGACAGGTCCTGGGAGCTGGCCCAGCATGTTAAGTGCCGCAGTGTAACACGCAGCTGTGACAAGTAAACAGGGGCAGAAAAATAGAGAGCTTAGCTGAAAGCTGGAAAGAGGTGAATTTTCTCATGACAGGATGAAGAAGGCTGGGAGATCTTGAAGGTCAGTGTGATATCTTTGCTCCTAGTAAATAGCAAGGAAATATTAACATGGTGTCTAATGTCTAGGATCCAGGGATGTAGCAACCCAGACGAAGCTGGTACTGACAATGTTGGAACTGTGAAAAGGGTCTCGAAATGGAATGAGAACAGGCTGATGAGTAGAGTAAGAGCATGGTTGGAAAGAAATAGGTTTTTCAGAGTTGTAAGATGGAACTAGGGAAGTGCCCAGACTAAGCATGTGGTTGGATTCTGGTTGCTCACTTGTCAGCCACGTGACCTTGAACCAGTCACTAATCCTCTCTGCACATCCCTTCCATCAAAACAGGGATGCTGGGGCTGGGCCGGTGGCCTAGTGGTTAAGTTCGTGCACTCTGCTTCAGTGGTCCAGATTCGTGGGTTTAGATCCCAGGCACAGACCTACACCACTCATCAAGCCATGCTGTGGCGGCATCCCACATACAAAATAGAGGAGGATGGGCACAGATGTTAGCTCAGGGACACTCTTCCTCAAGCAAAAAGAGGAAGATTGGCAACAGGTGTTAGCTCTGGGCCAATCTTCCTCACCAAAAAAAAAGAAAAAATGGGGATGCTAATGCCTGTCTTGCCACCCTCATGGTACTGCAGAGTGTTCAGATATTGAGTGGCGAAGGGAAAGTGCTTTGTCAAATTCCACGATGATCTGAAGGGACTTTGAGAACCGGAACAAACACCTCTGCCATGGCCGTGATACAGCACACAACTAGCTACACTGCAGGGTGGGGGTTGGGGGGGACCCATGGCAGCAGAGGGTGGGAAGTGGGGAGGACCTGACTCCACAGAGGACGTGACACTTCAACTGGGAGGTGTAGAATTTATCCTGGGGCACCGCTGGTGGGGGCAGAGCAGCCATTTCAGGCAGATGGGCTGGTGCGTGATGAGCTCAGAGAATGGTGGGCAGTCATCGCCCCGGCTGGGGTGCGGGGGGAGGAGCCAGTGGACATGGAAGGGCTTTGGTGGCCCTGCTAAGATTGTGGGCCTTCCTCTGCAGGTACGGAGGCCCCGTCAGAAGGTTTTCATCTGTGTTTGCAAATTTTCAGATGGCTCTGATAGCAGCACAAAGGTTGATTGGAAAAGGCAAGGCTAGAGACAGAGAAACAAGCTGGGGCTTTGTTGCAGGAACCGGGGGAGAGCCACAGAGGCCAGAAGTGGAGGCGCTTAGAGAATGGCAATATTTATTATTTCATTAAAAAATACAAAACCAACAAAAATAGCAAGAGTAGTAGCCTTGTTTTACACTTTTGCAAATCTTTTAAAAGTCTGGCTTAAGACAGAGCTGGACTCTCACATCTGCTTCTGCACTGTTTTGATTGAAGTATATGAAGAAAATCTGGCCTCACGCAGATATGTAGTAGGAAAAGGGAGGAGTATTTTAAAACCCTAAGAGAAAATTGTGGATATTCTTGATACTACAAGACTCAACAAGAGATAGTTTCCTAAAGGTTAGTTGCAGTATGGAATTTGAAACCCTATCAGTGACCCTTTTCTGCTATTACAGTGGTCTACCTTGCACTTGGGATGGATCTTAACCCATATGATATTGTGCAACATCATGTGTTGGTCACTGAGAAAATACTGGCTCACTGAGTTACACAGATTTCCAAATGTTAATACATTTCAAAATAAAAGATCAAAAAGTCACATGCATTCATTACACACATACACACAAATACCCTTTATCAGAAAATTCTTTGGGAAGCTGTCAAGCTCACAGTGCCATCTTCAACCCAGAAGTCTGTATCTTCAGCCCAGATAACAGTTCCAGACTTAACTATCTGACTGCCTACTTCACAGCTCTCCACTATCCCAAAGGTCCCTCAGACTCAGCATGAAGAAAATATACTGTCTTTCCACTCAAACCTGGTCCTCTGCCATGTCCCTAGCCAGGGAATGACCAGTAGTAACTGGAGGCAGAGATCTTTGACATGGCCCTCTCCCTTACCGCCACATCTGCTCCTACAAATCCATACCTTATGGTGGGCTGTAGCCACGTCTGTCCACAGAAAACCCCCAAGTAGACATAGATGGAAACGCTTAGGTCCCACAGCACAGGCTCACGTAAGGGGAAGTCACCCCAAAGCTGGCTCAGCAAGAAGTTCAGGGCTCAGAACCCAGATTTTAGGCTTAGGTGACATGGCTCATTGAGCAACAGACAGAATTAATTCCTTTTGTGGCAGTATAAGATGCCCCTTCCATTTGGGTCCTGTCTTGGGGCTGATTGGGGCAAGTGTGTTAGGTGTCAAGGACCTGCAACTAAGGACCAGGAGATGGGCTCTCAAGTTCCCATTCCAATACCTAGGACAGATGATGGAAGAAAATGTGGTTTCTCCAAGAGCAAAAAGACTGGTCCCTCTTGCCCACCACAGAATAGACCCAGGGGACATTTTTTGCCTCCTTCATGCGACTCCTTGTGTTGTTGAACCTTATGAAACTACAAGGGAATGTTCAAATAAGGTGAAATAAAAGGTTGAAATCTATATATGCCCACAGTGAAACTCTGAAGGCTTCTCAATTGCCGCATCCGGTCAACACTGTCTACACTGCCTCATGGCCCTCTCTTTTCATGGCCAAAGGTGGCCAAGACGGCAGACTTTTGAAATTAAGTGGAACTGACCCAAGAGCACCCCCTCTGCAAATCTGCTCAGCCTACCTCAACCAGGGCAATTCCCATAACCTCTGAGGGTAAGTGAACAAATCAACTATACATAAGAGGAATGACACAAAAAATACACATATTTTCTAAGTAAGAAATTTATTTGATCAAATGACAATATATGAAGATACTTTAAACCATAAGGCTCTATTCAGACAAAATGTAAATTTATTGTAAAGTAAATGTTACCCATGTAAATGGCACCTAAAAACAGAAAGAATGAATTTCCTATAAATAATGTGTCTGTATAAAGCATTCATAAAATCCTTGTGTACTTTAAAACTAGGTTGCAAGTATAACAGAAAAACTTGTATATAGTACTCAAAAGCAGGTCTCTGAAATGACACAATATGTGTTATACACAAGGTATTTGGGGTTCTATGACGTCAAAGCATGGCTACCATCAGTGAGAAAATGTGTTGTCCCATGAGCAGAACTGAATTCGTGACCACACAACCTCGAGCTTTCTGCACAGTATCCTGTCCTTTCAAATCCTTGGGAATCTGAATTGAGTAGGTGGGAATTTCTAATGACTGTAGTTGGGGATAGTTAGAAAAAGAGGTTGGGAAACTGGGATTGGAAAGAGAGAAGGGAGGGGAAACTGGGGCATGGCAAGGTCAGAGGTTTCTGCAGAGCAGCTTTAGAAATGACCAAGGAAATGGATGAAAAAAAAAATAACAGTGAATCCTTGGAGCTGCAGTGGGGGTTCTGCAGGGAGGAGGGCACTGAGCCCCGTGGGTCGGGATGGACCTGCGTGCGCAGGTGCTCGGCCAGGCACCACCACACACACACAGCGTGAAAATCTTCACTGGAGGGCGGAGTCATTACCGGGGTGCACGGGGGACACGGCAGACAATATAGCTTACATCCACTTTCCCTAAGGATTTTTCCAGCATCCAAGGGACTTTGTCTTTGGGGCCATGATAGGACCTGGGAGGCAGGAATTGGCAGCTCCAAGTTACAAAATCAGAAAAGCTTCAGACATGTGGAAGGAGAACCAGACACTAAGATGTCTTATTACGCACGCTGTTGGCAGCAAAGCACAAAGGTATCCAAGGATTAAAGTGAAACTGAACCACAGGGAGAAACAGAGAAGATCCCAGAACGCCAAGGATGGTAACTGAAAAATAATTATATAGCACCCATTATTACTAATTTAAAATATATAACATCGTTGAGGATCTATATGGTGTCTGTGCTATTATTTTATAAATATAAATATTTATGAGCGCTTTCAAAATATTACAAATGACATATACATTCTGGTATAAATGTTACACTCTAGATTCATACAACGGACTTGATGTTACATTTAAAACTAGCAGATTTGGAGTTACATACAGAATAATTTTTGCAGACCATTTCCCGGAGCTTGGTCACACAGCTAAGCAAATGCCAAAAACACAGGAAGCTTCTTATTGGTGGCTTTGGCAGCAAACACGTATTTTGTCTATGTATTTATGGCTCATACAAAGATACACTTGTTCATCTGTATAAATGAATTTAAAGTCATCCTTAGGAGATCTTACACTTAAACCTCTTTTCTGTTTTCCTATCTGCTTCTTTGCTATCAAGTCTGCGTGGGAGGGCTACTCAGTGGTTTGTGGTTCCCGTTCTCCGAGTCTCATCGTCCTCCTTAGAGGTGCGAATTTAAAAATAGTTTTGTTTTCCATTCAGGCTAAGAGGCTCTTTTAAGATTCCTGATCTTGAGATTACAGTCTTCATTATCAATGACACTGATGCACATGTGCATGCACACACACACACATACACACACACACACACACACACATTTTAATAAAAACCATAAATGACTTTATATCACCTAATTTTAGCAGTGTGCTTTTAAATATGTTTGTTCCCAGCACAACAGAAAATAACCTCCAAACACACCCAGGTTGATCATTAGAGATGACCCTCTCTGCTGTCTGAGGCTGACAAAGTGAGACAAAACTGAAGATGGGTCAGGGGAAGGAAACCCCAAGGTTCTGTGGATTCACAGAACATTGAAAATGTGGCTTCAGCAGCATCTAAGATAACATTCTACTCAGGGAAGGATGTAATATCTAATTACTCTATAGAGTGATTTCGTAAATTAGTCTTCTGCATGTGTAAACTAAATGGCCTACATGACTTTACTCCAATAGTTAGAGGACAGCAGTAGTAATCCATTACATTATCCTGACACACATGATCTCAGGCACAGAGATAGTTCAACCTAATGTATCTTTACAATCTTAAAGCCAAGGCTAAGTCACTCACCTCTGCTTCATTTCCCCAAAATAAATTTCTAATTCAGCAAACGGAAGAGACCACTATCATAGTAAAGTGAAATCAGCCTTTCTACTGTGATGTTAATAAGCCAATATTTGATAAAAGATGTTAAGAGCTGGATTCCAAGTCTATGGAAATTTTCTCAATGAGTACCCTACTACGTATATTTAACTCAAGTGAAATTACTAAAATAATTAGCTAAAAGGATGGATGGAGGAAAATGAGGTAATCCTAGAGTAGCTTATTTACCTTCTCTAACAGAAATCACCTCTTGGCAAGAGATGCTGCTTTTGGCTCAGCTCACCTGAAAATAATTTCATTTGGAAGTTTTCTTAGCTATTTAATATAATGGGACTAACTCAAAGTTGGTTCTAGAGGACGAAACAAAATAAACATCAATGGGGGATGATGTAGCACAGCCAATCAATGGGCTTCACCCAATTGAGCGCCACCATCACACAGACCAGACCGATGATTTAACCAAATTTCTCATTTCCTAAATACCACTGTTTCCTGAAACACTATTCTAGGAGAAAAGAGAGATCTGGAACCAAGGCCCTCACAGCAATATCTAGGTTGCGTGCCCATGGCATGGCCTGTGGTGAACTGTCTGCCCCCACAGCTGTGTTCACATTCACAGCTCTGGCACACATTATTTATTTAATTAAAATTTTTTTTGGTGAGGAAGATTTCTCCTGAGCTAACTTCTATGCCTATCTTCCTCTATTTTGTATGTGGGTTGCTGCCATAGCATGGCCACTGATGAGTAGGGTAGGTCCGTGCCTGAGAACCGAATCCGGGCCACCGAAGAGGAGAGCAACGAACTTAACCACTAGGCCACGGGGCTGGCCCTGGCACACATTTTAAAGAGACATCTATGGTTCTGGAAGAACAATCTGAAACTTCAGAATACCAACAGAAAAATGAAGCTGCTCTGTCAGTCACGTCATCCTGTGACACTTGCTTGGCCAAGTGACTCTCCTATCCTCCCTACCCCAAGCAAAGTGTTCCTCACACCAGAGTGTGTGGGACAAGATGGTTCCAAGTCACAGGTAAGTTACGTTTTGCTGAAGATTGACACTGAGCTGAGAACTGCTTCCATCTCTTAGCTTTAGGGTTCAGACTAGTTGATAAACAGCATAATATAAGGGTAATGTGAGCAAAGTTGGACAAGTTTTGTTCATCATCAAGTTATCTACACAATGTCCAAATAAGTAAGGTGATCTAGAGGAGTAATTAATGTGTGTGGCCTGGGAGAATAATATACTCCAGCTGAATCACATCTTTCTTTAAAATTTTCCATCCAAAAATTCAACTGAAGAAAGCCTGAGATTCCCTGCTTTTTAGTGTTACCTCAACCTCAATCTCAAACTTACATTGTTTGTTAAAACTATCAAATGGACAATCCCATTGCCATGGTGGAGAAAAAATTGTCTGTGAGGAAAATGAACCACAACTCAGAAAAATAAGTGAAAGCATTTGCAGTGACACAGCGCTGAGAGTTTTTAAAGTTAAAATGATAATATATCTAGAAAATACCGTGAAAATATATATCTCAAAATAGAACTAGGTTTAGTCAGAAGGCTCAGTAAAACAATGACTTAAAAAGCTGACCAATAAACAGGAGAGCTAAAATACCCGTCCCATTTCTGAATCTTCCTCACTTTCCTGCCCTCAGACTCTACCAGTCTGGATGTACTAAAACAGAATAAGCGAAAAGCTGTGAAAAAGTGCTGGTATTTTTCAGGATCTCTTCAAGACAATTTCCATCTTGGTAACTTGACTCCTTTCTCTGATCAAGGCAACTGATGGACTTTAAATGTATTTGGAGCCACAGGTTCAAAGACCTCGTCGTCATCCTCCACTCCTTCTTCTATTGGTTTCATCTTGGCAGAGGCTCGCTGGTGTGGGGACGACACATCTGTCAAAGACAGAAAGGAGAACCACATCACGTACAGCCTGCCCTGATGCTGGTGACAAATAAATGACAAGCAATAGGACATACCGGAGTATATGAGGAAGCCATTTGGTTTAAAACTAACTTGGCCTGACCTTGTTTTTTCCGAAAGACGTGGCCTGTTGAGCATGCATTGTACATCTGCTTTAAATATTTACAATGTCCCAAAGATGAGAATCATGCCCTTAAAAATAGGATGTAGCTTCCCCTCATATGACATTTCCTTAAGGATAAGCATCTTTTTCTAGAAACTAAGGATTAACTACCCACCTGTTGTGTTCACCTTGTGACCACTGACCTGCTGATCATCCACCTGCTGAGTTCCTATCATATGTGATATATGCTCTTTGTTCCAAAATGGTATATAGCCACTCTGTACACCCCACTTCTTTGGAGTGCATCCTTCCTTCATGAAGGTAGTCTCTGGGCTATATGGACCTCAGGGTTGGCTCACAACAAACTCACCCCAATTTTGATTTATAGATTCATTATAGATTATTTGTTTTGACACTGGCATGATATAGCAATTATAAACTCCAACTGGAAAATCAAACTCTCTGGGAATCTAGAGCTGGTACCAGGAATGCAGTTTCCCTTAACATTGTAGTTTCAATTCAGCATTTCAATAAAACGACCAGGTCAAGAAGTAATCCTGTCCTGAGAACAGATGTGGAATGGATTCTACTGTGTGAGCTTGTGTTGCCCTAAAGTCAGTGTAGGACTCAGAATGCATGTTCCTACATTAATATCACACATAGTGATTCGAATCCCTCAAAAGCTGCTTTTTTAGCTCCTTAATTTCCCTAAAGAATAGTTCTATTCTAAAACTATAGAACCTACCACCATCTGTAACACCACCTAAAAGAACAGTTCTTGCCACTACCTGTCCAGCTGCTCCCTGGACTGATATGCAAGAGGGAGAAGGGATGAGGGAGAGAGGAAGAAAAGGGAACAGGGGGAGATGGGAAGAGTCCAGGCACAAAGGAGGGAAGAACCAGGTGGAGGAAATACAATCCCAGTAGCAGCAGGGACAGGAGCATCCCCAGGGCGTGTTAGGATGCCATTATATCAAAGGAACCAAGCGATAAATAATTCATTCATTCAGTCCCTCATTCAATAAGGCATTCACCAAATGCTTATTGAACATCTACCATATAATGGACACCATGCTTGATGTAGAGGAAAATATTGTCTAAAAGTAAGAGTAGAAGTTATCATAAATAGGTGCATGGACTTCTCAAGGTGCCAAGGAGCAGCTCACATGACAGCATAAACATAAACCCCCCTCCACATAGTTTCCACATTCAATGTCAGGATCCATTTTGTCAGGGTCTCCATCTGCTCCACCCGCACCTGTGCCATATTCTTGCTACCCCCTAGCAGGGCGGGGTGGCGTTCAGTCAACCAGCAAACCATGAACTCAGGCTGGGCATAAGATTGATGATGGAAGAACAATGAGTGAAACATGACTCTTCAAATACTTGCTATACAACAAAGGAGAGTAGAGGGATCCTGTTAAGACACGAAGCAGAACAACTACAATAAATTTATCAAGATCAGCTGTTAATCCCTGCCAAGAGTCAGCAGCAGACAGCAGGGCTGGCCAGCCCGGAGAGCACGCTGTAGTCGGCAGGGTGGAGGGGCGGGGGCCAGCAGTATGCCACACAGCCACACGGCACAGGAGAGGCAGCAAGCACAGTGGTCAAGACCAGAGGCTCAGGAAACATTTCCAGGGTTCACATTCCTGCTCTGCTGCTTCCCGGCTGTGTGACCTGCACTCAATTACTAAACCTTTCTAGGCCTCAGTTTCCATACCTGTAGAAAGGAGATATTCACAGGACTGCCTCATGGGGCTACTGGATGATTAAACAAAATAATCACATAATGTGAAGAGCAGTGTTCTAGGCACGTAGAAAAATGTCACTGAATGTCTCTTATTATTAACTGTAGAGTCACTGCCATACTTCTGGGGAAATGCCACTACCAACAGCCACATCTTCTGACATAAAAAGATCATAATTATGTAGGCTGGACGCTGGTATAGCTAACATGCTTGTGGTACATACACAGAAATTGTTCACTTTCAAACACAGTCAATTAAAATACTGAGTTTCTTGAAAAACAACTACTGACATAAACTGTAGAAAATAAGCCTCTATTAAAATGGTCCAAGAACACAATTCTGCCACAGAGCACAGCATGGCAGAATCTCTCAGGCAAGTTCTTTTTATCCTTTTTCATGCAGGTGACATCAAACACACCAAACACAATGTCTACTTCGAATGTCTACGCAAATGCAATGAACACCATCTGTGTGACCTTGGGCAAGTTACTTCACTTTTCTGAGCCTCAACTTCCCTATCTGTAAAATAGGAATAATAATAATACTATCTACTTTATACGGTTGTTAAGAGGATTAAATGACTTAACAGTTGTAAAGTTCTTAGATTGGAGCCTAGGATGTAATAATCACTTTGAATCAATAAAATAAGTTAATTAACATGGTCTTTGGAGGGCAATGGTCTAAATAATTAGAAAACTTGGTAAAATTCATCATCACCCATTGGAATGGCAAATAAAGGAAATGGGACTTGTGTTTGAATAGGAGTTTGCGTTTCTTCATCTAAACTGTCCTGAGTGCAGCAAAATTGTCTAGTTAAAAAAAAAAAAACAATAGCCATGGCTTCCATCAAATTTCTAGCCTCAAGTTATGACAGTCTCATGAAATATTAACTTAGGCTAAGCATTTGCAATCAGAAAAACGCCTTAGAACAAAGAACAAGATGGTACATCTAAGAGCATTAAACCAAATCAATAATGTAGAACATTCAGACATAATTGTTTAACACACATACAGGAACACACCCAGTTTATTCTGACTGGGGAAGTGGGACTAATTGATCTCTAGTTTTTAAGCCTATCTATCAAACCAGGGGTGACATTCTACAGCATCCTGAGGCTGCTATCTACATGGGGGCCAAAAATGTTATCTGACCCTCTCAACTACCTCACCAGTCACTGCATTTTTCCATTGAGAGAATGAAGAGAGGACCCAAAACAAATGGAAATGACCTGGTGAAAACTTTCCAAGAACTTTCAGTTTCTCTGTGAAAGAATTTATTCTGTTCCCACTATATTTGTCTGGGAAAGGAACAGTTGTAGTGGTTACTATATAACGTTAAAAGATAGTAAGACAAGAGTCTTCCAGAGTTCTGGGGAGACTGACATCCAGGGGTCTCCAAGTTGGGTCTCCTTCCCCTTATAGTCCAAGCTCTGGCAAACTCACCATTCCCCAAGTCCAACCCATCCTCTTCCTCTTCTCCTCTTGCTCTTCCCTCCACCTGGAATGGTGTCTCCATTCCCATCCCTATCCACCAAATTCCTATCCATTCATCAAGGTGGACTTCCAACCCCACCTCCTTCATTTGTAGTCTTCCCTAATTCCTTCTGTGGGGTGATTCTGTTCTCCTCTAGATGACTACAGCCTTTACCTGTTCTGCATCCCATGTGGTCACAAGTACTTGCATCTCTCCCTTACTGGAAAACAAGCATCTGGAGGGCAGTCACCACAGCCTCTTCTCTCCTGCAGCCTCTCAGAAGTACCCCCCACCCCCACAGCCAGGTCCTTGATAATTACTTAGCAGATGAAAAAAAATCCCTCCCCTGAAACTCCACAGGGGGCCTCCAGAAAGCTGGTCCTGAGGACATGGGGAAAGGACACGGCCTCACATTTAATCTCTGCCGGGTCAAGCCTCTGCCCTACAGCAGGCAGCACCAGTACTCCTCAAGTGCAGACAGCTCTCGGTTGCAGTAAAACCTCACTATGAAAAGGGGCTGTTATCACTATATTCTGAGTCATGTCCCTGAGGGAAATCACTTTCATATAACTGACTGACTCAACAGTGCTTAGGGCAAGAGTACTGTCCCCTCAAGTCAACATCAATAAGGTTGTCAGCCCCCTCACCTGCTATAAAGTTTTCATCCAATCAGCAGAACGAATCCCTGAGTGACAACAAGGTGCTAGATGCTGGGTTAAATGTTGGGGAAATAAAATTGAATTGGAGCAATCCATCCTCACCACATCCATACTACCATTTCTACTATACACTCAAGAGCTAAAGCAAGGGCCACCCGGACAACCTGAGAAAAAAGGCAGAGTGGAGGCTGCTATGGTGAATGCCCTTCTCACCAGAGTGAACCACCTAGAAACACATTCTGGCAGGAAAAACCAGGTGGCCTTAATTGGATTTTTCTGCTGAAGTTCTTTTCACACGGAGAATACTAGATTTGCTTTCATTTCAGGCTTTGTGGCTGAGCTGGAGCCCACAAGTCCCTCAGGTCCCAGTTCCCACAGCAACAAAGCCTTGTCGCTCTTTCTCGAGCTGGCAGATGCACCACAAGGCAAGAGGGACGCTGCCTGACTTGTAACTGCCAGAAGCTCGCGAGTGCCGGCTCAACGGGGCTCCAGAGTCACCGAGAGCGCCCACTTTGTAACAACCTCAGTTAGCCTGGGCCTCCTGTACCACCGAGGGCCACGTACGACGTTCACCTGGCCTGGCCCGGGAATCGGCCAGAGTCATGGTCAGGAGAAAGGCAGGCTTCGAGGAGCAAGGAGCTCACCTGGCCTAGACCTGGCGTTCTCCAACCTCAGCAGGAACCTGCTGGTTCAGCAGAAAGACTCAGAGGCCATCATTTTCCTGCTAGAAATCATTTCTTTGTCCTCTAGTAAATCCAGACCCAATTTGGAGTGTTAACCAAAAAGAAAAAAAAAAAAAGAGAGAGAGAGAAGATTCTGCTTCAAGGGAACTATCTTACATTTCACAAGCTGAAATTAATAAATTCTTCCTACAATTTGCCTGGTTTTTCATGAATTTTATGCACTGATGCATCATCAGAAATTTGCCCAGAAGGCCCAATACCTCACCTAGATGTGAGAGTGTGAGGAGAGGAGAGAGGAGAAACTGAGCTTATCTTTAGTTGAGTGCTTTTTCAAATCACTTTTGTCCCTCAAGGACATTACAATGAGGGTCACGACTTCTGTATAATGCTTTACTTTTCATTCATTCCAAATTCTAGAGGGGCAAATAATTGCATCTCCATAAATTTTCCAGTACACTGATTTTTATCCTTCTTCTATTAAAACCACTTTTACAGTTGGGAGACAGAAATATTTGACTATATCCTTTGGTATTTGTTATAATCAAGAAGAGATAATTAGCATTTTTTTTTCTTTTTTGGTATTAGTTATGATCACCTTCCAATTGGCTCTGGCTACTAATTAACACAGTTTATTACAAAAGTATGTAAAACAAAGAACCTCAGACTGAACCGCAATTCAGACTCATCAGGTGTGAAATTGTTAAATGGTTATGTCAAGAGTTACTGTTGCTTGGGGGACGTTTCGTATTACACCAGGTGGCAAAAAATCTTCTGCTGAAAAGACTTACACATCCCTTTCAGAGATGTCAGTGCACCGAGAAAGCACAGCTAGCGGAGCAGAAGTGGCTCTGAGCTGTACACCATCTTCACAGTGTGTTCAGGCGGGAAAGAGAGCTGTGGCACAGGCCACAATGCTGAGGGTAAGAAAGAAAAACTCAAACCCCAAAACCCGGGCTTGAACAAATGGAGAAGACAGACGTGGAAGAGCCCTGACCCACACAGTGGACCCCTCCACTCATGCCAGATCACAGGGTGACAACACCGTGGACACCCACAGGGGGACTGGGGTCCGGGAAGCAGAGGCTGTCCTCAGCAGACCTGTTCAGGTAGCGGCGAGTGCTGAATCCTAGTTGAAGAAGACAGGAGCTTGTTATTAAGACCCACTGCGTGTCCTTGAGGGTCGTTGCCTGCAAGTGCAAACTAGCCATGGGCTTCCATGGAGCATGGGCTCAGGCTTCCCCTCAGACCTTAGCCTGTCTTCCTAAAGTCCTCAGTTAAAGACCACAGGAAGCCTTCTTATACATGGACCAGTAACAATCAGTCAAAATTCTTCGCAAAAAATTAGGTAAGAGAAATCCCCCTTGACAGAATTTTGTCCTTATTAAGCTTATTTCTATTTCAGTGTGCTTCTAATTACCTGAGGGCCTGAGGGCCTTTCCTAGCAAGTAAAAGTAAACAGACATATTTGTTGTCCTTAAATCAGAGTGAAGGTCACACCTGTTCCAGAGAATGAATGGGCGACCTCAAGTTTGATCTTCAAATAAGTACAGTACCATAACATGAAGTCCATCAAGTGACTTTTCTCTCTGCTTAAGAAACACACTTTTTAAAAAGGAGCAACATTTTTGAAAATTATCCAATATAATGTAAAAACTTTTTTCCGCTCTCCTCTGTTAACTTTGATGACACTTCCTTCATTCATTTCAAAGCGTTCTTATTTTTATTATGTTTAACCATCTGGCCAACTGCTTTAGCAAGTAATTAAAAATCTTACAGAGGTTTAGAATTTTAATTAGATTATATAATTTTTGATGAATGGGGATGAGGAAGAATTTAATGGCTTCTGTGCTAGAAAGGATTATCATCCTTTTGCCTGCCTTTGCCTATTTGTATCACAAGATTTTTTTTTTATTGAGGTCATAAGATGTTTTTTTAATTGAGTTTGGATTGAAGCTTTCTGAACAATAATGCTGAAGGGCAGGTACGGCCTTTGAACTTAATTTCCATTAGAGCACCAGCATTGAGGAACTCTAGCAAAGAAGTGTACAAATCAGGGCAAATGGGAGATTGGAGGAGGTTAGCGGCTCCTGTCAGGAGGTTTTCTCTGGCCCAATGAGTCATTCTCAGATCCATCCCTGACTACTCAGATGGGTGGTCAGGGCCCTGAACTGCACAGCAACAGGCGTGAGCAGCTAAGGAACAGTGAAAGTCCCATAGCCCCTTCCTGCCCACAAAGAGAAAGCTGTAGGGTCATGGAGATGGTGGAGAAACTCAGGAGAACAGGGAAGACAGTTCTAGAATGGCAGCTGCACAACAGACCCAGAGAATCAGCAGTCTGCGATGAGGTAGGAGAATGGGAGGCTCTATAAGAAAGGTCTCTGAGAAAAAGAGGACATGGAGTTAATGGACTGAGAGAGTGGGGATATAAGACAAAAACTTCAAGGATACGAAAAAGAAAGGCAACGAGAAATACCCATAAAAACAAAAAGGAGTATGAAAAGGCATGGTTCCAATATGAAACAAGCACTCAGAGACTTTAAGAAGAAAATGGATTTCACCTTAAAAAATGGGTAAGAAGCTAGAAGATACTAGGAATATGGTGAATAAGATGGCCCCAAAAGCAAGGCAATAAAAAAACTTTAGGGAAAAAAGGAGGGGCAAAGTGTGAAGTAAACTGTGGCATGATTTTTATGCTATCTACAAAAGGAGAATCCATTTGAACTTGATATTAGGAACAGACTCCTTTGAACAGAATAGAAATCATGAAATCATTGGAACCAAAAAGAAAGAAACGTAGTCATAGCCTACTATTTGATTCTGAATAAAGCAAAATAGTGTCAACCTTGTTTATTTACTTTAGACTTTGCAAAACAACCCATACATAAAGCAAGGAAGACCAAATTGCAGTTACCAAAGAGAACAGAGTATTTAATACTACTGAACTGTACACTTAAAAATGGTGAAGATGGTAAGCTTTGTTATATGTATTTTACTACAAAAAAATTTTAAAAAAGAGAGAACAGAATGTATATGTTATCAGCCTTGATTGTTTAAAAATTAAAGAAGAGACCCACAACAGTTTGAAGGTGGAAGGGGGAAAGAATAAGAAAGGATGGGATGATAATGTCCTCACCTTTAAAAATGCTTCAGAGAGAAAAAGAAATGGAGGTTTAAGTGTATTATTTACTGTTACACAGGTAAACAATAAAAGAATAAAAACTAGTGCTATCATCACACTGAGCAGAAGGAGGAAGGGAAGTTAAAAGTCAGCTAAGTTAGGCTAGTAGATAAAGGTTAAGTGGATAAATCAATAAATAACAGCACATTATTTAGCATTTTGGATAAAAAATTGTGCCAATGTGATTGCTCCTAGGGAATAATTAGGTTGGAGGGGGTCAGTTCTTTTCACTGAAAGATTCTTCCTTTTTTGCTATTTCATATTATGTGTGTATATTAACTTGATAATTTTTGATTATAAGATTGAAATGTGTAACTGTATAAAATTCCTTTACAGATGAGAAAACGCTGTGTGAGGATAGAGGCCATCTAATGGATTGATTGGTGAGGGCGGGGGTTCTGGAGACGGAGAGCACAGCCCCTACGGCTGGGAGACCAAGGACCCAGAGGAGATCAATGTCATATTCCTCAACCTTAAAAGGGTTGAAAATGCAACACTGACCTCATTGGGTGGTTGAGGAGATTAAATGAGAACACGTATGAAAGTGGTCAGGATGCATCAACTGCTACAGCAGTGGCTGAACACCCCAAACGAGTTTATGCTCACACATGGATATGAATATTTGCGAGGTAAAACGCAAAGCAAGAACTTACACAAATTCAACACTTATCTCAAGGCTAGTCAAGTGGCCTTGACCTGGTGATTTAACCACTCTAAACTGTAGTCTACTCATCTACAAAGTGGGGGCGCTGCTTTTCACTAACCATCTTGGAGGGGCTGAGAACTGCTCATGGGCTCTTCCTCCATATTCCTGATTCCTGATCACATCTCCCTCCTACCCCTCTGTATAAGTCACTAAAGCTTGTTGTTTATAAGTCTATGGCTGTTCACAGGGGGAATGAAATACAAATTGAGCTGAACAGATTATTTCATGAGACTAGTTTTGAAACTAAGAATGCAGTATTGGCTTTTTGTATCTTTCCAGGTAAATACACGCAAGAGTTGAGAGAAACTCATTATGTTAGGTATGTTGCTAGTCTTTGCAGACAACAATACTTACTACATGCCAGCTAACTTGACTTTAAGCATATTTGTGTAACTAGGTCATACAAAATTAGTAGATTGTCCGGAGCACCATCTTGACATGAATAACAAAAAAAACTTGAAAAGATTTTTTGTCAGTGAGAAATGTCTCTCTAAATATTTCATAGTATCTTTAAAGAAATCATAAATTTTAATTATAATTTCTGAAAAAATACATGGTTTAAACTAACAAAATCTTTCAAAGATGAGTTCCAACTGGCTGCATTGCCTATATTGCCTCAGGATTTAAAAAACAAACAAACAAACCAAACAATAGGTTATCCAACCCCAATTAACTAAGATAAAGTTCTGCAACTTTCAAGGAAACACATCTTCCTGTTGCCATGACAATGCCTCTGCTGGCACCACTTATTGGTGACGGAACTGCCAAGTACAATCAATCTGTGTGTGTGTGTCTGTGTGTGTATGTGTGCTATACATTACATGTAGGGAACTAAACCTCATAAGGAAGAGAAGACAAGAAGATGACAAGTTACCCTGAGGAGCACCTTGATCCGGGAGCAGAGAGAAGAAAGCTTACATCCACATGAGGGCATTACTTCCTTCTCACACGTCCCAGGCATCCTACCTCACAATCATACTTCCAAACAGGAAACTCAAGTAAACGAAGCAACAGGAAAGGGAAAAAGAGTTCAATTAATTGGATTACATGCTACTGAATAAGCAGATAGGAAGCAATTTTTCTCAGGCTATCTCATTACTTCCCTTTCTGGCCTTTAAATGATAATTTGAAGTGGAATACAGAATCTGTGTGGTAAAGATCTGGCTCTGGATTTAGCATCATGTGACATGTGTAAAAACGGAGCATGGCTAACAGAGCGGTGTAGGTCCGCGCCTGGAACTGAACCCAGGCCGCTGAAGTAGAGTGCACTGAACTGAACTACTAGGCCACTTGGGCTGGCCCTTTCCTTTTCTTTTTAAAACACACAGGCAATGTGGTCTAACAGCATGGGCTTTGGAATCAGACAAGATACCTAGGTTTGTAACCCAGCACCTCCCCTGTGAAAGTGGAACAAGTGAACAAGCATCTCATATTCCCCATTTCCTCATCTGTATAATGGAATAATACTCACTGTGGTAGATTGTGTTATTATCAAGATACCTGCTTTCCCTCCCTCACCAGGCCCTTCCTGCACAGCCCCTGCAAGACTGAGGATCCATCCACTAACGGTGGTTCTGGCCAAGTGACCTCTGGTCCAAGAAACATGAGTGGAAGTGGCATGTGCCACTTATAAATGAGAGCTTTAATAGCCATCAATAACTCTGCCACCACTGTCTTCCCTCTGCCATGAGAATGGCAGAGACCCAGGCGGCAGCTGCTCCTCTGGTGTCCTAGAGTGAGGAGGACACTCCTGGAGCAGCACCGTTGTGCACATGAGCAAGAAGGCAGCCTCTTTGTCACAGCCAGAGATTTGGGGGACAGTCTGTCAGTGCTGCAATGTCTAGCAAAGCTAATACATCCCTCTCTGAAGGATTAGAGTGGAAATTAAATGTGATTATGTATGGAGTACCTGTAAAAATAATAGCTGCTATTGTCAATAAATGTTGTTCCCTTCTCTCCACTAGCATTCATGAAGCTGATACCACTGCCGAGAGCAGCCACCACGGTTGCCCCCACGGGCACATCAGAAACCCGAATAATAAGAGCTTAGTCACTTGTTTTAGGAACCTAACATTGATGAAGGCCTACCATGTGCTCAAAATGTGATAAATTTTGTTATTTCAGCCTGACAGTCCTAAGAGATTAGTTTTGTATTCTCTGTTTTACAGGGAATGTAATCTGTAACATGAAAAAGTAGATGGTATATTGATGGATCTGGCAAAAGAAAAACAAAAACAGACTTCTATAGTTCTGAGCTAAAACCTAAGCCAGAGAAACAAGAACTAACCAGCTTTTAATGAATTACATGCTGGGGTGAATAAAATAACTCATAATTATCATATATCAGTGTATATCATATATCATATACACATATATCATACATATATCATGTATCAGTGTTGTGCTCAGGTACTAACGTCTTTCATTAAACCGCAGGAGTGAAGCCGAGAAACTCAGAATGAGGATGGTCAAAGGAAGCAGGTGTGAACACGGATCTGTTGTGCAATTCACACACACATGCTCAAAACTACGCACACACCTGTAGCGATATGCATTTGGATCATATGTAAGAGTCTGCATAACAAACCTGAGGCTAAAATAATCAAACAACGTAAGCATATTGTACACATTTTCAGTGCAGCGAAGTCCAACTAGACACGGGAACTGAGAAGTAAAAATGCGACCCTGCACTCAAGGGCAGCACACTTCTGTACAAACACTGAAGTTTTAATTATCCATGCAGGGAACGGCTGTTTGGATTAAACTCACGATTCACTATAAAAGGGAAGGAAACAGGCCAGGAGTCGTGGCCAGAACCAGGTTTGTGCCGAGATACGACAGCGCATGTCAGATTAGAAAGGTCCCATGACTTTAATAATTACTAGAGGAAGATTTGCAACCCAACACTGTACGCACAACATGTGTGGTAAATCCAGTGAACAGCTGGAAATACACGTGTCTGGAGGCAAGTACAGAACAAATGTTAATCTTGAAAACATGTTTTAATTCTATTGAAACAACACACTCCAGATAAGCTTTTTTTCCCTAAAATGCTATTTTATCCCCAAAAGATTTAGATTATACAATAAAATACTACAGAAAACCAAAACTGACTTTAAGAAAATGATCATATTATACGCTGCTTGTTCTCAGTGCTTCCTAAGCCAAGAGTGTAGAACTAAAAAAAATAATAAAAACTACAAAAATAAGCTATTCTATAGGAAAAAGAATTCGCATGTAATATTTAACTGTAATTCCCCTTCTGCTGACCTTTCTTAGTATAGTAATCACTATTCATGTAATTAAGATGGCATTTTCTTGAAAAGAAGCATTTTCAAATGGACTGTTTCAGCAAGGCAGATGATACATTTGATATGCTACTAGATTGGAGAGTTTGGTCAATCTCAGCACTTTCAAAAGTTATTTTGGAATAAAATACAGCCATTTCCAATTTCTCATTTGTGTTGTTCCTGAAATCTCCTTTAGGTCACATTTCTATGTCACAGACTTTAAGCTTTGGAATTTTACAGCGATAATACGGCCTTGTCAAATTCAAGCCTCTCCTGCCTATGCAATACTGAAAATCCTTAATCCAATTTATCTAAAGCATCCAAAGTTACAATCATTTACATAAACATTTAGGATTGTTCAATGGGTACCTGCATTAAAAGTTACTTTGGAGTGATAACACAAGTGGAAATATTAATAGTTTTTAGTTTATGCAAGGGGAGAATTTGTCTGCCTTTTTGCTTTTCACATGAATTTGTTCAAAGTTCCTATACTATCATTCTTGGAATAATTCTTAAAATAATTTTAAGCATTAATTTTAAGCATTTAATTTAAAATTTAATTTAATTTCAATCTCATTTTACTTACTAATCTTCAACATCTGTGACATTAGTGTTACTTAAAATGTTCTAAAACAATCTAAACTATAGAAGAATCTTGGAAAACATGTCTTGGTGGGTATGTGAATGAGGTATCTCACAGGGATGTTGAGTGGTTTCCTTCATCTTCTGGAATATTCCATTACCCGATCACCTGTTAACTCTTGGTGCTCACACTGAGATAACCAGCCAGCAGTAAAACATCCAGCAGTTGTTTCCTACTATTTTTAACACATTGCTGGGTCTAGGCTTTCACTGGAACTAAAATCATGAAAACAACAAAGCCAAATATCCAGCAGACCATATGGACTCTTCCACCCTATGCCAGTGAACCAGTATACAAGAAAAGTAGACAGCAAAACAAGGTGAACATTTCTGAAATAGAACTAAGAGTTCTGAAGTTGGATTTTAGGTAATGTGCAATATGGGGAAAAAAAAGCCAGGAAAATTTTCATTATTTTTATCATTACCTTTAGGTTGCCAAATAGTTACTTACACAGTTGTTTTTCTGATCAAAATTGTCACCTGCCTATTTCTAGTGACACTCATCAGAATCCCCAAGTATTATCAGTTTAACTTACGAAGAGAGGACACGCTGGAGGTGCTCCGAAGAAATTGGTGTAAGCCGTCCTCGCTGTCACTGGAGCTGGCTATGCTGTTCCTCATTTCCAGCATGGAGATCTGCGTGCAGAGGCTGAGCTGGTGTTCCAACTTTTTGGCCTTCTACAAAGCAAAGTTTTAAGATTTTTGAGAATCTATGGGACTTAGATCATATATTCCCTGTAAGCAGCATTTACTTTTCCCTGAAATCAAAGACTACCCAATACCTAGTAAGTGCCCAATTAAATGTGAGCTATAATTTTTATTATAAGCTATTACTAAAATACATTATAAAAAATTTAATATACTCAATAGCCTATTTATCGATCTGAAAAAAAATAAGCACCAACTGAATTTGATAAACAGCCTAGACACATGACTTTAAGGGAGCACCCACCCATACTCATAGTCCCTGGAGAATAGTACTTATCACAGAAACAGTGTTTTGTGAGTTCTCTTCTGCAATCATTTTACTTTCCTTTTTTTGGTAAGGAAGATTGGCCCTAACATCTGTGCCAATCTTCCTCTATTTTGTATGTGGGCTGCTGCCACAGCACGGCCTCCAACTAGTGGTGTAGGTCCATGACTGGGAACCAAACCCAGGCCACCAAAGCAAAGTGCACCGAATTTAACCATGAGTCCACGGAGCCAGCCCTGTTTTAATTTCCTTTTAAGAAAATGTGGAGAAATGAAGACCAAACTACAAATTGTTGAAGATCCATACAGCTGTAAAATTCCTAAATGAATTGTTGCAGGCTTCCGTCCCAGCCCTCTCTTATCACTTATGGGCTTTCTGGGAGGGGGCCTGACCAGGAGGACGTGCAAGACTGGAAGACACCAGGGTAAAAATGCCAACTTCCTGCTCACTGGGGTTTGTCAGTCAGCAGCCTCCCACTGCCCTGCCTTCCCTGGCCTCCTCCACCTCCTACCCCCTCCCACTCCCTCACCATCTTCCTTAGATTGCTTAAAAGACTCTTTATGGAAAGGACAGACCTTATCACCGCAAATAGAGGTCCCTGACATTTAGAAACACTTCACTAGGTCATGGCAAATATAATAATTACAAAATATTTCCTCACTCTTCAGAAATGATTTCCTGAAGGGTCTCTAAATTACAAGCATTCCCACTTCACTTAACATATGAGTAATTAATGAAAATTCAGGAAAATATATATTGCATGAAGTGAGGTAATACCTCACTATACATATTTATTTAACAAAATAAACACACTCAGAAAAATGCTTACTTTATCATTTAAGGTGGGATCATTCAATGAGTACAGCTTATTTGTAATGTCTTTTCCTATAAGATATCTAAATATTTCATACAGGAAAGGTTCTGACTCCAGAAAGTAAGTTAATCTTTCTCTTGACCAGCATAAAAATCTGCAGTTATCATCTGCAATAATGGTGACCTGCCAAAGAAACATAGAAAGAAAAAAGCATATCTATGTAAATGAAATATGACTGTAGTAATTTGAGGGAAGGGAGGAGTAGAGTAATTTAGTGGATATTATTATAGACATGATTTGTCATATTAGTTAAACTAAAATAAGACCCAATACACACAAGCTTCCATAACGAAATATAAAATTACATTTAAAAACAACCTTCAGACTAAATAAAAGCACATTCTCCAAGTTCTGTTGTTCTGTTTTGCGAGGCGTGGTGACAGAAGAATGGCCACTGTGTTAACACCACTGCTGTAAAGTGCACTAGGCTGATGTTCCCATTGGATGTAGAGTTTATGGATAAATATTTCTTCACACTCTAATAATTACACCAGAGGTTTAAGAATACAACTTTAAGCAAAGGAACTGAGGTAAGTTTCAGGAGGCAAGTTACAGATGAAAGAACTTCTGCCCAGCCGACTCTGCAAACACACACTAGAGAATGAGGAGACGGACGCATGTGAATTGGTTTTAGGGCCCAGGCTGTTACTGACGAACGTGGCTAGTGAGGGTCCTTCTGTCATAGGTATTTCTTGAGTGTGACTTTTCAAGGCTAGCTCCAGGGTAGCCCCCTGGCGACACTCACAGAGATCCCTTTAGCTCAGAACTGGGAAACCATACCCTTTCCTCACATATTGTTACATGGAAAGCGGGAAAGCATTGTAATCACACTAAATCCTTTCTCCAGAGTGAGGGCCATGCCCACACTCACAGCTCAGCATCAGGAAGTCCTTCCTCACACACGGGTCCCCTCCCATCACTTAGGACCCCTCCTCTGAGCTTCATGAGGCACGCATATTACTAAATCCCAAATTCATCTAATCTGTTGACAGATCTGTCCCTCCTGAGCACTCTGAGAGCAGGGACAGTGCATCCTCACGTCTGAATGCCCAGCTTCCAACACAGAGTGGTGCTCAGTGCGTATTTATTATATGAAGGAATTAACAAAAGAACACAAATACTGTTGAAGGCAGAAATCATTTTTACTTCCTCAACATTAAACCCAACGCCTGTCCAAGTAGGAGATCAATCAATGTTTTTAAAATAAAAGTAGGAATCTTTAAAATGTTTCTTAAATTGACACTAAGTCATATCTGAGCCTCAGAGCAAATATTTCTAAAGGAGCTCTTTCCTCTTGGCTAGGCACAAAATTAAATGTATTTCAGATGACAAGGGAGTATTTATGTCTACCAGGAGAGAAAATGGAAAACCCAGCTTCTTTCCTTACGTCAACAGCTGAAATCTCATCTTCAGCAAATTAGAGGGTTTGGCTACTTTAAAAAGTGGGTCAATATTCCTAGAAAAAAGTTTGCACTTATTTATTAGATTAAAAGTAGGAATCTCCAAAACCAAACACAGTTGGATTTAAGAAGTGTATCAGCAGCTCTATGACTCAATAAAACACTAAATTTCATTCATTCTTGCAACACACATTATGCCAGACACCAATCAAGGCACTGGGGTTACAGTGGTGAACTAGGAAGGCAAGATCCTTGCCCTGTGAAGCTTACATTCTAGTGAGGAAGCTGATAATAAATAAATAAATAAATAAATATGACACCCTCAGGTGGCAATATGAGTTTTGACAAATACAGAACAGGGGAAAGTGGTAGAGAATGACTAGGGAATGACAGTAGCACATAATGCCACTCACTTTATACATGTATTTTACTTTTAAACATTTAGGTGCCTTTACATCTACCTCTGAGAGGATCCTCAAAATCGCCTTTAAGATAAGACAGGTAACATTCTTCCCATTTTTTCAGATGCCAAATGAGAAGCACCAAAAAAACTTATTCATGAACACATGTTAATTAGTGGTGGAGTGAGCACTTCTGACTTCCAGCCCAGACATATTTTCCCACCAGGCCAAATCCTACACAATGTGTTCAATATTCATCAAGACCATCACATAGAAAGTAACCTGGCCAAGTGACCACAAGGTTGGCTCACCATCAAGAGTTCCACACGCAAAGAACACCTGAACACAAAGTAATGAAGTCTACATTCTAGTGGAGGAATCTGATAATGAGTAAAGATGTACAACAAAAAAAGACAAGATTCATTGGAAAAGAAGTATATGGTCGAGCCAGTTCTGAGGAGTTCCTAGAAACAGTCGGAGATGGGTAAGTAAATACAAGGCAACTAAAGAATATTCTACAGGAGTAATTAGAGAAAGGTGTGCACTGAGTACTCATGGTGGCCCAGCCATGCACCCAAGCACTGAAGAAAGGGTTAGGACAGTTGAGGTTCTTTCATTTTGGAAAGATATCATCCATGACTTTGGAAAATATAATTCACGTGCAATGGGGGAAAAAGTTAAAAGAGGAGTTGGAAACCATCCAGGAGAAGAAAAAGAAATTGAACCTGGGTGAT
The DNA here is from genome assembly GCA_031878705.1 of Tapirus indicus. Classification (NCBI taxonomy): domain Eukaryota; kingdom Metazoa; phylum Chordata; class Mammalia; order Perissodactyla; family Tapiridae; genus Tapirus; species Tapirus indicus. The sequence continues at coordinate 28,354,252 of CM062933.1, forward strand.
GTATAATGCATTTAACTTCTCTTCAACCATTTGAATAACCTTAAGTTTCCACTGAGGCAATGATACTTTTAATATGATACTATAATTTGCTTGGCAAATCCATTTCTTATTGATGGTTGAAAAATACTTTAAACCTGTTTAAGTTATTATTAAATTTAAGTTTAGTAACAGTATTCATATAATAAGCTACACCTGCAGTACGTATGAATAACCTACAGGTCCATACGAGCAGGTGTTTAGTTGGAAGTGGGTAGGTAGCATATTGACCAAGGTCACTTTACTTGATAGCTAATGTTTCATTTCTGCCAAATAGACAGTTTTATTTAATGATTTCCTGTCACAACAGTAAAGTAAAACATACACATATGTTTTTTTTTTGGTGAGGAAGATTGGCCCTGAGCTAACATCTGTTGCCAAGCTTCCTTTTTTTTTTTTCTGCTGAGGGAGACTGGCTCTGAGCTAACATCTGTGCCCATCTTCCTCTATTTTGTATGTGGAACGCTGCCACAGCATGGCTTGATGAGCAGTGCATCAGTCTGCGCCCGGGATTTGAACCTCCAAACCCCGGGCAGCTGAAGTGGAGCATGCAAACTTAACCACTATGCCACCAGGCCGGATCCAAGTAAAACATAATTTTAATGAGGAATTTTTATTAAGCAATATAGGAATTTTTAATGCTTCTGTAAAATAAATTTGCTTGTTAAGTTATCAGGGTACCTCAGCAGTGCCACGGTTGAGTTCTTGTGAAGAATTTTACTGAAGAAATAAAAGCAAGCATGGCAATAAAAGACACAAAAGGATTTTTTTCAGGTTGAGAACTAGACTAAGGGTTTGTAACTGGGTTTGCCGTGATTACCTCAAGGCACTGGATCAGTCCCTCACTTCAGATTCCAAACCAGTTCTACAGCCTCACAGATGAGAGGACATTACACAAGAACGAGGGTGTCTGAGGGAACTGCCGAATGTGCTACCATCAGAAACAGCAGTCTGCCAACATGACCGGTCGGCTGTCCTCAGGGGAGAATTTATTCTTCGTGTATCGTATAACATTTCACACACCAGGAACGTGAAAATGTCCTAGAAGTGGTCTATTCAACTGATGCTCACTGAGTTCTCATAAGCACCAAAACACAGCAGAACCAACACTGGCAGACGAAATTGCTTCGCAGCTTAACCAAAAGATTTACTTACTGCTGAGATAAGGTTTTATTTAAATACCGGTTAAAACTTAGTGTTCATTATTTCACAAGAGCTTGGACATCTGCCTCTAAGACATTCTTCTTCCCTTAAAGTCAATAAAGCTTTGATTTTCAGGCTTTCCAACCCAGGACATGCTATCGACTATGGGAAGGCAACAGTGGGAGACAGAATACAAAAAAAAACCATGTAAATAGTGAAGCTCACTTGATATAAAACAAGGGCACAAAGAAGAGGAAACCAAACACAAAAGACAACTTCCACCTTTTGTAGTAATGATACTCAAGATTCTACCAACAGTTCTAAGTAGCAACTTTGGTCTGTAAGTACCAAAATGACCATAAGCACCAAGGGAGCACCTGGAAGTTCAGAATCTGTTTTCTGTCTCTATGCCTGTCATTGTAATGACCACATGTACCTGAATTGTGTGCAATCTCAGGGGACAGTCAGTGAGTCCACTTCCTTTTCTTTCCTCCTTTTACCCGATTGTCTAATTCACTAGCACCCCTGTGGAAGAATGAATTTAAAGAAATAAAAAATTCAAAGGAAGTAGCTCCTTGTCAGAACACTTGCAACTGTTCAGAGATAGAAAAGAATGAGATTAGCAGGTGAAAAGTGTGTGGGTGTAGAAGTCTGACCACTACTGACAATTTCAAGTGTCCTCTGCCACGGGCACAGGTAGTGAGAAGTTGGCTCTGGGAGCACACAACATTTTTCATTTGGAAACTTGCTTCGGAAAGAGGCAATAGACTCCTACACAGATGTGCAACAGCTATTTTTACTCTTGAGTATCTGCCAATAGGAACATTTTGTAAACAATCAAAACAGAATCTTTCCCAAGGGCTTACTCTGATGGAGTCTGCTCCAATTGTAAAGGACACAGGTTGGACAATACTAGAGTAGTTTGTATCCAGTGGCCAATCAGGAAATGCCACATAAGACTCTACACAGAGAAAAGCTGACTGGTATTTGGAAAGGCTGAATAGACATCCTTCACCCAGCTATGGTACCTTGATTTTGGTTATGTTTTAGAAACTTCATAGCAATTATCAGGAACATTTCTCAACTACCAAATCCCAACCCCCAGTCCTCAAGAAGAAAGAGAACTGTAGCTAGTGGTAGGAATTCCTTTTTTGTTAACTTAATTATAAATACAGTCATGCATCGCTTAACGACGGGGATACATTCTGAGAAATGTGTTGTTTGGCGATTTTGTTGTGTGAACATCAAGGAGTGTACTCACGCAAACCTAGATGGTCTAGCCTACTACACACCTAGGATATACGGCACTAATCTTACGAGACCACTGTTGCACATGCATCCGTTGTTGACCGAAACACTGTTATGCAGCACATGACTATATAAGACAATCTGAAGTCCAGTGGAAAAGATAGTACATGTTATATCCCTGGCCTCTCAGGGGCCCTTGCTTCTGGAAACAAAGAAGGTTCAGTTTCCATCCTCTCCCCAAATCCCAGTCTCTTCAGGATTATATGAGACTGAGCTATTGTGTAAAACCACTCGCTACTCTACACAAAGAAATGGATACAACTGAGAAAAGCTGGGCTTTAAAAAAAGAAATTGTAAGGAGGTCAGAGGAAAGGAGAGAGGAAAGAAGTGGTCTTGCACTAGTCTATAGATGGTGGTGATTAAAGATACGGTAAGAAGATAAACCTCAGTGCACAGCTGACCCTCACAAACACAAGGTGAGAGTGTAAAGTACAGGAGCCAGGATACAGCATTCACTTTCTCCTTCTGTGTCTTAAGCTCAGCCCACTGGGGAACAGCACTGTACCCAGTTAGTGGACTTAGTGAGACCGTCTAGTAAGTATACATAACAAGTACATTTAACAAGTCGTGCAGTTCCTCAGGCAGGTTACTCAGGCGGGGTGGGAGCAGGGCAGGGCTGAGACCTTTGTAAATAAACTAACTAAATTCTGTGTCTGTAAATCTTCCCTTTATCTCCGTGCGGCATCCCAAATCATAAAGCATCTCAAAATGAGACTGAAAAATAAGATCTGTCATCAAGAAACACTGACTTTTTTTCCTCCCTCGGGTGAAACATCCCCTTCTATTTCATTTCCTACCTACACAGATTTACCTTCTTGCTCATAAGCAACTCTGTTCAACTAGAGGCTGAGATTAAAGGAAATTCTCACCCATTTTCTTGGTGACTTTCCTACTAATAACGAGGGGAATGAGATAAGAGGACTGGATACTTACAGAAAGAATCCCAACAAACTGCCATTAACTGAGTAATCTTTTTTAAGATACAAAAAGAATCATGTTGAGTGGTCCACGTTCAAATTATTATAACTATGAAAACCTTCATTCTTTGCCGTTAAACATATTCATTACATACAAGAGAGTAAAGTGGTTAGATTTTTTCATAAGGATTAACTAAAGAAGTTCTTTAGGGCAAAGCGTTTTCTGTTTTCCCAATAAAAGTAACCAATTACATGTTTTAAGAACACTGATTATTCACGACTGACATTTTCTTTTTTTCTCATAATAAAAGCATTAGATGTTTTCAACGGGAAAACTAAAAGTTCAAATAAGCAAAGTGGAAGATAACAAAAAACAATCAAACTCACAACCCAGAGATAACAGTGTTAACACTATGGCCAAACGAGCATATATCTTTCTAGACCTCTTTTGTGCACATACATGCACTATTTTAAGTTTTACAAAAAGGGGATCACACTATATATACCATACAGTAATCTCTTTTTTTTCAATAAATCATGACCACTTTTCTATTAATATCCTTTGGCTTTTGAATGAGACTGAACTAGTTTTAATCTTAAAAATCATGCCAGAACATACCTGGAATTTTTCACCTTTGTGCATCTGAGTTGATCTAAATTCAGGAGAATCTATAAAGGCACAGGGGTAAATGTTATGCAGAAAATGTCCTCGATAGGAGACCTTCATTCTGACAACAGAAATTAATGTTAATAAAAACATAATATTTCACAAATAACATGACAATCCTTAAAATCTCCATAATCTTTTGGATTTGCATTTTGCACTCAAGTTTGAAAGACTCCACAGATGACTGACATAATTAAAAGCACTTCCTGAAGCAGAAATATTTACTTCAAAATAAATTTCACCAACAACCAGAAAAAAAAAGACAGCGTCCTGTATTGAACCACACATGTGCCTTCGATGGTTGTCATTGCTCTTACAGCTGGAGTGACCATATAATTTATTACTCAAACTCAGACACTTTTGAGAGAGAAAGGGGTGGTATTAGTAACTATGCCAGAACAATACACACTGGCTCTCTCTCCAGAAGGCTGATATTTCTAGAAGTTGTATTTTCGTAATATTCAAAAACTAAATCACCTCTGAAACATGCATAAGCTTCTTGAATTTTAATGCCTAATTTAAACCCACTTCAGTGTTGACTCATGACTTTTAAACAAAAGATTAACAATATTAACAATTGAAAATCCTGATGTCCACAAGATTCAGCAAATCCTATGTAACTTTAACGTGTTGCTCTACGGCATTCTAAAGTGCTGGTAAAATGAAATTTCATCAGCGACAAACTGTGACGGCTTCCTCCGTTAGTTAGCAACACTCCCTTCCACTCATTTCCTACCCAGAGGCCATGATAACACTCAAGGCAAACCGGGAATTTCAATTTCCACAGAGTACTTACTTTCCCTTCAGGAGAATACTCAGACGGTCGTCAACTGAGGTTTTATCCTCTGCAGCATAAGTCTGGCCCTTTTTCAAGGTTTGGATCATGCAGAACTGTCCAGTTAATCTTCTGAACAAATCTGGAGGCACACGGAGTGGTTCAAACAACCGCCGATAGATGCCATTGAGTTCCTTTTCAATCTTCACCTGAAATGTGGCAATGACATGATGCTGTGCTAATGCAGCAACACCGAACCATTGGCTTCCGTGGTCTCAATACAGTTTTGAGAATAAACAAATGGTATCTCACACAGGGAGTAAGTGGTGATCTAAGTTTACACGCTAAAAGGGCACTTTTGCAGTTAAACTGAACTCTGAGAGCATATGGGGAAGATTTGCACTACTGATCACATCTCTTCCTCTGAGCCATAAAGCAACTGTGGAGGTTTTGAATGTTGTCACAACATTCACCTTCTCAATCTTAGCATTTTCTATAAATAACACAAAACCTTTTCGTTTTTAGAACACTTCTGTTTCACAGAAAGAAATTATACTAACTTTGAAATATTATAGCAAGAAAATAAACACAGGAATCAATGTGGAAACAAATTCATAAAAACACATACATTAACCTTTTTATCTACATGTAATTATTATGTATTTATTTATTCTTTTGGTGAGAGAGATTGGCCATGAGCTAACATCTATTGCCAATCTTCCTCTCTTTGCTGAGGAAGATTGGCCCTGAGCTAACATCTGTGTCCATCTTCCTGTATTTTCTATATGGGATGCCGCCACAGCATGGCTTGATGAGTGGTGCGTAGGTTTGTGCCTGGGATCCGAACCTGTGATCCCCGGGCCACCAAAGCAGAGCACGCGAACTTAACCACTACACCACTGGGCCAGCCCATGAAAACAAACATCCATGGCTGCAAACATTGCTTCTCATTTTTATCCTGAAGCAAGTGAAGAGTATAAAAGGGTTTCAGTGCAGCAATTTCAACCTAAGCTAAAATGAACTCTGTAGAACGAAGAACCCCCTAACAAGTAAAGCTGGCTACTGGAAGAAGAGAAAAGCAAATTGTCCCCACTGTCAGACTATCCAAAGCCCAGGCCACAGCCCACCTGTGGGCCCAGCACCACTCTGGGAAAACTGTACTGCATGTGAATGAACACTGGGGCTCAAATGATCATCCATCCCAATGAAATCTATGGCAGCTACGCTATGTAGTTTATAGACCCAGATTATGAGAGCTGCTCAGATGTCACTGCAGCATCTGCAATGCTCTTGTCCTGCTGTTTCATTCTAATGAAGAATCAGCATTTATACTTTTCACAAAAGTAGGCTGATAATCCGAGAAAAAACCAAAAGCACAGATACTAAGTGATATACTTACTCAGTGCAACCATCACATCAGCAACTTCTGAACCTTTTGTTCAGAACTTGGGGTTCCAGCAAGTTCTGATATTCTGAAACCGTAACCCTCATTATTACTATCTACCTCCTCCACTCCAGAGCTCTAGTAATGAGTGTTTAAAATTATTCACAAATACGTCTTATTTCCAGCATGCACTAGCCAATGTGGCACAGTAATGAACATACGAACTGAAAAATCTACCGACTCATTTTCATAATCTGCTCATCCTGCAAGACTTAGCTCAAGTTCCAATTCCTTCATGAAGCCTTCTTAAGTCTTTTCTTTGAAAGCATCCACTCATTAAATGTTTTTTTGAGCACCTATGATGTGTCAATCATGGTTCACAGGAACAGGGAACCAACAGTAAGTGTGGCAAATGATATTGTTCCCAATGATTTGCTGCTCCCACCCCTTGTAAAAGGATTGTACATCCCCTTACCCCATCCTACTCCCACATTATCAGGTTCGGCCATGTCACTTGCTTTGGCCAATGAAATGTGAGCAGAAGTTTAAGACACATTGAGTGTTTCTCTTTTGTTCTCTTGTACTTTTCTCTCTGCCATGGGAGTGTGTGTCCAGACAGAACCTACTTCTTCAGCAGAGACTTAAAATGAAGACACAGGGAACAGAGTCATACCTGACACATAGCTGCCAGAGTCCATGTCTAAGGTGTGTGAGTAAGAAAGCCTGTTGCTGCTATATATCACTGAGATTTGGGGGTTGTTTATTACACAGCATAAGCTAGAGAAAACTGACTAATACAGTAAGCAAAGCAACCTGGGTTACAATGTTTGAGGAGGTTACAATCTAGGAGAATGCTTATTATGTATATCATCTGTATCATTCAAATTGTAATTTTCTATGAATTGTCTTATTTTCTAATAGTTGTCTACATGCATGTCTGGCCTTGAACATAAGACTAGGGCAAGCATTAGGGCAAGACTAGGGCAAGATATTATTATCTTTTGCTTTACTGAATATTCGTGTGTGCTATGGACAATCAGTAAACACGTATGGAATGATTTCTAGGAGCCATGCTGTTTTCCTAGTCTATTTACATCTTTTTGTTCTTGGTATGACCAAGGAAACACAAGATCAATCAGAGTTGAAAAGAAAAAAATTAAATACTAGTGTTTTGGTAACAACCTGTCAAAAATGATGACTTCCTTAAATGAATATTTTGGGTATAAGAAAAAAATATAGTCATTACATTAAAAAAAGACAGCATAAAAAATAACATGAGCTATTTGTCAATCATTAGTATGTTCACGGAAGTTGCCTATTAGTAATTAATTTTATAGCTAGGCAAAGATATTCCTAAGTGACATCTGAATATCAATAGACAAAAGAAATAAATTTACACTACTAAAAAAAGAGAGAAAATTGTCATGTTCTCTCATGTCTAAATTGCCTTAATAATTTTAAAAGTTTTAAAAACTTGTCTATAGAGCAAATTTCATGGTATTCAAATGTTTCACTTTCAGGCATATATAAACAAAAAGTCTAATCTTGGGGCCAGCCCAGTGGCGTAGTGGTTAAGTTTGCGTGCTCTGCTTCCGTGGCCTGGGGTTCACAGGTTCGGATCCCCAGTGCGAACTTGCACACCGCTTATCAAGCCATGCTGCAGCAGGTGTCCCACATAAAACAGGAAGACGGGCACAGATGTTAGCCCAGGGCCAATCTTCCTCAGCAAACAGAGGCGGATTGGCAACAGATTTTAGCTCAGGGCTAATCTTCCTCACACACACACACAAAAAAGTCTAATCTTCAAAGAAATGATATTAAAGGGAATAAAGATGTTAGATGCTCATTCTCAAGTCTGAACAAAGTAATTTAAAAGCTTTTAAGCTTTAAAATCTCTTCCTTATTGATTAATTTTTAGTAATTACCGGTCTTTTCTTGTACAAAAGATAGGAAAGATGCAAAACGTTAACACCCAGGAACACCGAGTTCCAGATCATGACATCCAAGGCACATCGGTAGAGGGTGGCCCAGATGATATAGAGGGTACACCCTGTCGAAGAACAAAGTTCACATGTTAGATGTCTAGAATAGCTCCAGCACGCGGCTTAGTAAATTGGTTATCCTCTCTCTATAAAATAAACACATTTTAGAAATACTAAAGCCAAACATCACATTAAGTTACATTTGCTTTTTTGTCTTATGACCAAAACAAAACAAAACCCAAGCTTTATTGCAGAAAATCTGTAAAGTATGGAAAATATTTTTAAAAGGGGAAAAAAAATCATAATTCTACTATGTACTTAAAGAAAACCACATATTTAATACTTTCTTACAGTCTTTATGCATTTTTACCTGATGGCAAACCTAATGAACATACAGTCTAAAAACCTACTCTTTTACTTATTTAAGTGATTTTCCCATTTCATTAAAACTCTTCATATACATAGTTTTCTTTTCTTTGGTGAGGAAGATTAGCCCTGAACTAACATCTGTTGCCAACCCTCCTCTTTTTGATGAGGAAGACTGGCCCTGGGCTAACATCCAGGCCCATCTTCCTCTACTTTATATGTGGGACGCCTGCCACAGCATGGCTTGACGAGCGGTGCATAGGTCTGTGCCTGGGATCTGAACCTGCGAACCCCGAAGTGGAGCATGTGAATGTAATCATTATGCCACCAGGCCAGCCCCGTATACATAGTTTTTAATGACTGTAACTGATTAAACCATAATTTATTTAACCATCTCCCTACTGGTGAACAGATGAGATTTTTGGGGGTGTAACTTTTGGTAAGTAGCCAAAACATCTTTATACATAAAAATTTATCTGTTTTTGTGACTGTTTAGGGTGGATTACCTGATAAGTCAAGGGAACGAACTTTTGATGACACCGAAAAATCGTTTTCGAAAAGGTCTGTACAAATTTGCAGTTTCTTTAGAGCAATTTTATGATGGGAGAGTCAATATATATATTTTTAATTTAAAATAAAATTATCAACATGATACAAATATATCAAGGACACAAACACACATAAAAGCTAACCTCCCACTTTAAAGTTATTCATTTGCAATTTTTCATTTCATCAGAATGATTTGGGGCTTCTGAATAATAGCCCAAAATGTAAAACCTCAAATGTTCTTTAAATAATATTACATAGCAAACATTGAAGAAATTTAAAATATTATTACTTAAAGGAAACAGGGTAACGTATTATTACTTAAAGGAGACCGGGAAGCTGGAGGACCTGAATCATAGTCCTGGTTTGGCCACTTTCTCCTGGTCTTAATTTTGGATGAGTCATTTAACTTCTCCAGGCCTCAGTTTCTCTATTTATAAAATGTTGGACTAGTGATCTCCCTGGTCTGTTCCACCTCCAAAACTCTGTCTTAACATTCATAATTAGCTTTTGCTTTTTTATAGGGTGTGCGTTTTCTTTTTTTATTCAACATTCTGTTTCTCCTGCTGCAATTCCTACCTTACTCAGGCAACAGCCACAGAAGTCCCACCAGGGACCTTCTAGCTACCTTTCCAGCCTCTTCTTTGGCCAATTCTTGCCATTTTTCATATATTTCAGGCATAATGAGCTACTCTTCATTCGCCCTCAATATGGTGAATTTCCGTCTCCTCTGTGCCTTTTACCTGGATACCACCCCCACTCACCCTCAGAGAACCCCTGCTCATCTTCCAGGACGAAGCCAGCTCCAATGTCGCCTCCTCAATGGGACCTTGCTCTGCCTTTCTGCTGAGCCTATCCTCTCCTTTTCTCCCTGGCATTGGGGCACACCTGCACTACAGCATCTGACCTGTCACATGTGACTGTCTATCTCTTTCTCTCCAGCCCCCAAAAGAGTGTCTTTCTCAAGGATGGAGACTGCCTTCTTCAGTCTTTGTCTGACACATTACCAGTGCTCAAAAATGCACCTGAATAAATGAATCATCAGGGAAATAATCACATAGTAATTTGTCAAGAATCACTGGCTAAAATAATTCAATTATTTTAGTATTTTGATGTGAATTAATTTAGCCTGCTTCGTCAGGGTTACTGGGGACCCCCAAAAAGTTTAACTTGAACTGTTGTGTCTGGGTAATTGCTTTTGTTCCCAATGATGCTTTACTGACCACAGCAAGTAAATGCCTATTCAAACAATAACACTTAAGACTATATAGTTCTTACTATGTGCCAGGCACTATTATAAGTCAAATACATATGTGACACACACACACTCACTCATTTAACTGTCATGACAACCCCAGGAGGTGGTATTATTTTTACCCTTATTTGACGCATGGGGAAACTGAGGTATAGAGAAGTTACATCACTTGCCGCAGTTACAGTTAGCAAGTGTTGGAACCAGAATTTGAATCACACAATCTGGCTTCAGAGTCCACACTCTTACACACGAATGGCTTTTCTGATATCTGGAAAATCTAAGCAACATATGAAAACGCACTCAGTTTTATCTAAAGTAAGTAAGGGAAAGACGTGGCATGTGAAGGCCATACTCTAAGTTACTTGATATACTGAAGACTTATGTTTTTGGTATGCTATAGACCTGATAAGGATTACTCTGAAGTCCCCAGTACAAAGGCATCTGATGCCATTTGCAGAAAAGTTACATAAATTCTCAGCCAGAATCTTACCTATAGTAAACATCCCCCTAAGAAGTATCATATGAAGATGAAGAGTAGTTGGAATAATCAACCCAATTGCAAAAAAAATATTTGCTACATGAAAAACTAGATGATGTATCTCTCTCCAGTTTTCACAAGTGGTCTCATTGGAAGGCACAGGTATGATGCTCTCTAACTCAGGTGTAAAAGCTATCGCAGCTGATTCTGTCAGTGGGTTGGACTTAGTATAATTCATCTTGAAAATTTCTGTGAAAACAAATAAACGAATAGACAATCATAAAAATGGCAGCTGTATCTTACCACCCCTATAGGTGTCATACCAAAATTATTTCTGTAAACTAAATGTTGGTAAATAGACTTCTCTGGTGATTATGAATTAAGCAGACCCATGTTCAAATCCCAGCTCTGTCACATATTAAATGTATCCATTTCCTCATCTGTTACATGATGATAATGCTATCTCATTTGGTTTTATGATTAAATGATATGAAATATATAAAATACTTAGCATTATACTGTACAACTATTTCCTGACATATTTGTGTATGTATCTGAGTATCTGTATATATTTCTACATATCTGTATATAAACATACCCAGTGAGAGAGAGGAATGAGGGAATTAACTAGTCTAAAAGACAATCATCAATGTTCATAAACCTCAGCAATTACAGTTATTTAGTATAGCCTTCTATCACATTTCCACTAGTGACACTGAATCCAAACACAGGAAAGATAACTGGAAAAACTGATTTTTTTGAATACTTTCAAAAAATTAACACACTAATATTTACTATTTGAAGGCTTAGGATATTTGGAAGGCTCTAATTTTATACTGTTGTTAAATCATTACATCATACATATATTCATTCTACACTATATATGCACATAATAAATGCATTACTATAATAATTTATATGTACACAGAGAGATATAATATTTATTCCTTCTTTTACTGTATAATTTAAATCTCTACTTTCTTTCCTGTAAAAATTCTAGTTGGTAACATCTCACAAACTGAAAAGTAGTAAACTTCCAGTTTTCTTATATATATGAACAGTCATGAATATACAATCAGCTATTTAATATTAAAATCTGTAGCAAATACACTTCAAAGAATATACATTTTATACATGCTTACACAAACCTTAACACAAAGTGGCAATATTTCCTGACTATATTACCTGTCCTTGGTCTCTGGTATTTATAAAACTCTATTATTAGTCATACAAATTGGTCCCTGATAAAAACTATGTAGATTTATAGAATATGTGAATTGTTCTGTTTCAGGGAAAGAATTCCCAATGGGGACCCAAAATACCTTTAAATTTAATTTAGAAATATGAATTTCTTTCCAAATAAGGTTATGCAATAAACTATACTTTTCCATTTTTTTCATCATACTAAAGTAAAGATTTTAGGTGGTAGAATAATTGGTACAGTTTGGACATTTTGAAAGGATATTAATAGATAAATATGAAAGAATTCCATCTCTTAAGATGATAAACATACACAAATTTACAAACTGAATGAAATGATTGAGTCAAAGATCTCTTCCCATCATTCTGAAATAGCTCATAAATATGAGAAATAGTTGACTTAGCTATTGATTTGCTGCAAAAAGGAATCATAAAAAGTCAACTACTTTCCAAATGTTTGAATCAATAAAAATATAAGCCTATTGGGATGGGAGCTATCATTATTATAATAAATCTATTTATACAAAGTTGGCTTTCAAGGATGAAATCAGAATTGATCTCCTCATTTCTGCAGGAGGGAGAATAATAGTAAATATCCTCTGTCACTCATAAGCTAATGTCACCATACCATTTCTATGGCACTTTAGAACGAGCTTTCACTCCCATTGTTCTATTTGTTCTTCCAACTACCCTATGTTCTCCACGAGGCAGGGACAATGTCACATTCATCTTTGTATATCCAAGGCCTAGCCTCTGTAGAGAATGCCAGAGGCAGAGACGAAAGCCACATGGAAGATACACAAACACGACGAACACATTCAGAAGTCACTTTTCAGCCTCCCCAAACCCCAGCAATAAAGACAGGCGAGGGTCTCGCGTTCCTGAGGTTGAGAGAGCCCGATTCTACACCACAAGCCCCGGGGAGCCACATAAGCCAGGAAAAGTCACTTCTGCTCCTTGGGTCGGCTTCTTCCTGGGAATAGGGACAGCTGGACCAAACTGTCTTTGAAACTCCTTCAAGTTTAAATAGACTGTGGCTCTAATACACATTTATATAGTAAGTTAATTAAATTCTCCTTCACACCTACTCGATTACACCTGTGTTGCCAACTAATCTGCTGTAGTTCAGTTTCAGGCTTTTAAAAGTTCTCCAAATGACACTAAAAATATGAATTTCTGGTCAAGAGAAATCATAGGAAAACTATGATCTACTGACTCAAGATCCAGGGAAATAGTAATACGAATTTTTAAAAGGTAGGATACCTACAACATATGTTGACGCACCACACCTTATTAAAGATATATATATAGTCAATATATTTGTCTATATGTATTATATATTATATAATAAACATTATATATTTATTATATATAATTTATTATCTATTATTTACCTATATGTCTATTTTGAAATGCCAGTTACCTATTGTCTATAAGTATCGATCAGATCTTGACGGTTTCAGCTTCCTTTGATCACTACTTAAGGGATTTATGTGGCTTACACTGAACTAATCCTTACACACAGAATGAATGGGTCTAATGAGTAAGGTTGGACTGCTAAATTGGTAAAGGTTCAGATTAATTGTGACTAAAAAGAAATTTTCTTTGTCCTATTAGTTCCTCGGAGTCTAATTCCTGAAATTACCTGTTCTAATAAAGTCCTGTTTATCTATAGGTTTTCAAATAGGTCTATGCAAGGCTAAATGGTGAAACTAACATTAACCCTTCACCAAACTACAAAAATGAAAAAGATAGCAGTATGCAAAAGTCGTGCTTGTAGACTTACTCAATTTATTCTGTAATTCTAACTGAATCTTTGCACATCTTCAGAAATGGCAAAGGGCATTATGTTGTTAAGGTCTTTTTTCGCACTTATTGTTGCTTCAAAGCAAGCAGTTTCTGGGACTCGGCTGGCCAACAACCCGTTTCCCAAAGCCTCGGAAACGAGGGCGCGGGTGGGTGGCGAGGATCACGGGTTCCCCAGCCATCTGCGCTCCCCAGGGGCCCTGCTTACCTCGCCCCTTAAAGAAGGGTCAGTGTCAACTGTTCTCCTTGACCCGGAGCTCTCGGTTCACGATGGGTGTGCGGTGAGCGCCGTGCCCCACCTCGAACACCCAGCGCCCGGTAGGGGTGGGCGACACGATGCGCCCGGCTGCGCACTGCCTCCGCGGAGGACCCGGCGGCCCTACAGCGGGGAGGAGGAGCCGTAGTGGGTTCGGGGACCGGGAACCCCAGAAGCCCAGCGGGGAGGGGTGAGGACGAGCTCACCGAGGGCTTGCCCGCGGCACAGCGCGGGAACGGGCACCCGATGGGGCCCGAGCGCCCGGGGACGCTGGGGCTGCCCGACCCGAGTCTCGGCAGCTGACACCTGGGGGTCTGTGGCCGCGGCGCTCAGACCCGGGGTGAAGAGCGGCTTCCAAGGACAGGGACCCCCGCGAGGGCGCGGCCAGCGGGAGAGGGCGGGGCTCCCCGCGGCCGAGGCACGGAGACCGGGCAGCCGCCGCCGGGGCCGGCAAAGTTGCGCCTGGAGGAGCTGGGATCCAACTTTCGCTTCTCGATTTAGCCCCGGAAGCTCGAGGCTGCAAATAGCCGGACGCGCGGGGGGAGCCGGCGGCAGCTGCGCCCCCCGCTCCTTACCTGGCTCGTCCCTGGCACGGAGCCTGGGCGGCGCCGGCCAAAGTTTGGGGCGGCAGCGGCGGGGCGCGGGGGACACCGCGACTCGACGGGCGCCCGACGCGAACGCCTCGGCCGATCGGCGGGTAGCGAGGCTCCTCCGTCCGTGCCGGGTCCCCGCGCCGGCGGCGGCTTCGACTAAAATAGTCATCGCGGCGGCGGCGGCCCGGGCCGGGGCCGCACCGCGCACGCGCCCGCCGCCCCGGCGCCCCCCGGCGGGCGGAGCCCCGGGCCTCGCAAGGCTCCCCGCCGGCTCCTCCAACTCCACCGCAGCGTCTGCACAGCCGCGATCAGTTTGAAACACCCGCTTCTTTCTTTCCTCGTTTCCTCTCTACTTCTCGATTCTGTCCTTGTTTGGGCATGAGTAGGGGGCGGGCCACATCTTGCGACCAGCGGCGTTGGTTGCTCATCCCCACGGGGATAACTCGAGCAGTAGGGTGTCAGCAGGGAGAGAAATCAGGATAAGCAATGAGAACTAGAATCTTCATTCCCCCATAAAATCGAGCAACCCACTCGTGTAGCTCCTTTCCGGGACAGTTGCCCGCATCTCAGCACAAGCAAGAAGGGCCGGGAGAGCGGACAACTCCGCGTCTGAGCCCGGCGGCGGAGGCTGGCCGTTTGGTCCGCACGGACGCAGGACACCGCCCTCGGGGATCCGGCGAGGGGCCGGAGCAAGCCAGCCCTGCTGCTGCCGGGAGCACGCGGGAGAGACTTTGACAGGAGCCTCTGTTTTGTTTTCGAAGAAGGAGTACTTATCCTGGGAAATTTGCATTCCCCGGGGCGGTGCGGGGCCCTCCGTTGTAGGCGAAGCTCCACCCGAATTTGCCACGTGAATTTGGTTGATTTGGGACAGTAATTGGAAAACAAGATATGAAAGTATGCTCCAATCAATCTTTACAGTTTATAGAGGACAATTATTTGGGGTAAGAAATGCAGGGCCAATGAAGGAAGAGTTGGCATGGGGGGCGGGGTTGGAGGACAAAAGAGGAAGATTAGATGGACACTTACAGCTTCCACCCATAGTGTCTCATTGTGGGATGGAATTTGTGCTGATTATTAGCGTATGAGGTCGTTCATGCGTGCCAAACCTCTAAAGATAAAAAAGACCGCAGGTACCTTACAAAGTAGTACCTGGAAGTGCACACTTGCCAAGTCCCTGCAGTGGAGAGGCAGTGCAACATAGTGTTCAAGAACATGGGCCATAGTGCTGGACAGACCGGGTTTGAATCCCGCGTCTGCTACCAGCTAGCTGTGCGACCTTGGGGAAGTTACTTAGCTTTTCTGTGTCTCAGTTTCCTCTTTTGTACCATGGGGATGATGATGAGGAGGAGGAGGAGGATTGTACTTGTACCTCACAGGATTGTTTTGAGGACTAAATGATTTAACATGTAAAGCCTTAGGATGGTAAATGGTACATAGTAAGTTCTGTGTATGTGAATATGTTATACTTAAAGCTCCTTCTTGAACATGTTTGAAATTTGCTATAACTATATGATTAGTTTCCAAGGCTACTTCTTCAGAGTTAGTTTCTTTCTAGATGCTCTGCCAGCCATTTTGGTAGCTACCACTAAATACATTTTAAGATGTAGATATAATAATAAATGTGCACAAAGATTTTGCATGGATATTCATTGGAGGGTGGCTTATAATAATGAATACTTGACATAACCTAAATTCTAACCACAGGGGACTAAGTAAATTACAGGACATCCAAACAATCTTATTCTAAGCAGCCATTAAAAATAATTTATAGAAAGATATTAGAAACATAATAGTGTCTACAAATTGTGTAGAACAGAGGTCGGCAAACTGTGGCCCAAAGGCCCAGACCACTGCCTGTTTTTGTACAGCTGGTAAGCTAAAATGGTTTTTACATTTTTTAATGGTTGAAAAAATCAAAAGAAGAATAATATTTCATGACGTGAGAATTATATGAATTTCAAATTCAGTGGCCATAAAGTTTAATTGGAACCCAGCCACACTCATTCATCTATGGCTGCTATTGTGCTACAAAGGCAGCATTGAGGAGTTGCAACAGAAACCATAGGACCTTGCAAAGCCTAAAATACTTACTGTGTGTTTCTTTACTGAAAAAGTTTACTGACCCGACACATAGAGTGTACTTTGTGCCAGGCACTCTTATAAGTGGTTTAGATATATTAAAGCATGGATCCTCACAAGGGACCCTATGAAGAAGGGTCACTATTATTTTCTGCGTTTATAGATGGGAAACCGAGATCACACAACTAGTGAGAAGCTGAGCAAGGTATGACCCAGGCCGACTAGTTCCAAAGCTTGTACTCTTGTCCACTAGCTACAGTTTCTGCCACCTTCTGTCTCTAGCTACACTGCCTCCCATGGCAAGATGTTAAATGGAAAAAGACAAGTTACGGAAGTGTGTAGAATATTACAAATCATCCATGATGAGAAGCACTAAAATGCTTACATCATTACCTCAGAGTGGCGAGGTCGTAAATGATTTTTCTTTTTTTTCCCACTTTCTTTCCTCCCTCCCTCCCTTCCTTCCTTCCTCTGCCCCTCTTCTTCTTCCAACTCTGCCTGCCCCTCCTCCTGCTGCTGCTTCTGCAAAGTTTTCTACAATGATTATATGTTACTTTTATAATAAATTAAAAACATATTTATTGAAATAGTAGAGTCCAGGTTCTGGCTTTTGCAGCCTGGAAAGCCAGGCTGCAGAGGTGTGGTTAGGGAGTCAGCTGTTACAGGATGCACTCACTCCTTACCTTGCAGGATAAGATGCCTGTAAGTGTTTAGATCATGTAAAGATGGCATACTCTTATGAAAAGAGTGTTGGATTCAACATCATAAGACTTGAGTCGTGGCCTTTGATAGAGTCTATGTTTTCTCTGAATCTGTGTTCCGCAGACAGAGGAGACTGAACTAAACCTAAACCCCTCACTCTAACCCATCTAAGGATAAAAAGCATAATTTTATATTTAAATTTGTTATACTGGTATATGAATACTAGCTCTATGAAATTCAAAATAAGAATTTTAGACACAAAAACTCAGATTTGGGAATGCCTTAGCCTCCCTGGTCTTCTCCTTCTGGTCACGGAAAGGTCAGATTGGAAGATTCCGAACACGATGCACGGAGGTAACTTACTCAGAAGTATAGAATGAAAAGGCTAGGAGGCATAAATAACAAAATACAGGGCAGCTTGTCTCCTCTGCAAAAACTCTGGCTAGCACAGCTTAGAGTGACATAAACAGTTATTTCTGCCTTTATTTCTCTATGGGCATCCTCATCTGCTTTTGCTATTTAGACAAAACCTTGATGAGATTTCCAAGTTCAGAGAGAGTAAGTTTCGTGAAAATAAAACAAGACCGGAGGGAGTTTTAAAAGTACATTTATAATGTTAAGTAGCATTATCTTCCTTATCTACATCTGCTCATGGTTTACATCAGCGTAGACTTTCTTTAAACTGTTACTCCTAATGACATCGAACCCATAGCTGCTTCTGATACAGTCTCATAGCAGACAGTTCTGATCAAACATGGATTATTAAACAATGATTTAATTAGATTCTTTATGTACCTAAGTTCCTCTTGTTAAATGTTACATTAACTTTTTCATTGACCAGTTTGACAACCAACCTCCTTGACTGTTTTTAAGTTCCTTTCCCTTTTTAAAAAAAATTAATAGACTTTGTTTTGTTAGAACAGTTTTAGGTTTACAGATGATTGGGAAGATAGTATAGAAAGTTCCTGTATACCCTCTTTCTCCCTGGCTCACAGTTTCCCCTATTATTAACGTCTTGCGTTAGTGTGACAGAATTGTCACAATTGGAGAACAAACAATGATACGTTATTATTAACAAAAATTTACATTAAGGTTCATCCTTGTGTCGTACAGTCCTATAGTTTTTGCCAAATGTATAATGTCATGTATCCACCTGTGACATAGTAAGAAACATGTATTTGTCTCTTCTCCCAGTTCCTGACACAGAGCTCCTAAAACCCTTGTAATTTCCTGAGTGACAGGGGTGCTAGGAGTGTCTTTTGTTCTAATATTTAATCTTTGGCCCCCAATTCGGACACAGTGCTCCTGAAACCTTTGTAATTTCCTGAGTGATGGAGATGATCTGAGCATTTTACACAGAGCTCCTAAATTCCTTGGGATTTCCTGGGTGATAGGAGGCAACATCTTTTGTTCTAATGAGATGACTCTGGGTGGCTTTCTGAATAGCTTCAGGATGGGGCTTGGTCACTAGAAAGACCAAGCCATGATTAGAAGCTTAGAACTTTCAGCCCCACCACCCTCCATCCTCTGGGGAGGGGAGTCTGGAGATTGAGTTAATAATGGATCCTGCCTATGTGATGAAGCCTCCTTAAAAATCCCTAAACTAAGGGGGTCACAGAGCTTCTGGGTTGGTGAACATATCCACGTGGTGGGAGGGTGGCACATCCCAACTCCACAGAACCTTCTGGACCTTGTCCTATGTATCTTTTCATCTGGCGGTTCATTTGTATCTTTTTTTATATCCTTTATAATACACTGGTAAACGTATTTCCCCAAGTTCTGTGAGTTGTCACAGCAAATTATCAAATCTGAGAACAAAGTTGTGGGAACCCCTATTTATAGCCAAATGGGACAGAAGTGTGAACCTGGGGGCCCACTCTTTGTGATTGGCTTCTGAAGTGGAGGGCAGTCTGGTGGAACTAAACCCTTAACCTGTGGAGTCTGCACTAACTCTGGGTAGTAGTGTCAGAATTGACTTGTAGGACACCCATTTGGTGTCTGGAGAGTTGGAGAATTGGTTGGTATGGGAAGAACCCCACACTTTGGTGTCTAAAGTGTTGTGAGTAGATGAAACAGAGTTTTCCTTTAGTAATGTTGTGTACCCACCATTACAGTATCATATAGAATAGTTTCACTGTCCTAAACAATCCCTGGGCTCTACCTATTCATCCCTCTCCTTCCTCCCCTCCCTAATTCCTGGCAACTACTGATTTTTTTAGTGTTTCCATACTTTTGCCTTTTCCAAAATGTCATATAGTTGGCATCATACAGAATATTGACTTTTCGTACTGGCTTCCTTCACTAAGCAATGTGCATTTAAGGTTCCTCCGTGTCTTTTTTGCGTCTTGTTAGCTCATTTTTTTAATCACTGAATAATATTCCATAGTATGGATGTACGACAGTTTGTTTATCCATTCACCATTTTAAGAACATCTTGGTTTCTTCTAGTTTTTGGCAGTTATGAATAAAGCTGCTGTAAATGTGTGTGTGCAGGTTTTTGTGTGGACATGTTTTCAACTCATTTGGGTAAATACCAAGGAGCATGATTGCTAGATTGTGTGGTAAGACTATGTCAGCTTTGTAAGAAACTGCCAAACTGTCTTCCAAAGTGGCTGGACCACATTCCATTTCCCCCGGCAATGAGTGAGAGTTCCTGTTGCTCCACATTCTTGCTAGCATTTGGTGGTGACAGTTTTGGGGTTTTAGCCATTCTAATAGGTGTGTTTTTTGCTTTGTAAATTGACTCAGTTGTTGAATTTGTTCTAAATAACCGAACGCGTTATGCACTGAAGAGATGTTTTATCTCTTGGCTAAATAAAAAACAGGAGACAATGTCTCAAAGCAAAGAGGTGTAATCTTTCATATTATTGTTGCATCCCAAGACCCACAGTATAAAAAATGGTTAAAACAATGTCTAAACATTTCTAATACTAAATTCAAGGAGAAGCTCCCTAAAAAATGTTGGATTGCATTGGATTCACTGAACAATAAGCTTTTACCTAAAGTGTTCGACTCTTAAACAAAACACAATTAAAATGGAAAAGAGTGACCCAGAACTTTAAGAGGACAGTGAATTATGAAGTCAGTCAAAAGAGTGGGGGTTTGGAATTACCAGCTAGACTTGAACTATGGTTTTACATTTAATAAGCTGGGTAGATTCGAACAATTTATTAAACTTTTCTGAGCCCAATTACTTTTCTGTAAAATCAGGAAAATAATTCTTAGTTGACAGGATTATTTTGACCTTTAGAGACTGTTTTTAAAAATGTCTGGCATCCAGCTTTTGGTAGCTTAACTGTATGTCTCTTCTTTTCCCCTTATGTGCTCTGCACATGATACACAGTCAAAAAAAATATTAGAATTTCAATCATCAAAATTCCCTAGTTTGATGAAATAGTTGAAATATCCTAAGAACAGATGAACTAGCTAAGATGTAGTTTCATTTTCTATGTATTTGCCTGTTTTAAATAGATGGAATATAGCATACACAAGACTGATATTTCAAACAAAATTTATAAATTTGCAAAAGTTTGGCACATGCAAAAATTTCCAGTGGTTTGGGATTTCCCCGGAGTAGCCAGAATGAGATATTGGCTTCAAAAGCAAACTCATAAAATATGCAATAGTATAGATTCTAGAAACCGGGCACTTGGCAGAGCTAAGTTACAGTAATTCACCATCTTGGGGTTGGCGGAAATGTGCATACAGTGACTATAATATCAACAACTAGAGGCCTGATATTCCATCTGTCTGTTCTTCCTCACATAGATTTCCCTCTAAAATAGAAGAGTTGCATTTGTGAATTATTTGTTTTAAATATTAACAATAGCAAACAAAGACCATAGCTGAAGCATGTAGTAAGATTTCCTAATCTTTTAGGAAGTTATTTCAAAGAGAAGGAATTTATTATAAGTAACGAAGCATAACAGAATCACTTTTTGTTGGGGTTTTTTAAATGTGAAAAGAGGATCAGAGAATTACCTGTGAATTTACAATTAATTCCCAAAGAAGCCTCAAAGCTGGGGCCCAGGTAGGTCCTCATAACAGAACTGGATCCCATGCCCAGGCAGATACCCCCAGAAGAGCAGGGTCAAAAGTCTGGCACTGGGGCCAGCCTGGTGGCCTGGTGGTTGGGTTCGGCATGCTCTGCTTCGGTGGCCTGAGGTTCGTGGGTTCGGATCCTGGGCGTGGACCTACACCACTCATCAAGCCACGCTGTGGCAGCAACCCACATACAAAATGGAGGAAGATAGGCACAGATGTTAACTCAGGGCCCTTCTTCCTTGGGCAAAAAGAGGAAGATTGACAACAGTTGTTAGCTCAGGGTCAATCTTCCTCACCAAAAAAAAAGTCTGGCACCAACCATGGTGACAACCTCTCTTGTGTTTTGTTCTTTCCCTTTTGGGAATTTCTAGAAATTCACCCTTGACACCTCTCTATGAATCCCAAGTTAAGCGCCTCTACTTTTTGTGAGGAGAAATGCAACAACCCTAAGATGACACTTTTTTTTAAAGGTACTGTCTTTTTAGTGTGTAAATAACTTCTTTATATGAGGTATTTGGTGGTTAGAAAGGAAATGTTATTAAGATAGAAAAGTAACTTTCAGCAATTCTCAATAACATGTAAAATTTAATGGTATAGATAAGATTTTGATTGAAAGTGAATCCATGGAATGACTTTTAATGTATATCTGGTAAAAGCAGAACTTTCAATTATAGAGTTTCTACTGAACAATATCATTCTGTTTTGTAATTAATCCTCAAAAAGGGCTGGTTTGGGAGGGTAATGTGAGGCCTGATAATAGCCGGTAATTGACATCAGCTGGAAACAAAAACCCAAAGCAACACATTATAAAGACGGAATAATGAAATAAAGTTGGGAATAATGATGCTGCCATCCGGTATTAACTGTTGTGCAAAAGCACTCAGAGTTCCCAGGAGAAAAGAATTATTTAAATGCAAATTTTTATTATTACTACTACGTAAATTGTTGTAATAAATTCATGAAAATAAGACACCTCTCTAGCTTAATGCATATATAAAACCTAATAAAATATTTATGAGCCACATACCAGCAGTTTTATCATTTGGCGTAAAAGATGGTAAACAAGATGAAACATTGTCTTTAGTCCAATATCAAACATATTCGGTACAATCTAGAACCACACAAAATGATTATGATGATATTTGGTTTGAAAACTACAGAGACCTTCACACACTTTCATAGGAGAAAAAAGGTCAAGCTTTGAAAAGATATGGATTTTACAGTCATTGAGTCTCTTTATATGGGAAGAACAGAATTACCTTGGATGGTGCATTTTCCGACAGAACACCATTTTGCTTTACATGCCATAAACAAAACTATCCTTATACAGTTTTACTGCATACCATAATTTAGGGATTTCTTGATATTTTTTATGTCAACTACATCACTTTAAGTTATCTGAAGAGAAGTGATAATATTATTATAAGCTCAGAAAATGGAATCTAAAAGCAACAGAGCATTCCAATGTGAGTCAAGAAATCTTGGAGATGACTTCATGACTGTTTAATGAATAAATAAAACTATTAATATCTACAAAATTGATGTTGAGTAGGAAAAAAATCTATTAGAAAATGTTACTATTAATGACCATTATAAGATGCCATATGATGAAATCATTCAAAATGCCTTGGCATGTAGTACTTAGATTATTAATGATTAACTTGCTGGCATATGAGTCCCACATGTTTTAAAGTGATGTTACAGAAATGGGATTCCCTGGAGCATGAACTCTATCTCTATTATGGCCTTTATCACTTGCTGCCTTTAACATATTTGTGTACAGGTCGTATTTCTCCTTCTAGGTTGTAAGTTTCTGAAGGGTAGGAAGCGTGTCTGATTTATCTTTCATATCTCCATGGTACCTAGCATGTGATTTGCCTATATTTTGGAACTCAATAAAATATTAGTTGATTGAATAATTGAGTGCATTTGCTTTCAAGTATTATTCTCCAATAGAAGAAATAGAAAATATTTTCTTAGTAGTGTTTCACAAGTTAAATTATTATGAATGGAGAAAATAGGAGAAATGCATACTGATATGTTAATAGAAATTGGGTTAGAATAGTGGAATTATTGTCTTTTTCATTTCTCTATTCCAACTTATTTATGATATGGTCATATTATCTTTCTAATAGAAGGAATAACTAACAACAAAGTGACACAGTACTCTGCTAGATTAGATCACTTTATTAGAATTATGGTGACTTCTCCAACATAATCATGACACTCCACTCCCCTACCTGCCCTTGCAATCCCCACCACCACCTTCCTCTCCTTCCACCTCTTATCTAACCAATTAATGATGGAACAGGAGCAAGTTGGAAAAGACAGGTTGGAAGGAGTGGGAAGAAATGATGGTTTAACTCTGAGATGCATTGCATCATTCATTCAGAAACACTGAGTGGTCTGATGGGTGGGAAATGCCTGGGGTCAGGATGCAGCAGTGGGGGAAGAATGTAGAGACCTCAATGTCATAGGCAACATAAGGACCAGCCACTGTCTTGGGGCCATCAGGCCAGATGCCCAGAGACCAAGTGGCCAAGCAACATTGCAGTCAATCCAGGGAGGACTCAGAGGACAGAGAGAGACCAAAATACCTCTCCTGCTCCACCGTGAGGCCTTGTAAACTTGCCCCTGAACCCCCAGAGCCAAGAGAAACACAGAAAGACTGAGAGATTCATTTTAAATGGCTGTTTAAAATGGGAAGAAATTATTTTTAAGTGGCAAGGTCAAGTGTTTTCTGCCATCACTGGGAAGAAGGTGTGAGAGCAGGATGAGATTAATGACAGGTTAAACAAAAGGTATGTTTTGCACATGTGATCAATGTCTTCTCAATTTATACCTGCTGCACATTTTATTCAAAAATAATTTACTGAGCACTTGCTATATACCAGACGCTAGACCAGGTGGTTTTTGCACAGAAAAATATAATTATAATAGAAGTATGGAGACTGGCTTTAGGTTAGGTCAGAGGAGCTCCCAAACTATACATTTTTGAGAAGAATAAAATACAAAGACCAGTTATATTATTTATCATTTAAAATGGAATGACTTACAGGGGACACAACAATCCATTGCATATTTCGAACACAAAGAGTCTCTAAACTAAATCAACTTGCAGATTTTCAATCCAACGAATGAGCTTAGAACCTGAAAACTAACTGTGCATTCTGAACGAGTGTTGCTCAAACTGACTTCAACAGTATCAGCAAGAAAAATGTGGCTTTGAAAATCATTAAAGAAGTAATAGTTCTGCATCATGCAGAAAAAAAATGATATTATTACAGGTCTTACATTTTATTTCATGAGAAAACTGCTGATGGCACTGATGTCAAACTGGGAGGAGGATTCAGTGTTAAAATTCAGATATGGATTCAAGAATGGTGCAGTTACTTTCCTTCTACTCAACAAATATTTTCAAAGCAGCTACTATGTGGCAGGCACTGTTCCCAACTGGTGAACAAGATGTAGACTAATAGAGGAGTTTAAAAAGAGAATTCCTTTTCTCAGAAAAATAGATACTGTGCTTGTGCATTGGCTACAATTTTATCTCAGATGAGCCAATTTGTTTCCCATAGTAATACCCTGTTCTTCACAACCCCCCACTTACATCACACCAAAAAAAATATCTTCTGCAACTTGGAGACCTTACTGGCTACTATTTGAAAAAGTTTCAGTTTACAAAATTTCCCTGTATACAGAGTTTTATTCCGTCTTCGAAAAGAGAGAGAAACAGTGCTACAAGGGGCACTGAATTAATTTACCTATAATGTAAGGGGTGAAGTGGCATGCAAAGCTTGATGGCCTGAGATAATGAAGGCTTCTCAGTAAACTCCCTGGAGAGAGCTCAACTGAGCCATGGAAATATCTGAAAGGAAATTGGACAGATCCAAAATTTAAAGAACTTATTTAAATTGCATCAAAGAAGCTTGGCCATGCTCTTTCATTATATAAACTTATAGCCATCTCGATGGAGTTACATTTAATTACACATTTCACTTGTAAACCACATTTGAGCTCAAGTTAGTTGCTGATGATTGGAAAGAAGAAAGGTTCGCGTTTGAATAATGTTCCCCATGCTACCACTAACAAATCCAGCAGATGTGTAACTAGCATTTTGGCTTTGAGTTTTCTTTCAGTTCACACTGGGGACATTTTAGTTCTCTTCAAGTCACTTAGGAACACCGTGGTCAATGCAGTGTGAAAAATGCAAAGACTGCTTTTGAAGAACTAGCTTGAGTGTCACCACTTATTGTGATTCAACCTCTGTAATCTTTATCCATAAAATGGAATTCTTCCAAGGAACAAGCATATGAAATCATGTGTAGGCACATGCTTTGTAAACTTTAAAGTATTAAATAGATGTAAGATATTGTTTTGTAATTATATAGTTTGGGAGGTAATTTTATATTTAATAAGAGTGGTAATCTCAAGTTAGATGATTCAAAACATCTGCTGTTACATCAATTGGAACTAAAATCATGTAAAAACAAATATTTTGGGGAGCCTACAAATAAAATAAAATTACACATTACGATCACCGAAGCTTGATTTTTTGTGTGTGTGTGTGAGGAAGATTAGCCCTGAGCTAACATCTGTTGCCAATCCTCCTCTTTTTGCTGAGGAAGATTGGCCCTGGGCTAACATCTGTGTCCATCTTCCTCTACTTTATATGTGGGACACTTGCCTCAGCATGGCTTGATATGCAGTGCGTAGGTCTGTGTCCGGGATCCAAACCTGCGAACCTCAGACCACCAAAGCGGAGTGCGTGAACTGAACCACTACGCCACCAGTCCAGCCCCTCAAAGCTTGAATTTAAATAAAGGGAAAAATTATAGTTCAAGACACAAATTATCAGTTCTTAAGGGAGAAAAAATTTCCCTGTCAAATTTTAATAGCTAGTAGGTTTCAAAACTAGTCAAATTTAGCATAATAATAAAACTTCAAATGATGTTGAAACCATGCTGATATATGCAAATGTACAATTCTGCATTAAAATGATGGCAATACTCATAGTGAGATGACTAAGAGCTAAAGTAACTAATGTTTCAATCTTGCCACATCTTCTCATTATTGTAAGATTTTTGATCTTGAAATAATACACAGTTCTATCAAATTAAACCTGTATTCTATTGTAATAGGTCTATACGATACTGATATTTATTTGTATTTTTATTGATATGTATGTGTTAAATTTTAGTAGAATGAACAAAAATAATGGAATTAATTGGACCCATTGACTTCTCTGCCTTTTACTAAAAAATAATATTAATTTGGAAACACCATTTCTGAAGGTTAATTTCTTCTCTAACGATGTGCAATATAATAGAACATGGAACTCATTTAGAAAGTGCAGTCCAATGCTACATATATATTTATGCCCTTGGTCAAACCAGGAATCTCAAGTACATAATGTTATATAACGTAATGCTCTTATAATAATATGTACTGTCTGCCTAGGATGTTTTTCTTATGGCTCTTGCCAGCTTAGTTGAGGGATTTCACTTTGTAACTGCTCTGTCAGGTCAATTCTGCCCTTCTGGTTCTGTGCAGTATAACAATATGACATCCAGAGCTTATCCAGATAAGCAGAGAGCAAATGAATTTCTTTCTGCTTCTCTGTCGAAGGGGAGAGAAAATTCTTCAACGTGTAAATGCTGAGAGCATCATACTATTCTTTATGGTAAATTAATCTCAGGACTGTGAGTTCCTTGGGGTGCGCAGTCCAGGGCAAATCACCCTGGTCCCTTCTCATATTTGCACAAAGGTCAAATCAGGTTCAAAGGAATTCCCCCCGACCCGGGGCTGGGGGTGGTACATGAAGCCTCCAAATATTCAGGTGAAATAAAGGCTGTGCAAGAGGGGTCTGCAGCCTTCAGGAACTTGCCTTGGTGACTGGGTGGGAGTGTTTATGGCTTCATTTTAAGCCAAAGCCACTCCCTTTCCCCTTCAGGCTACTTCTCAGACTCCCTCCAGACCACGAAATCTAGGATGAAAAATCACAAAGCAATCATCCCAATTCTTTCAAGTTGTAGGGACAACTCTTGGCCAGGGCTGGCTTCGTAGGCATGCGACCTGTACAGTCACAAAGGGCCCCAGGCTTACAAGAGCCCGCACTTGTTTTAATGCTCTACTGTCTCGGTTTTGAAGTTCTTGATACTTTTTGAACAAGGTGCTCCATTTATTTATACACTTACAGACCTTGTATACAAAGCCATAAAGCATTTTCAACACAAGAAAACAATCAGTTCCTCACCTTATTGCACTCTTACCCATGATAAACAAGTGAAAGGAATTTAGGGCTGGAAACAATTAGGTTGAGATTAAAATGAGCCCATTTTTAATAGAAATTAAATTTTAAGTGCACTGTGATATTGCACTTCAGGGGCATGTGGGTGATCAGAACTGGCCACCTCAAGATATGTCTCTTTACCTTGATTATTTTCTCTGAAGGAGGCCTTGACCTCCTCCCCCACACTGTCTGAAGGGATTTGGGATGGAAGGCCTGTTCCTGGGACAGGGCTGTCACCATGGATAACTCTGGGTATCGATAGACTGGGAGGGTCTTTGCTGGGCCCATTCTTGCCAAAGTTCTGTTTACCAGACATTTATGTTTGTAAGGGAAATCTCCATTTGTAAAGGTATCTCCTTTTCTGTACCAGGAAGAAGGGGGGATGACTTTACCTCTGGAAACTCTTATCAGTGCGGAAGGCAAAGTCTTAAATCTGCATACTCTTGTTTACTGTGTTTTCTTGTAATCCCCCATAGCTGACACCCCCAACCCCCAATGTCCTCCTTTGTCTATTTAAGAGGAGAACCTCCACCATTTTGTCGAGAGAGAGAAACTCAGTTTCCCTGGTCTCTCCCATGTATACATGTTATAAAGCTTTGTTTGATTTCTTTCCTGCTATTTGGCCTCGTGTCAATTTAATTTGTAGCCCAGCCAGAAACGACCCAGAGTGGGTAGAGGATGCTCTTCCTCCCCTTCAGTTACTTTTCCAGGATATCAGTGGTTTTTCCTTTCCATTTGGGTCAATTAGATTATTTTGGGGTCGTAAACTGTGGTTTGCTAGATATTTCAAACCAAACATGCAGAGTAGATACATAGAGGTCACTATAGGGTTTATTTTTTTGAAATGAGAAAACCTGGATGCAAACCAAGGTGTTGGATGATAGCATATTTGTCAATACCGAGGGACAGTGCCAGCCCTACACAAAGGTGTGGAGACAGTGAGGTTTCACAGCATTTCTTTACCTCTCCTTTCAGCATCCCTTTATCCTGTTAACGTTTGTACTCCTTCCTACTCATCCTAAAAATGGTTAGATTTCTGGAAAACTTGTATATAAATTCTTCTCCTCCCTCTGCCACACAATTTGAGCCCAAAATCAACATCGTATTTCTGTGGCTTTGTTCTCAGTTGACTTTCATGGTTAGAAAGCTATCTAATAATTAACCCCTGTTAAATTATTAATAAAATATTATTAAATTATTAAGGTGTGACTTCTACTCTGCATTTTGATATTTAATACTACAGTCTTAAAGACTCAAAGAAATGAATTTCTCCCAGAGCCATTGTGAAGCCCACTGACAAGCCATTGGGTGCTTCCTGAAGACCTTCAATCACACCAGGCAGAGAGCTACCATTGTGTCTACTTGTAAGAGCTGCTCCTGGTGGCCATGTGTGGCTGGAAGACAGAGGAACCCTCTGACTATTCATTTAGTTCATGCTGAACTTGAATAGCTCAGTAGTTCATCCAGACTAATGATTCAGGCCTTGTCACACTGTCCCACTTACGGCAGATGCTGACATACAGAAAATGTAATGCACTTGACATAACCCCAGTACTTCCCTCATCCTCCTTGCTGACTTTGCTTCCTAGGTCATTGAGAAAATAGAAGCGATCATGAGAGTACTTGTACAAGCTCCCACCACATCTCTCACTTGCCAGCACTGCACTACCACATCCTCTGCCTTCTCACCTTACTAATGATTGTCTGCATTCCTGTTTTAAGGTCACTGGATTCCATCATCACTCACTTGCTCAAGAGCATCTTTCCAGCAATTCACCCCTTCTTCTGGATCATTCCCATCAGCATACAAAAATGTCATTATTTCTATTTTCTTAAAAACATCCTCTCCCTTGACCCTACTTCCTGCTCAGGCTACTGTCCATTTCTAGTTCCCTTCATATCAAAACTTGAAATGCTCTTCAACTTCTTGCCTCTTATTTCCCTT
The DNA here is from genome assembly GCA_031878705.1 of Tapirus indicus. Classification (NCBI taxonomy): domain Eukaryota; kingdom Metazoa; phylum Chordata; class Mammalia; order Perissodactyla; family Tapiridae; genus Tapirus; species Tapirus indicus. The sequence continues at coordinate 28,384,026 of CM062933.1, forward strand.
CATTACTTCAGTCAAGTTTTTGTCCCCAATCACTCCACTAAAATGGCTCCTGTCAAGTTCTTCAGTGACCTTCAGGCTGCTCAACCCAATGGTTTTATTCTCAGATCTTGTATCACCTGACCTGAGCCACATTTAAGACAGTTCATCGCTCCCCTCTCCTTGAAACACTTTCTTCACTTGGCTTCCAGGACTCCACACTCCTGATTTTCTTCTTATTTCACTAGCTGCTCCTTCTCATGTCCCTTGCTAATTCTTCCCCATCTTCCTATTCTCTAAACGATGGAGTACCCCAAGGAAAGGTCCTTGGACCATTTTTCTTCTGAATCTACACTCACTCCCTTAGCTGTCTCATCTAGTCTCCTGGCTTTAGATATCATCTGTATATGAAATACTCCCAAATCTCTACGTCCAGCCCAGACCTCTCTCTTGAACTCGACTCATCCAACTATCTACTCAACTTCAGTGTCTAGTATGTATCTCACATTTAACCCTGATCAACCTTTCCAAGTCCATTTTTGTCCCCCCTTGCCCCAGTCTATTCTAAGCAGCTACCAAAGTGATCCTATTAAAACATAGGGCAGATCACATCACTCTTCTATTTAAAACTCCCCAATGGCTTCTGGTCACTTTCAGAATAAAGGTCAAGTCCTTACCATGACATATTAGGCCCCACCCAATCTGCCTGAAGTTGTTTCTTGGCCTTCTCTCCCTAGTGCTCACTCTCCTTTGGCCTTGCTGGCTCATGGAACAGGCCTATTATGTTCTTGCCTAAAGGCTTTCTCATTTGCTCTTCTCTCTGCCCAGATTGCCCTTCCTGCAGATATGTGTGTAGATTGTTCCTTAGCCTCTTTCAGATCTTTGTTCAAACAATACCTTCTCTCTCAGGCCTTCCTTGACCACCCTATTAAAACTGTCAAGCCCCTTCCTATACACCTTCCCTGATTTATCTTTCTCCATGGTATTCTCTTTCTAACTCTAGGTTTTTCTGATTTATTCTCTCTCCCTCACTTCCAGAATGTAAGCTCCATGAGGGATGGGATCTCTGTTACCTGATGTAACCCCAGTGCCCAGGTCAGCACCTGGAGCCATAGTAGGTGCTCAGTACACGTTAAATGTATGACGACAGATCTTTCTACCAAAGAACATGGCCTTCATGTGATCTTCAGGAAATCAGTTTTCCACAGAAAGGGATCAGATCTGTGATTGAGGATCTGTCTCTTCCTTCAGCACTTTACAAAGCTGAGGAACAGCTATAGGGCAGACTCCTGAATTTGTGTGGTGGGAAGAGCATTCACTATGAGTCCCTCCTTGTCCAGTCAAACCACTCACTCTTGCCCTTTAGCTGAGTATGTGTAATTGAAATGCTGTGCAGTACTTTTACTATTTGCTCACAGGTATTCTTTTCACTCAGTAATGATTATGCAGCTTTTTTTCCCATAAGATGCCTCTTTTTAAAATATGTTATTGTTAAGATTAAGCTGATGAATTATTGTAGCAATAAAATAGTCTTCAAGATTAGCATATCATCTCTTGCATTTATTCTAGTTTTAGTCATACTAAATAACTTGATATTTGAAATAAATAATTGCTGCCCACCACAATAATACATCTTGCGTTCATGAGAGGCAGCAAAAAGGGAATTCTGCAAACATTGATCTGGACAGTAGCAACCCAATCCCACACTGAGAGTACTTCCTGACTACTTCTTGAGAAGCAATGCCTAACTCAATACGTCAAGACCACATATTTGAATAAATCTGAAGAAGTATTTGAGAATGCAAAACTTCATTCTCCCAGTTCTGATGCAGAAAAGGACAACTGCCCATAGTCATTCATCCTCCCCCCATTTATTCCAATAAGAAATACAGAAAAATTTGTAAAATTTATTCACAATGCAGAAGTTGAGATGAATAAAATAGCTGGCAATGGCATCTTGCCTCTGAGTTTTATTTATAAAAGTATTAGTCAGCTCAATTTCCTGTATTTTGCTATTTCTTTGGGGGAATGATGAAGAGAGTCTTTTTTATAATTATAAAACTTCGGACTTCAATGTCATTTATCACAATATTGTTTGGAATTCCGAAAGTGTCCTGTCAGAGGTGATCTGGGCATTTTTGGACTTGACATTTGATAGAAGTTGGGCAACCGAATATCATAGTGGTATCTTTTTCCTATATATACCCTGTCATTCAAGGCATAGAGTTTATCTGCAATGTCACTGCCAATTAAAACTGAAAACAGGCGGGAGATGTAACGATGCTGAGCGAAGAGCAAATATAATTTCTTTCTCCTCCAAGACACATATCGACAGTCAGTTTCTGCTGTGAGGGTTACCTAAGAAAACATAAGACCACACGTAAACAAAGATTAGGAAGCGAGAAAAGTTCCGCCACACTTTTTTTTTACCCCGAATTTTAAATGAATTGCACTTGCTGCTTTTTTAGGTTAAAAAAAGCACCCTGACCCACAATATGTTCCAAAATAGAAAGTGAAACTACAGAATTTATTACAATAGATATAATTTACAACATGAATAATCACTTTATGCCCATTTCCAATTTATCTGTCTTCTAAGTTCAGGTATCTGTATTTTGCATTTTATTGAAATAAGAGCTACTTGATACTAAAAAATAATAAAGTTGGCTATTATTTCCAACTTAGAGAAGTATTTCCAAGTCAATCATGAAGACTGTGGATATTTATGCCTAATCTAGTTTCTGTAGTACAAAATAGAATTTATTTACCTATTCTGCATATGTATATGAATGTGTATTTGTATACACACACATACATGTGTTAATCATAGGAAAACAGTATTTCGTAGTAGATAGAATCTACTGAAATGATTATATTTCAAAACCACCAGACATGGCAGCAGAGTAGTAACAGTAAGTTTAGTTAGCTACTGAAATCCACCAGCATTTTAAATTTTAAAAATCACTTAATTTGTAATAAGGGCAGAGTTTTCATTGTTGATGTTTTCTAAACTGTCACAGTGGCCAGTGTTTAGTTTACAGTCAAATCTCAATTAATGATATTTTAATTCCCATATATGCTGTTAAGCAAAGGAAAATTTGAGAATATTTATCACGGACTCCTTTATGTCATATATAATACTCATTCTTCTCCTTGTTGTTGGACCTGTAAAGTGACAGAATCCACAAGAGTCAAATGGCGTTGGGAAGCGATGCATGCTGCAAAGTACATCCCCCCAAGTTACAAATACATTATTTCTCCATCATCTGCTGTTTTGTTTGCCTGTTTTTAAACAAACCTTGTTTATCTGTGCAGAAGAGGCAGCATTCACCGTGTGGTCTAGTTATCTCTTACCTGAAAAAGGCCTTCCTCCGTGGGTCGCAGTGAGTCCCACTCAGGAGAATCCAGGAACTGGAAGGGGAAAATGTAATGCAGAAATTCTCCATCAACTGTCACTCTGATCCTACCCAAACACAAAGAACATCATTTATGAGGGAAGGAGAAAACCAGTACATAATTGGGGGTGAGGGGAGGGAGCAGTATTTCAGATCTCTGATGACCTGTTTGGCTTTAAAAATTTTAAAGGGCAAAATACTAAATTTATACATTACAATAAGTGACAAAATCTATAAGATTCACGTACTGATGTTCCTCACACAGTTAGGATTCTGGAATACTGAGTGAAATTCATCAGAGAATTCATGAAGCTATACATTCATGATATATGCCCATTTATGTGTGTATATTATATTTCAATAAAAAGTTTCAATGCACTCAGTTAGATTTTAAATGAAGTGAGAGAACATTAAAGAACATAAAGGAATACCACTGAAAATACCTCTGTAAACCTTTTTAAAAACATGAATAATCACATTGTTCCCTCCTCCAAACTTTCTGTTTTCAAAGTATCCATATCTATATCTATCTATCTATCTCTCTATCTCTCTATCTATCAGGTGTATCTCCCCGCTTCTAGCAAGTGGGCAATTGAAAAAAACTGATCACTATAAAATTTAAATGTTCTCTATTACATAAAAGAATGCCCTATCCGAGTCTATTTAAAATACTTCGCATGCCAACTTAAGTATTCTATTAATGCAAGCTGACATTATCCTCTTCTTGACTCTCAGTGATTAGCATGTCCAGATAAACCAATTCATACATTTGATTTCTAAGAAGAAATATTAAGGCTCTAGATTATATCTTGCTTCAAGTAAATAATACAAGGTACCGTAAATGCCTATGTTCGTGAGTTATGTGTCAAGGGCCCTCTCATACCTCAGGATGCTAAACACCACCCAGGACTATCCTACGCTGAGATGGAAAAAATGCAGCAGAAAGAAACACAATAACTCATATAGAAGAAAGACAAGTAAGCACCAAGAGTACACACCTTCCTGAAACAAGCAGGGAGAGTTTATCAATGGAGGTTTTCCCTTGCATGGCATAACAGTGCTCCTTTTCCAAAGTAACCACTTCAGAGCTCAGAGCAATTGTTCTGAAGACGGGCAAAGAGGTCCCCAGAGGCTGGAAAATGGAGCTGTACAACAGCTGGAATTCTCGGGCAAAGGTTATGCTGCGAACTTGATATGCAATATGAACAAACTGCATGAAGCAGATGACAAACAGTACAAAATTCCAGGAAAATATGTCAGCTGCACAGACATCTACCCAAGCCCAGACAGCGGAGCAGAGAAAACCCAACCCCAGCAAACTGAAGACATAAAGGAGCCCGAAGAATCCACTGCCACCCATAAAACCTACTACAAACAAAATACTGGCGAGATGATAAATGGCTCCTTCAGCCTCTTGCTTCCAGGTGGTGCAGACTGGGTGTTCATCTATTAGGTTCTTCCATAAAGTTGAATTTCCTTCCATGGCTGTACTACTGTCTGGTTCACTTTCCAGTTGACGTTAGATGATATCGAAGCAAGTAATTAAGTCCTTTGCTTTTCCATCATCAGAGTTTTGCTAAGTCTTCACAACACCAGAGAAAGCCTGGACACTGGAGTTGTGGTGATGAAGGGTTTGCTGTGCACTGATGCTGAAAAACTAAGAATCCCACGTGAACTTCTTTAAGTTCATCTGGTCTCCTGATTTAGTTCTAGTCCACAAATATTTTGTGGTTTCCTGTGCAGAAAAAAAAAAAAGGATCTAATTAAATAAGGAGAATTGAGAGGTATTTTAATGAATCACCCGCATTACTTAATCAAGTTGACATCCTATTTTCTATTAAGTTAGAATATTTTAAGCACAAACGCTGTCAAGTGTTAAATTTCTATGGTATAAAATGCAAATTTTTAGAGTTGGGCTTATTAATAATAATAGATTATTTACAGAAACATTAGTATTTGTTAGAATTAGCTAACTACATATTTTTCAAGAAAGCTAAGTGCTAAAATCAGCTAGTCTCCATAACAGTAGTTCAGTATACCTCAGAATCACTTGGGACAGTGATGAAAAATGCTGATTCACAGACTGTTTCCAGACATACTAAGTCAGAATCTCTGAGGGTGGGGTCTACATGTTGGTATTTTGAACAAGCTCCCCACGTGATTTTGATACACCAATCCATGGCATTCCATGGCCCATCCTTTAAGAGATACTGTTTGACAATATATTATTCACTCTTTACAGATGAAGAATTCAAGGCTCAGAGAGGCCAAGTAATTTATCCCAGGCCACACAGTGGTTGGTGGCAGAGCAGAACTTCAGCACTTGAGCCCGTAAGCCTGAATCCAATCATAAGGCCTCTCCTGAAAGTTATTTCAAATTAGGCTCTATACGGAGCCCCAATAGATCAATAAATGTAAGAGCACATAGTAGATTGTGAAATGTTTAATGAATTACATCAAAATTATTTGATAAATATAAGTTCAGTTCTACTTTAATGTATTAGAGCCTATTTCAAGTTAAAGGTTGCATTCATACAACTAAATAAATAATGTTACAATTCCTGCTACTTACACATTTATTTACCAGATGGTCAAAAATGGTACCAACTTGTTCCTCTGCACATACATTCTCTACCCTTTCAGCCATATGGTAAAAATGCTAATATGTGATCTGAGTCAGGAGCAATTTAACCATGATGACAGAGCTGTAGGATATGTATCATTTACCACCAGGCTTCTTAATAATAAATGGTTTCAATGTGAAGCATTCATTAGAGCAATTTTTTAAAACCATAATACCATTCAAAAGCCTTGAACTTGGGTGCTATATGTAGTGTTTTTATTTTTGAGATGGATTATTTCCAGAACACCTGTTAATAAAATATCAGATATCACAGAGCTTGTCTCATAGAAAAACATACACACACAGAGGTGAAAATGACTTAGTTGAAGTAAAAAAGGGAACAGTGGAACTAGCAACAGAACTAGAAATGGAAATAAAGGAGCCACTGTTGTTGAAGTTCCTTGTTTTTCATCTTGGATAGTGACTCTTTTCACAACGAGTAATGACTTGAAGAACACCACCAGGTAAATCATTAAAAAAAAAAGGGGGGGTCAGGCTGGTGGCATAGCGGTTAAGTTCACCCGCTTTGCTTCTGGCGGCCTGGGGTTCGAAGGTTCAGATCCCAGGCATGAACTGACGCACTGCTTGTCAAGCCATGCCATGGCGGCGTCCCATATAAAGGAGAGGAAGATGGGCACCAATGTTGGCCCAGGGCCAATCTTCCTCCAAAAAGAGGAGGATTGGCAACAGATGTTAGCTCAGGGCTAATCTTTGTCACAAAAAGAAAAAGAAAAAGAAAAAGAACACAGACCTATAACTTACAATCATATTGTTATTTTTACTTAAGCTGGTTTCAAATACATTTTAAACATTCTGCATCCCACTAATTATTCCCCCCCCCACCCATCGCTCTGTGGGATGATGAGATTCAAGGCAGACCAGCACCTGGAACGTGTTTAATTTCTCCTCTTCACACAAAATGCAAAACTATATGCTACCGGATATTCACAACGAAAAAAAATTTTTTTTAAATACAATGAGCAGTGAGAACTGCAAAACACCAGCCTGCAAATGTCAGTCTCCCTGCTGTTTTACTTTTAAAACTAGGGTATTTGAAAATAACAACAACAACAAAACACTAGGGTATTTTAAATGAATCAATTCCTGAGGATACCAAACATCACCATTAAAGCCAGTGTTAAAAAGCAGTGCTAGGAGAGCTCTGAACTTTGGTTTGAACGTCCTTAAAAACGTACAACCCTCCACAAAATGTTAAAATGAAGCTAATAGAGAAAGGCCACGTAAAACGTTTGTGGCAGTTCAGAAGGGAGCTTATGGGAATCTTATCCCCTTAAAATCTTGACTGGGGAGGTATTTTGGGGCACCTGCATTCCAGGAGTGTGACCTATTATAAGAGGAACTGTGCTTCCGGCCCTTTCCAGTCAGCCTCTGTTTCAATAAGCTGCTACCCAACCACCTTCCTATCCTCGATACTGTATCACTCAACACAGCGTGCTGACTTGCCCTGATTCAATTACTCCACACCCAGCCTTTCTCCACTCGGTGTGTTTTTAATTCAGTCACCAAAACAGATGCACTTGATTAGAAGGGGAAGCACTGACAGGGGCAGGTGATGAGGATGAGTGTTCCTCTGATACGTGCCAGCGCCACCTCATGAATGCTGAACATGATTCATCAACCAGCTGCCTGCTTTAAAGGCCTGTAGACCTTAAGTCATGTTTTGGGGTAAATAAATACTGAGATGCCGAAGTGGCACAATGGATTTCTTCAGCAATAAAGTCGATCTTCCCTGCAAAAGAAGTTAGCATGCAGAGATACAAATGATGGAGACAAAATTAAGTGCACATAAACACAGTAATTCCAACCTTGCTGCCTGTTTCTCTTAAAACTTTAAGACCCTGAGTTATAAAAGAATAAGGAAATGCAAAGGAAGGTCCAAGGATGCTCAGTGAAATGTGATATAAACTTGGTGAAGATTAGCTCAGAAATTGCATTTATCCGTTCAGAACTTGTACATTTATCTCATTGCATCACACTTGCTGCCACGAGGAAGGCAGAATCTAATTCATCATGCCCAGCTTACAAATGAGGGAAGCAAGGCACAAGATTGGTTAAGTGACTTGCTTCAGGTAAAAGAAGCAGTTAAGTCCCAGCAGTTGGGGAGAAGCTGAAGGCCCCCTCTGCTCAGCTCCATGCCCTCTCCAGCAGGCAAGGCTACCTTTCAAGGCTGTGAATCTGATATTAATGTGTTGGGAGACCAGTGGGATATTCTGCCAGGGCTGGTTTGCCAGGAAAATAATAATCCTAACAGTGGATATTTAAGACCTGCTATATCCGCGTGTAGTGCTCAAGCCATGCTTAGAATACTGCCAGGGATGTAGACATAGAAAGCCACTTGTGAAATAATTTGCTGTATTACTATTCGACACTGACCGACTTCCTCTCCTAGATTCTGAAATTCTTAAGGGGCAAAGACAAATGTTTTTGTATTTCTGATGCCTGGCCCTCAATGAATGTGACGGAATACATTGATAGAGAGATGCAAGCATTCTGCCTGCTCTATTCCCACTCTACTCAGTTTAACAGATGTTCTAACACCTTCTGTCATCTAGGAAATAGAAGTGGGGACGATCCCAACATCCAAGACAGTTCAGTACAAAGACACTAAAGAGTTGGGACATCACTTATTTAAATGTCCAGCACAACTCCAAATTCATAGGGGAATCCTTTTGTCTTCTTACAACCTTGAGTTCCTCAAGAGCAGGTGAATTCCTGATCTGATTAAAAACAACTCTGGGAGCCTGTGGTATTGAGTTAGTTTTTGGTTGCTAGGCAACCCAGAAGATCAAAATTCCATCAATATTCTACTCATTAACTGGAATCAGATCCTAACTTTGGTATGCGTTCCATATGCGAAATAATCATTTACTTAAAGCTGGTTTTCTCTACTTATTCTCAAGGAGGTACACTTACTCAGCAACTCTGTGCCAGACACATTTAAAGAACTATCTCGTCTAATCTTCACAACAACCCCATGAGGAAGGTACTATTATCTCCATCTTACACTTGAGAAAATCAAAACTCAGAGAAGGTAAGTAAATTGTTCCAGGTCACATAGTCAATACTGGAACTAAGATTCCATCCAGGTCTGCCTGACTCTGGAGCTCACACTCTAAACCACGTCATTATATATATAAAATTCCCCTCTGTCTAGAACAGAGTGAGTCTTCAGTAAATGTTCACTTACTGCTAAGAATAACAATGCTTTTAAGGTAGAAAAGCAGTGTTTGGAACACAGTTTTGGAACAAGCAGGTTAATAAGTCAGGAAGCCCAAGTGAGATAAGAACCATACCTGAATCAGTGGTTCAGGTGTTGTACTGGAAAGAAAGGAAAGCATATATGAGACTATGAGGAGGAAGTGAAAGGAAGAAGCGTCTCTATTGAGACAGAGGAACAGGGAAGGGTTGAAGACACTTGCAGAACTGTAAGAGATCCCAAAGTTTGGAAAGAAACAGAGGAAAGGGCAACTCAGTTTCAGCCATGTTTAACCTGATGCTCCTGGTCTAGCAAGAGAGTTCACAGCAGAACATATGGGGCAGGACGGAGGGATATTTAACAGTTATTATCACCAGGACAACACTGCACAAAGACTGGGGTCAGCAAGGTTATCTAAAAAGTGAACACAGAGAGAAATGTGAGTTGAAGTTAAATGCCCATGATCAGAGGCCTTGGCCTCCAGAGTTGTGCTGTCCAATATGGTAGCCATTAGCCATATGTGGCTGTTGAGCACCTGAAATGTGGCTGGTCTGACTGAGAAGTGTTGAACACAATGGATTTTGAAGACTTAGTACAAAGATAAAGAATATGTCATTAATAATTTTTATATTGATTACACGTTGAAATGATAATGTTTGGGAAATACTGAGCTAAATAAAATATATTATTACAGTTAATTTTGCTCATTTCTTCTTATTTTTTAATGTTGCTACTAGAGAATTTAAAATTACACACGTGGCTTGCATTATATTTATTTCTCTTGGACAGTGCTGGTCTACAGCCTCTCAAGTAACAGAGGAAATGAAAAGACTTAGCATGATGCTGTGCAAACAGTGATATGTATAATGTATAAGTGTATAAATGTGGAAGAATTATCTAAGATTAAGAACAGAGAGTTGCTATAAATGTAAATGATATTGGCTATGATATTCGTATGTTACAGTCAGTCAGATGTTATCCAAGTCATAGATGTCACCATCTAGTTTCTGCCTACATAGGTGGCCAACCCAACTATAGTTCTTGGCCTCTTTATCCCACCAGGGAAGGCAACACTTTTTCCTTTTCCTTTGGGAGAATTCCACCTTCCCAAGCAATTATATTACAAGGTTTCATTTTCTCATTTACCTGCTGATGATACCTCATGGAATACACTGGAAATCTCAGACAGATCATCTCATAAATTTTGCACTGGAGATTGGATTGTGGCCTTCTGGATTCCAGAGGGTCCACACTAGCCTTTGTTTTCACATAATACATGAGTCTTTTCACGCACCACTAGGTTCCTAGGCTGGAGTATGCCTTTGACCTTCCTTACCAATGAGAGCTTGGCTTCTCTTGAGACTTGAGGAAATTAGAGAACATGCCCACAGGCCATGCAGCTGTTTGTTAATTCTCACATCTCAGCTAAAGTCACATTTGGCTATCTCCAGCCATGTCTGATTTCTCACTTATCACATACTGTGGTAGGCAGAATTCCAAGATGGCCCTCAAGATTCCTGCCCTGCTGGTGCACACACCCTATAATCCTCCCTTGAGTGTGGGCAGAACCTGTGAATGGGATGGGACAGATGCTCCCCATTATATGGCAAATGGTGCTGGAATAGTCACTCCTGTGATTGTGTTAAGTTATACAAGACTCCACTGTAGGACTGGAGAAGGACTGGAAATTCGAGAGACGTGTTCCTACCGGCCTGGAAGACAGCAAACACCATGTTGTGAACTACCTGTGGGGGCCACAAGGCAAGACAATGCCAGTGCCTCTATGAGCTGAAAGAAGTCCCCAAGCAACAGTTACTGAGATAACAGGGACCCCAGTCCTACAACCGTGAGGAGCTGAACTCTGCCAACCACCTGAAAAGCTTGGAAGAGGACCCTGGACTCTAAAAGAGGAGTGCAGCGTGGCTCACCCCCGGATTGCAGGCTTATGAGGCCCTGAGCAGAGGATTCAGTTCAGCCGTGCCTAGGCTCCTGACCAACAAAAACTGTGAGATAATAAATTTTTGTTGTTTTAAGCCTATAAGTTTGTGATAATTTGTTACAAAGCAATAGAAAATTAATACGAACAGATGTAATTATGAGTACTCACTATACCTGCGGGTTTTCATTAATCTAATAACCTATCTTTTAAGATGGACTTGGAATCCAGGTCTATGGAGCAGAAGACACTCAATCCTTGATAGATTTAAATCAGGAAAATCAGACGAGAATGGTTCTTCAACAGCATCTGGAAAACAAGGCACTATGAGAGGCCCTGGGAATTACATTTAAATTCACTGTGGTTCCCAGACACTACTTTTTAGGTTTTCCTTTCATGGAGTCAGGTGGCCCCAACACTGTCAAGCATTTGGACACATGGGCAACTTCCAGAATAGTTTTGTCATTCATATACCAATCTCCAAAATTCCTGGAATACCATGTTTCCTCGGTTGACTCAGCTCAGTCAGTTTTTTGTAAAATTGAGCCACACGCATACAGCAAATACTTGACGTTTCAGACACATCCAGAGATGGACACTCAAAAGACAGCCCATAGAAACTCAAAACAAATAGCTCTGTAATTCTTCTAACTGTGTGACTCCACCAAGTTCAGAAGAGTTGAGCAATGGGGAATTATTGCAATATCTAGTTGCCATCTTCTTAATCCTCATATACTACCATTACTCCTACTACCACCACTACTACTACCAGTATCTAACATTTACTGAGCATTTACTTACTAACTGCCAGGCACATTTCTAAGAACCTTAAAATACTATGTCATTTAATCCTCACACCTTTTTGAAGTAGGTGGTTTTATTGTCCCCATTTTGCAGATGAGAAAACTGAGGTATAGGGGAATTAAGCAGGTTGCCTGATGATACACAAATGATAGAGCCCAGATTCACTCTGAGGTAGGCAGATGCAAGAATCTGCTCTCCTAACCACCATGACATACTGCTTCATGTCCCATTTGAATCTAACTATCTGGACTTACTGGAACAAATCAACAATATTCTTGTTCTCTTCCTTCAGTTCTAGGTTCAATGAATTTAAAAGTCTTCTTAAGAAATTACAATTTTTCGAGCAACAGAGGGAGAGGAGGGTGGGTCCTACGTTCACTCACTCAGCGCCCCATAATTCTTGATTTGAAGAAATTGCACTAAACCTCTCCTTCTCAAGCTTGTCATTTGATTGCTTTAAATAAACAATCCCATGCTCTGCTTCAAGTTCTTCTGCCTTCTCCATATCTGGAAATGGTTAAAGGTACAAGCAGGAAGACATTCACTTTTTGATGGGCTGCTATGATGTCGTGCAGTTAAGTTCACCAGAGATTCCTGATGAAAGATGCAAGAGATGCTGGATCCATGGACACATGAAAGTCTTTCCTTCATATGAGTCAAAGGCAGACACATTTCTTTCTCCTCTAAGTGATCTAAATGCAGCAAATGAACTCCCTTTTCCTATGTTTATTTAGTTCAGGTTCTTATGCTCCTTTCTGGCAAACATGTCTAAGGAGTCATGTGTGCTAGCTAATTGGTTATCATCTTTTCTTCTTTGTTTTTTTCTGGCTAAATAACCAGGTGGACCACACACCAGGGTCAGCAATGTTTGAAACCACCAAACCAGCCATGACTAGTACTAGAAGGAGCCCTTCTGCAGGGGGTGGGTATTTCCTTTCTAGGTGTTCCTATAGAGAAAGAGCCACCTCTTTGATTGTGAGAAAGACTGTTCACTGTTTGATCCTCAATCCACATGCTCAACAATCTTTCCACTTCTTCTATTTCCTTCAGCCTTGTTGTTACTGACTTTGCAGTACCACAAGTTATCCCAGCCATTGATGTCTCTTATTTTGGTGGTGCTGCCTGTCATGATCTGCAATGCAGGTTATTCCCTATTCCTGCTGCTCAGGAAATACCACATGGTCTCTTGATTCTTTCAACATGTTTGATTATCTCAAGCTTCTCCTCAATATAAACATTTCCTTCTGCATGCACTATTTGGCTTTTTTGAATTCAGATGCTCAGACACGCTTGGGATATTGAATGAGTGTGTTTTTATATAGAAAAGTTCACAAGTGTGAAAGAAGAGCAAAACACAACTTTGCAGGATAACATGAGGTGAACCAAGATAGCTGGTAGATGTCCGAGGTGTGTGTGTGTGTGTTTTGTATTCCTACATGGCTCAGGTCAGCTGGTTGCAGTTCACCTGGTGTCTCTGGCTGGGCTAATCATGCATAAGCAAGCACAAGACTCACGATATGCTCAAACTGTTCTCTAACATATCAATTGCATTGGAATGATGCTTGTTTTTCAAAAGAAGCATCACAGCATAATCGACTGTATCATTAACTTTCAAATGGTCAGTAAAATATTATTAATTAATATTTGCAATAATTCAGTAAATCCTGACCTCATGGAGCTTGCATTTTAGTGAAATTCAAATGCTGATACTATTTAAGCCCAGTTTCAAATTATGAGATCTATTTCTTTTTAATCTTTTTTTTTTTTGCTGGGAAAGATTTGCCCTGAGCTAACATCTGTTGCCAACCTTCCTTTTTTTTCCTCACCAAAGCCCCAGTACATAGTTGTATATTCTAGTTGTAAGTCCTTCTAGCTCTTTCTGTGTGAGCCATTGCCAGAGCACGGCTACTGACAGACAAGTGGTGCGGTTCCACAGCTGGGAACTGGGCCACCGAAGAGGGGCGTGCTGAACTTTAACCACTAGGCCATCAGGGCTGATGCAAGATCTATTTTAAATAGCTAAAAATACATCTTATATGCAAAGAAACATAAGCTACTTAAAACTCATTTAAAGTCAGTTGTATACTAAATTTTTAAATAAATGCTACATTTTATAAGATAGTCTAACGTCTTAAAATCAGAATTCAGACAAGCTTGTTTTTTAGAACTTCTATCAAAGACCAAAAACAAAAAACAAACTCCAAACATTATATGTGTCACTGGAGTAGCATACTATATAGTAATGTGTCAGTATCCTTCTATTCATATAAATGCAAAGAAAGACATATGGAATGATCTTCACTTAATGTTAAGGATGGTTATTATTTCTGGATGGTGGGATACTACTTTTACTTTCTTCTTTGTGTATATCTGTATTGTTTACATTCTTTATAATAATTTTATAAAACTATAAGGTGATTTTATATTACTTTGAAATTTTTTGTGTGTCTGAGGAAGACCAGCCTTGAGCTAATATCTGTTGCCAATCCTCCTCCTTTTTGCTGAGGAAGACTGGCCCTGGGCTAACATCCGTGCCCATCTTCCTCTACTTTATATGGGACGCCTCCACGGCACGGCTGACAAGCAGTGCATCCGTCCGCGCCCGGGATCTGAACCGCAAACCCTGGGCCGCCGAAGTGGAGTGCGCGAACTTAACTGATACAGCACCAGGCCAGCCGCTACTTTGAAAATTTTTTTTTTTTGTGAGGAAGACCAGCCCTGAGCTAACATCCATTGCTAATCCTCCTCTTTTTGCTGAGGAAGACTGGCCCTGGGCTAACATCGTGCCCATCTTCCTCTACTTTATATGGGACGCCGCCACAGCATGGCTGACGAGCAGTGTGTCGGCGGGCGCCCGGGATCCGAACCAGCGAACCCCGGGCTGCCAAGCGCGGACTAAACCGCTGCGCCACTGGGCCGGCCCCTACTTTGAAAATTTTTAAGTACAAAAACTTCAAAGAATATAATAAAAACCCAAGAACCCAACAACCAGAATTAACAAACATCAACATTGCCATATTTTTGGATCTTTTTCATAATAAAAAAATTCCACAAAAAACTGAAGATCACTGTGGCTTGTTCTCCAGTACAGTCCCCACCCACCCACTCCCTGTATATAACTGTGTTTATCCTTTGAGTCCATATTGAATCATAAAAAAAATGCAATGTAAAGTGAAATGCTAGATTGGAAATGTCTCTTATAAATGTGTTTCTTTCAGCTTCACACAAATTTTTTCTGATGAATAATTTTAAACACACAAAAACAGAAAAAATAGCATATAATAAATCCCCATATACCCATTACCCAGATTTAACAATTATCAAGATTTTGCCACATAGAGCTTTTGAAATTAAAAGCAGAAACTGTAACCTGCTGTTCATCCTACAGTTTGTTCAGTCAATAAGCAAACACCTACTAAGGAAGACGGCGAGAACTGACTAGCTGTGTTCTTACCACGTGCCAGCCAGGCTCTCAGTCTTCCATACAATGACCCATTTTGGAGTCACAGCCACTCTGCAACCTAAATAGTATTATCAGCATTGTTTAGAGAGGAAAATGAGGCTCAGAGAGATGAAGATTTTTCCAAAGACTCAGCCAGCTGTCTGTCCTTCTAGAACTTGACCCCTCCCCTCCCAATTTCAGAGTGTGTGTCAGAGTCACTAGGTTATTCTTTTGTTGACGAACACAAAATGAAAAAGTCTCCCTCTGTGTCTCTGTGAATTAATCCCTGAATTCTCTGAGTTGGAGGAGGATCCAGCATTGTTGTAGGGACTTGAACAACTTTGGTTCTTTAATTTAGAAAACACCTGTTGTAACTTTCACTTTAAGACATTTTCCTATAACTACTTAGATAAGAGACATTTTCCTTTAAAAAAATATAATTAATGATTCAATATACTCTTCCATTAATTGGAGACAAAGTCTTACTTACTCTCTATAGCTCATACTCCCGGCTGACCAACAACAATTACAAAAAACGATTTCAATTGCAATTTGCAGGCTTGCAAATCTATCACGGATATTTTCCAAAGCAGTTTTGAAACTTCTTGCCTGCCATGTTGCTTATGTGTTGTTATTCTCATATACTACAGCAAATGCTTCCTAAATGTTCTTGATCTTTCCTGGAGACTATTTCACAATAAGCAGGCGTGAATGCTCCAGTGTGTCAACCCTATTAGTAGTCTTGTGGCAAGAAGTATGGGACTCTGGTTTTCCAAGACACATTTTTATTTACTAGCATAGAATGTCACCATTTAGAAGCACAGGATGTACAATGATTCAGCTGTTTTGAGAGGCTGATTAAAGAAACTCAACAATCAAATATCTCCCAGTTTAAATGTATAAAATTTTAGGGCAGATAATATCTTACTCTAGATTTTAATTAATATTTGTGTCCAAATTCTTCAAAAGTCTCGAGGGAAGGAAAGGGCCTTTAAGATCATCTGGGATCAGGCAGACCTCTTCATTATGCAAATGTGAAAGAGATCCAATTTTTGTTTTGTTTATATTTTGTTTCACATAGTCCTTGTTCAGTTTTCTACTGCCACAAAGAACAACGCCAAGTGACTGTACTGTGCCACCAGGGATATGTTCATCTAACAGTCCCTGGTATTAAAAATAACAGAAAAGAAAACAGCCACCAAACCTTAGTATGAACAGAGAGCAAAAAGACTGCCATAAAACTCAACTGCAATGTGCAAGCTTGCCTATTCAAAATACCTAACCACAAGAGTCAGAGTGAGACGTCAGGAAGGAAGACCGCAGCATTCTAGAAGTTTAGTAAATCAAATTAAATTGTGTTCAAAAGTGGGCTTCTAATTCTACTTTTCCGTTTATTATTTACATACAGAACTTTTTCCCTCTTTGCAAATGCCCTCTGGCCAAAACAATTTTTTTTTGCCATAGCTCTATTACTGATTTTGTTTCTGTGCCTTTACTCTTTTCCTAAAAGACAGACTCTCAAATGTATATCTCTGTAACAGACCTTGCTGATGAGGTAATTTAGTGGTTTTCATATTTCTTTCTTTTCTTCCTTTCTTTTTCTTTTTTGTTTCTGGCAGGGGGATTCCCCAACTAGAGAAAACAGGTCAGTGTGACCTTTGATGAGGCAGCCTTCTCGTGCCTCCAACTCAGTGTGAAAACACTGACCCTAGTCAGGCCCTTCGCAGACGAGGGGAAGGAAACTCCCAGCCGGGGCGCGACTTCCCCGAGGTGAAACGTAAGATTGTTAGGATCCTTTGGACCAGCTTTTTTCCCTTGAACATCCGGCCTTTTTCTTTACGCTCCCAGGTGCCTGGGGCAAGAGTGAGACCAACAGAAGTCTAGGGGAAGATTCGCCTCTAGGGCGAATGACTCGAGTCTCGAGGAGCCGGCGCGCGCGGAGCCCGCAGCAGGGGACCCTGAGCCCGCCGAGGCGCGCGCGGCGCCGCCCGGACCGCGGGCTCGCAGCTGGCCTGAGCGGGGTAAGGAGCGGAGCCGGGCGCCGGCAGCGCGGGAACCCAGGGCGGCGAAGCACAGGCGCTCCCGGGGTCGGCGGCCCCGCAGCCCCCACCCCGGGACGGGATCGGGGCAGAAGCCGCGCCCGCAGAGTTGCCCCAAGCGCCGCCACGTGCGAGGGTGCTGACAGCTCCGGGCCGGCGGCGGCCGCCGGGCGCCCCTCCTTACCTTGCCTTCCCCGGCCCCGCGCGGAGCTCCGGCCTGGCGCCGCAGAAGTTTCCCAGCCGAGCGCGCCGGGCCCGGGGGGCCAGCGCGAAAGCCCCCAGCACCCGGCCCGCGCGCTCCTCGCCGCCCACCGGCCGGCGCCCGCCCCGCGCTCGGGCGCACAGTGACCACAGGCCTCTCCAAGCAGCGCGGCGGCGAGGGCGGGGGCCGGGCACGGGCGCGCGCCCCGGGCGCAGCTGGAAGGGCGGGGGCGGCGGGGGAAGCGCTGGGGCCCGGGCAACCCCAGCCTCCTGGGAGCAGGCGGTGCGGCCACCAGGTTGCAGGGCCGGCGATAAACCTAGCGGCCGCGGCGGATCAAAGTTTGCAAAGATGAGTTTCCCGAAGTGCACACTGCTGACGATTATAAAATAAACCTGGTATTCGTTGTTATACTAGACACCGATGAAATTGACTACTGGAAAGAAAAGCAACTGTTTGTCTGTCGTTTCATTCCCATCCCCACCCCACACACCCCATAAAATGAGATAAATGACCAGAAGGGGGATGGCAGCGTTTGAGTGTATAGGACAGAGAAAGATTAATATCTTGATTCAAATCAATGAACATCTGAAAAAAGCAAATGGGTAAAGAGCACAGACAATGAGAAGGAAAAATTTGAAAATACAAATGATCAAAAAAAAAACCCCTTCAAATCAGTAATAAGCCGAATGCATGCAATTTAAGGCAAAAATCAAATGGATTTTTTTCCTCCTATGAAATTAGAGAAGTTTTGTCTTCTTTTGGTGATCAAACCATACGGTGGTTGGTGAGGGACCTGTGAAACATATAACTTACTCAAGGATTTCCATCTCCTCCAAGGTTTTCCATCTCTTCCTTTCTCTCAGCACCCTCGCTTTCATTTTGTATAACCTCCTTCCTTCCATTCTTCCTTTCTTTCTTTGTCTTCTTTTACTTCTTTCCTTCTTTCCGTGATTCTTTCATCTTTTAATCCCTGTATAATTCTCCATAGTTCTCTTTCTCTATATCCCTCATTTTCTTTTTATTATTATAAATTATTTATTATACAAGTAATACATTAATATGTCATATACTAATGTATATTGTGTTGCGTCAAACTACATTTGTCAGCTTTTTTCAGACAACAAGCTAACTTGGAGCTTTTTCTCTTTTCATATATATATATAAATACATATATATTCATTCTTTTAAACCGCTTCATAATATTATTATATTCTATCACAATGTATCCCTCCCCTTAACTATTTAGGTTGTTTCTAATATTTTGATATTACATGCAAATGCTGTGTGCATGATTCCTGGGGCACATAAGTGATGATCTCCCCAAGGTTGATATCAGAAGTGGAACTCTGAGTCTGTCCTTTTTATGTTTTTTTTTTGCATTGAAATAGAATCAGCATATAACTTTATATTAGGTTTGTGTGTACAACATAATGATTCGATGTTTGTATATATTGTGAAATGATCAATAAGTCTAGTTAACACCTGTCACCATATATAGTTACAAAACTTTTTTTCTTGTGATGAGGACTTTTAAGATCTACTCTCTCAGCAACTTTCAAATACCCAGTACAGTATTATTAACTATAGTCACCATGCTGTACATTACCTACTATGTCCATTCTTTTTTTGTGTGTGAGGAAGACTAGCCCTGAGCTAACATCCGTTGCTAATCCTCCTCTTTTTGCTGAGGAAGACTGGCCCTGGGCTAACATCCGTGCCCATCTTCCTCTACTTTATATTGGACACCGCCACAGCGTGGCTGACAAGCAGTGGGTCGGCGGGGGTCTGGGATCCGAACCAGCGAGCCCCGGGCTGCCAAGCAAGGACAAATCCTCTATGCCGCCGGGCGGCCCCAAATTTTATTAACTACTGACAAATTGTTCTCCAAAGTGGCTGTGGCGGCTTTGACTCCCATCAGCAATGCAGAGAGAGCTCCTTTCTGATTCTGCTTTCTGCATGGCTCCCACTGACACTTGCTATTACTCAACTTAAAAACTTTGCTCTAGCTCTCCTATTTCTTTTCTCTCTTTTTCCTCATCCTGTTCTTCCTCTTCCTTCTTTTCTCTCTTCCCTCTCTCATTTTCCCTGGCTCTTGTTCTCTCTCTCTCATTTTCCTTTACTCTTTTGTCCTCATCCTCTTTCACTTTTTAAACAATTTATAATTTCTTAATTTTTAAAATTTAATTTACAATCTGATTTATTGCTTAACGAAGATCATGTAAATATCTGTGTCAGCAAATGTACATTTACAAAATCATTGTCAATGGGTGCAGCGTATTCTATGTCACTGTCCTACCACACTTTTTAAAATTGAAGTAAAATATACACATAACATAAAATTAACCATTTTAAAGTGCACAATTCAGTGGCATTTTGTACATTCTCAATGTTGTACCACCTCTTTCAAATTCCAAAATATTTTCATCACCCCAAAAGAAATGGGTATGGGTACCCCATACCCATAAAGCAGTCACTTCCCAATTCTCCCTTCTCCCAGCCCCTGGCAACCACTAATCTGCTTTCGGTCTCTACGGATTTACCTGTTCTGGATATTTCATATAAGTGTATTCACAGAATATGTGACCTTGTGTGTCTGGTTCTTTCATTTTGCATAATGTTTTTGGGGTTAATCTATGTTGTAGCATGTATCTGCACTTCATTCCTTTTTATGGCTGAATAATGTTCCATGAACGGATATGCCACAATTTGTTTATCCATTCACCAGTTGTTGAACATTTAGGTTATTTCCACCTTTTGACTATTGTGACTAGTGCTGCTATGAACATTTGTGTATAAGTTTTTGTTTGAATATCTGTTTTCAGTTCTTTTGGGTATACACCTAGGAGAGGAATTGCTAGGTCATGTGGTAATTCTATGTTTAACTTTTTTGAGGAAGAGCCAAACTGTTTTCTATAACAGCTGCACCGTTTTACATTCCCACTAGCAAAATGCAAGGGTTCCTATTTCTCTGCATCCTTGACAACACTGGTTATTTCCTTTTTTTTTTTTTTAATATAGCTATCTTGGTGGGCATGAAGTGTTATCTTGTTGTTGCTTTGATTTGCATTTCCCCATGACTAATGATGTTGAACATCTTTTCCTGTGTTTGTTGGCCATTTGTATACCTTCCTTGGAGAAGTCTTTTACTTATTTTTAAATTGGGCTGTTTGTCTTTTTGTTGTTGAGTTGTAAGAGTTCTTTATATATTCTGGGTACTGGATGACCCCTACCAGATATATGATTTTCAAATATTTTCTCCCATTCTGTGGGTTGTTTCACTTTCTTGAGAGTGTTGTTTGATGCACAAAAGTTTTTAATTTTGATGAAGTCTAATTTACCTATTTTTTTCTTTTGTTGCTTATGCTTTTGGGGTCATATTTAAGAATCCATTGCCAAATCCAAGGTCATGAAGATTTACCCTTATGTTTTCTTCTAGGAGTGTTATGGTTTCAATTCTTATATTTAGGTTGTTGATCTATTTTGAGTAAATTTTTGTATATATTATACAAGGTAGAGGTCCAACTTCATTCTTTTGCATGTAGATATCCAGTTGTCCCAGCAACATTTGTTGAAGAGTATATTTTTTTCCCACTGAGTGGTCTTGGCACCTTTATCAAAATCAGTTGACCATAGATGTATGGGTTTATTTCTGGATTCTTAATTCTATTTCATTGATCTTTGGTTAGTACCACACACTGTTTTGATTACTAATAATTTTTTTCTGGTAAGTTTTGAAATCAGGAAGTGTGAGTCTTCCAACTTTGTTTTTCCTTTTTCAAGATTGTTTTGGCTATTTGGGATCCCTTGAAATTCCATATGAATTTTATGATCGTTTTTTCCATTTCTGCAAGAAAAGGTCATTGGGATTTTGACTGGGATTATAATGAATCTGTACATCATTTTGGGTAGTACTGCCATCTTCACAGCATTAAGTCTTCAATACATGAACCTGGGATATCTTTCATTTATTTAGATCTTCTTTAATTTCTTTCAGCAATGTTTTGTAGTTTTCAGTGTACAAATCTTGTACTTCTTTGGTTAAATTTATTCCTAACTCTTTCGTTCTCACTCTCCATCTATCCTTTTTCCCTTTAGTTTTGTTTTTTTGTTTTTCACTTTTCGGTCTCAGAAGCTGGACATTTCTCCTATTTAAATTCCAAGTCCATTACACAGCTTTAGATCTAAGCACTTCTGAGTTGTCTAGACTCCTCCTTCTTCCTCTCCCTGAGATCTTCTCTTAGAAAGTCCTTGAGCCTCTCTTCTTTATGCACAGAGTCAGAGTCAAGGCTGTCAGAGCTGCTTTCAGAACTGAAGGTGGCAATGTTTTCAGGTGGATTGGAGCCCAACAGGCCTTAGGGCAGCAGGACCTGGGCTGGAGATTTGGTCAAGGGAATAGGAAACCTCTTGAGATGCAGCCCAGCACAGTAAGCTGTCTGGACTAGATCTCCCTCAGCACCTGGGGAAAACCTGTTATTTCTATTGCTCTCTGAAGCAAGTGCTGTGTGTTGCGATGTGTCTAATTTGTTCTTTAGTTTGTCTTGAGCTTTTTTTCTTTGCTTTTCCAAACCTTGTGAGTCATCTCCATTTGAACATGCTTCTAACATCCCTTGAGAAATTCAAGAGCTCCCAGCTTTTAAGTGAAGGTCACATCTTGTGGAAAAAGTTTGTACCTTTATCTGTGTGGAAGCCCTTAGTCTCTCTGTTTAAAAGCAGGAATTCCTGCTTGGAGTAAATTGGAGGATTTCTGAGGCATTCCAGATTCTTATAAGTTTAGTGACCACTGATATCCGGGGAGCCTGTGGTTTGTTTAGAATTTCACTGCTGCTGAACACTCATCTTGAGATATTTCCTGAAAGATGAACCATGAACTTCTGCATGTCCCAGTGAGGCCCAGGCCATTTTCAAAGTTTCATTTCTAATGCCAAGATATATCCTTATATTATATAGTGGAGGAGGCAAAAGATTTAGGTTAGGATAGAATATTGAATTTTTTGGAAACAATACTACCTAAATTTTTACATCATCAAAAGTACCATCATTATTTTTAGGTAAATTTTGTTCTGGGCAAGACCTAAATTTAAGAAATTCAGTATGTAGCTAAACAATAGTTACTTTTCAAACAGTAAATAAAAGTAATTGATATAAAAATTACAGTTAGATCTAGACAATATCATTATGGAGATGATTAAAGAAAGATAAATACTGATCCATGAACAAATGAGCAAGAACTGAGTGTGAAATATTCCTATTTCACTTGATCAAATAAAAAATTAATTGCAGTCAACTATCTCAATAAAAAAATTAATATGAAGTAGACTACAAATGAAGAATAAACAATAATAAAGAAATTTATTTAAATATTCACTTACCAAAAGATGCAATTCAAATATATGCAAGCGCACAATTAAACTTCTTTTATAATATTATAACCATTCAAAGAGAATATTCTTCTGTGGGTCCTGTAAAAAAGGTGTTGACACATGAGTAACAATAACCGGAACACAAATCTTAATGTCTGGACCATGTAAGCAATGGTTCTCTCTCAGAAAATTGGCTGGACAGCTGACTACTATCTAACAGCTATTTCTCTACTTTTTCAAAGAGGTTCTTAGAAAAAATATGAAGGGCAGCATTTGAGATCCAAGTCAGCATTTGTGAGGAGGCCTCACTCTGCTCCATAGTGAAAATTCAACCAGAGCCAATCTTTGAGGCCAAGAACCAAATGAAAGGGTGACCCTGCCATTTATGGGACCTGGGAAGAGCTGAGGTTTTCTTGGCTTGGTTCATGGTAGGGGTCAGAGACCAGAGATGCCCATTTCTCTCTGTGCTCCTCAAATCACTGCATCATTTGCAAATTCATTCATTCCACAAATATTTATAAAGTACTACCATGTTTCAGGCACAGTTCTGGGCACAAATAAGCTGTCTCCTGTAGCCTTCACTCTAGCTCTACGGTCATCTCCACAGCATGGCTATGGTTTGAGGTAGGTAGCTCATTCCAAAACCCAGATTTCAGGAAAGAAAGCAAATTAGCCTTTAAATATATTTTGCCCATGTCTCTGGTTTTTAAACCTGATTTGAGTGACTTGACATAGTTACTTTAATGTTTGGGAATAGTGAATGGGACATGTCTAATTTTCTTTCTTATAGGTAATAGTTGGAATTGAGGCACATGCAAAGAGAAAAATATATTATGTAAAAGTGTCTCACAGTAGTAAGCCCTCTGTTAGGGCTTGTTTTTGCTAAGATTTTAATTGAGAAAACACATTTTAAAATTCAGTAGCCTTAAAGGATTTTTGAATCACAAATTATCTCTGAGTTCCACTGGGGAGCATTAATGTTCAGAGTTAGTAGAGAAACAGAAAGTTGCTGAAAAATATAAACACGAACCAATTAAAGTGAAGAGAAAACAAGAGAATGGAAATGTGGATTCCTCTGTAAGGACTTTAAAATTTTTATTGATTATTTTTCAGTATCATGCTACATTCCAAACACAATTGTATTAAGAAATTGTAGGCGAAAACTTTATTGTTTAGATGTGTTGGTCTTTTTTTATTATACCTTTCATACAGCTTAGTAGAATGTTTGTATCAGCATCATCTTTAACAGTTACAAGACTGAAAATTGCAGAACTAACAAGAATAGTAGGCCTTTACAGAAGGTCTTCAAAATAAAGTGTGGCCGAAGCACAAACTCTAAACTCTTCTGAAATGAGACTGATAATGTTACCGTTGGCCTGGTGATTGAGTGTGGTGGGCCACTGTTGTATTTTCAGATTTGCAGAGCCCCGAGGGGCCTTACTGATCTAGAGGATTATCATTCATTTTAATTTTTGTTAGTTCTTCCTAGGTTTTAATATTAACCATACCTCTGAGGCTGTGATTAAGACAATAGGTTGATTTAGTTGATTTTGATGTTAGGTATCACTAGATTTTTTAGGTTTTTTTTTCTGAGGAAAGAGCAGAGAAAATATCTAACTCCTTAGAAGTGCCATGCTGGACTGGGCCTGGAGGAAGTGTCACAGAGTTCCTGTCCAGGACTGCTTTCATTAAGTGAGATGATGCAAATGAAGTCCTTAGTACAGTGTCTGGCATATAAGCTATTTCATCGTTATTATTGTTACTATTGTCCGTATCACAGACTATTGTATATCTGAGTTTTGTAAGGGAAAAAATATATAGTAAATATGTGATTTTCTTTATATTCTTTCTTTATTTTGTATAGTTTTCTGTTTTTTTCCTTTTTTATATTAACTATATTGTATGTATAATCAGAAAAAAGCAATTAAAAGAAAAAGAACCCTTTAGAAAGAGCAAGGCCACCCAAGAAAGGGTCCTGACTTTACTGTGGACCAGCAATTTGAGTAACTGGACTCTTACAGGCCGGTTTATACAGAGGCGATGGACGGCTCTGGCGGCCACACATAGGCAGCACCAGCCACCAGGAACATTCCCCTGATTACACCCTGGTTATCCCCATGCGCAGGTTGGGGGGTGGGCCACCAGGTGCGCTCTGTGCCCTTCCTCCAGGCCTAAGGGACATCCTCTCACTGATGTCCTTGGAGCCCTACATGGGAAACTGACAAGTAAAGCCAGCACCCTTGGGGCTGCCTGTCCAGCAAAGTGCCTGATGAACAGTCACTTTTCCTGTGAATTGCGTGTCTGGGCCTCCTTTCGCCATCGTTAAATGAGAGGCGGACAGTAACGTCTGGGCCCCCTTTAGAGAGGCAGTCCAGGAGTCAGCTTAGTGGTATCTGTAACTAGCCTCAGGCAAATCTCTCTGCCTTTGCTACATTTGTTAGTGATGTCTGGGGTGGATTCCTAGAACCAGGAGATGAAAAGCACCTCTGGAGGCCCCCATCCAGCCCCATCTTCGAGGAGGGCTGCAACCAAGCCACGCAGACCGACAGGCTCATTCTTCCTTGGCCTCCCTGCATAACTTGTATTTATGGCTCTAAACCCCAGCAGAATCAGTAATATCTTTTTTATTCCTCTCTAAATCTTTCCCCTCTTAAACCAAATCCCTCCTGGGACTTCTTTCAAACTGGTTCCTTAGGATTCTTTGGACTTCCTCCAACTAATCTGTCTTCAATTCAAGTTGAGGAGCTCTAAACTCAATATTTCCTCTGATAGATGCTAAGCAGTCTTGAGCAGAGTAAAGGACAATTTGTATCCTTCAATGCCACACAAAAGTGATTCTAGGCAGAGGGAACGTGTTGTAGAGGGAAAATAGGGGCTTCGGTGCCCAGGAGAACCGAGATAAAAATTCTGCTCCCCGGTCTACCTGCTGGTGACCGTGGGCAAGTCATTTACTTTGCTTTGCCTCAGTCTTTCCCAGGTGAAAAAGGAATACTCATACTTCATAAGATCGCTGTGAGGGGTAAATGAGATAGTATATATAAGTGCTCGGTTTATGTTGTACATGTTTTTCATACAAAAGTGGCCTAAATACAAGCCAATTACTTCATCTAGTGTTCAATGGAAGACATGTGATCTGTTCCAAAGCTGGAGAAAAAAAGTGACTATGGCGGATTTACTGAAAAACAGAACTTCCTGTACGCCAAGAGATGTTCAAGAGTAATTTTAACTATCTTTAATTTTTTCCTTCAGTGCTGACTTTAAAGCCAACCTCCATGATAAGATCCAACTTCCCTGAGTAAGAGTTTACCTTACAATTTTATAGTTCTCAGCAGTTTACAATGCAGTTCTCATAGCTGATTTTTTTAAGCTTAGTGATTTTGGAACCACTGCTCCAATGATAAATAACTTAACACTTATAGTCCTCAAGGAGGGATAACTTGATTTCGAAATATGTCCTTCAATCCCTGGAAATCCCTATGAAATAGGAGAAAAAAATATATATATGAGCAGTGTTTGAAGTAGTCAGTGCCTGAAAGCTAAAAGGTACATCCCCAGATTTTTAGGACAAAGTAAAAAATGTGTTGCAAAGGAGACAATGTCCTTCAGATCTAATAACAAACAAATGAAGAAAGATCAAAACCTTAGGATGTTTCCCATGTGTCCATCAAGGTAAATAAGAGGTAACAACTGCTGACAATAGGTCAGGCCCTGTTCTAAGCAGATTGCACATATTAAGGTATTTCCTCCTAAAAATTTGTGGGCAAATATTATTTCCATCCTCATTTTCCAGATAGGGAAGCTCAGGCACAGGGATATTAAAAAATTTTCCCACAGTTTTATAGCACATGTGGCACAGCTGGATTCAAACTCGAGCAATGGGTTCCATGAGGCCACACCTTTCGCCCCTGTACCACATTGCTTCTCTCGAGTGTCGCTGGTTGAGGATTTCTGGCACAGTCCTGTCTTTATCCCTAACTTGGGAAGCAGTATAGTACAGTAGTTAAAAGCACGTGTTTTGATATCTAAAAGATTCTTCTTCTAATCCTGGCTCCACCATTTAGTGGAGAAGCAGGAAGGGGCAAGTGATTGCCATCCCTGCTCCCTCCATCTCAAACTCTGGCTGGTAAAGAGACTGAGGTCTAAAGAATTAAGATATCTAAAATAGAAATCATGTTCTGTACCCAAACACTGAGTTGTTTTGCCATCTTCTGAGTCAGCTTGTTGTAGTCAAATCATCATGCATTCAGAAAGCTTCCTGTACATCCGCTGTCTCAGATGCACTGTGGTGGGGTTTTTTTAAAATAAGCTAAGTAAACATGGATAAGGCAGTGTGAATTGTGGGGAAAATTAGTGCATTAACACTTTGAGTTAACGCCAATTCAAATATGGTAAATTCTCACTCTCTCCTCTGATTTGGTGCATAATCTTCATTATCATCTAAAGCATAATTATTATATCCATTTAAGAGTTAAGTGGCTAGTAGGACTAGCTACTACTTGTTGAGTACTTACTTTGTGCTAAGAGCTTTATTTAGATTATCTCATTCAATTTCTCAGTGAGATTGGTGGTCTTTACCTCTCTTTGTTGATGGGAAATTGAGGCATAGAGCAGTCTCCAGCAATTAGCTTCAATTCCCACTATAACTTAAAGTGATGGAGGCAGTGTTAAAACTTTGGATCATTCTGATTCCCCCATGTGCTTTTTCCTTTTTTTTTTTTTTTTGGTGAGGAAGATTGGCTCTGAGCTAACATTTGTGCCAATCTTCCTCTATTTGGTACGTGGGACACTGCCACAGCACGGTTTGATGAGCAGTGTGTAGGTCTGTGCCTGGGATCCGAACCTGTGAACCCTGGGCTGCGGAAGCAGAGCATGTGAACTTAACCACTACGCCACTGGGACACCCCTCCCACCCCCCTGGGTGCATATTTTACCACAATCCCAAAGAAGAGAAAAAAGCAAGGCTGTGTTTATAGCTTCTGACCTGCTACACTACAGCTTTAAAGGTCAGTATCTGTCTAATAACTATTTTGTTACAAAATTTGCATAGTTGTTGACCCCCCTGAGTACCCTGCATCCCCAAATTAATCTCTAATCTGGCAGATTCCATGTTCTGATCCTCACTAAAACATCTTCAAACTGGAAAAACAAGAGGCTTATTTACGGCTCTCTCAAAAACTATTATGCGGAAAGAAGGGAAAATCAACTGACACCTTTCATCAAATGTGGACAAAAAGATTAGCTCTGATTAACTTGACCTCTGGCTCTGAGTTATTTCACAGTAGCAAGGTCAAAAATTCTTGGCTGTGTTAATCACATTTGGAAGAAACACCAAGTTTTTTAGAAATCATCTCCAGATTGTTGTTTTGTTTCTGGCACATTAATAAAACTAATTCATCAGCAGAATGAGCAAGCCATTCTTGCAACAGAGCCAGGCTTCCTTTGATGAAACAGAGCCACCACAAGCTGTTCTCTGGAATCTGGGAAAGGATCATATTAGTCTGTGTTATGCATGCTTTGCTTTGAATTCAGTTGGCCACCACCAAGTATGTGATTGTAATAGATGTTTAACCCAACAGGAAACCAGGTTACAGGACATCAGTTCCAGATTCTTGCTGGTTTATCTTTCAAATATGCTTTTCCTAAATTACCTAAATAACACACACACACACACACAGAGACACATTCACCCGCCATTTCAGGCCATATGAATTTCTTCATTGTGTGACATGTTCACTAACCAAAATGGATGATTGAGAGAAGAAAGAACAAAAGAACCAATCCACAGTGGAAATGGGAACCAAAGCAATTGATCTTAGCTTGAATGACTCCTATTTTCCCTCCATTTTAGAAGGACACACACAAATGGGTCAGATCTGGTTGCCATGTGTGTAGAAAGCCAGTAGCAGTTCTCTATCAGTACCTAGAGAACAAAGATGGTGGGTAAGTGGTGATTAGAGAGGTTTCCCTCCCTTCAATTTTTCAAGAAACACCAATCCCCTATTGAGGAAAAGAAAACAGAACTAGTCAACATTTATATAGCCCTGTGACACATTCCCTATAAAATATCTCCTGCAGCTAGGTAAATTTTATAAATTATATATGGTGCATGATTATCCTGATGAATTGGGATTATTGGTTTCAAGAGTCAATTGATCTTTAGGAGTAGGGTGGCAAGGTCCTCTCTGGAAGCTATAATAACATTTCTGAGCTACAAGAATGCATTATTGGTTCCCATGGCCTAGGGATGACCAAATTGTACACTTTTGTGTTCTAGGAGGGACACGAGAACTTGACCAGAGTCACGACAGAAGGGTATGAGAAGTGGAGCTGTCACAGTTGCAGGAAGGAAAGAAGTGGGCCCAGGGACTTAAATATATTCAAATGTAAAATTATCCTTCAGCTGATCCTGGGTGTGAAACTCTTGAATTAATCCTACTTATACCATGTAGAAAAACGGATATCTACCAGACAAAGGAAAAGTCGTGAAAATTCATCTGAACAGCTGAAAAACAGGATATGTAGACCACTTCTCAATTGTGGCTTTTTTCAATCCACCCAGTATGGCTGGTTGTTTAGCTCCTTTAGGATTCATTCCAAAACCTTTTTGTTTCTTGATCTGCAAAGAGAAATCAATTGAAAATGATAAACTGTCATGTTAAACACCAACCTCAAATTTGACTGAAATTATTCCATGCCCCTGTGAAGCGTAATAATCTCTTATTCTGTTTTGTCTTGACTATGGAAGGGCAAAAGAAGCAGAAATTAAAAAAAAAAAAAAAAAAAAGCTCTCAAAACTCCTTTTACCTTGTCAAGAGAAAAGGGATGAGGGAGGTTGAGATTTGTAGAATTTCCATTTAGTGTTTGAGCTACTTAAGAAGATACCTTAAATTGGGTGAAAAATCCCCATTATTTTGTGCCCTTTAGATATGATGTAGCTCCCTCCCAGGAGTTCATGCCATGCCCCTTCTGAATTAACCAAAGTGACTGAGTTTATGCCAAAATATGTTCTGCGTAACATGTCCCTGCTGAGACAGTCATGGTGTGACTGGCAGCAAACCAGGGCTTTGCCCCTTTGGCTCAGCCATGCCAAGGAGGCCCAATGAGTGAGTGAAGAAACAGAGAGACACTCCATTTGCCTGTGGTGGCAGAATGAGTGAGGGAAGGAGCCTCCTCCTCCACTCAGAGAAGCCTCTTTCAAAAGATGAGAACTGCCTGCTTTCTACCTGGGACAGAGGATCTGGTGCAATTAGACGTTCAATTTAGAAGGCTTTTACTTTCATCTCCGTTAAGCCTCACCATAAGCTAGTGAGGGAGGCGGGAGCTGGTGAAATGCAATACATACACAACCCTGCTATTCACTGAGCAGGGACCACGGTTCAGGTATTCTGCTAGGACTGTGCACACAATGTAACTATACTCTGTTCTGAAGGGAGTGACATGCATTCTAGTGGGTACATAGCAGGGGAATGGAGACCTGAAATTGTGCACAAAATTGCTATTGGTATCCTAGGAAGAGGATGAGTTTGGACTTAAGGATTCAGTCTTGGCAAGACAATGGGGGGGAGATTGTGGATTTTCCATACCAGTAAAATGATTTGCTGTATGATGTTCTAGCAATCATTATACATAATTTTTCTTCATATCGACTATATTCTAAAAAGTATTTGAAGTGTCTTCAAAGACAAAACTACCGTGTATTTCCCCTAGAACATAGATATGAGAAGTAACTGTGGGGACCAGAATTGGCTACCTCAAGATGTGTCTTTTTATCTTATCACTGAAGGAGGCTTTGACCTTCCCCGCCCCCACTAACTGTCTGAAGGGATTTGAGATGGACGACCTGTCAGGCCGTCACCATGGATAACTCTAGGTATCGATAGACGGGGAGGGTCTTTGCTGGGCCCATTCTTAGCAAAGTTCTGTTTACCAGACATTTACATTTGTAAGGGAAATCTTCATTTGTAAAAGTATCTCCCTCTCTGTACCAGGAAGAAGGGGGATGACTTTATCTCTAGAAACTTATCAGTGTGAAAGGTGAGGACTTAAATCTTCATACTCTTGTTTACTGTGCTTTTTCTTGTAATCCCTCATGGCTGACACCCCCAACTCCCCAAAATCTTCCTTTGTCTGTATAAGAGGAGAAGCTCCGCCATTTTGTTGAGAGATACTCAGTTTCCCTGGGTCTCTCCCATGTATACATATTATAAAGCTTGGTTTGATTTTTTCCTGCTGTTTGGCCTCATGTCAATTTAATTTGTAGCCCAGCCAGAAAGGACCCAGAGTGGGTAGAGAATACTCTTTCTCCCCTTCATAACCAAATTATCTAAAACATTGTATCAAATTTATGTTGCCAGTGCTGAATTCACTTTTTATTTTTGGTGAGGAAGATTAGCCCTGAGCTAACATCTGTTGCCAATCCTCCTCTTTTTTTGCTGAGGAAGATTGGCCCTGTACTAACATCTATGCCCACATTCCTCTATTTTATATGTGGGATGCCTGCCACAGCATGGCTTGATAAGCAGCACACAGATCTGCACCTGGGATCTGAACCCATGAACCCTGGGCTGCTGAAGCAGAGTGCACGAACCTAACTGCTATACCAAAGGGCCAGCCCCACTTTTTAATTTTTTAAAATAACCATTGGATAGATCAAAAGAATACTTATAAAATATGTGTAAGTCATGGTTCTCATCCCTAGGCACTTAAAAAATTCTATTATGAAAAATCTCAGACATACGCAAAAATGAAGAGTATGATGTAATGAACCCCTATACCTACCATCCAGCTCTGTTAATTATCAACACATGGCCAGTCTTGTTTCATGTGACCTCTACCTACTTCATTATTTTAAAGGAAATTCCAGATTTCATCATTTTATTTTATTTTTTTACCATTTTTTAAATTGATGTCTTAATAGTTTATAACACTGTGGGGTTTTAGTTGTACATTTTTGTTTGTCCATTACCTTGTGGATGTAACCCTTCACCCCTTGTGCCCCCCCCACCCCGCTTCCCCTTGGTAACCACCAATCAGTTCTCTCTGTCCGTGTGTTCACTTATATTCCATATATGAGTGAGTTCATGCAGTGTCTGTCCTTCTCCCTCTGGCTTATTCCACTTAACATAATACCCTCTAGGTCCTTCCATGTTGTTGCAAATGGGACAATTGTGTCTTTTCTTATGGCTGAGTAGTATTCCATTGTATGTATATACCACATCTTCTTTAACCAATCATCAGTCGAGGGACACTTGGGTTGCTTCCACTTCTTGGCTATAGTGAATAATGCTGCAATGAACATAGGGGTGCATACGCGTCTTGTGATGGTTGATTTCACGTCCATTGGGTAGATGCCCAAGAGTGGGATTGCTGGATCATACGGTATTTCTATTTTTAATTTTTTGAGGACTCTCCATACTGTTTTCCATAGAGGCTGCACCAGTTTGCATTCCCACCAGCAGTGAATGAGGGTCCCCGTTTCTCCACAACCTCTCCAGCATTTGTTGTTATTTGTCTTTGTGATTATAGCCATTCTAACCGGTGTAAGGTGATATCTTAGTGTAGTTTTGATTTGCATTTCCCTGATGATTAGTGATGTTGAACATCTTTTCATGTGTCTATTGGCCATCTGTATCTCTTCCTTGGAAAAATGTCTGTTCATATCCTCTGCCCATTTTTTCATCGGGTTGTTTGTTTTTTTGTTGCTCAGTTGTATGAGATCTTTATATATTACTGAGATTAATCACTTGTCGGACAAACGATTTGCAAATGTTTTCTCCCAGCTGGTGGGTTGTTTATTCATTTTGATCCTGGTTTCATTTGCCTTGTAGAAGCTCTTTAGTCTGATGAGGTCCCACTTGTTTATTTTTTCTTTTGTTTCCCTTGTCTGGGTAGACATGGAATCTGAAAGGATCCCTTTATGTCCAATCTCAATTAGTGTACTGCCTATATTTTCTTCCAGGAGTTTTATAGTTTCAGGTCTCACTTTCAGGTCTTTGATCCATTTTGAATTGATTTTTGTATATGGCGATAGGAGATGGTCTACTTTCATTCTTTTGCATGTTGCTGTCCAATTTTCCCAGCACCATTTATTGAAGAGACTTCCCTCTCTCCATTGTATGTTCTTTGCTCCTTTGTCGAAGATTAGCTGTCCATAGGTGTGTGGTTTTATTTCTGGGCTTTCAATTCTATTCCATTGATCTGTGTGTCTATTCTTGTACCAGTACCATGCTGTTTTGATTACTGTAGCTTTATAGTATATTTTGAAATCAGGGATTGTGATGCCTCCAGCTTTGTTCTTTTTTTTCAGAATTGCTTTAGCTATTCAGGCTCTTTTGTTGCCCCATACGAATTTCAGTAGTTTTTCTTCTATTACCGTGAAGAATGACATTGGGATTCTGATTGGGATTGCATTGAATCTGTAGATTGCTTTAGGTAGAATGGAGATTTTAACTATATTTATTCTTCCAATCCATGTGCATGGAATATTTTTCCATTTCTTTATGTCCTCCTCGATTTCTTTCAATAGTGTCTTATAGTTTTCATTGTATAGGTCTTTGACCTCCTTGGTTAAATTTATTCCCAGATATTTTATTCTCTTTGTTGCAACTGTAAATGGGATTGTCTTTTTGAGTTCTCTTTCTGTTGTTTCATCGTTAGTGTATAGAAATGCAATTGATTTTTGTAAGTTGATTTTATACCCTGCCACTTTACTATAGTTGTTGATTGTTTCTAGTAGTTTTCTGATGGAATTTTTTGGGTTTTCTATGTATAAGATCATGTCATCTGCAAATAGTGAGAGTTTCACTTCTTCATTGCCTATTTGGAGTCCTTTTATTCCTTTTTCTTGCCTAATTGCTCTGGCCAGAACTTCCAGTACTATGTTGAATAAGAGCGGTGAGAGTGGGCACCCTTGTCTTGTTCCTGTCCTCAAAGGAATGGCTTTCAGTTTTTCCCCGTTGAGTAGGATGTTTGCTGTAGGTTTGTCATATATGGCCCTTATTATGTTGAGGTACTTTCCTTCTATACCCATTTTGTTGAGAGTTTTTATCATAAATGGATGCTGGATCTTGTCGAATGCCTTCTCTGCATCGATTGAGATGATCATGTGGTTTTTATTCTTCATTTTGTTAATATGGTGTATCACATTGATTGATTTGCGGATGTTGAACCATCCCTGTGTCCCTGGTATAAATCCCACTTGGTCGTGGGGTATGATCTTTTTGATGTATTGCTGTATTCGGTTTGCCAATATTTTGTTGAGGATTTTTGCGTCTATGTTCATCAGTGATATTGGCCTGTAGTTTTTCTTCTTTGTGTTGTCCTTGTCTGGCTTTGGTATCAGGATGATGTCGGCCTCATAGAATGTGTTGGGAAGTATTCCATCTTCCTCTATTTTTTGGAATAGTTTGAGAAGGATAGGTGCTAAATCTTCTTTGAACGTTTGATAAAATTCTCCAGGGAAGCCATCTGGTCCTGGGCTTTTATTTTTTGGGAGGTTTTTGATTACTGTTTCAATCTCTTAACTTGTGATTGGTCTGTTCAGATTCTCTATTTCTTCTTGATTCAGTTTTGGGAGGTTGTACGCGTCCAAGAATTTGTCTATTTCCTTTAGGTTGTCCAATTTGTTGGCGTAAAGTTTTTCATAGTGTCCCCTAATAATCCCTTGTATTTCTGTGGTGTCTGTTGTAATTTCTCCTCTTTCATTTCTAATTTTATTTATTTGAGTCTTCTCCCTTTTTTTCTTAGTGAGTCTGGCTAAGAGTTTGTCAATTTTATTTATCTTCTCAAAGAACCAGCTCTTTGTTTCATTGATCCTTTCTACTGTTTTTTTTGTTTTCAATTTCATTTATTTCTGCTCTGATTTTTATTATTTCCCTCCTTCTCTGATTCGGGGCTTTGTCTGTTCTTCTTTTTCCAATTCTGTTAGGTGCAATTTAAGGTTATTTATTTGGGATTTTTCTTGTTTGTTAAGGTGAGCTTCTATTGCTATGAATTTCCCTCTCAGGACTGCTTTTGCTGCATCCCATATGAGTTGGTATGGTGTATTTTCCTTTTCATTTGTCTCCAGATAGCTTTTGATTTCTCCTTTAATTTCATCAATGACCCATTGGTTGTTCAGTAGCATGTTGTTTAGTCGCCACATCTTTGTCCCCTTCCTAGTTTTTTCCTTGCAGTTGATTTCTAGTTTCACAGCATTATGATCAGAAAAGATGCTTGTAATGATTTCAATCTTCTTAAATTTATAGAGGTTTGCCTTGTTTCCTAATATATGGTCTATCCTTGAGAATGTTCCATGTGCACTTGGGAAGAATGTGTACTCTGCTTTTTTTGGGTGGAGTGCTCTGTATATATCTATTAAATCCATTGCGTCTAGTTTTTCATTTAAGTCCATTCTTTCCTTATTGACTTTTTGTCTGGATGATCTATCTATTGATGTAAGGGGGATGTTAAGATCCCCTACTATTATTGTGTTATTGTTAATATCTCCTTTAAGGTTTTTTAGCAGTTCTTTTATGTACTTTGGTGCTCCTGTGTTGGGTGCATAGATATTTATGTGTTATGTGTTCTTGGTGAAGTGTCCCTTTTATCATTATATATTGCCCTTCTTTGTCTCTCATTACCTTTTTTATCTTGAAGTCTACTTTGTCTGATATAAGTATGGCTACTCCTGCTTTCTTTTGTTTGCCATTAGCTTGGAGTATTGTTTTCCATCCTTTTATTTTGAGTCTGTGTTTGCCTTTAGAGCTGAGATGTGTTTCCTGGAGGCAGCAGATTGTTGGATCTTGGTTTTTAATCCATCCTGCCACTCTGTGTCTTTTGATTGGAGAATTCAATCCATTTACATTTAGAGTGATTATTGATACATGAGGGTTTAATGTTGCCAATTTATTGTTCATCTTCTGGTTCTTTTGCATTTCCTTCATTTCTTGTCCCTTGTGTTTCGGACTGCAAATTCAATTTGGTATTTCTGCATGCTCATTCTCTTGGTTTTCTCTTTATTTGTCATGTGTGGTTCTCTTCTGGTTGTTTGTTTAGTGGTTACCGTGAGGTTTATATAAGCAATCTCCTGGATAAGAAAGTACATTTTCAGATGCCTCCTTTTTCCTGGGGCTGGGTCCATTCAATCCCTTACCTCTTCCCCTCCTTATTTGTTATCTCTTTATTCCAGATTGTGTCATGAGTGTGTGTTTCCAGTGATGAGCTTGAATTAATTTTTGATGTTTTCCAACTGTATTTTGTTCTGGTTTAGTCTCCTTGCTTTTCTCCTTGCTGAAATCTTTGTATCCCCTTTCTCATTTGTTTTTTTTCAGGCCTAAGGGCCTTCTTGAGCATTTCTTGTAGTGGGGGTCTTGTGGTGACGAACTCTCTTAGCTTTTGTTTATCAGGGAGAGTT
This sequence comes from Tapirus indicus, assembly GCA_031878705.1. Classification (NCBI taxonomy): domain Eukaryota; kingdom Metazoa; phylum Chordata; class Mammalia; order Perissodactyla; family Tapiridae; genus Tapirus; species Tapirus indicus. The sequence goes on from CM062933.1 coordinate 28,420,413, forward strand.
ATTATTTCTCCATCGTATTTGAAGGATATTTTTGCTGGATAAAGTATTCTCGGCTGAAGGTTTTTGTCTTTCATGATTTTGAATATATCATTCCAGTCTCTCCTAGCCTGTAGAGTTTCTGTCGAGAAATCAGCTGAGAGCCTGATGGGGTTTCCTTTGTATGTTATTTTGGTTTTTTGTTTAGCTGCCTTCAATATTATTTCCTTGTCACGGGTATTCTTCAAGTTTGCTACTATGTGGCGAGATGATTTTTTATTCCTGTTTATATATTTAGGTGATCTATTGATTTCATTCACTGTTATTTCCCTCTCGTTCCCTAGGTTGGGGAAGTTCTCAGCTATTATTTCTTTGAACAAACTCTCTGCTCCTTTTTCTCTTTCTTCTCCTTCTGGAATACCTATTATCCTTATGTTGCTTTTCCTCATTGAGTCTGATATTTCTTGAAGAATTTCTTCATTTCTTTTTAGTCTTAGCTGTCTCTCCTCCTCTACCAGGAGCATTTCTGCGTGGCTATCCTCAATAGTGCTAATTCATTCCTCCATATTGTCAGTTCTGCTCTTTAAAGACTCCATTTTTTCCACTGTCTCGTTGATTTTGTTTTTCACCTCCAATAATTCTGATTGGTTTTTCTTTAGGGTTTCAATCTCTTTTGTGACAAAATCCCTGAATTCGTTGATTTGTTTCTGTATGTTCTCTTGTATTTCGTTGAGTTTGTTTATGATAGCTATTTTGAATTCTCTCTCATTCAGGTTATCAAATTCTGTGCCTTCAGGGTTGGTTTCTGGGTGTTTGTCATTTTCCTTTTGGTCTGTAGTCATGACAAATTGTCGCAAGGATCCGACGGGGACGGCTTTATTTTTTCCCCTCATGATAAAGTTGGTCCTGCAGTTTCCCCCTGCTGCCACTGGATGGAGATCGCAAGCGGTTTGCTCTGAGGCGGCTGCAACCCCCGGAGGGATTATGCTGAAATGCCGGGTGTTTGGGGGGAGGGGTCCTCTCTTTCTCCTGCTTGACCCGGGGGTTTCCTTTCTGGCTCTCTTAGGGTGTTTGCTACACCCCCTAAACAGTCCGTCGTCGCTTCCCAGTGGGGATCTCGCGACAGTCTGTGAGAGCACCTGGATGGCGATAGTTTTCCCCGCTGTGGGCCACCCCTCCCTCCTCTGTCTGCAAACCGCACTGTCTTTGCCGATCGATTGTGGGGGGAGTACAGCTTCTTACTTCTCCTCCCGTCCGTTTGGGCTTCCTGCGCCTCCACTGTCCGATGTATGGCAGCAGGGGTTTCTTAGAAGTCCTTTGTAGTGTTTGATTGAGCTCTGTTGGAATGTGAATGATGTTTTCGTTGTGTCATAGGGGGCAGAGATTCAAAGAGGGAATCTCACTCCGCCATGATGCTGACGTCACTCCGTCCAGATTTCATCATTTTATAATACTTAAATACTTAAAAATGTACCTCTAAAAAGATAAGGACTTATTTTAAACATAATACTAGAATCATATCTAAAATTAGTAATAATTCCTTAATTATTACTAAGTAAGTATCTAGTCTGTGTTCAAGTTTACCTAGAGACCTTCATAACAAATATAGATACTATTGTGGTTATCTACTGCTGTGTGACAAACTACCCCAAAATATAGAGTCTCTAAAAAAGAACCTATTTTTGTCTCTCATATAGGAAAGTTTTTAATCATTAAGTCAATTTCTTTGGGAGGATTCAGATATTTTATTTCTTCTTGAGTCAGTTTTGGTAAGTTATAATTTTCTAGGAATTTGTCTATTTTATCTAAGTTTTAAAATTTATTTGCATAAAGTCATTCATAATATCCTTTTATAATGTCTATAGTACCTGTAGTTATGTTTCCTTTTTCATTCCTAGTAATGTTTATTTGTACCTCTTCTCTGTTTTTCTTTGTCAGTCTTACCAGAGGTGTATCAATTTTATTAATCATGTCAAAGAACCAACTTTTGGATTTGTTAATTTTCACTATTGTGTTTGTTTTCTGATTTTTAATTTCTGCTTTTATCTTTATTATTTCTTTCCTCCTTCTTTCTTTGGATTTATTTTGCTGTTCTTTTTCTAATTTCTTTTTTTTTTTTTTGGTGAGGAATACCAGCCCTGAGCTAACATCCGTTGCTAATCCTCCTCTTTTTGCTGAGGAAGACTGGCCCTGGGCTAACATCCGTGCCCATCTTCCTCCACTTTTTATATGGGACGCCGCCATGGCATGGCTGAAAGGCGGTGCGTCGGCGGGCGCTCGGGATCCGAACTCGCGGACCCCGGGCTGCCAAGCGCGGACTAAACCGCTGCGCCACCGGGCCGGCCCCTCTAATTTCTTAAGTTGAACTCTTTGTTCACTAATGTGTAGTCTTTTTTCACTCTTAAGAGGTGCAACAAAGGTGATTTATCTCTCTAATTATTGTTTTAGCTACATACCAAAAGTTTTGATATGTAGAATTTTCATTATTGTTTAGTTCTAAATGTCTAATTTCTGTTATAATTTCTCCTTTGAACAATTGATTATTTAGAAGTGTAGCTCCTTATTTTCACATATGAACTATTTCTGATTATTATTTTGTTGTTCATTTCTAAGCTATGTGATCTGTCTGATACCATTCCTTTGAAACTTGTTGAGACTTGCTTTATGGACTAGTATGGGGTTATTTTTTATTACAACTTTGGTTTTTTTGGTTTCTCTTCTTCCACTCATTGGCAGTTATCTTTGCAATTCCCTGGGAGATAGGGATTATTTCTAGTTCATCCTTCCATGGAGGATGTACCCTTTGAATCCTAGCTTTAACCTCTGTTCAGGCCCTGGGGTTTATCTTCTCTCCCCCTGCCCCCGAAGGCTGTGCATATCAAAGTTCCTGTTCACCCAATTCAGTACATGCCCTCAAGATGAAAGCAGCATCCATGTTCTCTCCTCTCTGCATGCTCTCCTTTAGTTTAGTTTAGTGGGTTTTTTTGGTGAGGAAGATTGTCCCTGAGCTAACATCTATTGCCAATCTTCCTCTGTTTGCTTGAGGAGGATTGTCACTGAGCTAACATCCATGCCAATCTTCCTCCATTTTCTATGTGGGACTCTGCCACAGCATGGCTTGGTGATTGGTGTGTAGGTCTGTGCCTGCGATCCAAAACCACAAACTTAACCACTACACCACCGGACTGGCCCTCCCCTTTAGTTTTTGACCTGAGTATTCCTTACAGTCTATTCTAGCCAGTTTGTCAATGCATTTAAGAAGATTTTTAGAAGATAAATATCATCCAGCACTTTTCTTTGGTTGTGAACCTAGTCTGCCATTTGTCCATCAATAGAAGTCTACATTGGCATCTTATTTGATTACTGTTGAATTCCCATAACATGCAGTAAGTAACATGTTCAAGTAGCTTAAGGCTTTGCCATTTCTTGAGGCAATCACTAGAAATACTGTTAGGGAAATACTTAACATAAAATGTGCAGAATGGATGTTCACAAGTATTAATCAAACCTCTAACAAAGGAATACACACCGAAAAGAGAGAAATGATATATTTTTAAGTTCCATTCAAAGTCCTCAGCAATACAGCCCATAAATCTGAATAATTCCAAAATGACCCCTAGACTTTCACCAAAAAGATACATAGAAGTGTCCACAGCACCATTTTTCATAAATTGAAATAAAAAAGAACCAACAAATACCTATCAATGGTAGGATAGACAAATAAATTGTGGAATACTACATAGCAGTGAGAAGAAACAAACTTAACCACATGCAACTATATGAATGAATCTCATAAATAAGAGAAGCTCAACATGATAACACATAAATTTGTGTGAGTCCATTTATATAAAGTTCAAAAACAGACAAAACTAATTTATTGTGTAAGAAGTCAAGATGATTGTTACCCTCAAGAGGAGGTTAGTGACAGAATGGGCACACGAGGCCTTCTGGGGATCTGGTCATGTTCTATTTCTTTATCTGAAAACTTGTTACATGAGTGTGTCCATTTTGTGAAAATTAATTGAACTGTACACTTTTTATGTGTGCATTTTCTGTATATATACTTCAATAAACTTTTACATTGCAAAAAAATCCAGAATGAAATATAAAAAGTCATAAAATTTGTTTAAGAAATGAAATACCTGCCTGACACTGCTCTTGGTTTAAAAAATATATATTTTTGCTAACAAAAAGTGTTAACATAATGAAATTGTAGCTGTTTAATGTCTTCTTCCAGAAAGCTTGGGGCCTTGATCTTGAGAAATGGAACTAGGAAAAATGGACATACTTATTCTTCTAAGTGTAGGAAAACACTGCTTTCCCCCAACTGAGTTATACTGTAGAATTATGAAGCACTCTGTGCTCTTCTCATTAGGACATCTGAAGTCTGAGCCATGTGTAAATCCTATTCTTTTACATTTGTCCTCCTTCCACTCTAAGCCTGTTTCTTCATCTGTAGAAAGGGAATACTACATACTTACCACCTTGTCTGGTACCTGGTAAGTGACCTTTTACTTATTTTTTAATTGTTTTAATTTTTTTTGCTGGGAAAGATTCATGCTGAGCTAACATCTGTTGCCAATCTTCCTCTCTCTCTCTCTTTTTTTTTCCCTTCCCCAAAGCCCCAGTACATAGTTGTATATTCTTGTTGTAAGTCCTTCTAGTTCTTCTATGTGAGCTGCCACAACAGCATGACTACTGACAGATGAGTGGCGTGGTTCCAAGCCTGGGAACTGAACCCAGGCTGCCGAAACGGAATGCACTGAAGTGTAACCGCCAGGCCATCCGGGCTATCTCGTGGTCTTTTATTTTGATTATTTTTTTTATTGAGGTATAATTGACATATAACATTATATTAGTTTCAGAAGTACAACGCAATGATTTGGTACTTGTATATATTGTGAAATCATCACCATAATAACTCTAGTTAACATTCGTTACCATACATAGTTACAATTTTTTTTTCTTGTGATGAGAACTTTTAAGATCTACTCTCTTAGCAACTTTCAAATATGCAATACAGTATTATTATTATAGTCAGCAGGCTGTACATTACATCTACAGGACTTATTTTATAACTGGATATTGTACCTTTTGACCCCCTTCAACCATTTTGACCACCCCCCCACCCCACACCTGTGGCAACCACCAGTCTGTTTTCTGTACCTGTGAGCTTGGTGGTGTTTTTTTTTAGATTTCACATGTAAATGAGATCATATGGTATTTGTCTTTCTCTGTCTGACTTATTTCACTTAGCATAATGCCCTCAAGGTCATCCATGTTGTTGCAAATGGCAAGATTTCTTTCTTTTTTTGGCTGAATAACTTTCCATTGTATATATATCACCTTTTCTTTATCCATTCATCTATCAATGGATACTTAGTGTTTCCATATCTTGGCTATTGTAAATAATGCCGCAATGAACATGGGGGTGTAATTATTAATAATATTATTAGAATATTGTCAAATAGCAAGTTTGGTTCTAGTTTGTCTCTATTTAATTTCTGCAATGACTCATCATCTGAATGCAACTATTTCCCTGGGAACCCTAAATTATTCCGACCACAAAGAAAAATCGAAGCGGCTTCCATTCCGTGCCCTTGCTCTTGCTGTCCAATCTTCTTTGCTACCAGTAAACATCATCATCTTACTAAGAAATGCAGTGGGTCATTTCATTCTAGATCTATGGTTTGTCTTGGGCTAGAGAAAAATCCCAAGTTCTCTAAGGAAGAATTCCAACTCAGCTTACTTGTCAAGACTTGTCAGTAGATTCCTGGATTCTTTACGAGATGAATTTTTGTTCTGCATTTTAATTTATGCCCTTACTTTAAACGTAGATTATCCCTTATTCTGTTGTCTGTCAGGATTCCTACATTTTTCATTTTAACCTCATTTTCTGCATCGTAGGTTTCCATTCTGAGAGGGAGATAAATCATGCTGTCCCCACCTGTTTGTAATGTATTAATCATCCAGTTCTCTTCAATGGGCTTTTCATCTGGCTGCCCATTTTACATCTGTTCATTCCTTTCTTGTACAAGAGGCACAGCCTACTCCTATTTTCTATTTCTTTTTAAGATCTGATGTAAAATAGTGTATTTTTTTCCCATGACATTTTCATTGATTGAAGACCTACCAGAGATTGTTTGAATCAGGAGGACTCCATAATTTCTATTTACATTATTTCTTGGTGTTTCTTAGTATTTCATCTCCTCCCAGACCCCTCAAGGAAAGCAGCACCTGCAGTGACCTCTTGAATGGATTCTCTCAAGCCTTCCTTCTGAGAGAGTAGGCAGGTCTCACATTTCTTCTGGGCAGAGACGACCTGATTCAATTTGTCAGCTAATCCGTAGGTAAACCTAGTGATTCTTTTGTCATGCTAGGATAGAGAGAGGAATTTATTTGCAAGGCAAATAAAAAAAACTGAACAAACTTTTATATGCTTAAGACAGAATGTTGGGAGAAACTTATTTTTCAAAAATATATACCTTTTCTGAAGACTCAGTTCTTCCTGAAGTAAATGTAAATTGTAATTTTTACTTTAAAATTAGAATTAAGAAACTATTATTAGAGTCTCGTATAGACATTTTGCAACTGCCGGTTATATTACGTTAGTCATATTGTAATGACCATTACATCATTGATATAATCTAATATTCCTTTGCATTTTGGGTTATGTTTTGACAGTGACCTTTATCTGTGTTTTTGAAAAGATAGATAAGAGATTGCTGTGGTTTTTTTTTCCCCCAGGCAAGCATTTGAAGGCTATTATTGGTATATTTCAAGACTAAGATTTTTGTTGATATTGAAGTAGACAATGAAATTATAAAACACACTTGCAAGTTCTCCCAAACGGTATACTTGCACTTCATATGGCTGGGATTCCTTGGGGACTAATTGTTTTCTGCTTTTTCTCTTTCCCTGGTTCTCTAGCATTCTTCTTTTTTTTTTTTTTTTTTTGTGAGGAAGACTCAGCCCTGAGCTAACATCCATTGCTAATCCTCCTCTTTTTGCTGAGGAAGACTGGCCCTGGGCTAACATCCGTGCCCATCTTCCTCCACATTATATGGGACGCCGCCACGGCGTGGCTGACAGGCAGTGCGTTCAGTGCGTCGGCGGGCGCCTGGGATCCGAACCGGCGAACCCCGGGCTGCCAAGCGCGGACTAAACCGCTGCGCCACCGGGCGGCCCCTCTAGCATTCTTCTTAAATATCAGTGTTCCCAGGGTTCCATCTTCTGTCCTTTTTCTTCTCATGTTACACACTCTCCTTGTGCCTACAATCATCACCACCACCCACACCCACACCACTCCCACATCTCCATCCACATTATAGACCTCACTTCTAAGCCTCCTTTTCTCTATATCCAACTGCTGGTTCATCCTGGAAGATGTTTCTCCTCAGGTCTCGGTACCCGGGAATGGATGCTTCTCTGAAGCCAACAACTTGCTTTTAACTTAGGGTCTCAATGAAACAAGAGCTTGATTGTGTTTCCCTCTGTTTTGCCCCTGGGAAGTTCAGGGCAGATTTGATGGGCTATCTGAAGTTGTTGTTTAGGGTTTGCCTTTTGTGTATTAACCTCACCTCTGCCTTAATCCTCTTCACCTCAATTTCTCATCTATTTATTTATTTTTATCCTGCTATAATGTATATATTTATATAGCCTTGTTTTGGAATAGTCAGTATATGAATATAAGTCATATGATATGTTACAATATATAATGCATTCGTATCTATCATAGGTACATATACCCCTTCTGAATATCTCCACCCTGGTGGTCCATTTGGGATACCTTAATTTTAACATGTTGGAAATTTATCCTCCTCCTAAAATTCTCTACCGTGAATTAATCCAACAAGTCACTCAAACTAGTAGTAATCTTAACTTAATCTTTGATTCTTCTTTCTTCCTTCCCCACCATCACATCTGATTAGTCATCAAATCCTCCCAATTTATTGTGGGCTTTTCTCTCCATCCCCATTGTCATACTCCCAACTGGACTACTGCAACAGTCTCTTGCCACTTCAGTTTATTCTGTGTTCTGCTTCCAGAACAACCTTCCTAAAATATATATCAGATCTTGTTAGTGCCCTATTTAAAACCCTTCACTGTCACCCTATTACCTACAAGATAAATTTCAAACTACTTTGTATGATGAACAAGGCTCTCATGATTCAAATGGTGATCTCTTTTCTCTCGGCAATTGGAGCTTATTCTCCCTTTTAGGGGTCCATCACTGTCTTGAGTCACCATTTGCCGCAGGTTGGATTCCCTTGGAAGCAGACTCTGAGACAGACAGTTTGGAGAGCAGGATTTTGATCAGGGCATGCTCTTGGGATTACCACCTGTAGATGAGAAGGGAAGCAGAAAGGGGCTGAGAGAGAAGTTGGGATGTGGCAAGTGGTATGTTGGAGCTAGCTTGAAATAGAGATTGGCAAATGCTATCCATCAGGGCCTTCCCCACTCTGCCCGAGAGCCCACTCAACAGCTCACCTCTGGCTGCAATGAACTCTTGATCAAGGCCTCTGCTGAATCCACAAAGAGTTCAAAACCTGGGATGGCCCTTCAGAGTTGTCCTGAATTTGAGGTGAAGGGGCTGGGCCTTTAATACCTCCATGGCATCAGTCATTGGATGTGGACTTCCCCTGGAAGAAGGCATGACCTTGGGCAAACTCTCTTCAGCTGAGGCAATTCCAAAAGAGGGCTGACAGCTGAAGGCTGTCTGTAGGCACCACCACAGCAGCTGGGGCAGTAAGTCCTTTGAGAGAAGTTTGCCACAAGTTCCATATGGCCTCCACATTTGCAGTTCTCTGAGTACCCCTGGCTCTGCTGGGTTGGGAGTCAAGTGGCAGAGTGAGGCTTATGTTGGAGATTGGCTGTTGGCTCTCATAACTTGACAGCTGTAACAGGTAAAGGAGTCTTTTGGCAAAGTGAGATGGAGTCCCTGGTTTTCTCTCCATTCCTTGAACTAAGAATTTAAGAATTATGGATTGTCACTCTCCTTTATTAAGCTATTCACCCAAAGTCCCTTAATTCATCAACTTCTTCATGCTCTTTTATGGCAGTGGTTCTCAATTGGGGACAAATTGCCCCCAAGAGGACATTTGACCATGCCTGGAGACATTTTTCATTGTCACAACTGTGGGAAGGGATCTAGTGGGCAGAGGCCAGGGATGCTGCCAATCATCCTCCAGTGCACACACAGGACAGCCCTCACAAGAAAGAATGATCCAGCCCCAAATGTCCATAGTGCTGAAGATGAGAAATTCTGATCTATGGCAATAACCACTTAATGGGCACTTTATTCCCGATGACCATGGGGAAATGTGAAATGAACTGTTTCACCTCTGCAGGTTTGGAGAGTGCCAGTCATCCTCCCCCACATGGCCTCTGCTCCATCCTTCAGTCCTAGCTGGATTTTCATTGCCTTTTACCTTAACCAGGCCAAGTAAATCAATCTCAGATTCTGCCTATTTCTCTGGGGGTCTATTGCCTGCAGACATCCCCATATTAGGATGCTGTTACAAGAAAAATAAACCAACTCACCTTGACTTAAACAGAAAAGAAATTTATAGAGAGAATATGGGATAACTCACAGAAATCAGGAGGGCTGAATTCTGGCATCCCCTCTGAAGTCAGGGAGCCCAATTCATCTAGATCCTAGCCATCCAAAATTACACCACAAAGTTAGTCCGGTGAGGACACTGCCACTGGCAGACTGCGCATTGGACAGGATGCTCCATCCCAGGTGCTGGGCCATTGCAGCCCCTCAGCACTGGGTGCTGCTGACACTGCTGCTGCTGCTCCTGGAGAAAATTCCCTGCTGTTCCTGCTCCTCTGCGACCCGTATTTCAAAGTCTGTCACGGGTATATCAAACCTATGAGGCCTAAGATGTTAACTGCAAATAATGCTGTGAGAGTGAGTATCTGGCAGTTTCAGCTTGGATGGGGGGTGGTGACCTTTACGTGTGACCAAAACTCATAAGGAGGGGAATTCCCCAGACACAGAAAGTGTTTAGATGATGGAGAGCAAAATAGTGACAACTTTTAGGTGAAAAAGGTGTTAATTCCTCCTAACATTTGCTTACATTTCAAGCCATTTTATTGTAAACATCTCCAACAGCGAAAGCTTGGAAGTGTACAGCTCTCTATATTTTTCCAGTGTATTATCACAGGTTAATTCATAGGGTTCTGATGCTGTCATAATTGCTATTTACTTTACTACACACACTCACACACACACACACTCATACCTTGATGTGACAGCCTGCTTACTATATTTACTTCCTCAGTATAAAAATAGTTGTATGTCCCCTAAAGATCTTACCTTTATTATTCAAATTCATTTCAACATGTGTTAGCAGTGCCAAAATAAACAATGCTGGAAATAGTTTCCTAATGAAATAAAGCTAGACAGCATGACTTTTCATTCCTGCCTTTGATTAATTGTGTGCTGTCTCCTCTTTTATAAATCCACATGTAAAGTTATATCAAGGTGGAAAAACAAAGAGACTCTTTTTAAGAGTTCTTAGTTCCAGTGTGACATTTTTCTATTTTTTTCTTATTGTCACTGGATGGATCTTTCCTTTCATCTTTTCTGTCAACGTCCAATGTGAAAAGTTCTGTGCTTCATAGATGAGCTGATGATACCCAGACAGGGCTTTGCAAGAGTTTCTGGTTAGCCTGTCTCATAAAATACCAACATTGTCTGGAAGACTCAGAAATTGCCTGTATGGTAGGGCAATGATTAAAAAAAAAAAAAAAAAGAATTTGATGAGGCATCCTGAAGGAAGGATCCAGAGGCAGATCTGTTTTGACTTTCACATGGAGACTAAGGGCAGCCAGTTTGCCTATCAGCGTTGGAGATGTCTGGGTATGTTGGTAAAAACCTATTTTACAACATATCCAAACATAGAATTGCTTTTTCATTATTGCTCAAGGTGTCTTTCCATACTGCCATCTATCATCACCCCAGTTTTATAGATGGAGAAATTAACCCGTAAGAAAAGCAGACTGCAGACTCAGAATTAAAAGTCAAATATTAAAAAACAAGTGATCAAATAAAAATCCAATGCTTTTCCATTTATAAAGACTAGTACTAGAAAGGAAGGAGGGAAATCCTTACCAGTCAGAGGCAGGAGATTACAACCCCCAGTTTCCTAACTCATCACAAGGACAGACTTTCTTTGTCTTCTTTTTAAACACACTTTTTATTTAAGAATAGTTTTAGATTTACAGAAAAATTACAATGATAGTACAGAGTTCCTGTATACCCCACACCTAGTTTCCCCTATTGTTAAACATCTTATATTGGTGTGGTACATTTGTCACAATTAATGAGTCAATATTAAAATATTATTGTTAACTAAAGTCCATATAGTTTATTCAGATTTCCTTAGTTTTTTTTATTGTGCTATAATTGACATATAACATTATATTAGTTTCAGGTGTACAACATAATGATTCGATATTTGTGTATATTACAAAACGATCACCACAATAAGTCAAGTTAACATGCATCACTGTGCATAGTCTCTTAGCAACTTTCAAATATACAATACAATATTGTTAACTTTTGTCACCATGCAATACAGTACATCCCTATGATTTATTTATTTTATAACTGGAACTTTGTACCTTTTTACCCTTTTCACCCGTTTCACCACGCCCCGCTCCCTGCCTCTGGCAACCACCAATCTGTTCTTTTTATCTATGAGTTCAGTTCTTTTTTTTTAAGAAGTTCAGTTGTTTTTTTTTAAGATTCCACATATAAGTCAGATCATACAGTATTTGTCTTTCTCTGTCTGATTTATTTCATTTAGCATAATGCCCCCAAGTTCTGTCCATATTGTCACAAATGGCAGGATTTCCTTCTTTTTTAATGGCTGAATAATATTCCATTGTATATTTATATATACACTACATTTTTTTTTATCCATTCATCTATTGTTTCCATGTCTTGGTTGTTGTAAATAACACTACAGTGAACATGGGGGTGCAGATATCTTTTCCAGTTGGTGTTTTTGTTTCCTTTGGATAAATACCCATAAGTGGAATTTCTGAAGCACATGGTAGTTCTAGTTGTAATGTTTTAGTCCTGCTGGTTTATTTTTGCTTTTTGTTTCAAATTCAAAAAATCATCGCCAAGACTGATGTCAATGAGCTTACTGCCTACTTTTCTCCTAGAAGTTTTACAGTGTCAGGTCTTAATTTTTGTGGATGGTATAAGACAGTGGTCCAGTTTCATTCTTTTGCATGTGGCTGTCCAGTTTTCCCAACACCATTGTATATTCTTGGCTCCTCTGTCATAAATTAATTGACCATATATGTGTGGGTTTATTTCTGGGCTCTTTTTTCTGTTCTACTGATCTACATGTCTGTTTTTATGCCAATATCATACTGTTTTGATTATCACAACTTGTAATATAGTTTGAAATCAAGAAGCAGGATGCTTCTAGCTTTGTTCTTCTTTCTCAAGATTGCTTTGGCTATTCAGGGTCTTTTGTGGTTCCATACAAATTTTAGGATTATGTGTTATATTTCTGTGAAAAATGCCTTTGAAATGTTGATAGGAATTGCATGGAATCTGTAGATCGCTTTGGGTAGTATGGACATTTTAACAATATTAATTCTTCCATTCCATGAGCACAGAATTTCTTTCCATTTATTTGTGTTGTCTTCAATTTCTTTCATCAATGTCTTATAGTTTTCTGTGTAGAGGTATTTCACCTCCTTAGTTAAATTTATTTCTAGGTATTTTATTCTTTTTGGTGCAGTTGTAAATGGGATTGTTTTTTAAATGTCTCTTTCGAATAGTTCATTGTTAGTGTATAGAAACACAACAGATTTTTGTCTATTGATTTTGTATCCTGCAACTTTACTGAATCCATGTATTAGTTCTAACAGTTTTTTCATGGTGTCTTTAGTGTTTTCCATATATAGTATCATGTCATCTGCAAATAGTGACAGTTTTACTTCTTCCTTTCTGATTTAGATGCCTTTTATTTCTTTTTCTTGACTAATTGCTCTGGTTACAGCAATTCCAATATTATGTTGAATAAAAGTGGTGAGAGTGAGCATCCTCGTTTTGTTGCTGATCTTAGAGGAAAAAATTTCAGCTTTTCACCATGGAGTATGATGTTAGTTGTGGGCTTATCATATATGGCCTTTATTATTTTGAGGTACATTCCCTTTATACCCACTTTGTTGAGAGTTTCTATCATAAATGGATGTTGAATTTTGTCAAATGCTTTTTCTGCATCTATTGAGATGATCATGTGATTTTTATTCCTCATTTTGTTAATGTGATGTAGCACATTGATTGATTTGCAGATGTCAGACCATCCTTGCATCCCTGGAATAAGTCCCACTTGATCATGGTGTATCATTCTTTTACTGTATTGTTGAATTTGGTTTGCTAATGTTTTGTTGAGAATTTTTGCATCTATATTCATCAGGGATATGGGCCTGTAATTTTCTTTTCTAGCAGTGTCCTTGTCTGTTTTTGGTATCAGGGTAATGCTGGCCTCAAAAAATCATCTTGGAAGTGTTCCCTCCTCTTCAGTTTTTCAGAAGAGTTTAAGAAGAATTGTTGTTAATTCTTCTTTAACTGTTTGGTAGAATTCACCCATGAAGGCATCTGATCCTAGACTTTTGTTTGTTTGGGGAGGTTTTTGATTACTGATTCAATCTCCTTACTAGTAATTGGTCTGTTCAGATTTTCTTAGTTTTGATCTAATGTTGTTTTCTGTTCCAGGAGCCCATCTAGGGTACCACATTACATTTAGTCATCATGTCTTCTTAGACTCTTCTTGGCTGTGACTGTTTCTCAGATTTTCTTTGTTTTTGATGACCTTGACAGTTTTGAGGAGTACTGGTTAGGCATTGTGCCGAATGTCCCTCAATTGGGGTTTGTCATGTTTTTCTCCTGAGTACAACCTAAGATCCCCTCCCAAAATTGACGTGGGTCAGAAGGGGCGGCCTCCTGATGCTCAGGATGGGGACAGGCTCTTCCCATCCTGATTCCCAGCAGGGGAGGTGAAGTATTAAGTTAGTTAGCAAACTTCAAAAAGACCATTTGAAAGGAAGAGTGATAACCAACTCTGAGAGTTCACAGTGTTTATAAACATGCACAATCATAGGGGTTACAGTATTTATCCTGGGGGGGGGGGTGTAACATTAAACATCTGATTGCTTGTTAAGATTTAAAATTTTTAGAGCATATAACATGAAGTTCTGTTGGTTATGGTGGGGCTGATTCCCTTATCAGCTGAGACTGACTCAGAATAAAGTAGTGACTTTCCATGGTCACACTCTAATAGTGAAGCAAAGACTTAACTTTGTGACTTTCAAGTAAAATTTAATTAAATACATAGATGTGGAGATCTGTAAAATGAGGCCAGTACTCAGGAAGCATGAAATACACAAAGCAAATCCACAGAGATTTTCCTTTTTGGTGGGGGGAAAAAAAGCAAATATCAGGGCCTTATTCAACTACTAGCAAGGTGAGGTCTAGTAATCCAAAGAACAAAGGTAAGGATAAAAGGAAAACAGCATCACTATAAAAGATAGACATATTTGTTTCCTTCTGTACACTAAGAAGCACCCTCTTAATATTGTTGAGTCACTGTGTGTTGCTCTCTCTTATATTACTCATGCAAGATATTCTCCCTGGTGAACATATATAACCATTTCTGTGCAGAAGTTCCCATATCACATTTAGAATAAAAGACAAATTTTTAGCCAATACAAATGCAAGATGCAGTCTTTCTTTGAAAGAAAAAAAAAAGAGGCTTTTATTATAAAGGAAAAGAATTAAAAATGAAATTATGAAATTAATAGCTATCCAAATGGAGGATGTTGAAGAATCTGATTCGACAGTATTTGTAGATAAATATCCATTTTTTTCTCTTTGATAGTGTAGTCCTAACCCTTTAGGTTTTTATAATTAAGGTGAATAAGAAAAATTTTGAGTAAGAACTGGAAGCATCCTGCCATAATGAATATCACAGTACTACACAAAAACCAAAACCAGCTTTCAGGAGTGTTGAGGGAAATGATTTGCCAAAGACTTGGTACTGGGTGGAAGTCTTTTTTAATTTACAACCAGCTATTCTCTTTACCTCAAAGGTTAAAAGAAAGCTCTTTGCACTGATATCATTAACCTGATGAATGGTTTGCCTAGATTTCTAGGTTCGGTTTTACACCTCAAAATAATTTAAGGAAAAATCTGCACTAGAAATGTAAAATTATCTCCTTAACAGAGACTCTATTCACAAAGCTGCAACATCCTGACAATTGGTAGCAGTGGGCAGAGCTCAAAGTAGGAAAGGGAACCCTTTTTTATGTACCAAATACTGTACTAAGCATTTTGCATTAGTGATTTTGTTGAATCTTCTGAACAACTATGTGACCTCATCATTATTATTTACATGGTGCAGACTCTAGGGCACAGAGGGGTAGCTTGCTTGCTCAAGGTCACACGGCTTGTTAATGGCAGGGTTGGGATTTAAACCTAATTTCTATCTGACTCCATGTTCCTTCAAATAATTTTTTCTCTTTGGTTTTCTGCAGTGTCATTCCAGTGTCTCCAAGTGTGGCCTTTTATTTTGAATCCTGCTTGGACTTTGTCAGGCTTCTTGACTCTGTGGGTTAATGTTTTAAAAAGTTCTGGACAACTCTCAGCCTTTGTTTCTTCCAATATTGCTCTGCTCCTTTCTCCTCTCCTTCTGTGACTCTAATTAAATGTATTTAAACCTTCACATTGTAGCCTCTATGCTTTTTACTCTGTCTTTTTTATTTGTCACTCTTGTTTCTCTGTGCTTCCCTCTGGATTGTTTCTTTGGAACCATTTTCCATTTCACTGATTCTCTCTCCAGCTACCTATCTATTGTTTTCTCAATTTCAATTATTGTATTTTTTTTATTTCTACACTTTCTACTTGGTTATTTCTCAAATCTGCAATATCACTTTTTAAATTTCCAATCTCTTGCTCAAGTTTCCAAGGTTGCCCTTTATCACCATGAACATGGTAAGCAAAGTTTTATGATAGTTTATGTCTAATAATTCCACTATTTGGAGTTCCCATGGGCCTCTTCATGTGTTCTATTGTTTCTGCCTGCTCTGGATCATGTTGTATCTCTTCATGTACCTCAGGTATATTTGCCTAGCATTGTATTTTAAAAAAATACTTATAGGGGCCAGCTCCATGGCCTAGTGGTTAAGTTTGGCACATTCCACTTTGGCGGCCCAGTTCCTCGGGCACAGACCTTTACCACTCATCGGTGGCTATGCTATGGCAGTGACCCACATACAAAATAGAGGAAGATTGGCACAGATGTTATCTCAGGGCAAATCTTCCTCAACCAAAATAATAATAATAATAATACTTACAGAATTAATTTGGACCTAAGATAAGGTTTTCTTCCTCTAGAAAACATCTCTTCTGCCAGCCCCTGAGGGTGCTAGTAGTCCATGGACTGCAATCTGCAGCCTCATTTCCATGGTGTAGCCCTTTGGAGTCCCAGCCCAGGATGTGGGGGGAGAGTGGTCAGCAGCTTCTAACTCTGGTATGTACTAGACTCTAATTTTTGCTACCCCTTCCCACCACTTCTCTGCTCTCACAAGATAGTCTTTTGGCTGCTTCTTCCAGACTGAGGCTATAAAACTGATGATAGAAGATGTTCTACTTTCCTCTTCAAAATTTTGGCCTAGTAAATTCCTACTATCATTTATCTCTATGTTGCTTTTAAGATTTTTTTTTTAAATTTCATCTAGATTTTATTGTTGTCTTCAGTGGAAGAATTAGTCCAAATGACCTCATCTGCTATTTCCAGCTGGAAGTGACCCTTTGCTTTATTTGTGATAACCCTCTGCTTTCTGGATCTGCAGCAGCAAACTATCTTTTACTGAAAAAGTTTAAATTAAGCTCAGAGAAAGTTGAAGCTGGATCGCCACAATGAAAAGTGAGAGCTAACTAAAGGCCTGGCAGACTGCCAGTTGTCCCGCAGTGTTCATTTTTCATTTTTACCAGGATCCCCAGGTGATTCTCATGCATGCTACACTTTGAGAACCATTTAGCTAATCCATGTCCTTGGCTGGCTTGTTGACAGAAGAGTGTGCCTGTGTGCGTGCGTGTGTGTGACTATCATCAGAATATATGTTATTTTCAGTTGTTTGGAGAATCCGTAATCCAGACCCGACTGGACCATAGTTGCTAAGAATCATATATGCTGCATTCAGAAATAAACTGCCTCTGCCCTTGCTCTTCCCTCTGCCTGGTATTTTCTCTCCAGCCCTCCACACAGCTCTACTCTCACTTCCTCAGCTCTCCTCAAAGAGCCCTTTCCTGATCACGCTATCTAAAGTGACCCCTATCATCCTCTATCCCCTGACCCTGCTTTATATTTCTTCATATTGCTTATTCATTTCTAACATTATAAAATATATATATTTTAAAAAAATTTAATTGTCTGCTGCCTCCCCAACCCCTGCACTAGAAGGTGAGACCAGTGGGAGCCAGGAGTCTATCTGCTTTGCTCACCACATTATCCCCAAGTCTCTGCTTCCTCAGTTAAAATGTTTTGCCCCATTTTCTGCAAAATGACACTAGTGATTTGGTAGCACCAACTACTTTTCAATTTTCTTTTCATGAGAAGAAATTCAAGAAGGTGTTATTCTAACTCATGTTTTTGTACTAATTTTTCAGTTGAGAATTCTTTTTGCACCTAAGTATATTAAACATTGTGCTTATTGCACAAACTTGGGGATATAAAAAAAATCACGTGAGAAAAATCTTCCACAATTACGTTATTCTAACTAGTTAGTTATTTTATTTTTGCCTGCTGTGATTTAATTCTTAACTATATGGGTGAACTTTAATTTTTAAGTCATTTGCAGAGGTCTGCTGAACTAATTGACAAATATTGATGACATAGATCAGAGTTTCTCAGAGCTAGGGATTTGGGGTACTTTTTTTCTTCTTATTTTTTTTTATTTCTTGTTTTGCTTTATGTTTTAAATATCTAAACCTTTAAACATTGTAAATGATAAAAAATATTCAATGTTTTAACTTTAAAATAATTGTAAAAAAATCCAGGGTTCCTAGGGACCATGAAAGGATCATGCCAACTTGCAAAGCACAGGGAATAAAAAGCCAGAAGGTGATATTGAGATGGTTTCTTACTTACCATATTCAACAAGGCATGAAAATTGCTTAAATATAAAAGAAAGCTTATTGATGGGGGCAATAAAGAATGACTTTTCCCAAAAGGAAAAATCTTGAAGCCTACCATAATAGTAGAGATGTAATACTGATCCTAATAATCATACCATGTTCATTCATTACTCAATTCTTTAAGCTTATAAATGTAATTTTCTTGTATCAGTTTAACCAAACTCATGGTCAGTCCAACCATCTGGACATTTTCATAGTGATGACACTAGGATGCTTCTAATCAAAATTCAGCACTAACTGTTAATAAAGTAGAAAATATCAAGTTCACTATGTTATGTTACAAGTCAAAAACGACTGGTCAAACAAATAAATTATGCCCAATGGATAGCAACTTGTGAGTGAAAAGGAGCTACTTTTCCATGCAAAACATGGATGAATCTTGAAAACATTAAGCTGAACAAAAGAAGGCAGTCATGTACTGTACTTATGTATGTTGCCATTTAGATGAAATTCTAGAAAGGGCAAACATAATCTATAGTGGCAGAAATCAGATTACTGATTACCTGGGGCCAGGAGGAAAGGGGACTAAATGCAAAAGGGCATGAGAAATCTTTTTGGGTGATGGAAATGTTTTACATCTTGATTGTGGTGATGGTCACATGGGTGTATATGTTTATCAAACTCATCAAATTTTACACTTAAAATGGATGCATTTTATTGTATATAAATCACACTTAACAAAGTTTGTTTGAAAAAGATATTACAGTTCATCTTCCCCCAAACTTTTACTGTGTGTACTTTTCTCATCAAAATAATTCCAAGACTCGGGGCCGCCTGGTGGCGCAGCGGTTTAGTCCGCGCTTGGCAGCCCAGGGTTCGCAGGTTCGGATCCCGGGCGCCCGCCGACGCACTGCTTGTCAGCCATGCTGTGGCGGCGTCCCATATAAAGTAGGGGAAGATGGGCACAGATGTTAGCCCAGGGCCAGTCTTCCTCAGCAAAAAGGGGAGGATTGGCAACAGATGTTAGCTCAGGGCTGGTCTTCCCCACCCACACACACAAAAAAATAATTCCAAGACTCATTCAATATAACGATGATTATTGCATTATCTGTTAAAGATGTGTTCTTATTTACTGTGTGTGTTAACGATAATAATATTATTAGCTATGTTTTATTAAACTGTTGTTCATATTATTTAGTAAACATCTTCTTTAGAATCTGCCTGATATAACCATCCACATCTAAACACATCTACTATAAGCCTTCCAACCAAACTTTCTCATTGGTTTATTCTTTTTTTTGTTTTCTTTTTGCTGAGGAAGATTTGCCCTGAGCTAGCATCCATTGCCAGTCCTCCTCTTTTGTGTATGTGAGCTGCCGCCACAGCATGGCCACTGACAGACGAGTGGGATTGGTCTGTGCCTGGGAACTGAACCCGGGCTGTGGAAGCAGAGTGGGCTGAACTTAACCACTAGGCCACTGGGGCTGGCCCTTGTTGGTTTAGTCTTATCTGCTAAGAAGTAATAGAGAGATGTGACAAGTTTCATAATTTTAATACATTGTGAAATATACAAATGTATATTTAAATATGCATTAAAGGAGTAGGGTAGATTGGTGAATGCTGATTTCCATTTTAGTCTCTTTGATTAGTTATTATTACAAATAATAACTTATTGAACATAAGTTCCTTTTCTTATTACAGCTAGGAATTGGAATTACATTAACAAAATCGGACTAACAAGGGAAAAAATAAATAGAAAAGGCCCAAATGAAATTATTTATATTGTGAATCTCGTAGTAAAAATGACGTGTCTGAGAAGTCTTGGAATCACAATCCATGCTAGCTGATTCTGTTGCTGGCTGTTAATAAGCGAGTCACTTTTTGCACTCAGATTGAGAAAGTCATTATTTTTCTTTGTTAGTTGGAATTCTGCTGATGCTGGTGCTTTTATTATAGCAATTGTGTAACTCAGTTGGCTAGGATTGATTTATAGACTCTGGGTCTTTATTGATAACCTTTACTGACTTAGTAAGATTCACAGATCCTCATTATGACAAAAGTCCTACGTGCTTCACGAAACAAAATATTTTGACACAAGCATGCGATTCTGTGAATAGGGACTGAAGAGAGGTTGCTCTGCCGTGAGAGACCATGCTACCTAAACCAAGAACTTTCCTTGAAAAGCCCAGTGTAAAATATGCACATGTATGTGTTTATTCATTCTCCAGCACGGCACATCTAACTCCCTGTTCCTGCATCCTTTGCACTCCAAGGAAATTCAGGCATGCCTTGAATTCTGATAATGCTTGCATCAACACAAAAACCACTAAATCTTATGCATGTCTATGTTGACATAGATTGAGACCCTTTTCAGCTTTCATAGCAAAATTGAATTCCTGCATAAGAGAATGGTTTCATGCAATAAGATGTAATCTCTTAAGTCTTTTACCATTGGTTTCTTATCATTAAATCTGGAGATTTATGTTTTGGGAATGTGGATATGTCAGTGAAGAAAATAATGTTATGAAACCCAGAGAAGCAGCTTTTTATTGGTAATCATAAAAACCAAATCCTTATTTCCTGAAAAAGCAAAGCAAATGATGACATTCCCTGCAGTAACTTCATCAGCTAGTTCATAAATTTCCTGGAGTGTCCACCCACGGTGTATGGAAGCCTGCTTTACATGCTCTGGAGCATTGGAAGAGGAAACACTGGAGGAGGTGTTTTGCCCCCAAGGAATGTAAACTTTAATCAGTATTAAATGAGAAAAATGTAAAAACATAATGTATGTGTGTGTGTGTATACATATACACACATATCTACATTATCTATCTATCATCTACCTATTTATCTATCTATCTATCTTCATCATCGTCACCATCTATCTTCTGCAGCTAAATACAGAGAGTAACTAAGAGTGGTGGTTGTGTTCAGGGCAAAGGGGAAATAAGTGATTTAGGAAGGGCAGTTAACATAATTAAAAAAAAAATCTCTGCTAGTACTGCCAGAGTCTTCTACTTCTTCCTCTTCAAGTAAAGGCCTTAGTTTGACCATGTATTAGACTTTGAAAAGACATAGGTGACTCCTCTTACAACAAGAGTACAGAAAGAACTTGCCATATGGAAGTACCAAAGGACTCACTTGGATCTTCAATATTCCCCATCAACTTTTTCATTTTAGGAAGAACTATAGCCTGGAGTTGACATTGGCAAAAGAATTTATGATGTCTTTCAGTGGACTCATTTGTTTTTACCAAGGCCCCTTGCCAGTTGGGAACTGAGGACCAAACTCATATCCCAAAGAGGACACTTGGTGCAGAAACCTCCCTGGTTCACCTCCTGTCCTCATAGGGCTGTCTTACAGGAGACTTGTAGCCCTTCCTTGCCACCTAGACTTCATCAGGTACATTCCAGGCCATCTGTACATGTTTTCATAATCTTGAACCTTGAAAAAAATAGCACTGAGATCTCAATCTTTTCCTTTCAGAAGGCTTCTTGTCTCCCGATGAAAATGACCACCCGTTTTCAAAAAACTTCAAGCTCTCTGTAATAATAGCTGTGGAGATGTGTGTTACATGAAGATGCCTGCAGACTCTCCAGGCCCTCACTAAACCAGAGACGTAATAAGTCTGCCCGTCTGCATCCCCTCCACCTCCATCAAACAAGGAGTGTAACTCAGGGAAGTTCTGAATCAAAATTTAAGGTTGGCTGCTGTATGTTTTACCTGAAAAAAATTATGCAAAATGTGCACTCTAGTGCATATATATCCACTTCAAATACTCTTTAAAATTTGTTTAACATTAAACATTAAATACTTTTGAACACTAAAATATTCTTTAAAAATTTGTTTAATCTCTCAAATATTTAAGTAACATTGACAGCTTAGGCAAGGTCCCATGTTTATTCTGTGATTTTGCCTAAATCCTGGTCCCTTGTCAATGTGGGTATAAATACTCAAGTTTGAAAAGTATGAAAGTGATAATTGACTTGCAAAAAGTACAAAACAAGTGCTTTAGAAATTCATGGGAGGAAAAAAATAATTTGGTAAATATTCAAGGAAAACTTGATGCAAGAAAGTTTGTTTTCGAGAGAACTGATTGGTGGTTACCAAGGGGAAGGGGGGTGGGGGGGGGCACAAGGGGTGAAGGGTTACATCCACAAGGTGACGGACAAACAAAAATGTACAACTAAAACCCCACAGTGTTATAAACTAAGACATCAATAAAAAATTTAAAAAAAAAAGAAAGTTTGTTTTCAGTTGTGGCCTCACTGGCATAGACTTGAGCCAACCATGCACATGTATCTTTTATCTGTGCAATGCTTCTCCCTTCCCGATCCTTCTGCATACATTTCAAGATGGCAGTTTGTATGGAATTTTCAAAGAAGGTCAACGAATGGATATGATGAAGGGTGTGGTGTTGAAAAAGTGCAAGTTGTAGAATACATAGACTGTTTTGGCTGAATTACGTCAGGTTTATGACGTCAGGTTAAAGAAGGGGTGACACTCAGAGGTCGAGGGCACAGATGATAGGAACTCTCCTATCATATGAGTCTTTGTGAGAAGAAAGACCCTTTCTCCCACCACAGAAATCAGAGTTCAGACCTCTCTGCCTGCTTCCATTAGGGAGAATACAATATCAACTTATCTCTCTTCTCATATTATCAGCCATTGATAGGCATAAAATAATGGACCCATTATTTTATAAGAGATTGCAAAATGGTGATATTCTAGTTCTATAATTTCTTTGTCATGTATTAAGTTACTTAATGCCAATTTTTTTTTTGCTTCTTCATCCATTTGGTAACTCTATGAATTAACTAAATTCCCTAAAAACCAAAGTTTGAGGCAAAGTTTGCAGACTAAAGTTTTATTGGGAGATGCAATTCAAGGACAAAATGAATGAAGGAAAAAGGGAAGTGAGGCAGGGAAGTAGGAAAAGCAAATGCAAAGTGGCGTGTTACTAAGGTGGCATAGCCTCACAAAAACACACAACTTGCTATTTGGTCATATCCGACCACAATCTTCCAGAGCACTGGTGGGAAACACTACATCTGGGAACAGTTCGTGAGGGAGAAAGGGAGGCAAACCCATCTGCTGATGATTTCCGATATCCTGTCTCCCCTAGGTCAAAGGTCAAGGTTCACTTCAAGAGGTGCTAACTTCTCTAATCCTCTAGGTTGAGCTATCAGACTGCCCAGGGCAGTATTTGGGGCAGCCAGATTCCATGCACTAGTGTTTAATACTATATCTGGGCCTAGAAGCAGTGGGAGAGCCAGCATCTTTGTGCCCACCCCTGCTGGGCACCAGCTATGTGTGTCATATACCCACAGCAGCAGGTTTGACAGCTGCTGTGCTCAGAGCCCAAATTTACCTCAGGGAAGGCTGAGACAGTTGACACTGTTAGGAGAGCAGATAACAATGGTAGTGGTGGGGATGTCTGTTGATCTGCCCCTGAGCCTCAGGGGCAGGTAGAGCTGTGCAAATGTGTGCAAATACTTAATTCAAAACAGGCAGGGTAGGACCAGCCCCAGTGGCCTAGTGATTAAGTTCGGAATGCTCTGCTTCAGTGGCCTGGGTTTGGTTCCTGGGCATGGACCTACACCACTTTTCTATTAGTGGCCATGCTGTAACGGCGGCTCACATGCAACAAAGAGGAAGATTGGCACGGATGTCAGCTCAGGGCTAATCTTTCCCAGCAAAAAAAAAAAAAAAAAAAAAAGGTAGGATAAATGCTTGACTTTTTCCCTTTCAAGCCATTTTTCAGAATAGTGAATTGGTTCCATAGTTCCTCCAAGAATGATCAATGAGGGTTTTTAATTTTGTTTTTTTTTTTTTTTTAGGAGGGTGGGCATATTATTACAAATCCATGAATTTTTTTAAAAACTTGATCTTTTTCAATCCATTGAAATTGATATTTTGCATAAATGCATATTTTATAAATGTCCAAATTGTCCCTTCTTTGGCCAGCGGAAGCCACTTCAAGCTGCTTTCTGACTCCTACTGATGTGTCTCCAGAAGTCTCTGAGAGCTTCCTTGCTATCTGGTGTGACAAGGTATCTTGTACGTTTCCTTCCTCAGACCTGGGATCAGCCATTTCTGCAAGGAGCCCTGTTTCTTTTTGGTGGGAATGGTATTCAGAGCCACAATCTCAGCACTAAGGGTAAAGCAGCAGACTGTTAAAGGAAAATCCAAGTGTTAGGAATAGAAAATTTAGAAAAATAGAAAAATTAAATTCTCAACAGAAAAACTAAAAATTTGACAAACGCATATAATGGAAATGTATATATATTTCAAATCTAGAGGGAAATTCAAATTTTTACTTGAGTGACTTTTCAGACTCCTGTTTAAAGAATACCTTTCATTCAGTCGATCAACCAACATTATTTGGGCACTTTCTGTTTGCAAATTATGTTAGGCACTCTGAGTGTTCATAGGTTTTTTAAAAGAGTTCATAGGTTTTTTTTTTTTTTCTCTTTGCATTTTTTTTTAATTGATGTCTTAGTTTATAACACTGTGGGGTTTTAGTTGTACATTTTTGTTTGTCCGTCACCTTGTGGATGTAACCCTTCACC
This sequence comes from Tapirus indicus, assembly GCA_031878705.1. Lineage (NCBI taxonomy): Eukaryota > Metazoa > Chordata > Mammalia > Perissodactyla > Tapiridae > Tapirus > Tapirus indicus. The sequence goes on from CM062933.1 coordinate 28,445,133, forward strand.
CCTTGTGCCCCCCCACCCCCCTTCCCCTGGGTAACCACCAATCAGTTCTCTCTGTCCGTGTGTTCACTTATATTCCATATATGAGTGAGTTCATGCAGTGTCTGTCCTTCTCCCTCTGGCTTATTCCACTTAACATAATACCCTCTAGGTCCTTCCATGTTGTTGCAAATGGGACAATTGTGTCTTTTCTTATGGCTGAGTAGTATTCCATTGTATGTATATACCACATCTTCTTTAACCAATCATCAGTCGAGGGATACTTGGGTTGCTTCCACTTCTTGGCTATAGTGAATAATGCTGCAATGAACATAGGGGTGCATACGCCTCTTGTGATGGTTGATTTCATGTCCATTGGGTAGATGCCCAAGAGTGGGATTGCTGGATCATACGGTATTTCTATTTTTAATTTTTTGAGGACTCTCCATACTGTTTTCCATAGAGGCTGCACCAGTTTGCATTCCCACCAGCAGTGAATGAGGGTCCCCGTTTCTCCACAACCTCTCCAGCATTTGTTGTTATTTGTCTTTGTGATTATAGCCATTCTAACCGGTGTAAGGTGATATCTTAGTGTAGTTTTGATTTGCATTTCCCTGATGATTAGTGATGTTGAACATCTTTTCATGTGTCTATTGGCCATCTGTATCTCTTCCTTGGAAAAATGTCTGTTCATATCCTCTGCCCATTTTTTCATCGGGTTGTTTGTTTTTTTGTTGCTCAGTTGTATGAGATCTTTATATATTACTGAGATTAATCACTTGTCGGACAAATGATTTGCAAATATTTTCTCCCAGCTGGTGGGTTGTTTATTCATTTTGATCCTGGTTTCATTTGCCTTGTAGAAGCTCTTTAGTCTGATGAGGTCCCACTTGTTTATTTTTTCTTTTGTTTCCCTTGTCTGGGTAGACATGGAATCTGAAAGGATCCCTTTATGTCCAATCTCAATTAGTGTACTGCCTATATTTTCTTCCAGGAGTTTTATAGTTTCAGGTCTCACTTTCAGGTCTTTGATCCATTTTGAATTGATTTTTGTATATGGCGATAGGAGATGGTCTACTTTCATTCTTTTGCATGTTGCTGTCCACTTTTCCCAGCACCATTTATTGAAGAGACTTCCCCCTCTCCATTGTATGTTCTTTGCTCCTTTGTCGAAGATTAGCTGTCCATAGGTGTGTGGTTTTATTTCTGGGCTTTCAATTCTATTCCATTGATCTGTGTGTTTATTCTTGTACCAGTACCATGCTGTTTTGATTACTGTAGCTTTATAGTATATTTTGAAATCAGGGATTGTGATGCCTCCAGCTTTGTTCTTTTTTTTCAGAATTGCTCTAGCTATTCGGGCTCTTTTGTTGCCCCATACGAATTTCAGTAGTTTTTGTTCTATTACCGTGAAGAATGACATTGGGATTCTGATTGGGATTGCATTGAATCTGTAGATTGCTTTAGGTAGAATGGAGATTTTAACTATATTTATTCTTCCAATCCATGTGCATGGAATATTTTTCCATTTCTTTATGTCCTCCTCGATTTCTTTCAATAGTGTCTTATAGTTTTCATTGTATAGGTCTTTGACCTCCTTGGTTAAATTTATTCCCAGATATTTTATTATCTTTGTTGCAATTGTAAATGGGATTGTCTTTTTGAGTTCTCTTTCTGTTGTTTCATCGTTAGTGTATAGAAATGCAATTGATTTTTGTAAGTTGATTTTATACCCTGCCACTTTACTGTAGTTGTTGATTGTTTCTAGTAGTTTTCTGATGGAATTTTTTGGGTTTTCTATGTATAGGATCATGTCGTCTGCAAATAGTGAGAGTTTCACTTCTTCATTGCCTATTTGGAGTCCTTTTATTCCTTTTTCTTGCCTAATTGCTCTGGCCAGAACTTCCAGTACTATGTTGAATAAGAGCGGTGAGAGTGGGCACCCTTGTCTTGTTCCTGTCCTCAAAGGAATGGCTTTCAGTTTTTCCCCGTTGAGTAGGATGTTTGCTGTAGGTTTGTCATATATGGCCCTTATTATGTTGAGGTACTTTCCTTCTATACCCATTTTGTTGAGAGTTTTTATCATAAATGGATGCTGGATCTTGTCGAATGCCTTCTCTGCATCGATTGAGATGATCATGTGGTTTTTATTCTTCATTTTGTTAATGTGGTGTATCACATTGATTGATTTGCGGATGTTGAACCATCCCCGTGTCCCTGGAATAAATCCCACTTGATCGTGGTGTATGATCTTTTTGATGTATTGCTGTATTCGGTTTGCCAATATTTTGTTGAGGATTTTTGCGTCTATGTTCATCAGTGATATTGGCCTGTAGTTTTCCTTCTTTGTATTGTCCTTGTCTGGCTTTGGTATCAGCATGATGTCGGCCTCATAGAATGTGTTGGGAAGTATTCCATCTTCCTCTATTTTTTGGAATAGTTTGAGAAGGATAGGTGCTAAATCTTCTTTGAACGTTTGATAAAATTCTCCAGGGAAGCCATCTGGTCCTGGGCTTTTATTTTTTGGGAGGTTTTTGATTACTGTTTCAATCTCTTTACTTGCGATTGGTCTGTTCAGATTCTCTATTTCTTCTTGATTCAGTTTTGGGAGGTTGTACGCTTCCAAGAATTTGTCCATTTCCTTTAGGTTGTCCAATTTGTTGGCGTAAAGTTTTTCATAGTATTCCCTAATAATCCCTTGTATTTCTGTGGTGTCTGTTGTAATTTCTCCTCTTTCATTTCTAATTTTATTTATTTGAGTCTTCTCCCTTTTTTTCTTAGTGAGTCTGGCTAAGAGTTTGTCAATTTTATTTATCTTCTCAAAGAACCAGCTCTTTGTTTCATTGATCCTTTCTACTGTTTTTTTGGTTTCAATTTCATTTATTTCTGCTCTGATTTTTATTATTTCCCTCCTTCTGCTGATTCGGGGCTTTGTCTGTTCTTCTTTTTCCAATTCTGTTAGGTGCAATTTAAGGTTATTTATTTGGGATTTTTCTTGTTTGTTAAGGTGAGCTTGTATTGCTATGAATTTCCCTCTCAGGACTGGTTTTGCTGCATCCCATATGAGTTGGTATGTTGTATTTTCCTTTTCATTTGTCTCCAGATAGCTTTTGATTTCTCCTTTAATTTCATCAATGACCCATTGGTTGTTCAGTAGCATGTTGTTTAGTCTCCACATCTTTGTCCCTTTCCTAGTTTTTTCCTTGCAGTTGATTTCTAGTTTCACAGCATTATGATCAGAAAAGACGCTTGTAATGATTTCAATCTTCTTAAATTTATAGAGGTTTGCCTTGTTTCCTAATATATGGTCTATCCTTGAGAATGTTCCATGTGCACTTGGGAAGAATGTGTACTCTGCTTTTTTTGGGTGGAGTGCTCTGTATATATCTATTAAGTCCATTGCGTCTAGTTTTTCATTTAAGTCCATTCTTTCCTTATTGACTTTTTGTCTGGATGATCTATCTATTGATGTAAGGGGGGTGTTAAGATCCCCTACTATTATTGTGTTATTGTTAATATCTCCTTTAAGGTTTTTTAGCAGTTGTTTTATGTACTTTGGTGCTCCTGTGTTGGGTGCATAGATATTTATAAGTGTTATGTGTTCTTGGTGAAGTGTCCCTTTTATCATTATATATTGCCCTTCTTTGTCTCTCATTACCTTTTTTATCTTGAAGTCTACTTTGTCTGATATAAGTATGGCTACTCCTGCTTTCTTTTGTTTGCCATTAGCTTGGAGTATTGTTTTCCATCCTTTTATTTTGAGTCTGTGTTTGTCTTTAGAGCTGAGATGTGTTTCCTGGAGGCAGCAGATTGTTGGATCTTGGTTTTTAATCCATCCTGCCACTCTGTGTCTTTTGATTGGAGAATTCAATCCATTTACATTTAGAGTGATTATTGATATATGAGGGTTTAATGTTGCCAATTTATTGTTCATCTTCTGGTTCTTTTGCATTTCCTTCATTTCTTGTCCCTTGTGTTTCGGACTGCAAATTCAATTTGGTATTTCTGCATGCTCATTCTCTTGGTTTTCTCTTTATTTGTCATGTGTGGTTCTCTTCTGGTTGTTTGTTTAGTGGTTACCGTGAGGTTTATATAAGCGATCTCCTCGATAAGAAAGTACATTTTCAGATGCCTCCTTTTTCCTGGGGCTGGGTCGATTCAATCCCTTACCTCTTCCCCTCCTTATTTGTTATCTCTTTATTCCAGATTGTGTCATGAGTGTGTGTTTCCAGTGATGAGCTTGAATTAATTTTTGATGTTTTCCAACTGTATTTTGTTCTGGTTTAGTCTCCTTGCTTTTCTCCTTGCTGAAATCTTTGTATCCCCTTTCTCATTTGTTTTTTTTCAGGCCTGAGGGCCTTCTTGAGCATTTCTTGTAGTGGGGGTCTTGTGGTGACGAACTCTCTTAGCTTTTGTTTATCAGGGAGAGTTATTATTTCTCCATCGTATTTGAAGGATATTTTTGCTGGATAAAGTATTCTCGGCTGAAGGTTTTTGTCTTTCATGATTTTGAATATATCATCCCAGTCTCTCCTAGCCTGTAGAGTTTCTGTCGAGAAATCAGCTGAGAGCCTGATGGGGTTTCCTTTGTATGTTATTTTGTTTTTTTGTTTAGCTGCCTTCAATATTATTTCCTTGTCACGGGTATTCTTCAAGTTTGCTACTATGTGGCGAGATGATTTTTTATTCCTGTTTTTATATTTAGGTGATCTATTGATTTCATTCACTGTTATTTCCCTCTCGTTCCCTAGGTTGGGGAAGTTCTCAGCTATTATTTCTTTGAACAAACTCTCTGCTCCTTTTTCTCTTTCTTCTCCTTCTGGAATACCTATTATCCTTATGTTGCTTTTCCTCATTGAGTCTGATATTTCTTGAAGAATTTCTTCATTTCTTTTTAGTCTTAGCTCTCTCTCCTCCTCTACCAGGAGCATTTCTGCGTGGCTATCCTCAATAGTGCTAATTCGTTCCTCCATATTGTCAGTTCTGCTCTTTAAAGACTCCATTTTTTCCACTATCTCGTTGATTTTGTTTTTCACCTCCAATAATTCTGATTGGTTTTTCTTTAGGGTTTCAATCTCTTTTGTGACAAAATCCCTGAATTTGTTGATTTGTTTCTGTGTGTTCTCTTGTATTTCGTTGAGTTTGTTTATGATAGCTATTTTGAATTCTCTCTCATTCAGGTTATCAAATTCTGTGCCTTCAGGGTTGGTTTCTGGGTGTTTGTCATTTTCCTTTTGGTCTGTAGCCATGACAAATTGTCACAAGGATCCGACGGGGATGGCTTTATTTTTTCCCCTCATGATAACGTTGGTCCTGCAGTTTCCCCCTGCTGCTACTGGATGGAGATCGCGAGAGGTTTGCTCTGAGGTGGCTGCAGCCCCCGGAGGGATTATGCTGAAATGCTGGGTGTGTGTGGGGAGGGGTCCTCTCTTTCTCCTGCTTGACCCGGGGGTTTCCTTTCTGGCTCTCTTAGGGTGTTTGCTACACCCCCTAAACAGTCCGTCGTCACTTCCCAGTGGGGATCTCGCGACAGTCTGTGAGAGCACCTGGATGGCGGTAGTTTTCCCCGCTGTGGGCCGCCCCTCCCCCCTCTGTCTGCGAACCGTGCTGTCTTTGCCGATCGATTGGGGAGGGGGAGTACAACTTCTTACCTCCCCTCCTGTCCTTTTGGGCTTCCCGCACCTCCACCGTCCGATGTATGGCAGCAGGGGTTTCTTAGAAGTCCTTCGTAGTGTTTGACTGAGCTCTGTTGGAATGTGAATGATGTTTTCGTTGTGTCGTAGGGGGCAGAGATTCAAAGAGGGAATCTGACTCCGCCATGATGCTGACGTCACTCCATAGGTTTTTTAAAAGAGTTCCATTCCTAAGAATGGAAGCTTGCAGCCAGCCAGGGATCTGTGTACAGACATTCTACAAAGGAAGCTCTGTTAAGTATAATGATTAAGCTCAAATGCGCCCAGGGAGAATGGGGTGGGGGAAAGAATTAATTTATTTAGCAAACAACCATTTACTTTCTATGTGCTGGGCTCTGCCATGGAGAATTCAAAGGTGAATTTAAATGCAAGGTTTATCCCACAAGGTATTTCCAAATAATCTGAAAGTAAGAGAAGACGATAAATTAAAATACTATGCCTTAGAGGCTGCTAACTTCCACAGACAGAAGAAGGAGAGACCTACAGCCAAGGTGGAGCTGCGGGAAGGCTTCTGGGAGAAAGAAGCATTAAACTTGGTCTTGAAGAATAACTTCCCCAAGTGGAGAAAGGTTGTGGTTCTGGAAAAAAGAACATTCAAAAAAAAAGCACATGCAAAGCCAAAGAGATGGAAAAGTGTATGTCCCAGTGGAATGGCAACATGTTTTGTGTCTTGAAAACAGAGAACGGGTATGTGGACCAGGCCTGCGATGAGGAGGAGACAGGAGAAAAGTGAGTCTGGAGGTGCACGTAAGCAGTGAAACTGAGAATGGGATTATACACCAGGCTGAGCCATTTGAGCCATTCAGATAATTAGACATGATTGTGTTCATGTGGGAAGTATCATTAAGAATACAATTTTGTCATTTCCTTCATAAATAAGATGTTGACCTTAAAACGACTTTTGAACTTAGTTGGGCAGGGCAATAACCACAGTGTTCTGAACAGACCAGTGGACGTTGGGAAGACAGGGTTTCAGGCTGGGGGGTGGGCAATGCAGTTGGAAGGTGGCTGCTCCAGTTGGCCACGAGGGTCCCAGAGCTTTCTTTACTGTAGCTCTAATTTCATCTACTGCAATTCCTCTCTTGACTTCCAGCCTTGACACCAGAGTGACTTTTCATTAGGAATTCTCTTTCTTTCCCAGTTCCTGACTTTGCTGATTATGTCTGAGTGGCTGACTCTTCTGGGACAAGGATCACTTGTTAGTAGTGGGAGCTGCCTTGGGTCCTGAAGTTTCACTTCATAGATCTTGAAGCTGATAAGAGTGCAGGCTTGTGGCAGGGTTTTAAGACTGATCCCTTTGGGGGTAGGAACTTCCATGGGAAGTTTAAAATAAGGTCTGACAAATGAGACCCTGTGGAGAGTGTCACACTACTTGTATTAGGATAAATCTAAGCTTCAGTAATAAAGACACTCTAAAATACCATGATTTAAATAATAACAATAAAAGGTTTTTTTCTCTCTCACATAGTAGTTTCAAAGTAACATGGCGGGTCAGTGGGATAGCTCTGTTCACGTGAGGATCCAAATTTGTTCCAAGTTATGGCTCTGCCATTCCCTGGCCAGGGTCCCTCAAACTTTAATGTGCATATAAATCCCCTAGGGAGCTTTTTAAAATGCAGATTCTGTTATAATAGGTCTGGGGTGGGACCTGAGATTCTGCATTTCTAACAGTTCCCAGATGATGCAAAGTGGCTGTTCCCTGACCTCACTGGAGTAGCGAGATCCTAGGGCGTTATCACATCTGCATTGTCAAAGCTGAATCACTGCCACAATCAGGGTCTAACCTCCAGGAAAGGGAAAGGCAGGGTGGCGTAGGCCCCCTTGATGACTTGGAGGTGGCACATATCACTTCTACTCACATTCCCTGTGTGAACCCTTGGTTACATGGCCACATCTAGATGCAAGGACATCTGGGAAATGTCATTTTGCTGGGCAGCCATGAACACAGCTACAATTCTATACTTTTGAAGAGTTGAGAACAGTGTTGGCAGAAAACTCGCAGTCCCTGACACATTCCTCTAATTGAAGTCCCCTCAGGCACCTCCCAGAGACCCCCTAGTGGTCACCCAGTAAGGTGAATTGGACTCAGAGAAGTGTCCAGGACACTTTCCAGACCTGCACTTCACAGCATTCTTTCCCTTGGCACATTCTTGAAATATTCCGCTCCCGGAATTTCCCGAGTACAGAGGTGGCCTATTTAGGAGAAAATACATAGTACACTTTCTCTTTCTACCTTCATGACTTTGGAAGGAACAAGATGACCAGATTATACGTCTTCAAGACCTACTTGTTTAATGCTTCTTGTTTTGGTGAGGATAAATTGATGCTTCAAACCCAGTATCACGTTATTCCAACAAAGATAGTCTTGCTGGGCTGGATCGACTGTGCTGCAGGTTTTCCCTTCCCAGGAGTGAGATAAGATAATAAACAAGTCCAGGCCAGATGCACAGGCAGCCTGAGAGTGAATCATAATCACAGTACATTTACCATAAGGCCCAGTTTATATGCAGACAGAAAGCAACTCTAGATGGTCAAGTAGCTCAAGGATATTGAATGAAAAAAATACTGTTCATGAGTGATGATATCTGCCCTTCTATTTTTATTTAACTGGTTGAAAACTGTCTGGCTTATTCACTGAAGGAAATTTTTTTAAATTTCCTGATACTCTTCTCAATATTCAAGCAAATGAAATAGAATTAACTAAAAATGGAATGATGTAATCTGTTTTAGCCGAAAGGCTGGAAGGGCAAAGAAAAATTGAGTAAGCATTCCTTGGTTGCTTTAATATGTTCTTAATAAACGAATGTGTAGGGAGAGACACTAAGCTGCTGTCTGAAAAAAAAAATTAAATATGTATATTCTACCCTCAAAATACAGGCCTAGGGAACAATGAGCCCTTAGTTGGACTTTTTCCCCCAGCACGGCATTTCTATGCTGTCTTTCATTAAAATGAAAATTTTCAACCCAGGATAGGAGCATTGCCATAGTGAGGGCCCTGAAACATTACTTTTGAAATCAAATAAGGCTGCCATGTCCTTCCATTAGCCCCAGCAGTTGCTTCCAATTATTGTGGCCAGATTTTCTAATTTGTGCATTTCAGAGGAACAATATTTGTATTTCAAGAGGAAAGCTGAGAATTGAATCATTTTATATAGATGCTCAAGACTGTAGCAGCCATCCAGAAGAGAAGGAAAATTCTCCCTGGATTCTGAGTCAGAGATGTAGATTTCACTCCCAGCCACTTCATCGTCAGATAATCACGATAAAGGTGAAAAGAGTGATGAAGATGACGATGACGATGAGCACGGCCAGCATCTGTGGAGGGCATACTGAGAACACAGCACCATTCAGATGCTTTCCACATATTAACTCATTTCATCTTCATAAAAACTCTTTGAGGCGAGCAATATTATAATCCCCACTTTATAACTGAGAAAAAATGAGGCACAGAGATACTAAGTCACTCTCCCGAGGTCATACAGCTAGCGTAGCAGACACCACTCCCCCAAGATCTGTTTCTTCTTTCTGGGCACAAAGCCAGCTGACATTTCCCAGCCTCTTTTGTGGTAAGTGTGGCTGGTGGACTAAGCACTAGCTGATGGAATGTGAGAGATGTGTGCCATTTCTGAAGCTTTTTAGAAGCAGGAGTGTCCTCCATGCTCTTTCACCTTTTGTGGGTTAGATGAAGATGATGAGGAGTCACTGAGGGATGGTGGCCGCAGGTGGAAGGAGCTGGGTCCCTGAATCCCTGTCATCCATCAGGAACACCTTCCTTGGAGCATCACATAGGTAAAAACCAAGCTTCTCTCTCTGAACCGTTACACTTTTGAGGATCTACGCGTTACCATGGTACAGCCAGCCCTCGCTAACACCCCAGGAAGTGGTGGAATCTGAATTTCAGTCCAGGCAGTCTGGCTGCATAGTCCACATTGGTTAAATCACTTAACGTACTTCATTTCAGAAATGGGAATGATTGTTACAACCTGTCTCTCCAGGCTTCTAAGCTAGTGTCCTGACATCTCCAGAAGAAGACTGAATTCTGTGTAGTTCTTGAGGCAATCTGGGACAGAGCAAGAAGTACCCTAGGCAAGGTGTTCTGCTTGGTTTGGGTTAATAGTCTACCCAGGATCAGAGCCTTGCCATAGCTAGGGCCAGAGTACTCCCTCTCTGGGGACCTTAGTCATCAGCTGGGCTCCTACGGGCTCCGTGATGCTCTTTCTGCCATTCACCATGTCCAAATGAGATGTCTTCTGGCCCAGACCAGACCCAACTCATCCCTTCTCTGTAATGTGTGCCATGGCTTTCCCTCTAGGGGATTTGCCCTATAACAATGCCCGTTCCCCTGACTCCAGTCCCTCCCACTCTAGCTTTTTTCTCTTTCCCTCCTGTCTACGGCTGAGATCCCAGTGTGACCGAAGTCAACTTGCCTGACTTTTCACCCTGATAGTATCTGCCCTGCCTACCTGAAAGGGTTATATTCAGATGAATTTAGGTATATAAAAGTTATATTTTATTATGTATAATTTATATAAATAAATATATGAATATTTAAATAAAAATTAGATATTATTATTAACATGTTTAAATCTTTAATTCTCATGTGAAAAAGGAAATTTTATTTTGTTCAAATAGATATTCCTTGAGGAAATGACCCAAATGTGTTTTAAACAATAGTTTTTAAATTTTGATTTTGCAGGTAAAATTGATCTAAATATGTTATTGTTATGAGAGTTTTAGAAAGAATTGGAGTGAAAAATGAAGATGGTGTTGGAGTAAGAAGTAATCACCAGAGTTCACAATTGAGAAGTGTTAGTAGCTGCAAATAACACATTCCCTAGCAATTCTTGATGGCAGAGCCTGCTGGTTCCTTTGTGGTTTCTTTTATGCTGCATTATGGCACTGAGGCAAACTGTTAATTACAAAAGGCTGAGATGAAGCCTTCTCAGTGCTGACCAATAACTCCTATTTGCTCATCTTTGGCGGATGCTGTCCCAGGGCATCACAAGCTCTGCCCCCAGCGTTGAAATTGTTTCTATAATACTTATATCAGTTCATGAGGAGAAGGCTCCCTTCCAGATCCACTCATCCCGGTAGATTTTAAGGAATCAGGTTTCAGCTTCCAGGCAAAGTGAATTCAGAATAAATGAAATAGAAACACCAGGCTGGAGAGGACACATTTATTCACTTGAGTAAGTGCCCAATGCATTATACACACACACACGTATAATAATTTTAGATTTATAGAAAATTGCAAATATAGAACAGAGTTCTTATATACTGTTCAGTGGCTTCCCCTAATGTTAACATCTTATATAACCACAATATATTGTCAAACTAAGACATTTACACTGGAATACTACTAACTCAACTACAGACTTTGTTCAGATTTCCCTAGCATTCCCACTACTACCCTTTTCCTGTTCCAAGGTTCTATCCAAGATATCACATTGCATGTCACTGTCATGTCTCCTTAATCTCCTCTGGTCCATGAAGTTTCTCAGTCTTTTCTTGTTTTTCATGACCTTGACGGTTTTGAATAGAGTACTCTGGTACTCCTGGTCAGGTATTTTGTAGATTGTTCCTCAGTTTTTGGTTTGTCTGATGTGTTCTCATGACTATACTGGGTTTGGGGGTTTGGGGAACAAATGCAATAGAGGCCAAGTGCTGTTCTCATCACATCATATCAAGGAACAGCTGTGATGAACTTGACTTATCACTGGTGATGTTAACCTTGATCACCTGGCCAAGGTAGTGTTTGCTAGGTTGCTCCACTGTAAAGTTACTTCCCCACCTTGCCATAGTCTATCCTTTGGAAGTAAGTCACTAAAACCATGAGGGGGATAGGGGGGTTGGGGTGGATTAAGTTCCACCTACTCAAGGGTGGAGTATCTACATAAATTATTTGAAATTCTTCGTAAGGAGAATTTGTCTCTTCTCCCACATTTCTTTCTTTAGTCGTTTATTTATGTCAGTACGGACTCATGGATATTATGCTATGCTTTGGGTTATAATCCAATGTTATGTTATTTATTTCATTGCTCAAACTGTTCCAGGTTTGTCCACTGGGAGCTCTTTCAGGTCTGCTTTTGAGTTCCTCTGACATGCCCTGTCTTTTAAATTTTTATTTATTTATTTTTTTGAGCACTTCCTTTCTGGCACTAAAAGATGCTTCCAGCTTATCTGGTGTTTTACCTGCCCTACAACCACCCATTTGTCCAAGAAGCCCTCGTTCCTTTTGTTGGAGAATCAGACCTTATATTGAATACTACTCTGGAAGCTTCAGCAGTGTTCTCTGTAGGGAAAACTTGGGCACAAAGTGGATCCACCTTGGCCCCAGACTAAGAAGTAAAGTACAGTAGTATCAAGTGGCCTCCAAGGGCCTTCAGGGCAGGGATCCAGAGGGTTTGTAGCATGTGTGAGGGGACAGGGATACATTTTTTTGGCCTTTCAGATTTGATGCAGAGGAATGCAAATCCTTTTGCCCAGTGTCTCAACAGGAATTGGGATTCCTCAGTCAAATATATCTATATGCCTTTGTGGTTGTTATCTGTGACTGTTAGTCTTCTGGAATTAATCTTAACACCTGTATTGCCAACAGTTTTTCAGTTAGAAATCTCTTTTCTCAGTCATAAATTGTTGTGGCAAGTTGTTGTCTGTGGATGCTATAAGCAAAGAATAGACTGGAGATGTCCTGTGGAGATTATGTACTAGACAAAGGTTGAATAATAGTGAACTGTCTGTTAGTAGCAGAGAGATGATATTGAAGAAAAATTGCTGATTGGTGTTAATAAATAAATGACTTTAGTCAGAATGTTCCTTAAAAAAAGTTAAATTTACTATTTTTGTAGCAGGAAAACCTATTGATAGACTGTTTTTATACTTTATTTGTACTGTTGTAGAAGATTCAAAGAATAAAGCATTAATTTCCATCCACCCTCCCCTGATATCGTGATGTAATAAGAAATATATATTTGGTCTCTGTCTTCAGTTCCTGGCACAGAGCTCCTTAAAACCTTGGAATTTCCTGAATGGTAGGGGAGAGAGAAGTGTCTTTTGTTATTCATAATAAGCGCCTTTCAATGATACCTGAGTTTGTGCTAATGAGGTGACTCCTAGAGGATGGGAGCTGGTTGAGAGAGGAACCAACTGTGTGGTTAGAGAACAAACTGTGTGATTAAGTTTATCTCCAGTTCCTCTCCTCTCCCGAGACTCTGGGGAGAGGAGAACTGGAGATGGACTTAATCACCAATGGCCAGTGATTTGACCAAACGTACCGATGTGATGAAGCCTCCATAAAAACCCTAAATGATGGGGTTTGGAGAGCTTCCAGTGCACGCATCCATGTGCTGAGAGGTTGACACGCCCCAATTTCAGAGACAGAAGCTCCTGCACTTAGGACCCTTCCAGACCTCAGCCTATGTACCTCTCTTCATTTGGCTGTTCATTTGTGTATCCTTTATAATAAGCCAGTAATAGTAAGTAAAGAGTTTGCCTGAGTTCTGTGAGCCATAATAATGAGTTGTCAAATCTGAGAAGGAGGTTGTAGGAATCCTTGATTTGTAGCCATGTCAGTGAGAAGTACCAGAGCCCTGAGACTTACTACTGGCATCTGAAGTGGGGGCAGTCTTGTCGGATTGAGCCCTTAACCTGTGGGGTCTGACGCTAATTCCAGTTAGTTAGTGTCAGAACTGAATTAAATTGTAGGATACTCAGTTGATGTCCAGAAAGCTGGAGAACTGGTTAGTGTGGGTAAAAAGAAACTCCACATATTTGGTGTCAAAAGTGTTGTAAGTAGAGAAATAGTTGTTCTCTTTTATTCCCTCTTCTTCTCCCTCTGCTTCCTTAATACACATGCACGCATGTGCACACACACGCACAGAGACATCCTCACACCCATACATCAAGTATTAGATCTTTGCTCTTCTGCTGTGGGATCCATAGCTCCTGGAAGGAATGAACAGTTATTAGGGACTGAGGACCAAACTCTGAGGAGCAAGGATTTCAGCTAGTTGTCTAAAAAGGGGAGGGAAGGTGTATTCTTCAATAAGGGAAGGGGCTGGAATGGAATCTCTAGAAACTATGTTATCTTGGAGTTGTCTGAACTTTGGTACAGGGGGTGGAGTGGAATCTCCATATCTCAGCTTGTGAACAGTGGCCGAGCACACCGAGAGGGGCATCACTGAAGAGTGCCTGGGCCACAGGAAAAGAAGCGATAATGAAATAGCAGCCACAGACTGAGAGCTTCTTACAGGGCTCTTCCATAACTCTAGGGAGAGCAAGGAACCTCAAAAATGATGACAGTATATATCAGCCTTGGTGAATGATGGATGTGGACCAGAATTGCTTTGATTAGAAAAGTAAGAAAAATTACAGCATCTGAACTGGAAGAATGACTAGCATGACTCACAGGACTCAGCTCATGGATGTCCTCATGACTATGATTTACTACAGCAAAAGATGCCAAGCACAATCAGCAAAGGGAAAAAGTGCACAGGGCAAATCCGGGGAGACCAGGTGCAAGCTTCCAAGGGTCCTCTCCCAGCAGAGCCACATAGCATGTGCTTAATTCTCCCAACAATGAATTGTGACAACATGTGTGAAATGTTGCAAACCAGGGAAGCATTAGAGACTCAGCATCCAGGGTTTTTATTGGGAGCAGCCTCTGTCTGGCAGCTACCCAAATTCTAGACTCCCAGAAGGAAAGTCTGTGTTCATCATAAAACACATTTTTTTGTGCAAATAGTTTAGACACAGTGAGCCACTCTTATCAGTTAATTGTGGGAACCCTCCTAAAATCTGAGTTCCCAGACACCAGCTAAGGGCCAACTTTGTAAGCAGGACTTTCAAAAGACAGCATCCGTCCTGCTATGTTAACTCTTTTCTGCACAGCATGGTTTGGGATTCTGTTTAGATAGGACAAGTTGATAGAAGAACCTTTGCATTACTCTTACTCCAATGGTATGATACCATTGGTGGTTTTGACTGGCCCTTTGTCTCAATCGTACCTTCAGGATTTTTAATTTATGGAGAGGATTGAGTGACAACACAGAGAGTCTAATGCTATTCAAAGAAGAATTTATTACTTACGATTCCCAAGAGAAGGGAGGGCGTGCCATGCCACATAGTCCACATGGGGAAGCACCAGGTTTGGTCAGAAGGGAGAAGGAGCAAAAAGAAAGCATGCCCCAGAGCCTTTATTGTGTTTGCTGCAGGAAAGGCAAGACAAGATGGGGGAAACAATTTAGGATTAGCTAGTTTGAATAATGTCAGCAGACTCTGGGCTATAGGGGTGGTCTCTCGTTTTCTGGTACCTGGCCCTGAGTTGATTTAGGGCAGGGGAAATATTGGCTTGGTGTGTGAGAGTTAGATAAAGGAGGTGGTTGGATATTTGAACTTGGGATTGGTTGGTTTGTATATGAAAGGCATGTTTACAGATGAGTTGTTTATCATCTCTAGGAGTTAGCTAGGCCTAGAAGGGACATTCTCTTCCTGGCCAGCAAGGCCCTCAAGATGTCAAAACATCATAAAATGAAAAACATTATTACTGTACCCTTAATCCAAGTTCTTATTTGCACAACAACCATGTGGCCATTTACAGTTAGCCCCATCTATCTCCATCGATCAGATTTCCACAAATAGGCAGATCCATTTACAAAGACCAAGAGCATTGTTGATATAATTAGTGACAACTGGGACTTGTCATAGACTCTTAAGGAAAATGATTTATGAACATTCAAAGGAATGTTTTAGGAACATTTGAGAAGATGGTTGGAAAGAGAAAAACACAGGGACTAGGTAGAAAGATCTGTGTTATGAGAATGGATAAGTCATATGTGAATGTTGGTTAACTGTTTGGTTTGCATGAACCATAGTATGGACTGAAATAAATCCAATTGAGTTAGGGCAAGGGGAAGGGGATTTTGTCAATGGTTGTTCTTAGAAGTGTAAATTGAGAAGCAGCTGGGAGTTACCTTTTGTGTTAAAAGATGAAGTGTACAAAATCATATGTGAGAAAGAGAAGTCTTGTATCTAAGAGTGAGGAAATGAGAATGACTCAAGAAACCTAAGGGTAGTTTGTAGGTATGAAAGTTAGTAAAGAGGCTTGTAGGGAAACAAGCCAGGAACAAATAGAGGCTGGAGGTTAAGAACAAAGAAAGGGAGGACAAATCCTCCAGTCTTGCCAATGTGAAGAATGGATGACAAAACGGTGGAAACAACCCAAGTGTCCATTAACAGATGAATGGGTAAACAAAGTGTGGCACATACATACAATGGGAATATTATTCAGCCATAAAAGGAAGGAAATTCTGATACATACTATAACATGGATAAACCTTGAAGACATTATGCTAAGCAAAATAAGCCAGAAACAAAGGGACAAATATTGTGTGATGCCACTTACATGAAATACCTAGAATAGGCAAATTCATAGAGACGAAAAGTAGAATAGCAATTACCATGGGACTGGTAGGGAGGAAAGAAGGGGGAGTTATTTTTAATGGGTACATAGTTTCTGTTTGGGATGATTTAAATGTTCTAGAGAGAGATGGTGGTGATGGTTATGCAACACTGTGAATGGACTTAATGACACTGAATTATACACTTAAAATGGTTAAAATGGTAAATTTTAGGTTATATATAATTTACCATGATAAAAAAAAGAAAAAGAGAAGAAATGATTGAAGAAAAAAAAGAACGAATGGCAGTTGAACAGTGACTCTGAGATGATAAGCATGGAGAACAAGATGGGTAATGGTAACTCCAAGACTTGGGAATCTGATGGTTGGTAAAGCTGATACCAAGATTATAGACTCTATGTTCGTGTGGACCTATCAGTTTTCTCTAGTGACTGGGCACTGACTGCTCCATTATCCCTTGTTGAGTACTGTGTGAATGCATGGTTGGGTCCAAGGAAGATGGGAGGGAGTACTGACAGAACAATGTAACTTGTTCAATGCTCCTGGAAAATAAAATGAATGACTTATGACAATGAATTGGAGATTGGTCTGCGTGCGTGTGTGTGTGTGTGTGTGTAGTAGTAGTAGTAGTAGTAATAAAACCATGGAGTATAACAAGAACAATTAATCAAAGGACTGGCTGTTTTTGTGGAAAGAGTTCTAGACTAGGCATCCAGATCTGTGAGTGCTAGTTCTCTCTCTGCCTTAACTGGTTGAGCTTGGACAAGTCACTTCTCCTCTCTGGATCTGTTTCCTTAACTGTCCTTCATCCCAAATAAGGAAGTTATTCACTTTTCCTCTATTTTTTTGTTTTTATCCTTAAAATTTAAAATTCATACTTGTTACTTTTGTCTAAAATTAATTAGTATCTCTACCTTTGGGGCTGCACTGTTGATAGCCAACCCAAAGGCCAATCTTCATCTCTTCCTTGTCACAGAGGTTGCCTTCCATTAAGGTGTTGGAAATACCAGATGCTTGCTTTGCCAGCCTATCTTCTCTCAAGAACATAAACATGTGACAGAATCCTTACCCATGGGACTGAAGGAAAGTCTGCCGGATGTGAAATGTTTCTTGCCTGAAAATAGGAGACACGTGAGGAGCAGTCACTATTCCTCATCTATGCCACTTTTCTTCAGTCACATACTGTTATGTCTGTGGCAGTTATGATGTTATATCTTGCAGTTATGATGGGAACCAAGTCAATACCCCGAGGACTGCAAATTGAACTTTAGAAAGAGCCTGGGTCCTTGGAGTCATCCCTGAGCTACTGAACCACACCTGGGACTGTCTACTTTGGAACTTCTTGTAAAGACCCCCATTATTTAAGCCATTTTTAGTTGGATATTGTCAACACAAATAATCCATAGCCAATCTATAAATCAAAATTGGGGTGAGTTTATTTTGAGGCAAATTTGAGGACCATATAGCCTGGGGCCTTCCTTCCCCAAGGAAGGAAGTGCACCAAAGAAGTGGAGTATGTAGAGTGGTTATAGACCATCAAAGAACATGTATCACATATGATTGGAATGTCCCTTTTACAACAGTCACTGAGATTTCCTAGCCTGCCTAGCAGGCACAGCAATTGATGGACACAGCAGGTATCAGGTCTGCTGACTTGATGGGCACAGCAGGTAGCAGGTCTGTTGTCTTGAGTTGGGTGGTCACAGGATGTGCAGAGCAATCAAATCCTAGCCTAGGGAGAAATGCTTAACCTTAAGGAAATGCCAATGTGGGGGAAGTTGCATCCTTACCTTAAGGGCATTTGTTCTTGTCTTTGGGACATGGTAAATGCTTAAAGCAGATATACAATGCATGTTCAAAGGCCACATTAGGCCCTTTTGGAAAAACAAGGTCAGGCCAAATTAGTTTTACACCAAATGACTTCCTCATATACTCCAATATATCCTATTGCTTGCCATTTATTTATCAATATTTTGCTTTTTCCAGCCAAAAGTATTCTACATGGGCAATCCACTTCCTGAAAACTGTAAGAACTTTATAAAATAGAACAATTCAAAGATGACTTCAACATATGCCTATTAACTTTACCAATCTGTCCTATGTCTACCTACACCCCACTTCCCTTCTGTTACAGTGGATGAACTGCCCATGCTCCTGTATAAAGACTACCCCTCCATGTGTGCACGGATCCCATCCTTTTCTGCTTATTCAAGGACATCAGTCTCTTTCCTCATTATCATTTTTTTCCCCTCTCTTCTGGATTATTCCAGCAGCATATAAATACAGGGTAATATCTCCCATTCAAAGCAGAACAAAACAAAACAAAACAACAAAAAATCTGCTTGACTCTGTGGGGGATCAGAATTGGCCATCTCAAGATGTATCTCTTTACCTTGATTATTTTCTCTGAAGGAGGCTTTGACCTCCCCGCAACCCCAAACTGTCCAAAGGGATTTGAGATGGAAGGCCTGTCTCTGGGATGGGCCATCACCTTGGAAACTCTGGGTATTGATAGACTGGGAGGGTCTTTGCTACACCCATTCTTATCAAAGTTCTGTTTATCAGACATTTACATTTGTAAGGGAAATCTACATTTGTAAAGATATCTCCCTCTCTGTACTGGGAAGAAAGGGGGATAACTTTGTCTCTAGAAACTCTGATCAGTGCAGAAGAGGAAAACTTAAATCTGCATACTCTTGTTTACTGTGCTTTTCTTGTAATCCCCCATAGCTGACACCTCCAACCCCCAATATCCTCCCTTGTCTATTTAAGATGAGAACCTCTGACATTTTGTGTAGAGAGAAACTCAGTTTCCCTGGGTCTCTCCCATGTATACATGTTATAAAGCTTTGTTTGATTTTCTCCTGCTATTTGGTCTCATGTCAATTTAACTTGTAGCCCAGCCAGAAACGACCCAGAGTGGGTAGAGGATGCTCTTCCTCCCCTTCAACTCCATCTCCCAGTACACTACTACTCCATTCCTTACTAACCATTACACCAAAATTCTTTGAAATATTTCTCTATACTTCACATTCTCCACTTAACCTCCTTCTCTCTTGAGCCCACTCCATTCAGGCTTCTGTCTCTGCCACTCTTCAGAGACACTTCTGACAACAATGACTTCAATGTTACCAAATCCAATGGCTAATTCTCGGTTTTCATTTTTTTAACCCCTCAGAAGAATTTGACACAATTGTTACTCTCTTTTTGAAACATTTATTCACTTGATTTTTCACTCTTCTCCTTTGTTTTTTTTCTCACATACTGGGTCTCCTCCTCAATCTCCTCTGAGGGTTCTTTTCAACTTCCTAACCAGTAAATGTAGGAGTGCCTCAGGGCTCAGTCTTCAGAACTCTTCTATTCTCTAGCTACATTCCCCCAGGTGATTTTATTTAATTAAATTCCATTGCTAAAATGATGAATCCCAAATATCTCAACCCAGAATGACAGCTCAGTATATCCAACTGTCTCCTAGAATCTAGGTGTGGTTATCTAATGGGCATTTCAAATTTAACATTGTTTAAAGCTATACTCTTTTCTTTTTTTTTCCTCTTAAAACTGCTTTTCTCCTTCCTTTTCCATTTCGGTAAATGGCACCTCCATTATTACAAATGGTCTGGGCCAAAATCTTTGAGTCATCCTTGATGCTTTTAAAAACTATTTATTTATATTCTACATCCAATCAATCAGCAAATGCCTCCTACATCTACTTCTATAGCTACACTAGAAGTAGAACCTATTCTTGTCCAAGCCACTGTCAACTCTCACCCACATTATTACAACAGATTCTAATCAGTTAAAGATTGAATCTGGCTATGAGGAAATTGTTCACAAAAGTACTCTTGTCTTGGCCTAGGATTATTCAGTTAGTAAAGGGTATTTAATACCACAAATAATGGAATCAACTGGATGTAAGATCTCTTTTCCGGCATAATCACAGCAAGGATTTTTGATTGCTTCTCTTTCCTAACACTATCGTTCTTCCCCACCTTTGTGAATAAGGCAATAAATGCTAGGCCTTCTCCCCATTTTTGCTGAAAGGTTGCTCCTAATTTTTAATGTTATTTCACCAGGACAGGCAAATGACTTCCCATTTTTCTTTCCACATATACAGTGCTACAAAGGGAGCTGCTGAAGGCTGTCTTGGTTTGACCTTGCTGTCCCCCACTTTTAATAAACCTGAGGGAATCTGAAATTGCAGGGAGCAGCAGGCAACCATAACCTGACCCTAGCTTGGTCCCTCACATAGCTGAATACTGTGGCACTCATTAAATATTCAGCAGTCTAATCCCAGTTTAAAATAAACAGAGGTGATCTTTTCAGAATGTCTGGTGGGTCTGCATTACAACAGAAGAATGACTTTCTTGCTTCATTAAACATTTAGGTTACTTCTTGGCTTGGTGCTGCCGCCTATCATCATAACAGCACATAGAGTGCAGCAGCGTACACTCCCTTTTCAGTGCAGGGAAACTTCCATCACATTCTTATGGATGATCTTTGGCAAAAATCACAGGAGGGGGAATGTAAACATCAGGAAGATAACTAAGTACTACTCTAATTCTCAGAAAATTGGTTTGTGTTCTCAAGAAACAAGTGTTAAGAGTTTCAAGTGTGTTGGATGCTTGACAAAAGCATTATTACCATTTATTTCCATTTTAAAATGGGTTCTGCCTTCCTCTCTAGTCTTGATGAAAGCATGAGAGATTTCTAAGAGCTTAGCTAAAATCATTCATAAACTTGCACTAATATTCATACTGATGATGACCTTAAAGACACTAAAAATTTAAGCTCTTCTGGTACCTTCAACTTTTACTGTCATTATTTAAAGATTATTATTTTGTCATATTTGTTGTTTTAAGAGCCCATCTATGATTTTGGTCATCAACGGCTGCTTTGTAGCATATATTCAAATGTCCCCAGGTAAGTGCTGAGTGCATTGGGAATTCAGAGAACCCGTGCTCCCACTGAACTAGTTAAATAATAATGAAAATGGCAACTACTGTGTATTTGTGAAGTGCTTTAAAATTGTGCTCAAAATTAAAAAAAAAAAATTTATGAGACAACTTTGAATTTCTTCTTTCACCTCTAAAACCAATGAAATTTTACAAGACATGAAGTATGAATTCATTCTAAATATAAGGTCTCAAATTATTTTGTTTCTCCTTCACTTTCTCTCCCTTCCATCCATAAACCCTTTCTTGCACTGTAGCTTCCTCCACATGATCCCATGGGACCAACTCGAGAAAGTCTCTGTGCATAGACCACATGCTGCTCCAGTTTTCGCTCAAACTCTACCCTGCAGCAAGGGGTTTTTATTGGTTTTAATGCGGTCTGTCATAGAAGACATTTCACGGGATAACCCTGCTTTGGCCCAAGTCTTCTGCTTTCTGCTGATTTTTAAATATCATTTAGTATTGAAATTTTCAAGCTGAATCTGACCTCAGAGATTGTCTAATCTAACTTCCTTGTTTTATATATGTGAGAGGGAGATTTAGACAGGCAACGTGCACTGCCTGAGGATTATTTCAAGTCCTTCTCAATTTTCTCAATCTATTTTCTATGCCATGGGATAAGATTTTCCTATTTGTCCTCAGACCCCTGACTTTTGATGCTCCACTTTCTTCAATTACCATGACCTTTTCCAGGGCATGCCTTTCTGGGTTGTACATATCTTTCTCCCCCTCCATGGCATCTTTCCAGCTCCATCACTTTGTGTAGTTGTGGGGGGAGGGAGTTGACTCTTGACCCCCAGATCTTATCATTTTCTGCCTTAAATACATTTATGAAACTGAGAAGCAATTCTGTATAAACAATGTCCCGCTTTCTCTGATGGTAGAGTCAAGAAATGTTTTCTGAGTCTTTGTCCTCATATCATAGGGCTGGCAAAGTTTCCTATAAGATCTCCATGCCTTTTTCCTATGAGCCATATATAATTAATACACATAAAAGCTGACACCAGGAAACCACTTAGTTTAAGTTTTGTCCTCCTTCCTTCAGTTAATATCCAAATTTGCCATTTAGATTTTATCCTTTCTACTTAATTTTTGTGTCACAGATTTTTTTTTTTCTTTTTTAGTGAGGGAGATTGGCCATGAGCTAACATCTGTGCCCATCTTCCTCTATTTTGTAGATGGGACACTGCCACAGCATGGCTTGATGAGTGGTGCATAGGTCTGCACCTGGGATCTGAACCCGTGAACCCCAGGCTGCTGAAGCTGAGTGCGTGAACTTAACCACTACACCACTAGGCCGGCCCCCAGATTCTTTTTCTTTCATATTCTTTCTATTTAAAGTATGTGGCAAGAATTCTCACTGTCCAGCTCCAGTGCATACATCTTCGATAATATCCCATTTCTCCACTTTTTTTTTTGTGGGGAAGACCAGCCCTGAGCTAACATCTGTTGCCGATCCTTCCCTTTTTGCTGAGGAAGACTGGCCCTGGGCTAACATCCGTGCCCATCTTCCTCCACTTTATATGGGACGCCACCACAGCATGGCTGACAGACAGTGCATTGGCGGGCACCCGGGATCCGAACTCGCGAACCGCGGGCTGCTAAGCGCGAACTAAACCGCTGCGCCACCGGGCGGCCCCCTCTCCACTTTCTTTTGTGGCTTTACATTTTGATTTGTTGACTCTTGCTTCAGATTCTCTGGATTATCATATCTGAATGTCAAACCAGAACACCAACTTATTCATTTGTGGGGAGACATAAAATATGCAGAATCATCATCCCCTTCCCTGGACAGGGCTGGCTAAGCCTCACATACCTGACCCCTGGACTCACCTTTTTCTAGACTTATGCTGAACAAGTTTCCTAAGCATATTATCCCTCGCTGTCAGATTATGGTACACTGGAGTAAAGTACCTTGGCTGTATTCCAGGCCCTGGTCACTGTGATAGAGCTTTGCCAGTTCCCAGCACATGATGTGAAATAAGAGACCCTTGGGTATTTGTTTAAGTAGATCTATTTTAATTTCCAAGTTCCTAGCAACATTTTCCCAGTGAATATTTGGGTTGCCTATTCTATCTAAAGTTCACTTGATTTCTCCCATTATATTTATTGGCTTCCCTCCGAAGGTGCCTCATCTCCTTCTTTCAAGGATTTATCCCAAGTTTATCAAATACACAACAATTTTAGGCTCCAATAGGAATGTCAGTGAAGTCCATCGTTTAATATTCTCCCTATTTGCTTGTATGACTAACCCCTGCCAGCTCTCCTTGCCTCACTGTGTTCTTCTTCATTCCATCACTGCTCTCTGTAGACCCCTCTCTGCCTTCCATCTGGATGAAAATAATGGGGATACAGAGTGTGGTCTCAAGTTTCATGGCATAATAGCAACCCTACCCTGCACTTATCTGGTTTCCAAAGCACATGTCCACTCTCAGTCAGCACCCTAAACAACGTATAGAACAGCAGCAGATTTCTATGCTAGCTGTTGTAGTCTATTCCTGGCTTCTGTCCACCACCCAGCTTCTGACGAGGCTTGACACAGAGAAGTGCCATTTAGTCTGAGGGCCTTGCTAGCACTTCAGCCTCTTCCACTTGACCAGAAGCCAATGAACTTGAACCATGATGGTTTTATTAGTGGTCATTAGGAGAAGTCAGTCTCATGGAGGCCACTTCTGCACTGGCTATAAAACAATTGTCAGGGCATTTTCCAGCATGTGACTCAGTGTCACCTATGTGAGTTCACATGTGAGAAGTGTCCTTTAGGATCCACTGTTAGCACTTCCATAGCATTTTATTTTCCATTTTTTCATAGCTAATTATGTAGTTCCTCATCTCCCTTCTCTGCCCCTCGCTAGATTGTAAATTCCTGGCATGCCAGCCCTGACTGACTCATCTCTACATTGCCTACAGCTCCGTGCCCTAGAAGGCGTTGAATGAAATGTCTGCATAAGGAATTTCACAAAATATTTCATAAAACTGTGGTTGAGAATCTGCAAGATCTTTTAGGGGTGGTGATGAATTGTTAGGTTAGCAGGAGACCTTCCTGCAGCTGTGAGGTTTGAAACTCTGTTCTGAAGTCCTTACAGCAAGGGATGCATCATCTTTCAAAATAGTATTTAAAGGAAAGGAGATTGCGTGTTTTGATCCAGTTGTCTTAGGATATGCACATGACCAAGGGCAGGAGTTGATGTGATGAAGGAAAAAGCCACATGGGTTGCTTCATGCTCAACTTTCCCTTTGCTCTCTGTTTTCCCCAAGTTCCAAATGTAAGCTATTTTTTTTAGGGAAACTTTTCAGTCCTGTTTAATCAGGAGAGAGGCAATGTGAGGCGGAGAGAGAAACTGTTACAGGGAGAGGTGTGGCATTCTGAAGAATGTGGATGTTCTTTGAAATATATTAATAATATATTAAGCTTTGCATTTTCTGACCAGAAGTATCTGGTTTGCCTTGAGGGAACATTAGGAGTGCCACAGCAGGGACACAATGAGAAAGAGTCAATATCCAGCCTTTGACATCTGGAGTAGGACTTCTGAGTCTGCAGAAAAGAATTCATTTTAAAAGGCAAGCTTTGTGGAGAGAGAATTTCTTTAGTGTCTATCAAGAGCCGTCCTGTGGACTATTTGATAAAAGACTGGGGTAGAGAGAAGTCAGCATGCGATGTAGGGTAGTTGGCATTTGTGAAAGAGGAGGGAAAACAGAAGGAGGGGAAGCAGGCACGGAGACATGTGTTTCCTCACTACCCATCTTTGGGCTGACTGAGGTCCAGGCCATGATAAACAGGTGGAGCCAAAGCAAAAGACTTTGTGCCCTGCCCCTCTCTGGATCCCTACAAGGTTGGCAATATCCACTGGCTGGCACATCCACCATGGTGCATCCCTGAAGGAGAAGCTGGCATGACATTGGGCAGCTCCCCGCTCTCCACAGCCTACAAGAGGTGTGCAGGGAGCCAGAGGCCCTTAAGTGGCCCACTAAAGAAATTCAGAGATTCTAGGAGGACAGAGGACTATCTATCTGGAGCCTGAGGTCAGGATGAAGAAGCTGCAGAGTCAGGGGAAGTGGCTAGCACACTGGAGCCAGGTGGTGGATGACAGAATGTTGTCCCCGAATGGGCAGACAGATGGGCCTGTTGAGCCTTAGCAGTCACCAGTGTAGGGCACAGAGCAGACCTCTACTGTGTGACAGAGGACTGGACCCTAGAAGGAGGTGAGAGAGAGACCAGCTGGAGGGGAAGAGCTGTCCTTGGTCAGGAAGTCATTCACTCATTGAATTGTGGTTATATATTAGCCCTTTCAGGTGAATAGTATTTTTATTTTGTGGCTGAAGAAGCTGTGGCTCCTGAAGTGGATGGTAATTTACCCAAATTCATCCAGGGGTTAGCAGACTCAGGGCTAAATTCAGCACTCAACTCCAGCAGTTCATCCAGGTGCTTAGCATCACTTTCTCTGCTCCTTTGAAACTTCTTATGTTTTCTGGTTTCTATTTTTAGATGTCTTGTCTAACCTCGAAAGATGCCCAGAATTCTTCCAAGGTACATGCTCCAAACAAATAAAATGCATTGTGGTTTGGTACTGTGGTAATGACTCAATCAATTACCTTTGAATAAAAATGCTGTAGTAATCCCACATGAAAAATCCCACACAGTGTAAAATTGGCTGTTGGGGAAACCCTGATTAGTTCTCCCAGTTGATTTTATGACTCACTCATTTGGAGCTCACTGGATTTACATTTTAGACTCCAAACTCAAAAGAAAATAGTTAAACACAGTAGAATATTGAATTTTCAACTGCATTGCACTTTATGCATTTTCCATTTTTCTCTGTTTTGCATATAGTCAGAGTCTGTGATAAAGATCTATCTCAATACCTGTATTTTCGTCATTTTTTAACCAAAATAGAAACTCCGTTGCTTAATCAGGATTTTGTCAATTTACATGCCTAAGTTTTTCCTGAGAGTTAAAAAAAATACACATTTGTCAGAAGACAAAACCAACAAAGGAAGAGGTAGCGAAGGAGTTAGCTCTCGGCCTGAGAAGGAGGCATATTCTATGTGGTCTGACTCAGAGCAGAGGAGCTTAGGGAACTGGGTAGTTACAGCCTGTTATGGGCCAGCATGTACTGACCCTTGGCTCCCCATCTCCTCTCTCTCTGCCAGAATTTCCCTGGTAAGTTCAACTGTAAAACCTGCAAGACCAGAAGTGGAGGGAGGTGCACGTGGACTGTAAATAGTCTGAATAAATGCCACTCCTCCTCTTATTCTGTTGGGAGATAAAATGTCTATTTACATTATATACTTACTTTGAACTTTAAATTTCATTGATATAATATGTATTTTGCTTAAAAATGAAACTAAGCATTACTGTTGAGAATTATGCTGCCACTTATGTAAGTTGGACGTGGGGTTTTGAGATGAATGTCTTGATCCCCATAAAAGTATAATAAACTTGACACAAAAAATTGCTTACTTGGGGGACCCGCCTGGTGGCATAGTGGTTAAATTTGAGTGCTCCACTGTGGCACCCCGGGTTCGCAGTTTCAGATCCTGGGCGTGGACCCCCCTCACCGCTCATCGAGCCATGCTGTGGCAGGCGTCCCACATAAAGTAGAGGAAGATGGGCACAGATGTTAGCTCAGGGCCAATCTTCCTCAGTAAAAAAGAGGGGGATTGGCAGCAGATGTTAGCTAATGGTTAATCTTCCTCAAAAAAAAATTGCTTACTTGGATTTTTGAAATTGCTTAATTTTCATTTAAATTTGAAAATATTGGGAGTGACTAAAAAGATGTATTTAGCCCAGGAACTGACTGTATTTGTCTTTCAAACCTTGGGTGCCAACGTGTAGTGTTTCCTGTACTCCACAGCCAGGCATACTGCCCAGGCTGGGTTTTAAAATCTGAGGGCCAGAGCTTGGTAAATGCCTCTGTTAGACAATGGCAGTGGTTGGGTTCTTTAAAACAGGAAAATAAGACTTCAGTCATGATCCCAAAAGGGTGATATCCACACCACTAGGGAGTTAAATTTAATGAGTCTTAGGAAATAAAATGATCACCTTTCTTAAAAAAAATTATAACATCCTTGTTGTTACTGCACAAAGGGCATGCTCTGCTGGCCAGAAGACAAAAGCCAGTCTTCAAGAGGCAAGATGGTGGATGAGAAAGGGCATTTATTACAGCTTGCTAGCAAGGGGGAAGATGGCTGACTAAAGTCTCAAAGAACCATCTTACAGAACAAAGACTACAGGCCAGTTATATAGGGGGCTGGTCTCCTGGTGGGGGAGGCATCTGGTCTCAGGGTGGGGCATCCATCTAGTCTTAGTTCCTGGTGGTCTTTTGTTTTACTTGAAATGCAGAGACCAGAGCAACTCCCTACACCCTGATCTTTTAGTTGTCCTTGATGATGACTGTCGGCATCAATTCTCTGCCCGGGAGTCATCACATTCCTAAGGAACTCAAGAGAACAAAGTTATCAACTTATAGCAGCTGGGAGGGGCCACAAAATCCACAGAGCATGTCTGGGTTGGTTAATCAGAGGTCATTCAAAGTTACAATATGGTTTCTTTTCTATAATGTGTCTTCCCTTATGTCAACCTTGTATTGAGCTGGTATCATTGTCATATGTGCCAATTCAACAGGAGTTAGAATATGCCAGGACTTCTCATTTAGCTGATTTTTTATTTAATGTAATTTTAAATACATTTAGGTATGTTTAGTAATTACAGCAGGATTACCACAGCATCATGGAAATTTGGAAACTAGAGAAAAAATTTCTCAGTTTCTCCTAAGGACATCATTTTGGTGTGTTTAATCAGTGATTCCTCAGCTGACCCTGCATCAGAGTCACCTGGGAAGCTTGTTATGTTGTAGATCCCATTTCCTTCTCTGAGTCAGCATCTCCATGGGTAGGACCCTGGGGCTTTATATTTTTAACAAGCTCCCCAGTTGATTCTGATTTACAGCTGGGAGATTAACTTGTTCCGCTACCCAGGGAATCATTTTTATCACGGTTCATCCGGAGGGCCCATTCCAGGCTTTGCTGCAGAGATCATCCCTGCCTAAGGGCAGTGGGAAGCCACTAAAGGCTCAAAGTAGGAAATGACTTGATCTCATTTGCTTTTTAAAGCTTACCCTGGAGTTAGTGAGTAGATGGAACTTGAGGGGAGCAAGAGTTGGAGTCCGGGGAATAAATTGTGAAATATGGTGAGGATGGAGAGAAGTGGACACAGCTGAGGCACATTTAGAAGGTGCAATTGATAGAACCTGGTGACGGCTGGATTTAAGAAGGACATAGCAAGCCCTTTCCAGGCTTAGGAAACAGGTAAGGACTATTCATTGAGATAGGACATGTAAGAACCTTCTTTGTATTATCTTTTATTACAATTTGTCTCAAATACTTTTCCAAAAGGTGGTATTTAATTATGTATTTTAATTTGGGCAAAATATAAATATCATTAAATTATAAGGTAATCTTCAGGAGGGAAAAGTAGTAAGTTTACAATGGAGAAACCAGGCAGACACTACCTTAACTAAGTGATCCAGATTAATAGCACCAGGAATAAGACCTATCTAGGCCATGTACCCCTGATATGATGGACTGAAAAGGGCATGACATCACATCCAGGATATTCTTGCCAAAAATGCATAACTTCATTCTAGTTATGAGAAAACATCAGACAAACTAAAAATGAGGGACATTCTACAAAATAGCTGGTCAGCCCTCTTCAAAAGTGTCAAAGTCATTCAAAGGCAAGGGAAAACTGAGGCTCTGTCACAGGCTGAAGGAGACTAAGGAGACGTGACAACTAACTACAGTGTGGGACCCAGGGCAGAAAAAGGACACAGTGGGAAAACTGACAAATTTCAATGAAGTGTGTAGGTTAGTTAATGGTAACACATCAGTGATGGTTCCCAGGTTTTGATAATTTTACTATGGCTATGGAAGATGTTCACATTAGGGAAATCTGGGTGAAGGGCATGCAGGTTCTCTCTGTACTGTTTTAGCAACTTTTCTGTAGCTCTAAATTACAAAGCTAAAAAATTGCAAGCAACATTCATTTTTTCAACAATTTTTAAAAATATTAGTAAAAGATACTTTTTAAAAAAAGTGTACAGCTTCTGGGGTAGAAAGCACTAGTACAGCGTGTATGTAAGGTGGCCAATATGTATGTGAATTAGTTCTGGTTCCTGTGTGTCTAGTAATTTTCCTTCTTCACCAGTTTGGACTGGTTCAGGCTGCAGAACTTCTGTATTTCCACCGTCTTGATCATTGCTCTCAGCTGGGGCTCTTGACATTGTGGGATTGCTGGGGGCAAACTCCTCTGTGATGGGTGAGGCCATGTGACAACACTCCTGGGCTGACACGCAGAGAACAAGAGTGAGAGGTAGGCAAGCTCTGCCTGCAATATCTGTTTCCTAACTTCCCTTCTGGAATCATCCCTTCCCAGAACCTACCTCCCTATTCTGACCATTCTCTCCCTCGCCAAGTAAAACTGGAACTCACTTCATCCACATGTTATGACACACAGCCTGGGTATTCACTAGGAAAGAGCAAAATCAACTCAGAAGTTCAGGTGTTAACAAATGATGAGGCCCCTCCCAGTTATCTTCCCTCTCAAAAGACATTCGCGTTTAACAACTATCACGGGCGAATTAGAGGGAATTTCACGCTCGAGGCAAGACCAGAGCAGTGACAGATCTGGGGAGTTCCCGGGTGTTCTGGAGTCATCAGGTACTTGCAACTTCTGGGGACTGAGGCTGCAGGGGACCTGGCACTCTGCAAAAGGCCAATCACAGGGCCAACACCTGAATATCCTGGGGAATTAACACCTGTGTTAGCTTCCATCCTTTCCCCCAGAATTTAGGGTTGTTATGTTTTGATGCTGACCTTGTTTTCAGGTTAACCTCAGTTTGCCTCTCTCTTCAAAACGGCCAGAAGCTCTTTCCTTTGATACTCACCAAAGCCTTGAATACTTTGGAACTAGAGAATAGCATTATATTTTCTTTGCCAACTAAATCTAAGTCGCTTTCTTAATCACATATTACCATTACGGTAGTTCGTTTACAATTCCTAGGGTTATTTGGCATTAATAACTCCCATAAATGGCCACCAAAACATTTTATCTTGAACAGTAGAGAAATTGATAGCTTTCTTAGTCATTTACCCAGTGTTCAATGGAGCCTGCTTGCCTTTGTGTCTGCTGCGTGCCTTCAGCTGCTGCAGTAACATGTCTGCAGGAAACTCTGAGTTCCTGGGCAGAGAGAAGTCCGGAAAGTGGATTCAGGGTGCTATTCACAGGACAGGGTAACAGCAGTCTGATCTACAGGAGCAGGTGCAGTAGAGTGGAGAAGGGACCGCTGTGTCCTGAGAGGTGGACTCTGACATAAGGATGCAGCTCAAAATAGCCCATGTCCTCCTTGCTGGAACCTGATAAACAAGCTTTAATCTCACTTGCTCCCTGCCACCTGCCTTTGCTACTTGACATAGCAATTCTCCAGGTGGCTAGTCCTGGATGGTGTTCATCCAGAGATTCATTGGCTCCTTTTTCTCTTTATTTCACTACCAGAGTTTATTTATTTTGACAACTTTATTGAACTGTAATTTACACACAATAAAACTCACTCATTTCAAGTGTGCAATTCAATGGCTTTTTTTGTAAATTTACTGGGTTGTGCAACCACCACTGTAATCCACTTTTAGAACATTTCATCACCCTAGTAAGATCCTTTATGCCCAGTTAGTTAGGCCCCATTTCCACCCCCAACTCTAGGCAACCTCTTATCTGTGTTCCTCTGTCTTTATAGGTTTGCCTTTTCTGAACAATTCACCTAAATGGAATCATACAGTATGTGGTCATCTGTGTCTAGCTTCTTTCACTTAGTATCATGCAGTTATTTTGGGGTTGTTGGGTTCCTGCTGCCCCCAATCTCAAAATTCCTTAAAGGTGCTAAGACCACCTGCTCTTTAAATGGTCCTCCTGCTTCTCTCCATTTTCTCCTACGGTCAGTTTTCCACATGGCTGTCAGGTTCGACCCCGTTCTTTGCTTGCTTAGCCCCCCAGATGGCTTCACCTGGGCTCAGCCTCCCTTCCCATTCCAGTCTATCCCACCACGTTCAGGTCTTCATTCGAATGTTGTTTCCTTAAAGAGGTCCTCTCTGACCTGGTTGACTAAAATAGCATCCCTCGTCATGGACTATTCACTTGCCCTACTTTATGTTTCTTCACAGTTTATTCATTTCTGAACTTATATTTTCTGTTTATCTTTTTAAGAAAGTTTTAAAAATTGAGATAGAATTGATATGTAACATTAGTTTCAGGTGTACAACATAATGATTCAATATATGTATGTTGTGAAATGATCACCACAATAAGTCTAGTTAACATCCATCACCACACGTGTAGTTACAAATTTTCTTTCTTGTGATGAGAACGTTTAAGATCTGCTCTTTTAGCAATTTTCAAATATACAATACAGTATTATTAACTATAGTCACCATGCTGTACATTACATCCCCAGGACTTATTTATTTTGTAACTAGAAGTTTGTACCTTTTGACCCCCTTCACCCATTTCATACCCCACTCCCCCAACACTGCCTTTTTCTCTGTATCTAAGAGTTTGGTTTGTTTTTTGTAGATTCCACATATAAGTGAGGTCATATGGTATTTGTCTTTCTCTGTCTGACTTATTTCACTTAGCATAATGCCCTCAAGGTCCATCCGTGTTGTCACAGTGGCAGGATTTTCTTCTTTTATATGTCTGAATAATATTCCATTATATATACACATATATATCACATTTACTTGATCCATTCATCCATTGATGGATACTTAGATTGCGTCCATATCTTGGTTATTGTAAATAATGCTGCAATGAACATTGGGGTGCATATATCTTTTTGCGTTAGTGTTTTCATTTTCTTCAGAATGCCCAGAATTAGGATTGCTGGATCATATGGTAGTTCTATTGTTAATTTTTGAGGAAACTTCATACTGTTTTCCACAGTGGCTGCACCAATTTATATTCCCACTAACAGTGCCCAAAGTCTCCCTTTTCTCCACATTTTCGCCAACATTTATTTCTTTTTTATAATAGCCATTCTGACAGGTGTGAGGTGATACCTCATTGTGGTTTTGATTTGCATTTCCCTGATGATTAGTGATGTTGAGCACATTTTCATGTACCTGTTGGCCATCTGTATGGCTTCTTTGAAAAAAAAGTCTGTTCAGATCCTATGCCCATTTATTAATCGGATTTTTTTTTGCTCTTGAGTTGTCTGAGTTCTTTACATATTTTGGATATTAACCCCTTATCAGATATATGATTTGCAAATATTTTCTCCCATTCTGTAGGTTGCCTTTTCATTTTGTTGATGGTTTCTTTTGCTGTGCAGAAGCTTTTTAGTTTGATGTAGTCCTACTTGTTTATATTTTCCTTTTGTTGCCTTGCTTTTAGAGTCAGATCCAAAAAATCATCGCTAACAGCGATGTCAAGGAGCTTGCTGCCTGTGTTCTCTTCTAGGAGTTTTATGGCTTCAGGTCTTACATTCAAGTCTTTAATCCATTTTGAGTTAATCTTTGTGTAGGTGTGAGATACAGTTTCATTCTTTTGCATGTGGCTGTCCAGTTTTCCCAACACCATTTATTGAAGAGGCTGTCCTTTCCCAACTGTATATTCTTGGCTCCTTTGTCATAAATTAATTGATCATATATGTGTGGGTTCTTTTCTGCTCCATTGATCTGTCTGTTTTTATGCCAATACCATACTATTTTGATTACTATAGCTTTGTAGTATAGTTTGAAATCAGGAAGCAGGATGCTTCTAGCTTTGTTCTTCTTTCTCAAGATTGCTTTGGCTATTCAGGGTGTTTTGTAGTTCCAAATAAATTTTAGGATTGTGTGCTGTATTTCTGTGAAAAATGCTCTTGGAATTTTTTTTTTTTTTTCTGAGGAAGACTGGCCCTGGGCTAACATTCATGCTCATCCTCCTCTACTTTATATGGGATGCCACCACAGCATGGCTTGACAAACAGTGTGTCTGTCTGCGCCCAGGTTCTGAACCTGCGAAACCCGGGGCCACCAAAGCGGAGCACACGAACTTAACTGCTACACCACCAGGCCGACCATGCCATTGGAATTTTGATAGGAATTGCATTAAATTTGTAGATGGCTTTGGGTAGTATGGACATTGTAACAATATTAAGTCTTCCAATCCATGAGCACAGAATTTCTTTCCATTTATTTGTGTCATCTTCAATTTCTTTCATCGATGTCTTATAGTTTGCAGTGTACAGGTTTTTCACTTCCTTAGTTAAATTTATTTCTAGATATTTTATTCTTTTTGATGCAGTTATTAACGGGATTGTTTTTAAAATTTTTATTTATGAAGTTCATTAGTAGTGTGTAAAAACACAACAGATTTTTGTATATTGATTTTGTATCCGGCAACTTTACTGAATTCATTTATTAGTTCTAACAGTTTTTGGTGGCATCTTTAGGGTTTTCTATATATAATATTATGTCATCTACAAATAGTGACAGTTTTACGTCTTTCTGACTTAGATGCCTTTTATTTCTTTTTCTTGCCTAATCACTCTGGTTAGAGCGCTTCCAATACTATGTTGAATATAAGTGGTGAGAGTGGGCATCCTTGTCTTGTTCCTGATCTTAGAGGAAAAGTTTTCATCACTGAGTGTGATGTTAGCTGTGGGCTTGTCATATATGGCGTGTATTATGTTGAGGTACGTTCCCTCTATTCTCATTTAGTTGAGAGTTGTTTTCTCAACTCTCAACTCATCCATTATATCATAAATGGAAGTTGAGTTTTGTCAAATGCTTTTTCTGCATTTGTTGAGATGACCATATGATTTTTATTCTCCATTTTGTTAATGTGGTGTATCACATTGATTGATTTGAGAATGCTGAGTCATCCTTGCATTCCTGGAATAAACCCCATTTGATCATGGCGTGTGGGCCTTTTAATGTATTGTTGAATTTGGTTTGCTAATATTTTGTTGAGGATTTTTACATCTACGTTCATTCGGAATATTGGCCTGTAATTTTCTTTTCTTGTGGTGTTTTTGTCTCATTTTGGCATCAGGGTAATTCTGGCCTCATAAAATGAGTTTGGAAGCATTCCTTCCTCTTCTAATTTTTTGAAGAGTTTGAGAAGGATTGGTATTAATTTTCTTTGAATATTTGGTAGCTGTCTGGTCCTGGACTTATTGTTGGTTCGGACATTTTTTATTACTCATTCAATCTCCATATTAGCAATAAGGTTCAGATTTTTTTATTTTTTCATGATTCAGTCTTGATAGGTTATACCAAGATAATTCCTAGACAATTTCTAGTAATTTATCTATTTCTTCTAGGTTGTTTAATTTGTTAGCATATGATTGTTTGTAGTAGTCTCATGATCCTTTGTATTTCTGTGGTATCAGTTGTAACATCTCCTCTTTCATTTCTGATTTTATTTGAATTCTCTCTTTTTCTTGGTGAGTCTAGCTAAATGTTTTTCACTTTTGTTTATCTTTTCAAAGAACCAGCTCTTAGTTTTATTTAATTTTTTTTTCCTATTGTCTTTTTTAGTCTCTATTTCATTTATTTCTGCTCTGACCTTTGTTATGTCTTTCCTTCTGCTAACTTTGGGCTTCATTTATCCTTCTTTTTCTAGTTCTTTGAGGTGTAAAGTCAGATCATTTGAGACTTGTCTTGTTTCTTGAGGTAGGCATTTATTGCTATGAACTTCCCTCTTAGAACTGCTTTTGCTTCATCACATAAGTTTTGGTATGTTGTATTTCCATTTTCATTTGTCTCAAGGTATTTTTTAATTTCTCTTTTGATTTCTTCTTTGACCTATTGGTTGTTCAGTAGCATGTTGTTTAATCCCCATATACTTGTGAATTTTTGTTTCTTTCTTGTAATTGATTTCTTGTTTCATGCCATTGTGGTCAGAAAAGATGCTTGGTATGATTTCAACCTTTTTAAATTTAAGACTTGTTTTGTGGCCTAACATATGCTCTATCCTGGAGAATGTTCCATGTGCACTTGAGAAGAATGTATATTTTGTTGCTTTTGAATGGAATGTTTTGTATATGTCTGTTAAGTCCGTTTGGTCTAATGTGTCATTTAAGGCCAATGTTTCCTTATTGATTTTCTGTCTGGATGATCTTTCCATTGATGTAAGTGGGGGATTAGAGTCCCCTACT
The DNA here is from genome assembly GCA_031878705.1 of Tapirus indicus. Taxonomy (NCBI): domain Eukaryota; kingdom Metazoa; phylum Chordata; class Mammalia; order Perissodactyla; family Tapiridae; genus Tapirus; species Tapirus indicus. The sequence continues at coordinate 28,480,367 of CM062933.1, forward strand.
ATTATCGTATTGCTGTCTATTTCTCCCTTTAGTTCTGTTAATATTTGCTTTATATTTTTAGGTGCTCCTCTTTTGGGTGCATACATATTTACAAATGTTAAATCTTCTTGTTGAATTGACTCCTTTATTATTATGTAATGACCTTCTTAGCCTCTTATTACAGTCTCTGTCTTAAGGTCTATTTTGTCTGATATAAGTAAGCTACCCTAGCTTTATTTTGGTTTCCATTTGCATGGAATATCTTTTTTCATTCTTTCTCTTTCAGTTTGTGTGTGTCCTTACATCTGAAGTTTGTCTCTTATAGGCAGCATTATAGATGACTCTTGGTTTTCTTTTTAACATTTTTAAATTGAGATATAAAATTATATTTTCAAGTGTACAACATAATGACTTGATTTGTATCTATTGTGAAATGATCACCACAATAATTCTAGCTAACATCAGTTGCCACACATAGATGGGTCTTTTTTTATCCATTCAGTCAATCTGTCTTTTGATTGGAGAATTTAGTCCATTTACACTTAAAGTAATTATTGATAGATATATATTTATTGTTCATTGTTTTCTGGCTGTTTTGTAATTGTTTTATTCCTTTCTTCTCTTGCTCTCTTCTTTTGTGATTTGATGATGTTCTGTAGTGGTATGCTTAGATTCCTTTATCTTTTGTGTGTTTACCATAGATTTTTGCTTTGTGGTTACCACGAGGCTTACATAAAACAACTTATATTTATAACAGTCTATTTTAAGTTGATAAAAACTTAAGTTTGAACACATTCTAAAGCTCTACATTTTACTCCCTCCCTCACATTATGTTTTCATGTCACTATTAACATCTTTTTAAATTGTGTATCCATTAACAAATTATTGTAGTTATAGTTATTTTTACTGCTTTTGTCTTTTAACCTTTTATACTACCTTTATAAGTAATTAACCCACCACCTTTACATTAGATTATTCTGAATTTTTCTATACATTTACCTTTGCCAGTGAGATTTATATTTTCATATGTTTTCCTATTACTAATTAGCACTCTTTCATTTCAGCTTAAAAAAGTCCCTTTAACATTTCTTGTAAGACTGGTCTAATGGTGATGAACTCCTTTAGCTTTTGCTTGTCTGGAAAACTGTTTCTCTCTCCTTCACTTCTGAAGGACAACTTTGCCAGCTAGAGTATTCTTGTTTGGAAGTTTTTTTCTTTCAGTGCTTTGAATATATTGTGTCACTCCCTTCTGGTCTACAAAGTTCCTGCTGAAAAATCTGCTCATAATCTTGTGGGGGTTCTCTTGTATGTAACAAGTTGTTTTTCTCTTGCTTTTAAGATTCTCTCCTTGTTTTTAACTTTCAATAATTTAATTATAAATTGTCTTGGTGTGCATCTCTTTAGGTTCATCTTATTTGGAACTCTCTGGGTTTCCTGGATCTGAATGTCTGTTTCCTTCCCCAGGTTGGGGAAATTTTCAGCCATTATTTCTTCAAATAAATTTTCTGCCCCTTCCTCTCTCTTCTCCTTCTGGGACCCCTATAATGCTAATGTTGGTCTGTTTGTGTAAGTCCCTTAAGCCATCTTCACTCTTTTTCATTCTTTTTTCTTTTTAGCTGCTGTGATTGGGTGAGTTCCTCTGTCCTGTCTTTGAGTTCATTGATCCTTTCTTCTGCTTTATCTAGTCAGCTGTTGAACCATCTAGTGTATTTTTCATTGCAGTTGTTGTATTCTTCAGCTCTGTGACTTCTATTTAGTACTTTTTAATATTTTCTGTCTCTGTTTAAGTTCTCACTTTCTTCATCCATTCTTCTCCTGAGCTTGGTGAGAGTCTTTATGACTGTTACTTTGAACTCTTTATTAGGTAAATCACTTATTTACATGTTTCATTAAGGGCTTTTTTTCTGAGGTTTTATCTTGTTCTTTCATTTGGAACATATTCCTCTATTTCTTCATTTTCCTTGACTTGATATGTTGTTTTTCTATGCATTAGATAAAACAGCTACCTCTTCCAGTGTTGAAGGAGTGGTCTCATGTAGGAGATGAACCTTATTGTTCAACCCTGCCCTAGCTCTTTGTTGTCTCTCAAACCTTTGTGATTGCCCAAGCAGCTACTTTATTCTTAGTAGCTCCCAACAGTTAGGAGTGTGCCAAGACCTGCCAGTGTCCCAAAGGGGAGGATCTCAGTCAGCACCTGGATTCAGGATGATTGGAAGCCAGATCCTCAGGCAGCAGCTTTTAAAGAATGAAAATATACTTCTTTCAAGGGAAGACTGGGAGATGGGCATTTCTGTTTGCTCCTCTGCACTCAGCTCTGGAGTAATAGTCAGTTAAGAACTATTTCTTTGTTTGCTACTGTCTCATTATCACAAGAACACAAGCCCCATGAACACAAGCCCCATTGCCACCAGAACCAGGCGATCAAGGGATGTGGTGTAGCCACAAAAGCCAGGCACCAAATGTGTACACAAGCTCCTTTCTTGGAGACACTGTTGACGCTGGGGCAGGATGGAGGGAAAGCATGAAGATGAAACCAGCTGGCCTCCCCTGTCTCTGGTGAGGATTGTAGTTGGCCCTTAGATGTGTGTTTAATAAGAAGCCCGCCCCTCAGTTCATAGAAAGACTAGGGCTGGGTTTCAATCTGCTGTCTCTATGCTGTGCCCTGGGGATAACTGGTTAAGAACTATCTCTCCATTTGTTACAGTTGTATGAGAACCATAAACATAAGCCCCACTAGTTGCCAGAGTCAGGCAATCAAGGGGCACCCCATGGGCAGCAGCTGCAAAAACTAGGGCACCAGATGTGTGCACAAGCTCCTTTCTGGGAGATGGGTGACCTGGAGGGAGGCAGAGGGAGAGCTCAAAGATGGCACCTGCAGGTCTCTGTCTTTGGAGAATATTTCAGGAGGCCTCTGGCTGTGAGTCAAATTAGAAGCCTGTCCCTCAGGCCAAAGCTTTAAGATAAGAAAATAGGCCTCTTTCACAGAAAGACTGGGCACTTTTTAATTGGCTCTCTCTCCACTGGGCCCTGGGGAGTAGCCAGGTGAGTCCCCGCAGCCTTTTAAGAACTGTTTTTTTTCGGGTGGATGAAATGGGTAAAGGTGGTCAAAAGGTAAGAACTTCCAGTTATAAATGAGTTCTGGGATGTAATGTACAGCATGACGACTATAGTTAATAATACTGTATTGTATGTTCGAAGTTGCTAAGACAGTAGATGTTAAAAAAAGACTTAGAATTTCCTATTTTCTGATAGTTTTTTCTCTATCTTGCAAATTAAAAATGTGGCCAGACTGCAAAACAAACAAAAACTGTTTCTCAGTTCACTGTAGCCTTGTGGGTCTCATGGATGCAAGCCCTACTGGCTTTCAAAGCTAGATGTTTTGGGGGCTCATCTCTCAGATGCAAGTCTTAAAAGTTGGGGTGCCAGGTGTGGGGTCCAAACCCTCATTCCTCAGGGAGAAGCTTGGAGCTGTGAGTTCCCTCCCAACTGTGGGTGGCTGTGCCAGGGGTGGGGTTTATGGTGAGATTGTCTCAGCCTTTTCTACCCATTTCCATATGGGTTTTTTTTTGTTGTTGTTTGCTGATGTGTAGGAGTTGCTCATCTAGTTTTTGGGTTTCTTTCAGAGGACATTGTTCTGTATGTAGCTGTAGATTCGGTGTGTCCATGGGAGGAGGTGAATTCAGGACCCTTCCACATCACCATCTTAAACTGGAACTCTCTGTTTATTGTCTTGTTATTAGACTAGCCCCCCCAGTCTAGTGACTAAGATTCAGTGCTCTCACCATCTGTGGCCTGGGTTCGTTTCCTGATCAGGGAACCACACCACCCATCTGTCGGTAGTCATTATGTGGTGGCTGCATATTGCTGTGATGCTGAAAGCTATGCCACCAGTATTTTAAATACCAGCAGGGTCACCCACAATGGACAGGTTTCAGTGGAGCTTTTGGACTAAGATAGACTAGCAAGAAGGATCTGACCACCCACTTCTGAGAAAAACTGGCCATGAAAACCCTATGAATAGCAGCAGAGCATTGTCTGGTATAGCACAGGAGGTGAGAGGATGGTGCAAAAAGACCAGGCAGGGTTCCACTCTGCTGTACACAGGGTTGCTGGGAGTTGGAATTGACTCGATGACACTAACTACAAAAAACTAGTGGGTAAAAGTGCAGTCTCCAAGGCTCAGCTGCCAGGGTTCCTACTGATCGGGTTCAGGGCAGGCTGCCCCAGGATGCACCACTCTGGTATACGGATTATTTCGAGCTGAAGACAATAAAGTCTCAGAAGACTCAGAACATTTGGCCTTCCCCCAAATTGCCTAAAAGAATTTAAGATAGAAGGCCTGTTCCAGGAAGGAGCTAATACCATGAGATAACTATAGCATAATATAAAATAGCTGTGATAAGAAAGGCACCAACAAGCCCATCTTATCGAAATTCTGTCTCTCGGGCCACATTCTCTATAGGTGGGCCAGTAAACAGTTGTCTAACAAACATTTGCTTTTCCATCTCTGTATAAATTGCCTTCCTCCCCTTTGAAATCCCAAACCACTACCCCTCAACTTCCTCTTTGTCTTTACCTGAAGATACTATATCTGAAGATGCTATTTAAGATGACAACCTCAGCCAGATGGCTGAGTTACTCAGTTTCCCTGGGTCTCTCCCATGTATACATGTTATTAAACTTTGTTTTATTTTCTCTTGCTAACCTGCCTTTTAAATTATTTGGTGAGCCATAAGAACCTTAAGGGAAAGGGCAGGAGGAATTCTCCCTCTTCCCCAACACTGCCCTGCCTGCCCACTTCCTGGCTGGGGAAGTTGGGCCCCTGCCAATAGGAGTAAGGGTAGCAAATGGTTTATAAGTGTTGCTTGGGAACAAACATATCCACACACACACAGTGCTTAAGCAGGGTGGCACGGGGGACTCAGCAACATAACATAGCTTCTCTCTCTTTCCTCTGGAGTGTCAACTTCATGAGGGCAGGACTTTTTCTTTTTCCCCCCCAGCCCCTGGAATATAAATGGATGCAGAATATGGCTAAATATTTATTCATTGGCTTCAGTCCTCATCCCACTGGCCTGACCACCCCCTTACAGTCTGACATGCTTTTTACAGCCCCCTCACAGCCTTCCAGCCTGTTAACTCATCTTGGAGTCTTCATAACCCTTCTGGGCATTGGCTATGTGGTCCACCCTGGGGGACTCCCTGAGGCTGGTCAAATTGATAAACATGGAGACATTTGTGATAGGCTTAGCTGAAATTTGTCCTTTCAAACTAGCAGCACCACTTGTGTATAAGTCCCTAAGTCTTAGCTGGAGGATTACGAAACATGACTCATTGCAAAGTTTTACAGTATTCCAGTATTCCAGTATTCTAATGTGTGTACACATTAGACATCATAAACGTGACTTCATCTTACTAAGGTAGCAAACGCTCTGTGGAGTGTTCAGCAAGGCCCCGTGACAAGGCAGTTAGACCACCTGTGCAACGCATGTAGCTTTTGTCCCCCCAAAACACCATAGACCAACATGAGACCGAAGGGCAGAGCACAGGACAGAGGAAGGTGGCATCTAATAGGGAGGACACCGTGAGATCTGGGAGGCAGCCCTCAACCTCAAGTCTTACTTCCAATGTTTAAGGCTCAAAAAAAGCTCCCTTCAGTGTGTAGCCTCAGTTGTCCAGCTAAAATCTAGATACGAAAATTAGCCTAGGAAAGAGAACTCAGTTGGAGGCCAATTGTATGCTAGTGTAAATGTATTACTTTATTCCTCATAATCACCAGTTACTAAATGACAGGTTGGGGTTTGAACCTGGGCCTGACTTTTGTAGCTCAGAGCCTACACACTGTATTTCCACCTTCTGCTAAGTAAGAGACCTCAGTGGGGAAGTATGGCTGGATTCTGTGCAAGCTTGAAAAGGCTCTGGACTGAGTGGGTGCAACTCAGCTGTCTGCACCTTAACCAACCCAGCTGGTCTAGGAAAAAGGCTGCCTTTGGCATATCTATGCAAACAATGTTATTTTATTTTTTTTCTGCCATGCTGGTCAGCAGTTACATGGCAGTTAGCAAGTGTTAGCACCTCTCCGGGTAAATGGTGATGATATCAGTCTCTGTGCACTGCTAGCAAGTGGCACACTTCTCCGGGGGGGGGGGGGGTCATAGTGAATCCTATGTTCAATGATGGCCGCATTATACACGGTGCTTATTTCAACAAACGGTAACAGAAAACATGATTCCAGAAGAGAAAAACCAGACCATGTAGTCACCTTTCAGCTTTGCTTGGTATGTAGTGATATGCCCGACAGAAAATGCTGTGTCTAATTTTAGACTACAATTTGAGAGGTGGAGAGAGCTCTAAAGAAAAGCACAAATATGTATGATTTGAAAAAAAGCACTTACCTGGAAAATACAAGTTATTAGAATAATGAAGTAATCTTTTGATCTACTTTTTTTTTTTTTTTTTTTGTGGGGAAGACCCGCCCTGAGCTAACATCTGTTGCCAATCCTCCCCTTTTTGCCGAGGAAGACTGGCCCTGGGCTAACATCCATGCCCATCTTCCTCCACTTTATATGGGACGCCGCCACGGCATGGCTGACAAGCAGTGCATCGGCAGGCGCCGGGGATCCGAACTCGCGAACCCAGGGCTGCCAAGCGCGAACTAAACCGCTGCGCCACTGGGCGGCCCCATGGTCTCTTAGTTTTATATCCTAGGTACTGATTTCCAGGAATACTTGGTAATCAAAATGATAGACAGACAAACAAATAGGTGAATAATCTGAAGAAGTTTCTAGTCCACTGATTTTTAAAAGGAGGCCTCCAAACCAAAAGAGCCCCAGAGCAGATTATCAGCTGACTGAGCGATTGATACGTAAGACAGTGAGCCACCTCTAACAGCTTCCTCACCCATAAGCAAGGGAGCTGGAATGGATGCCCTCAGCTTCTTTCCGGCGCTAACATTCTATGACTTCATTGTTTGGAAACTAACTTGCATGGAAAGCGAACTGCTTATTCCCATAGAAAAGTGACATGATCCGGAATGACTGTACTTCTGGCATTGCCCCCCAACACAAAGGAACCAGAAATAAAGCCTCCCGTTCTTAAATAACATTTATTATTGTTGCAAAGAAGTCTGTTTCATGAGAACAATTCTCACATTTATTTAGATAGATATATCAGTTATGGTTATAGAAGCAAATGTCACTGAGGTGCTATAGATGAAGTATGTCCAACTATGACTCTTAATTCAGCAATCTAATAGTCACAATGTGTTGGCTGCCATTTAGCGATTTACCCAAACATGCCCCCCACCCCCGCTTTTTTTTAAAACACGTGCCTGCACAGGGTGGAAAAAGAAACACCAAGGGCTCGCCAAAAAGGAGAAGCCTAGAAAAGATAAAATTCCCGCAGCAGTTCTGTTCAACTGCAACCCGAGTGCAGGAATAGTGTTTGTGTGGGGAGCAGTGTGCCCAGTGGTTTCTCGGTTTTAATGGTGTGAAAGCCCTTGAGGTTTTCTGCGGCTGTCAGGGGGTTGGGAAATTCCATTTACTGAATCCAGTCGATGTTCAGGCACCGTGCTATGAATGCAAACATATCTGAGACTTCTTCTATTACTTTGGCCGTGGGCTTCCCGGCCCCGTGGCCCGCCTTGGTGTCCACGTGGATAAGCAGGGGGTTGCTCTGCTTCCGGCTACGGCCCACGGTGTACTGAAGGGTGGCAATGAACTTCAGGGAGTGGAGCGGGACCACGCGGTCGTCGTGGTCTGCGGTGAGGAGAAGCATGGACGGGTACTGGATGTCGTCTGCCTCTGGCAGCTTCACGTTGTGCAGCGGAGAATATCTGAAAGGCAAAGACGCTGTCATGAGGCTGAATGTCAAAAGCAGAGTTGTTTGTTCACTGGGATAATCAAGGAGGACTGGTGGGCACAGTGACCTATGTAGTTTACCAGCCTAACTTCACTAGCAATGAGGACGGCAGCTAACTAGTATGTGGGCGACCACCTCAGACTATGCTTGCATGGTCGTTTAGGCCATAAGTGTGAACTGGGGAGCTGTGTCGTTTATTCAGCTCCCACTCTGGAAGACGGCGTAAGAAAGAAACTCACAGGGCTGTGGAAAGAACCCAAACCATATGCACACTTACTGTCTTGAGTTGAATATGTTCATAGTCTTTAGATTTACTCTTTCACTGCTACAACGTGGACTGATGGTCTCTTTAAACCACCCATTGTGGATATAATAGGTGCAAGCCTTTCTTTTGTTGAAGAACTTGAAATCCACAGTGCACAGCAGCTTTTTGCCCCTTTAGTATCTATACACCTCTATTCCAGGCTCAGCTTGGCAGTCTTAGGGAGACCACGGGTCCTCGCTGGGCCTGGTTTCTTGTCTGTAAACTGGGGAACCAGGGATGGGCTGCTGACCTCCCGCAGGCTCTCACAGTCCAGCTGCAAGAAACTGCTTTTAGCCAATGGTGAGAAAGCAGAGGAGCGGAAGAGGCCCCTTCTGAAGTACAATGTAAGTTTCCAGGTTAAGTTAACAAAAAGGGTTTTAAGAATAAAAGTACAGTTGAATTAAATGGTGATTGATAATTGACAGAAATCTCTGGATTTTTTTTTATTCAATATGGGTGTCATATTTTTCAAAGTGTTTAGTATTAATGAATATAATCAACTAATTTAGTAGAGTTTTATTTTGGAGGGTAAATAGTTGAAAACAGTAGAATTTCTGCTCAGTTAGCCAAGTCAAGGCTAAGACATTCTGGGGTTTAGTCTCCCAATAGATAAGTCGGGGGTGGCAACAGATCTGTTTTCTGATCTCATTTCAGAGTGTTTCTGGATCATCCCCAGCCCACCACATAAAGGTTAGTTCTATGGGGAAACAAGTTTGGAAAACTCTGCCTACTAATAAATAACAACAACCCCCAACCCCCAAGCCCCCTGCCCCACTCTGAGATTCATGTGCCACATTTATAAAGATTCTGAAGAGTTCTGTAAAAAAAAAAAAAAAAAAAGAAAGAAAAAAAGAAAAAGTTAGGATTTATTTATCCCAGCCATTCCCAAACCTGGAAATCCAGCTCTTTTTTGGGGGGAACTCCTTTAATATCCCAGATGGTGCTTCATGGGACAGACTCTGGGTACAGGACTTGAGCAGTTCCTTGCAAAGCCCCTTCTGGCTCTAGTGTGTGGTGCTGAGCTCTCTGCTCTTTTGGGAGCAGCAGGTAAGAGGAAAATACAGCCCCGTGAGTGCTAGGCTGGAAATTAAAGAGTGAAGTAGGAATATCACAGACATCCTGAGGGAAAATATCTAGAACTTTTTTTTTCTTTCAAATTAATTTTAGAAGTATTAGGTTCCATTGAATATTTTGTTGCCTTCGATATACAATTAACTCAGTATTTTCAATTGAGTTTAAATGGGACTTATCCCCCGAAGTGTGGATTTTCTCTAAGTTAATTAGAACAATACCTTCTTCAAATATTCAGCTTTTACCAATATGTGTCAATGAGGCTATTTGTGCATTTAAAAGTAATAGCTTTCAAAGTAAACTCCCCCCACCCCAGAGAACAGAATTTAGTAGTTTAAAAGTATTCAATTTAAAAAAGTTTCAGTCATTTTAGCTGAATTTCTAAGTGGAGAGCTAGCCATAAAAAGCACATAAAATGAAAGAAAAAACTTGACTTGAGAAATTAAAGTTATGGTATCAAAATTTATACTTGATGTAGAAGACTGGACATGAGACAGAGGCTTCTTGTGCTATTCTAAGTGCAGTTCCTCAATACCGCTGATAAAAATCCCAAATCTCCTACATGTGGGAAGTAGAGAGTGAAAAGCCAAAAAATAATGTAGCTTGCAGTCTTGGGCATCTACACGTCTGCCATTTTCTTATTGATATCGCCAAAGTGGTTGAGGGATATGAATGAGGGAAGTTGTACAGTATTTCAATATTGCAACTTGTGGTTATACTGAGAGCACACAATAAGTTTAATTGCGCTTGCATATATTCCTCTTTATTTCCTTATTTCTTAATTTAAAAAAGAAAATCCCATATATATTGATATGTTATAATGACACTTTTTTTTTTATTAGTTTTTGCTGCAGTAACAAATTTAGCAGCTTTTTAAAACAACGTAGATTTCCTGTCTCACAGTTTTGTTAAGTCAGAAGTCTGGGTTGGCTCAACTGGGTTCTCTGCTCTGGGTCTCGCAAGGCCAAAATCAAGGTGTTGGCTGGCTGGGTTCTTATTAGAAAATTCTAGGAAAAAATCTATTCCCAGACTCATTCAAGTTGTTGGCAGAAGCCAGTTCCATGTGCCCGTAGGACTGAGGTCACCATTTCTTTGATGGCTGTTGGTTGGGGGTTGTTCTCAGGTTCTAGAGGGCCCCTTCCTCCATCTTCAAAGCCAGCAGTGGCGGGTCGAATCCTTCTCATCCCTCCAATCTCTCTGATCTCCCTTTCTGCCACATCCCTGACTCCAGCCAGAGAAAGTGCTCTGCCTTTAAGGGTTTATATGTCATTAGATTGGACTCACTCGGATAACCTAGGATAATCTCCTTATTTCAAGGTCAGCTGATTAGTAACCATAATTTAATCTGCAAAGTTCTTTCACAGCAGTACCTAGATTAGTGTTTAACTGAAGAACCAGGGGACAAGAATCTTGGGGGCCGTCTTGAGAATCCTGCCCATCACATCTCTGTGGTTGGTTGTTTTTGTTAAAGATCAGATGAAAACAAGAAAGACAGACAGGTACTCCCATCACTTCCCCTACTTTTGCAGTAAATTATATGCAAATATGAGACACCAAAAGCGACAGAGAGTCAAATACTTATGCTTTTGACTGACTGTGTTCAGTATTGTGATATGACATACATATGTCAATATGAATTAAAACCTTACTTGATAAGCCAGTCAAAGTGTTGTTTGCAGTCCGAGCACCCGTAATCAGTGGTCCAGGCATGACCAATGGTATATTTATGGAACTTCAGCATGTCCATGACTCCAACTTGGGCAATAACACAACCAAAGAGGTCAGGACGCTGATTTGCACAAGCAGCTAAAAACCAAGACAGAAAGAAAAGGGAGGCAGTCCATCATTAAACATGTAAGTAAACAAAACAACACTTCAACGCTTTCAGAACCATGGTTGCCTTTTTCCTTAGAGCACAGAAGAAACCAGCATAAATCACCCGCCTAATGGCCTACAAGCTTTCCCCCCCTCCTTCCCATATATCCCAGGGATGGGATGGTCTCATCAGTAATAGAGATTTACTCCCCAAAGTGAATCTCAATGGGGAGTGTTATTTGAAAAACTCAAGGACTTTCTGAAAAACGTGCATCCCCTCCTCCACCCTACGTGCTTTCACGGTGATGAGGGAGGTTAAGGAACTTGTTCAGGATCTCAAAACCAGCCTGTGATATAATAAGAAATATATATTTATATGTCTTTGTCCCCAGTTCCTGGCACAAAACTCCTAAAGCTCTTGGAATTTCCTGAGTGATAGAGGTGAGAGGAGCATCTTTTATAATCCCTAACTAGCCCCTTTCAACCATACCTGAGTTTATACTGTGAGGTGACTCTTGGTGGTCCCCTAGATAGCGTCAGGGTGGGGGCTGGTTGCCAGAGGAACCAACCATGTGATAAGAGGGTTGGAACTTTCAGCCCCACCTCCAACCTCTGGGGAGGAGACAGGGACAGGAGATGGAGTTAATCACTAATGGCTAATGATTTAATCAATCATGCCTGCATAATAGAACCTCCATAAAAACCCCTAAACAACGGAGTTCATAGAGCTTCTGGGTTGGTGAACACAGTGAGGTGACAGAAAGGTGGCGTGCCCAGAGAGGGCATGAAAGTTCTGCATGCAACCCCCACCCCATACCTTTCCCTATGGATCTCTTCCATCTGACTGTTCCCGAGATCTATCGTTGATAACAAATCGGTAAATGTAGGAAAAGTGTTCCTGAGTTCTCTGAGCTGTTCTAGCAAATTACTGAACTCGAGGAGGGGGTCATGGGAACACCCAATTTATAGCTGGTTGGTCAGAAGTATGGGAGCCCCAGGACTTGTGTCTGACCTCTGAGGTGGGGGCAGTCTTGTGGGACTGAGCCCTTACCCTGTGGGGTCTGCGCTAATCCTGGTAGTGTCAGAACTGAACTGAATTGTAGGATACCCAGTTGGTGTCTGAAGAGTTGAAGAATTGGTTGGTGGGAGAAAAAACCCACACATTTGGTGTCAGAAGTATCGTGAGTAGAAATAGTTCATACGGCCCAAGGCAGAAGGGGGCCTAAACCCAGCTCAGGGCTCTAACCAGTATTGGCACACCTTCTTGTCCTGTTGTAAAAATACTCTTCATTGTATACTTGATACTTAAATCTAATTTTTTTTGATAATTCAACAAATACTTATTGAACATCTGCCACGTGCCCGGCAGTAGGCCTGGGGATATATCAGTGAATATTTTAGTGGGAAAGATAAAAAAGGGAACAAGCAGGGGCCTGCCGGTGGCCTAGCGGTTTAGTTCATACGCTCCGCTTCGGCGGCCTGGACTTCGTGGGTTCGGATCCCCAGCGTGGACAGACACACTGCTTATCAAGCCATGCTGTGGCAGTGTCCCATATAAAGTAGAGGAACATGGGCACAGATGTTAGCCCAGGGCCAGTCTTCCTCAGCAAAAAGAGGAGGATTAGCAACGGATGTTAGCTCAGGGCTGGTCTTCCTCACACACACAAAAAAGCAGTAAACAAGCAGTTATAGTGTGGCAACCACTACTGTTGAGAAAGTCCAGGCGCTATGGAAGTGGGGTGTAGGGAACAAAACCCGGTGTAAGGCAGTTAGGGAGGCTCTGGGAGGAAGCCATGTCAAAGCTGGCATGACTAGGAGTTAGTCAAGGGATCTGGACTTTTCCTGCCTCTGGCAAAAAACATCATTCCCACCCCAATTCTGATTTCAGTGCTTACTCATAAGACTGAATCCCGAGTCCCTCCCTTGGAGGCCCTGATTTTGTCACTCAGGTGGGAGGGGCAGGGATCTGTGCTTTTACATAGCATTCAACATCCTATGGGGGAACTCCATCTCTGCAGGTTCCTTAAGTGACCAGGTTTGTCAACAGACATAAACCAATTCCTGAATATAAAACTCTGAAAAATATAAAGGAGTTATTGGAGGAACCAGTAAATTACAAAACAATTCTCCCACTATTGGAATCAGATGGTATTTTCAATGTCCTTTCTCATTAAATCTTAGATTCGCCCTTAGTTCTTCCTTCTTTTACACTTCATATATAATCCATATGCAAATTCATTTGACTCAAATTCAAAATATACCCAGAATCTGACTACTTCTCACTACTTCCATTGCCACACCCCAGGGTCCAAGCCACCACTGGCTCTCACCAGGACGGAAGCCTCCTACCTGGCCTCCTGCTCTTCCGTCTACCCCAACACCATAACAGGATTAACACATGATTCTGTTAAAAAATATGTCAAATTATGACACTTCTCTCAAAACTCCCCCCAAAGGCTTCTCATTTCACAGAGTACACCAGGTCCTCGAGACTGGCTATGAGGTTCTGCCTGGTTTAGCCTCCTGTCACGTCTCCCGACACTGTGCCCAGCCAACGACACTGGCCGCCTCGCCGTTGCTAGAACACTCTGAGCCCATGCTGGCCTCAAGGCCTTTGGTGTATTGTCTGCCTCCTCCAACTAGAATGGGCAGAGGTGTTTGTTTTGTTCTTAAGAATTTTATCAATAGCCTTTCTAAACTTAAACTATTTTGGATGTATATATTTTACCTCCATGGGAAAATGTTTTTTTCAAGCCTATATTCTATTAGGGTAAAGAGTAAGATCAGGGATTCAGGTTTTGACACGACTCCGTATACTTCAAAGACAAGGAAACTGAGTGAATGTGCTGCCCCTGACCACCCTCCTCCAAAACAGTGGATTGAAAACTCCGAAAATTGTCAATGTGTGTTTTAAGTTGAGCCTATATGTGCTACTCTACAGCTGAACAATGGCCCCTCATATCCTAATGACATTGGATGTAGAAGCCAGCAAGCAAAGTTCAGGCCCACCATAAATGTTCATCATGATGTTAAGTGCTACTGAGAGAGAAAATGCAAAGTAAAATTTCATTAACTACCAAAAATTAGGAAAAGCTACTTAGAGGCAGTGCCACATAGAGGTTAAAAAAGCAGAATCTAAAACCACAGTGCTAGGCCCCAACCCCAGCATCACCATTTTCCAATTGTGTGACACTGGGCAACCTACTCAACGGCTCAGGGTGTCTGTGTCTCCTCTGTAAAATGGGGATAACACCAGTCCCCATCCCACAGGCTGTATGCACATCAAATGACAGCATGCAGGTCAAGGGCTCAGCATTGGGCCCTGCACACAAGGTGCTCAGCAAGTGTGAACTATTACTGTGAACTATTTCATTACTATTATGCTGTGGAGCCATCTTTGTGTGCACCTCATTTTCCTTCATGACCCCTCTCTCTGCACCCAGAGCATTTAGCATCACACGGCTTAGGTGTTCAACAAACGTTTAGTGATGATCACATCTTACAAGTTCTGAGTAACACAAGCAGAGGGGTTATCGGGCTCAGTCCTGTGCTGGCTGAACCCTAGAAACCTGTGGATCCAGTGTGTGGGGAGAGGGGTCCCACTCCAGGGAGGAGAGAATAGCGGTCCAGCCCAGAAGAGCTCAGCGCAGGGAGGTGGGACAGCTTTTCAGGCCGTCATGAGTCGAGTCAGTGTGATGTGGCTTCAGCTGCGTCTTTATATGTGGTTTATCAGGTGCCCAAACACAAATGGGTTTTGCTTTCTTTGTACTACTGCTCCATCCATGAGCCAAAGTGAGTTGATAGCTGCCTACAGACAGTGTACCAGAAAACCCCAAGAGTGTAAACCAGTAAGTACAATGAATGAAATCCAGTTCTCACCCACTAAGAGGCCTCCATTTGAACCTCCATTAATAGTCAGCCTCTTGGGAGACGTGTAACCTTCCTTGATAAGATACTCTGCAGCGCGCTGAAAGTCATCAAAGCAGTTTTGTTTGTTGGCCAAGATACCACCTGCAATGTGCCAAAGTGAAAGACACTTAATTAACAAAACAAAGCATAACAAAACCCAGTTTAACCTAAAGGGAATTCAAATGATGATAGGGCACAGTTTCAACTACTGATCAACTTCACTTAAAAACAATTGGCTACATTTATAAATAAGCCTCAATTTCTAAGTTTTGTTATGCATGGTGGAAATCCATCATCGATACCACAATCACGAATCTATATGGTGGATTTGTATTTTTCTAAAAACTCCTAGAACTTAAAAGGCAGTTGCCTCAAAGGGAAGAAAATGATCTGTCATGTCAGAGAAGCGTGAGAGTGAAATAATGAAAGCATGCAATCAAAAAGAACCTCTATTTTGGAGAAGTTGAACTTAAAACTGGAAAAAGGCCTCAAGCAGTGTTCAGTCCTCTCTGAGCTCCACCTGGCACAGCACCATGGGGCTGCGCGTGCCTCCCTCTCCCTGGGAGGATGAAAGGCTTTGCGCAGAGGTGCACTTCTCGCTCCCCTTGGCTTTGCAGGAGTTTGAAATGGGTAAGTGATGATGAGAAATAAGTTCTCCAATTTTGTCTTTGGTTACTTAAAGAACTTAAGTAGGAATGAGGTGGGGAGGTGCATGCTGCACAGTGAGCAGCCCGTCATGGTTTCTCATATCTTCTCCCCAGAGAATCTGGGCTTTCTCCTCGAGAAGTCATTTTGACGTATAAAACCACACAAAGAAATTACTTAAAGAGAGGAACATTTCAAGGTCTTGGAATATCTAAAAGTAGAGGCCAAAAGTCAGAAGTATGCCCTTAAAGAAACAGATGTCTGAAATAACCGCCTATGAAAGGAATAAAAAGCAGACACAGATCTAATCAGACATTTGAGATTAACCACTTCTGCAGAAATTCAATTAAGAATGAAGCAGTGCTACTGAAGAAATTTTTTCAAAGCAAAACAAATGTTAAGATTTTAATAAGAAATTATCAGTGAATTAGAACGGCTAGGATTACTTAGTTTCCAGGAATAATATCATTTAGGGTATAGGACTATATTTTTTAAAGAGCATTAAATTTTAAACTCAATTAACTGAATGAATTTAGATTTCTCAATGTCCAGGATACTAGGGTCTAACCGGAAAAGGTCCATTTCTGGCCCTTTTGCTGCCTAAATTGAAAGAAAGTTTATGCATCAGTCTAAACACAGTCTACTTTTGGCCCCAGTCAAGCTCTAAACTCCCCTCCTCTCAAGGAGTAAGTTGGTTCTAATTAACACGAGGAGAGGGTGACCAGGACCAAGGGCACACTTCCCTATCAGAGCATGATGGGCACCTGATGACCAGAGGGGTTTTATGGACAGGATTCAGGTTCGTTGAGGAGAGGCTGCAGGACCAGGAGTCTGTGCAGGCATGTGTTTGTCTGAGTGTGTACCCTACCAACGTTTGAACTAGGAAATCAGGCCGGTCAAGGGGTCCAGACCTAGCATTGGATTTGGGATGTAAATCAAACGCATGGTATGTAGAGACTTTATACTTATTTATTCTCCTTTTATTAGTCATCTCTTAATATCACAGTTTCATGGTTTGATTTTTGTGTAATTAAACTTAATATCAGGTCAAAGTCAAAACTATACAATGAATTCTATGCCATTTCAAATACAATGACAATTGATAAAGTCTTAGGGGATGACACCTGGTGGCAGTTGACCTAACGGTGGCAGGCAGGCCTAGAGCTCGTGGGTTAATGAGGAACGTGCAATCTTGCTAACGTATTCAAATGGTTTGTTGTCTGACGTCAGCCCTTGGGGTGCATGTTGAATACCCAGGGGTTAGGCCTGGGCCTTTCCTGTATCCTGACCCCTAACAGATACTTACGTAAAATCTCTTTACAGATCTACCTTCACCTTGGCTGATTTGATCTGATGCAGAAAGCCAGAGCCTTTGGCCGCAGGTTCGGGAAGGCAGAGAAGAACAAGAGAACGTACAGATCTGAAGGGTGGTCTCTGATGTTCCTACTGCAGGAGACCCTTTTTGCCTGGTGCTGCTGACCAACCCTAAGCACTAGTGGCCACCTGTGTCCCAGAGTAGGCCTTCTTACAAATGATGGCTGATGAGGAGAGAGGGGAGAAGGATGGCGCTGGTAGGAGTGAAGGTGCTTTCCCACAGGCTCCTCCCCGAGGACACAGGAATAAGGCAAGTGAAGAACATCTTCTTCACACCGTTGGTTAGTCTATGAATTCCAGATACACAAAAGCCTAGGAGAGGGGGTGTGCTCCATATATAAAGAAAAGGAAGAGACAGGGCTTTGAAAATAAAGATTACCATTCTTTAAAAAAAATGGTGACAATCTGGGGAATGAAGTTGAGTACAGAAGCAATACCTCAGGCAACTAGGATTCATGCTTCAGGAGGGCAGAGAATGGAGCCTGAATCACTAAAACCAGGAAAAAAAAACCCAAAACTGACTGAGTTCTTGTGTCTAAAACCTGCAGGTGACAGTCACAGCAGCAATGCCAGGAGGCTGCTATTTCTCAGCAATGTCGGGAAAAAACAAGCAAAAGGATGCCCACACTGGGAACGGGAAAGCTCTATTTTAGATCTCCTTTCTTTTAAGAGAAAATGACCTGTTTTGAGATAGCCAAATAATGCTAAACAGTAAAAGCCGGGCTAACAGGAGACAGAATAAATAGACTCACTTCTGACAGTGATAGATAAAAATGTACCCCGTGCATTGCTAAAAAAAAATTTTGATTATGGTCTACAGGGAATGCTTCTGAAAAATATGTACTTCATTAAAATAGACTACACAGGAAAATAAAATGTGAAAAAACTAAGTTGTTTTTAAAGGGGGAGAGGTGCTTGCAATGTGTTTGAATTTATCCTTATTTTTCATCTCTCTGGCCAAAATGCTTTTCTGCCCCTAACCCCCTCAGCTCATTGACACATAGCTCTGACTATGCCATATTTGTGTTTCTGTAGAGAAAATACCTCACCTTTATGCCATGTCTCTCCATATTCGCCACCTCCTCTGATGTTGGCCACTGCAAGGACACCACCCAGGTGTCTCATAAAGATAAGCCTGGACACACTGAGAAACAGTAAAAATAGTTAACCTTCCATTAACCTGCTAGTAAGGACCATGTTGTCTCCCTCTATGTAAAAAAAAAAATACATATATATATATATCCCTGAAGACATTCCATGTGTAGTATCACCTATATAGGAGCCCAATAGTTTTATATTACTTGATTAAAGTGAAAATATATAACTCCTGATTAATGTTTAACTGTAAAGCTCATCCATTTTCATGAGTATATTTCACTATATTGGTAAATATTTCACTATACAAAGTGGGAATATGCAATTCATAATGCAAACAGAAAAAAACCAGAGGCCCTCATTTCATACTGAATCCATCTTTTAAACAACTATCTTGGCAAACAAAATACACCAGCCACATGACACAGCCCTGGTGGCAATGGTGCTGGCTTGTAGGAACACCCAATAATGGCCCCTGCTACCATTTTTTCAGGTATCTTTCTCCAAACTGTTCAAGTTGGAAAAAAGCTGTTTCTGAAACACAGATTTTAAACAGGTTTTCCAGTTATTTAGATGTTGAATTAAACAACACAGGGTGTATGAGAGGTAGAGGAGATCAGTGGAGTGTTTAAGGCTGGAGAATGTTTTCTAGAAATAAACAGACAAAACTATAGCACAAAGCTTCCAGGAAAAAAGAGTTAAGTTCTTTGGAAAATTTGGATTTTGTATTTTTCTCCTCTCCTTTCCACTTTGACCCTAATGGTGCTGACTGACATTTATTTTTCTATTTGCTAATAGCTAAAATTAATTTTGCTTTAAGAACTATTTCTGAAAATTTTATCATTCTTCCTTTTAGTAACTGGGGAAACTATGGGCTTCTGCAACCTGAGGCTCTAGATGGTCTGGGTCCTATTTCCCTGGATGTTGAGGACGACGAGGAAAGGAGAGTTGGCGTAGGTGATCCGACCACATGCCCATACTGTATTGGCCAAATGGATTTTCAATCACTTGGTCTTCTTGTCAACATTTTTCATGCACCCCTGATGGTCTCTACTGAAACTACCAGCATAGCCACCGGGTTCTGAGATAAAAATGGTACAGGGACCCTTCCTGACTTGTATCTTGATTCCCGACAGAGCAGGCTTAATAAATATAGGCATACCCCCATTTTATTGCGCTTCACTTTATTGCTCTCTGCAGACATCACATTTTTTACAAGACCCCTCACCAGCAAAAAGATTACAACTCACTGAAGGCTCAGATGATGGTTAGCACTTTTTAGCAATAAAGTATTTTTTTCATTAAGGTATGTACATTGTTTTTTAAGACATAATGCTTTTGCACACTTATCAGACTACAGTATAGTGTAAACATAACTTTTATATGCACTGGAAACCAAAACATAAGTGTGACTTGCTTTATTGCAGTGCTCTAGAACCAAACCTGCAATATCTCCGAGGTATGCCTGTACCAGGTGCACAAATAAAGACAAGTAGTTTTAGTTATAGTAGATCTGCTCAGGAATCAGTGTTGTCTTGATCCAAGCCCCACTGTAGGGACCAAGGGAATGGGCTCAGGGTCTCTGACTTGTTCACGGAATGAAGCACATATTCACTGGCCCTATACTCAGGCATCACCATGACTTGATACTGAAGCTTGTATTTCATCATTTTGAGTGACAAAGAGGGGCAAACAATGACATTTTATTTTTTAAGGATGAGGTTAATCTAATGAACCAACAGTTATTGGGTTGCATTATTAGATTAATAATCACAGATAATAAATATGGCATATGGTTTTACTACACAGACATGGACATACCAATGAAATAGCAAATTTCATTGCCTGTGAAACTCTCTGGCAAGAGATAGGAAGCCCGTCTGTGGGCTCAAGCCCTGCCTAGAATGGTGGTGGTACAGAGGAGGCGTTATAGAATGTAGAATGGAACTGTCGTTGTACAGTGAATCAACAGCCACCATTACTACACTCTTCTAACTAGTTTCCCTTCAATTTACTCATATGATGATGCCTCACAAATCTTCTGAAAATACTGTTTTACATGATGATTTTACATTTTCCTCAGCTCCTCACTAACAAAAGGATACAATCAAACCTTTCAGCCAGGTGTTCAAGGCAGTTCACAATTTGGCTATAAACTACTTGAGGGCAGGGACCATGTTTCATACTTCATCAAATCCTCATTCATTAGCAGAGTGCTCCACTGATATCAAGTGCTCAAAACAAAGTAACCGTTTTCTTGTACTCAGATTTGGGACAGCTGGTTGAATCTATTCTGAATTTATATCCTGGTAGTCACTAGTCTACGACTTTCTTCCCGAATAGAATCAGATTTCATGTGAGGCTTTATTCAGAAGTTGGCTTAAAGCTGGTCTTGCTGGTAGGAGATTCCTTGTTTTTATTAAAAATGCTCAAAGAAAGTTCCATTTTATACTGTGAATGGGATATTAAAATCAAGTTTGCAAATAACTGACAGAAGATATTTACATAAACAGCATCAAATGTATAAATGCAGATTTTTCTCCCTGAACATAAATTATTGGGAATAATCACAGAAACAGTGTAGAACAGTTTAAAATGGATGAACTAACAGAGTATACAGAAAATATATTTGAGTGAATGTTAAGAGAGTTTATTTTAAGACTCTGTGCTGATGAAAAATAAAACCAGTTCCTCTAGAGAAAACAGAGGGCAGTGGGCTGGTAGCAAATGACAAACACTGAAGGTAGGAGCTTCGTTTCTTCAAGACCTCAGGTGATGCTAACCTTCTGTGGCAGCTACAGCCTCAGCATCTGGTTCTCAAACAACCTATTCCACTGAGGACACAAAATTAGCTTGTAATGATCCTGAAATTCCCAACCCAAAATGCATGTAGTTAACACATAATCCTGCCCCTCCATGAAAACGACAAGCAAGAAATATAGAGTTAAATATACTAGAAAAACATGATATAGGAGGCCAGTCTCTGGTTTCTTTCCACCGTATGGAGAGCATCAAATACACGCTGAAGTTCCAAGAGTGCTCCATGCTTACCTGTAGTTGGGGGTGATGGATATGTTGAAGCCGCCATAGCCATATAAGAAAGCTGGATGAGAACCATCCAATTTTATGCCCTTTTTATGCACAATAAACATTGGAATCTTTGTACCATCCTTGCTAGGGTAGAAAATCTAGAACGAAAGAAAGTAGAATAGGTTTAGTATTATTTAGTAAACGCTTGCAAGCTTTTAAATGGGAAAAATATACGGGTAGTGAACTCTCCCTTCAAGATGTAGAGCCGCACAATGAAAATCCAGTACCGCCCAAGGTACTTGATGGTGAAGCGTCTTTCAGCTTTTATGGACGTGGTGTGGAGTGGTGAAAAGCACATGGGTCTGAAAATAGGGAGACTTTAAATCTGAATTCTTATTCCATAACTATCTAGCTAGGTGACATTGGGCAAGCCATTTATCCTCGCTCAGCCTCAGTTCTTCATCCCCAAAACGGGGCCATCATGCCCACCTCTCAGGGCCTTCATAAGTCACATGGAAGGAACAAACATTCAGTTCTCTACTCCTGATCATCCCTCCCAGCACTGGAAAAAGTTGGATTTGGCCCTCCCGCCAAACAGCTCAATCCAGGGAGATTTCTTTTCTAAAAAACAATTTCATATTCAACTTCCTCTCTATATGTTAGGACATTCAACTCTTCTTCATTTTTCTATGTTCACCTGTTTAAATCAATGTTAGCAACAACAAAACATATATTAGCTTAGAATGTAGACAAGAAACAAAATAGAAATCCTATTATTCCTGGTTAAATAAAGACATTTTCTCTAGTATTTTTAATTAAGGCTCATGAAACTTTCCTGAATCTGGGCACCTCAGGCAAGTGTAGTCAACGTTTCTATATTCATTACTTTTTGGATAAAAAGGAATAAGAGAAAAAGGATAAGAGAACATTGAATGCTATTCAAATGATAAGCAATAGAATAAGTGATAAGCCATCAAAAGCTGATAATGGCTTTTTTCAGATAGAAAAATCTGTCAATAGCTTTCTCTTTGGGCAAACATGGTGTCTTTACCCTCAGCTGACACCTGGAAAGTGCCCCTGCTCAGAAACATCTTCCTGACCTCAGGAAGATGTTAGAGTCATGTTAGAGTCAAGGACATAAGCCTTTACACTTAGGGCGACTTGCAGCCATATTCTACCCAAATCTTTCTAAGGTGGCAGTTCTACTGTAGAAAGCTGCCACAAAGTCCTTGGAAATAAACAGTGGGGGGCAGGGAGGAGAGAGGGGGAGGCGATGCAGATTTGGAGAAAGGCACTATGTAGCCACAGTAAAGGCCTACAAGTCTGGGAGCTTTGTGAAACCTACCAAGAAATAGTAGTATAAAAAGCATTTATTTCTGACTTTGGAGAGAAATATTGAGAGAGACGTCAACTTGACAGTTTAGGAATCATGGAGAATACTCTGCATTCAAAATTATCAGAAGGGACACAGTTTTATTAAAGTTATTTAGTGCTGATTAGCAGCCACTAACGGAGTGTAACTGTGTGGGTGGTACAAGTAAATGTGGAGTTAGAGGAAGAAGTTTCAAGTGATTGGCTGAGGCTAGTGAGATAAAATACTTCAACTCAGACTTGTGAAGAACTTGGAGCACTCTAACCACAGAGGCAATAGCATTGAAGGAGCAGGGGGGCAAATGTCTCCCACGATTCTCCCTTAACTGAATCATCTGTTCCAAAAATAGTGTTCTCTCCAGCTACCCCCCCAACTTCCCACCTATCCTCAACTCCTGTCCCAGCACCAATCCCTCTCCAGTCCAGCTCACCCCTCCTCAGGAAACACCCTCCTCTGACCTGCTCTTCACCCAGTCAGTGGGACTGATGCACCTCTAGTCCCCGCTAAGCTGACTCTCAGACCCTCCTTCTGTTTGCAAAGTGCCCCATCTTGTTGCTTTGTGACAATTTGGCTTCCTCCTCTGGTACCACTTTTCTTGCCGCCACCTGTAGCATTTCCAATGCCTGCAAGTCGGTCTGTAATTCTCCCATCTGACTCCAGGACAAAGGCATCCTTTTAGAACGCCATCAAAAGCACAAAGTTCCCTTTATGCCCTAGCAGAAAAAATATATCCAAGCTTTACATTGGTGTGGTTCACATGTTAAAATAACAACATTTTGAACACTGTCCAAAAGTGAAAGGGCACTGTGAAGATTATTATAAAATCATCTTCAAGAAAACTACTTAAAGAAGGCTATTTCAGACATGAAATAAACATACACACCACATACATAAGTGTGTATATAGATTTTATCAAATCTCTCTCTGCACACACACATACACACGCACAACAGTATTCCATGCCATTTCCATTTATAGAATGGCAATTGATAATAAACCTTAACTTGACACTCCAGTAAAAGGGCAAACTGAATCCTGAGTCTTTTGATTACTATGGAGGGAATCCATGTGACATTTTAGAAACAGTCATTAAAATAGCCCAGCCATTTTCCATCAGGCACTTTCTACTTCTTTGACTTAACTGAAACTGGATTCCTCTGGAAGCCACTTCCTTCAAAACTTTTCTTTAAGAGGCTCTGTGTGTATTTTCTTTCCCACTCCTCTGGATTTGCTTGGTTAGGAGGAGAAAACAGCAAACTCCTCGCTTCCATTTGTTCTTCAAACTGGGACAAACCAAAAAGCTCCACTTCAGAATCTACACCAGTGGTTCTTAAACCTTATTGGTTGGGCCTAAGCATCTGTGATGAACATGGTAAAAGTATAGTTTTCCAGGGTTCATTCCCAGAAATTCTGATTCCACAGGTCCAGGGTGGAGCACCCAAACCTGCAGATTTAGTATGTCTCCTGGCCACTCTGATGCAGATGGATCCAGGCTCAAAAAACTAGTCACACCATTTGGTTTTATCACTCCCTCTATCCTTGTCAATTCTATGAACTAAAACCAGGGATTTTCCCACAATCCCTGACAATTCCATATGGAACTCCATACTTTATCTAGTTCTCCTGTGATTTTCTTCTGTGACTTTAACAATGACATTGATGACCTGTCCAGCATCCTGACCTTACAGATGCTCGAATGCCTCAATGTCAAGACCTTTGCTTCCACCCCACCCTAACCCCTTGTTCATTCAAATATTTGCTGTGTGTCCACTATGTGCCAGGCATTGTGCTAAGCACTAGAGATGTAAAGATGGATAAGACCTGGATAATTCCTTCCTTCATGGGACTTAAAATTCCAAGGAGACAAACTAACAGGCACTACAGACACCATCACCCTGGCTATACCTTGGCCCTTAGAACTTGAAACTCTTCTGCAAGGAACTCTTGACATTCCCCTGTGACTCCAACTTGTTCTTTCACCACCTCCTTCCCTTGCTTACTTGTGACGTAGCCGCCTTTTAAAATTTTTGACTCTTATTACAATATTCAGTCCTTATACTCTCTCTGGCTCTGTCAGCCTCCCTTGGGCTTTCTTGCCCAGCTTGTGACCCTTAGCCAGCCCTTTAAGTGTCACTAATGCCTGAAATCCTCTAATTCTAACCTAACCCACTGGATTCCTTCTCCTCCTCCAGGCTGCTGGGCACTCAGGAAATGCCAACCCACTTCATTACAAATTTATAAGACTTGAATTCATGGGCTCTGAACTTATTATGCCTGATGCTTTCTTTTTTCTTTCCCTAAATGAATTCCTTATGTTCTTCCTTCCTTGTCTTTTCTTTCTATGTCTTTCCTAAATGTTTTCCTTATACTTCTGTTGTTCCTAAATCAATTCCAGAATAGCTGTTTCCAATGTTTTCTATTTTCTTCCATTCCCAACACCACCCATTTGTATCCCCTACTCTCTGGCCTTGCCTGTCAACAGAGGCAACCTGCTTGGAGTTCTTGAAAAACCTTCTCCCAATTTCACTCACCCTCTACTAGCCCAGAGAAAGAAGGATCACTCACTCAGCCTTGATTCCATTCCTTACCACCTCCACCACTACCACACACTTATGATTACAACTTTTTCTTTTTGTATTTTTCCCTTTTCTTGGCATACAACAGACTCAAATTTCTCTTGTCCTGTATGATAAAACAAAAAGCCAAAAACTGTTGTATTGCCCTGTCTGCCCCTCGAAGCTACATTTCCATCTCCCTTTTCCTTCCTGATCAAACACGCCCACCATAACCGACACTCACAGCTCACACTTTCCTACCTTGTTCACTCTGTCTCCACCACCACTCTCTCAAAGGGCATCAATGAATGCTTTTATCTTTCTCCTTGCCCCTGCATCCCTACCTCTACCCCAGTGGTGTATATCCTTCCCAACTTTTTCATGAGCTTATAGAGACACATCTATTTCTACACATTAACACATATACAGGTTATTATTATGTGATGATACATAGAACCAGGCTAATGTTGGGCTACAACTTATTCCTCCTCTCCTCACTTGGCAAGATATCATGGAATTCTTTCCAGGTTAAAACACCCAGATTTACCTCATTTAAAAAAAAGCTCCCTAGGGGCCGCCCGGTGGCGCAGCAGTTTAGTCCGTGCTTGGCAGCCCGGGGTTCGCAGGTTCGGATCCCAGGCGCCTGCCGACGCACTGCTTGTCAGCCATGCCGTGGCGGCGTCCCATATAAAGTAGAGGAAGATGGGCACGATGTTAGCCCAGGGCCAGTCTTCCTCAGCAAAAAGAGGAGTACTAGCAACGGATGTTAGCTCAGGGCTGGTCTTCCTCACAAAAAAAAAAAAAAAACAAAAAAGCTCCCTAGTATTTCATTGTATGAATGTATACAAATTTATTTAACCATTTGCTCACTGATGGATATTCAGACTATTCTTTGTTTTCATTGTTATTAACAATGATGGAATAAATCCCTTTTAATCCATGAGTTATACACTCATGCTAGGATTTCTGTAGGATATATTCTTAGATATGAGATTACTATATCAAAGTGTGTGTGCATTTAAAAATTCAATAGATTCTGAAATAATTCTCTAAAAACAGTGTATCAATTTAAGCTCCTAATGACAACAATATACGTAAGTGTCCATTTCTCATCAGCAATGGAATGTTAAAATGGATTTTAATTTTTGCTAGCCTAAAAGGCAAACAGTACCATCTCATTATTGCTTTAAGATTAAGTTTTTAAAACTAGCAAACATTTTGATCTATTTATTAGTCATTTTATCTCTCTTCCTTAGAAAGCAAAGTGTGCCTACTCTTTTACTGTTACTTTTCTGATTAGTTTATAGAAACTCTTCTTACATTAAGGATATTAACCTTATTTCTGTCATATGTTTTGTTTGTATTTCCTCCCATTCTATAACCTGTTTATTAACTTTCTTTATAAATCTTGAATACAGATACCACATAGATAGGATTCCTTCACCTGAAGTTATAAAAATATTTGTCTGTATTTTCATTTTGAATTTTTACATTTATATTTTTAATCTAAATGGAGTTTATTTTTACATATGGTCTGGTATCTAACTACTTTTCCCCAAATGGCCAACTATTACACACCATTTACCAAAGAATTATTCTTTCCCCTACTGTGCAGAAATGCCATTTTTGAACTGGTTTCTTCCCAGGCCACATCCATTTTAGTCCCTATCTGGCAATTGCTTCTTTGGCTTCCTCGGTAGAGTATTTCTCTGGTTCTTTTTTTATTTCTCTAATTCTTTTTCAATCTTCCTAACAGATCCATTACTAGCCCTTCTTCCTCCTGCCAAATGCTACTGTTTTGCAGTTTTCTATGCTTTGATCTTCTCTTTGCTTTCTGCAAATTTCCCTTTGCCATCTCAGGGAGCACCAAAAAAGTACCCTGCGCTAAGGACCCTCACATACACATTTGCAGGCCCACGTGAGGGGCTGGTTAGAAAGCCTCTCGGGTTGCTTCAATTCTGAGGGGCTGTGATCTCATGTGGTGGGTGGCTAGTCTACATCTCCAAGTCAATATGCCCTAGATAGACAGGGATGTGCCCTAGAGCACAGGGATGTGCTCCTCTTTGGGGCTCTCTTATTTCAGCTACTGGCAGCAGTCTCTTATTTCACTCTTCTCAGCCACCCAACTGCCAACTCTTAGAATCACATCTTGTGCCAAGGACCCCCACACCCAGGCACTCATTCAGTCATTTCAGTTCTCACAACCAGGCCTCTCCTCTCCCATTTGTATTGGCAAACCTGCTCAGAATTCTCTCCTGCCCTAGCCTCAAAACCAATCGGTCTCCCCAGTTCCTCTCATTTGCTGAAGTGGCGTTGTGGTAGGAATAGAACCTGAAACTATTATTAGTAACATACAAAAATTATAATGTAATTTATATATACATAAAATACAAAAGCCCTTAGTGCTTGATGAGTAGACAATTGCTAAAGCTTAAATCCATGTGTTATTTTTCAATTATTCAATAGTTTATTACTATCACAAGACTCAGGTTCAAGTTAAAAAGCAAAAAAGACTTTTTTTTTTCTCATACTTGTAACCAAATGAGAGAGAGCTGACAATACGCATCCATTTTTTTCTGAGTGTCCACTGGGCATGGCCCTTTAATGGAATGCCAAAGCTTTTATGGGATCCTTAATGGACAGGAAAACAAAGTGCTCACATGGGATCTAACAGGCGCCCACTTGAGTAATAGAAAAACTCTGTCTGTCATCCAGGGCTAATGGCTCATCACGTGAAGCTGACGGGCCCTGTCTTCCCTTCTTCCTGTCAGCAGCAGAGCAAATGGATCATCCGATAGATCCAGTTCAACAAGGAGCTTGGGACAGCAATAGGGCCTGTCCCCTGCACACCCTTTCACCTTAACAGACTACAAGCACCACCAAAGAATCTATGACAGATGGACTGTCTTTGGAAGCACACAGGAGATCTCATGAGAGGGCCTATTTGAGCATGTTTCAATATGAAACCTTCATCAGGGACAGTGCAAATAAAAAATAAACATCACCACAGTGATTCAAAGCCACAGTTAGTTCTGAACATTAGTGATCAACCAGCCAAAGGGTGATCAAACATTGAATTAATTTTGTTTTCCTTCCTTTAAAACTTAAATTCTTCATTGTGGAGACTCTCACAGCAGCAATAACAATGTTATTCCACATCTAAAACCAAGAACATTCAGCATAACAAGGCAATAAGGAGCCACACCCTCTGTGAAGCCCACACTTTCTCCATAGAGGACAGCGATGGGTATTTTCTGAGCAGTCGCAAGACTGTGTCAACTGGTAAAGAAAGCTTGTGTCAGTTCTTTCTCAACTCTGGGGAATTAAGATGATAATCCCAAATTCTGGGGATTAAAAGTGTTTCAGATACAAAGAGAGATTGTCATGCCAGGACCTCATCTAGCTGGTCACACTCTCTTATTTTACAAATGACAAACCTAAGATCCACGAAGATAAGATACCTGCCGAGGTAACACTGCCAGCTCATGGACAATTACCACCAAGGTCCAGAGTTTCTTCTACTCTATCACAAAGTAGTTCACTTCAAGCAATTGCTAAATATCTTTAATTGGGTGTAATTATGCAAAATTTTGCAAATGTTAGAACCTCTGGCATAGATTTAATAGATTCATTTTTGTTTTAAGACAATTATCACCTGTCTCTAGGGAATCCAGGGGACATATATTCTGCCAGAGATACTATGCTTTATTTGCTCTTCTGTTTTTGTTTCCTTCTTGAAAATGAGACTCATTCAAGCATGTCAAAAGCCATATTCCAGATACAGGGGTTATTATGTATTTTTTTAAGCAAAATGAATCTGCTTGGGAAGATGATCCTTCACGCAGTCATCAATGATACCATCTTGAAGACAGATTATTAAAACAATAATAAAAATCCCAGTATAACCTGCTATGCTGTTCTACTAAAAAAATTCAGTTTCAATAATATTTTTAAAAGGCTTACAATTTACTTCACAAATGAAACAAAAAAATGCTTGAGAGAATCATAAAGAAAGCAACCCCAACTTTCTAAGTAATCAATTAAATTTAAAGCAGCATCTAATTTTGTACATTTAAAACCATATACTAATGAATGATTGTTTAACAGATAAGAGCTCCCTGATCCTTGAGCTGAATCCTTTAAATTAAAAAACTATTGAGGAAAAGAGAGAAAAGGTTTACATTCATATAAAATACATAGTCAAAAATGTCAGAAATGACCCATCCCTATTGTCAAGTGTGACTTTCCAGAGGCATCACAAATACAAAGGGGTTTTACTCCAGCAGCGTGCTTGGTACAAGATGGCAGTCACTGAACATGTGTGTCCAGCTGTTTTAACACGTGAATCTGGTTTCAAATAGATGAAATAAAAACATCTTCCTTTAAAGGAAAAAGAGGAGGAAGTAAACATAACAAATCAAGGGAACATTACTGTTCTTCAAGAGAATGACATCAGTTGTGAAAAGATCAGCTATCTCTACTGAAACGATTACTTTTCTTGAGATGAATGCATTTAGTAATAAAATCAGTTTTGCTAAGATATTCAGACATGTGCAACCATTTAACCTCCCCCAAACAAACAACCTTCAACCCCACATTTGATATAGTTCAGATCTGGTGCTGAGGCAAATGCCAGGACACTCATTATCACCAGTATGCAACGTGCTTACACGTGAAAGATGGAGGTAAACTGCACAGGGCAAGCTCTTCGGGGAGCAGAACCTCTGGTGATAGCAGGTCCTGCCTAATTTTAGAGCCTGACAGGAGAATGTTCATAAAAGGGTGCTGAGCTTCCCTTTTTATCAGAGTTGACAGAGGCCACTTGTGTGGCCTGTGCTAAGTGTGGCAAACACATCTGACAAGGAGCAGAACCGCTCAGAAATTCCATGATCAATGCAAACAGGGAACAAGACATTCCATTACCCAAAGACCTGGGCAGAAAGCAACCTCTGCACCCCCATTATCTTGTAGAACAAGTATATGAAGAACTTCCCAGGAATTTGAAGAGGCACTGCACATTTCTGTTCGGTGCTTAGGTTAAAAATACTAGCTTGGCATTAGAAGGTTGTAATTCTCTCTATTTTTCCAGGCATTTAATTTTGGAGGAGTGGGGAGGAGTGTAAAGAGTCACCTTTGGGCAGAATACGTAAGGGGAAATTACTGTTGCAGATCATTTGTTTGCTTTTCAAAGGATGGCTGGACATTTTTGTAACATTGGAGATTTAAAAACTCCCGTGGGGCACCTCAATAACAGCAAAATCAGTCTATTTAAAAATCTTTTAATTTTTGGTACATTTCTTGAGTACCAACAATGCGCTAAATGCTATACTGATAGTGTCTGCAGAAGTGTATCAGCTCTCAAAGGCTCGGCCGTCTGTTCTTTGGAATAATAAGCCTATTCCCAGTCTCAAACTGTGGAGCAAGAAGTGAAATAGAAAGTGGAAGGTTCCGAACACAAGGAAAGTAAGACAGTGGTGGAGGCACAACTGGATCACAGCACTCTGATGTGTTTATTTGGAGTTTAGAGGAATTCACGTATTTTAAGGTAGAAAGACATCCAGGGCTATGATGAATAAATATGACTTGATTGCAGAACATAACGCCACCTGCAGTTCCACTGCTCCGATCTCTTTGTGATCAATGCAAACACACAGCCAGACATTTTCATAAAAGAGAAGGACCTACAACATGCAGAGGTTCAGAGAAAACAGCTTCTGTTTTTGTAACAGGCGTTGTTTCTAAGGGTGCTCTTGCAGAATGCATAAATCGCCCCGTAATCAGGCTCCCTACAATGGGATTAAGGCTGCACATGGAATGCATGTGTTTGTTTTGCTCTTCATGAAACAGCATGATGAATCCATCGTCAGGGGTCATGAGCTCTACACTGTTTGCACTCAATGAACATTTGTTGAATGAATAAATGAGTAAGAACT
Source organism: Tapirus indicus (assembly GCA_031878705.1). Lineage (NCBI taxonomy): Eukaryota > Metazoa > Chordata > Mammalia > Perissodactyla > Tapiridae > Tapirus > Tapirus indicus. Next base: position 28,511,309 of record CM062933.1, read on the forward strand.
GCATATTAAACACTCTCTTTCTGATCCTCCAACACCTACACTAGCTTGCCTGGGTTCCTGAGGCTCAAAGTCATCAGAGTGCAAGATGCCTCTTGCACACCACCTTATCCCTGCCTGTCTACATGACGGCCTTGTCTTCTAACAGGACTCCTGCTTCCAATATTTGGGCACTTTTTACCAGATTAATCTCTCTGAGATTAAAAAAAAATCTTCCTTTTACTCTAGGTCACTCCTCTATTGAAAACATGCAGCGCCTCCCCATTCTCTACAAAATGAAGTCCACGTTTTAGACCAGCAATTAAAACTCTCCATTCTCTGCCTTCAACCTTTGTGAATCCTTCCCAACCTCAACTGTCCTCTCCACTGAAATTGCCATTTCACATCTCCAGACCCCCAGTCCCAATGTGGTGTGCCTTTATAGACTAAAGCATGATTGAAATAAAAAAAAAAATTCATGGGCTATTAGGAATTCACTGGTTTTACCCGCCTCCACTCCTACCTAATGCAGGTATCCCTAACGCTACATCTCAGGCACGTACAGCCTTTGCTCGGCTATTTCCAGTAATGAGAAAGAAATTAACAACAGCACAAATGGCAGCTCATTTCATTTTGGAGCCTCTCTAATTGTTAGAAAGTCCTTCCTTACCTGTAAATGTCAAAATAACTGAAAACACAGGGAACAGAAGTTAGCCAAGGCTCTGGAGACAGAACCTAGTGATAGTGAATTCCTATATAAGCTAGCTATCAACTAAAGTTTCCATACATTTAAAAACAAATATTAAAATGCCTGACAGTTTGTATGTTTTTCACAATACAGTTTGCCTTAGCCCTTACTTCGGTCAAAATATAGTGTATTTATTTTACTTGATTTGTTTAAAACACTTAAATAGTTCTTACCATGTACCAAGCACTATTCTAAGGGCTTTATAAATATTCCCCTATTTTAATCCACATATGTGGTCTATACCAAGAACCCCCCCATTTTTTCGGGGGGTCACTCTGACCCAGAGAAGTAACTAGTCCAAGTCATACATCTCATAAGTGATGGAGGCAGGGTTTGAAACCTGGGCTCTCTGACTCTAGACTCCATGCTGTTAGCCACTGTAAACAAAGGATCAGCAAATCCCCCGGCCCCTCCTCCAGGGGCCCCTCCTGCACCCTCTGTGGCATATCTATTGTGCCCTCCTGTGTCTCCCTTCTGAGGCTGTGCATCTATTTACCTATGTACCGAGCACAGCGCCCAGAAGACAGTAGGTACTTAGTAGGCACAAATGTTGGATAAATCCATAAATGAATGCTCAAACTGGACCCTATGCTTCAATCAAACAACATAAGAAAAAGTTATTTTAAATGGTAGTTCATTAAAAAAAACCCATACAAATAGAGCAGTCTATAGAGTCTAGCATCAAAATGCTTGTAAGCTGAAAAGTAATAAAATACAAATTAACTCTGACTGAGGCACTTAAGAGACTGTATAAGCATGTGTAAGGTCACAAATTTCCAACTTATTACTAACAAAAAATATTTAACATCTGACATTTTCCTTATGCACAGCTGTTAATCTATTAATTTAGCAATGCCATGGTGGATGAGCTCTAGTTATGAAGTGTTTAGTTATGGTAATTTACTGCATGAGCTTGCACCTGCATAATAAGAACCTGACAAGAATACTTGAAATCCATTTCAAATCCTCATTAACTTGAAACTACAGCAGACCATTTATTTATTTTATTGCGTTATGAAAATAAAATTAATAATCAAAACGTCGAAAAGACAAACTCCGACCAGAATGTTCAATAATAGAAGAGAACTGTGCAGCTTTAAAAATTTGTTGCTGGTAGTTATGCACCCCTTCAAAGGGTGGACTATTAAAGAGGACAGATGTTAGCGAGGAGAAAGGAGAGCAGTGTTTGTGCAGTTAAGCAGTTTGCAGTTGTGCGGGGAGGAGGGATGAACCAGAACTGCACAGAGCTGAGAGTGACCCTGGATTGAGGACAGCCATTGCCCAAAGCCCGAGAACCAGGAAGCTCACACAGCCATCCAATTACCATTTTTCATTTGTACATCCAAGGGGAAACTGAGATCCAGAGAAACACCGAGAGGAGCAAATGCACACAAAATAATTTTATTGCAGAAAAACGAATGACTGGAATACTGAAAAGGTGAATCTGGAAGGAAAATTCTCTGGCACAAAGACATTCCTGTGAGTTTCTGTTGGACACTGCCCACGGGGCCATGACACTCTGGATCCACTTCTACCTAGCTACCTACCTGTGTTGTCTCTCAGACAACACAAATGCAAGTCACCAAAGTAAATTCCTCGGGTGAGTAAGAGGCAGGAAAAAAACCCACCACAGATGATTTCAAGTTGCTTAAAGAACAATCATTAAGAAGCTCATGAGCACCACAGTGCATTTCACTACCCACACCGGGAAACAGAAGTGGACACACGCTGGCGAAGGCAGGCTGTAAAGAGGTGGTCAATTAGAAGAGACAGAAGCAGAAGCTGGGAGAAGCATCACAAACAGTTACAGGAAGGCAACTCACCAGGGGGCGGGAAAGGGGAAGAGGGAAAAAGGAAGGCAAATCACAAAGTTCAGAAATCCTGCTGGGAAGGCACAAGTACGAATTCTTCTTTGATTTATATTCTAAACTTGGCTGTGTGAAGTGTTTTATATTTGTGCAGTAGAATAAAAAAAGCTTATCAGTGAAACCGTATATAACTTTTTCTTTTTTGATGGCTATGAAATACCTCCCACCACCTTGTTTACCCCAGCACCATCATGATAGAAAGATCTTGCCTATTTATTTTAAAATGTTTTAAAATGTGGAAATAATATACTTTTAATTATACACACACACACACACACACACACATTTTGATTATCACCAGTAATCAAGGGGCATTAAGGTAGTGAAAAATCAAAGTTTATGAAAAACGAAAGCTTAAGATGAATAACTGAATCATGTTCATGGAAGAGCTAGAAAAGAACATGGTGCTGTACTGATGATAGATGGCCTTCAGGATGGTGCACGGGGAACACTTGATGATGATGAAGCGTGAGAGGTGTGTGCAGAAAAGCTGGCTACAAAGCCAGCACACTGAGTACAAAAACTTTTATTTAGCGAATCTTGTGTAATATCTCTACTATCTAGTAATTAATACACAAAGCCCAGGGCTGTAAGGAGAGCCCTCACTCCGTTAGAAGGGCTGGGCTCACTGACTCCACTCACAGCCTCTTCAGCCCATTGCTACCTGACTTTTACTGGCTGCTGTCACCATCCAATGCTCATGGCCAATCCCAATGCTCATGCCCAGCACTGCCCAACCCATATCCCCCTATGACTTCTCTGCAATACCATGCCATCCTCCTAGAAACTTTTTTCCCCACCCCCAGGATGCAAACTTTCCTGGCTCTTCCTCCCTGCTATCCCTTAAACATTACTGTTCCCTTGAGACTTTGGTCCTCTTCCCCCTCTATACAAACTGTTGTGGTGTTCAAGCTGTGCCCAGGGGTTCATCTGCCACCACCACTGCCAGCCATCATGACTCTCCCTGACTCCTGACCCTAATTCTCTGAGCACCTGGTACATGCCACATCTGCATCCAGTACAGGCCCTCTCAAGGGATCCCCATTGCATAGGGGATAAAATCGCATTCCATGTGGGTGCGTACCAGCCCTTAGGGTTTGGACTGTCTCCCTTTCCAGGCTCATCTCCTGCCACTGGGCTTCAGTGTGGTGCTGAGGATACCTCTGCTTTTGTACAAGCTCTCCTCCCTCCACTGTCTTCCCTTGTCTGCCCAAAGCTCCTTTCCAGGAAGCCTTCTCCCAGGAGCAGTCTTAGATGCTCCTCCTCCTCTGGGCTCCCATAGGACCTGTGATCAACTTTCATATAGTTCCTCCCACCATCAAATTGCCAAAAATATTTGATTACATCCCCATTTCCCCTAGTAAACTCCATCCTTCTTTATATTCCCAGCACCGCCAGACACAGGTAGTAGCTTAGTAAATGTCTGTAAAAGAATTATTTTTATTTACTTAAGCAATCTTTTCACCTAGCCATTCCTAAATACTCACTGTAATTTCTCACTTGAAAATTCCATTTTATTTAAATTAGTATTAGTCAATATAACTATCACTGTCTTAAGCATCCTTTGGCTTCTCTCTCTGAGGCACAGGGACTTCTGGGACCTCACTTAGACTAACACAGCATGGAAAGACATTACAAGAAAGATAAATAATGAAGAAGACAAGAATCATACATACAAATCAATAAAAATATTGAGAAGTGAAGAAGGAAAGGGAAATTGAATGCATGAAATAAGAGGCTGCTTTAGAAAACATATTAGAGAAGCCAAAATCCACTTAAAAGGGAGAAAACTTATCTTCCAAAGTCTGAAAAAAGTAATAAAAAATCCAAAGTAATGATCATAAACTCTTATAAAACATAACGAGGAAATCAGTCAATTGAATTTACATGTTGGTAGAATTGCTTTTTCATTGCTCAACCTGTCTAAAAGTTTCCCACACATTTGTAAACAGGCAATAACAATGCAATAAATGTGTGCTAAGAAAATATAAAGAAAAACTTACTTTGATGCTCTAAAAGGGAAAGACAGTATCATTTCTGGCTTTGGTCATAGACTATGACCCAAAATACTCTTAAAGACTAGATCACACAAACAATTCCAAGGCAGTACAAATGGTAGTAAACACTCATCTTCTGACAATATTTGTTGGCTTTGAATGGACAGCACCAATTACCATAGGAGAGGACAGGGCGATGGTCCAACATAGAAATATTACAGGAAAGAAATGTTCCATTTTTATGGGTTTCTGGCAATGATAACTAGATAATTTCAGAGGGCATTATCTATCCTGGCCTCTCATTCATTTGTCAAATATTTACATGTATTGGCTCTGGGCTCTGGGGACACAACAGTGGACAAAACCACTTTCTAAAGGGAAGACAGTCTAACACATAAACAAATGAAAAGATCATGTCAGCTGGTGATAAGTGCAATGGGGAAACAATCAAGCTGATGTGAGGGAAGGGATCTCTGATGAGCGCAGTGAAAGTAAGTGAAGGGGGCCAGGACCAGGGGGGAAATTCCAGGCAGAGAAAGAAAGGCGGGGAGAGGAGGGAGTGTTGGGCCCGGGGAGCATGCGTGTGTAGAAGTAAAGCGAGGAGGCCATTATGACTGCAGCTGAGTGGACGAGGGGGCGAGGGCAGGGGCCAGACTGTGGGCATTACTCAAGGCTGGTCAAACTAGCAGACAAACATAATCATGAGGGATATGCTATTTATTAAGAAGCCGCATTATCCTATGAAACAATAGCAAATAGTCACTTCTTTTTGACCACTGAACTCAGAACTGGCTGCCCTGCCTGCTAATACTGACCCCAGCCAGGAAGTCTGCCCGCTAATGTATCAAGAATAACATAGATCATTCACCCAAACTGACACCACCATAAACTCTCAGTACTGTGGGGGTAATGTGTTTATAGGAGACTGTAATTCACTGATGTCACCCCAGGGGAAGAGTCTGGCTAGATTACACTTATATTTGTCCACTGACGAAAGAGTACCATATTACAGGCAATCTAGCAGAGAGCTCTAGTTTCATCTCTACCACAAACTAACCCTACTATTGGCCCTGTAGCTTGGGGCAAGCCCTGTGGCTGTGGAGGAGAGAGCAGCCAGAGAGGGGATCCCAGCTCTCCAGGAAGGGATCTACTCCGGGGGGTGGGAGAGAGAGGGAGGTGGCACGAAGGGGTGTGACAAAAAGGCAGGTGGACAAGGAGGGGCTGGAGTGAGTGGATGGAAAAAAATGAGAATGAAGACAGGGTCAGTGCCTTGCTCCACTATGATGCAGCCAAGGGGTCACAAGTGGCCAGCAAGCCCCCATGCTTCTTCTCTGCCCCCAGCATCATCCTGCCCTCCTCTCACAGACCCTAGGCAACTGAGAACTAGGGGGTCCCAACCCAAGTTCCTGGATCCAAAGGTCCACAGAGGAGTAACAGAGGTCCAAGAGTTATGGGCAGAATTCCGCAAAGCCCAATGGGAAGCAGACCTGTAAGATGAGGCTACACAGATCAGCCTGCAGTTATCAGCAACTGAGGCTAAGCAGAAGCTGATTGGCAGTTCTATACATTCTTTATTACATAAAGTAAGAAAATAAACCTTACTTAAACAGTGTGTTCAGGATACAAACTCTCCTATAATTTTGGGTCCACCAGAGAAACTAATAAAGTCTTTGGAGAAAAAAAGGTGACTATTCACTAGGTTTTCTCAAGCTGTTTATATTTTTAAAGAGAACACTTGGAAAATGAAAGCTTAAAAATAATGAAATGGATTTCTATTGACAGAATTTTAGGTGCTGTGGTCAAAGGATGGGGCTGGGTGCAGAGGCAACCCCCAAACTCCACCAAGGCCTACTCTGCCTTCTCTGGGGGGGGACGTGTGGTATCAGCAGGGCGAGTCGTGTGTGCACTGTTCTCTCTCCTTCCAGCACATAGAGGATGGCAGTCACCATCTGCCCACTCAGAAGCTGGTTTATCCTCACGACATGGTGTTGGCCAATGATACGTGGCCAGGGGTCAGAGGTGATACTTCTAGACAAAAGGACTGCGGGCCACCAAGGGATGGGATAAGCTTTCTCTCTGTGCCATGGGGACAGGCCAGGCTTGGGTGGGGCGGCTCCTCAGGCGGAGCCTGGAGTGAGCCCAGGCCAAGAGGGACAGCACACAGGAACAAGAAGTAAACTTTTCTGACTGTAACCCCCTGAGATTTTGGAGGGGCTTGTTAACTGCAATGGCCTAGCCAATCCTGACCGATACAGAAAAGAGCAATGGGAATGAACCATTTGTAAGAAGCAGAAAATTCTAACTCTCAGTGTCTGAGAATCTTCCCACTCCTAAACTGAGTACACAACAAAAAACGTATATATTTCAGAATTTCAAAACAATTTTTTGATTTTTTTAGTTGAAACTCAAAAATTGTTTGGAAAAAAGTTAGGTAAGAAGATAGAGAATTCAGGGCCTAAGAGGTCTCACAGAAGCAAAGTGAGAAGCTTGCAACTCTGAGGCCCCTAGGCACTCGTGTGCACATGCTGGATTTCTCTCCTTGTCCCTCCTTCTGTGAGGGTCAGTCCCTCCAGAGGGCTTGAGATCCACTCACCTTCTCGAGGAACTCAGCTCCTACAGTGGTTCCCTTCCTACTGGAACCAATCCCATCGACACACCAGAAATAATCTGGTTTCTCCCACCTTAATGAGACATGCCATTGACCTCATATACCCCACTCACCTTACGCGATTCAACTTCTCAAGACTGTCTACATACATGGTTCTCCATTTCCCTCTCCTCTCATACCTGCCCCCTGATCCTGAACTTACTGCAACAAAGCTATGGAAGGCTCCATTTGTAAAATGTTTTATGAAATTAAAATTTGATTTTTTTGATTGATTTATTTTCTTAGCACAGCTGTACAAGTTATTCTACGGGAAGAAAATGAGAAATTTGAAAAGTAATCTGGAGAAAGAGGAAGAGAGTGAGGAGAGTGGGAAGATGTAAACTCACAGCTGTTAAAAGTCAGAGATGCTCAGTTAACCTATCAGGGATTATTTTTTCTTATAAATTTTTCAAACTTTTAAAATATAAGCTTTTTGGATTATAGCATTAATATAAAGTTGTTGTAACTAGGAAAATAGTGCAATACAATGATGTATGAAAGCAAAACTAATCCCCCAATCCCTCAGTAACACCCACCCATAAGAAAGCAACGCATGAACACCATATACATGCTTTCCCCTCTTTCTCAATATACCCTGTCCAGCCACCAGTCTGCCCCCACTGCTCACTGAAAGTGTTCTTGTCAAGACCATCAATGAATCCATATTGTCAAACCCAAGAACTCCTCTTCCTGCCTTATTTGACCAACCAACCATCTGCCACTCCCTCCTTTTACTACCCTTTCCTTGACTTCCTGGTCTACCCGCTCTGCGGTTTGCTGGATTTCCTCGCATCTCTCTGGCTGCTTCTTCTCAGGCTCCTTTGCCGGCTCTTCCACCTCCAACTAACCCCTAGATGGGGGCTCCTCAGGGCTCCGTCCTGAGCCTTCCTCACTCTTTACATGCTCCTCCATGTGATTTCTGTCCTTGCCCCTGGATTATTTAAATAACACACTTACGCTGAAGATGCCCACACTTATAACTCCAACTTAGACCTCTCGTTTAACTCAAATACCCAACTCCATATTTGACATCACCACCTGGATGACAATTTAACAGGCACTGAAAACTTGACAAATCATTTTTACCCCCAAACCCATCCTCCTCAACCCACTGCCACCAACTTGATACATGGTACCTACCAGCTGCTCAGATTCGAAATCTCAGAGTCATCCTTGAGGTCTCCCTTTCCCTGTCCCCTCCACATGCAATCCCTTCGTATGTCCTGTTGATTCTACCTTCCAGGTATATTCAAAACCCACTCTTCCCCACATCCATGGTTTCCACTTTAGTCTGGGCCACCTATCTCTTACCTAGTCCATTGCTACAGATGTCTGTCAGCTCTCTCTGCATCCACATCTGCCCCTTCAATCTATTCTCCACAAAATGGAAAAATTATTTTCTTAAATCAGAATGTGTCACTTTCCAGTATAAAACCCTGCAGGGACTTGCACTATACTAAGGATCCCTAATAAACTCCTAACATGGCCATGAGGCCCTGCTTTCCCCCACACCCATCGCCCATTTCCCCCTCACTCACCATGCCCCTGCCTTCTCTCAGGTCCTCTTTGAGGCCAAGCAGTTTGTTTTCAGGACCTCTGCTCTAACATTCTGGGCTGCTCTTCCCCCATTTTCACATGGTTAGTTCTCTCTTAGCCTTTAAGTTTCCACTTAAATGAAAACTTCAGGGAACTTTTGTTGACCACTCCATGCACACTGGGCCCCTCTGTCATTCTCCAACAGTCTTTACTTATTTCACTCACAGCCCCTGTTCTGACTTGTAACGTTCATGTTTATTTTCTGTTCATTCTTTTTGCCTGTATTCCCCCTAAGGGCAAGGGCTACATCTCTTTAGGTCACTGCACACGCCCAGTGTTTAGCACAATGCTTGGCACAGAGTAAATTCTTAATAAATACACTGATTAGATTAATGAAAGTGGTTCTTCCTCATCCCACTCCACCCATCAATGCTGACCAAGAATTTCTGATGGAAGGCGAGGAGGAGGAGACCCGCTGGTAGCCATATATGGACCTGAACTAGGTGTGAAAGTCTAGATGGGTGAGCAGGGGCAACTCCAGCAATGCCCCATAACACTCATTTGTCCTTCCTATCTCTGAAGATTCTGAGCAATGGTTCAAAGTTGGCACTTCCAACACAGTCAAATCCACAGATTCTCAAACAACGTACCAACCACAGTTTAGAGTATTTATACTCTTCTTTACTCTTTTCCACATATTTAAATTAGCTATCTGCACATTAAACTTTTGAGTTGAAGCAGATATATTCTATGCAAAACATACAAAAATTCAGGGTCCAGATGTTGGCAGCACGTACATAATGATTTTTACTTGCACCATAAATGGTTTTCTGTTTGAGATTCAATTTCAGAATTACCCACTATCCTAACTGGGATCAAAGAGCATATTCTCTGTTTAAAAACATGTCTGTATGCATATTAATATGTATATTTACTCATACACACACACATGTATATAAATGAATGCAGCTGGAGGCAGGGAGGACACAAGGCATCATCTATTACTTAATTCAGCAGAACAGCCTAGCAGATGATGTTAAACGTGTAAGAATTAATACAGGCTGCATTGATCAATCCAGGCTGAGTAGACGATTTATATTTCTTTCTTTTAAGACATTAAAGTTTTCTCTAGGGTCCTAATAAAGCCACAATGTTTTATGTCAATTTCTACATGAAGACCCAGAACTACCCACCTCAGGGTACTCAGCTGTTGAATCATGACAACCACTGTCACTGGAGACCTGGGCTTAAGTACCAGTTATGCTACCTTGTGACTTGGGGTAACTCATCTAACTTCCCTACGCCACAGGATCCTCATCTAGAAAATCGAGTTCATGGGAGTACTGATCTCAGAGGGTGGACTTCCTCTGAAGAAATGAGATAACACATAGAGAACACTGGCACAGAGCCTGGCATATTGTGTGTACACGTACAAGCTGTATTTTCAAGTAACAGTTGAATATCTCCTTTCCCTGTCTTTTGCTTTAGACTGAGTTCCCAAGGGTAGAACAAGAAGAGAAGCTCCTACAGAGGAGTTGGGACTTGGTTGAATAATGAAAAATGTGTAGAATTTCAGTAAATGGCATAAAGAAAATGAGCAGTGCCAGGACGGAGCACAGAGAAGGACAGCCAGGTGGAAGTGAATCTGAGTAAGGTGGTCAAGGGCTGGGATAGGAGGTGAGCCTGGATGGTGTGCAGCCTGGACTCAGGACAGCGAGGTGGCACCTTGTGGGGTTGGATGAAGGAGGGCATCAAGAATTGGGTAGAATGGCTCACACTAGACACAGACAATGACCTCCTAACCTGTGTGTGTCCCGGTTTAGTACCCTCCCAGTGCCTTCCATTTCATGATATTTTACCATCATGTTGATCACTATTACAACAGTTCTAATCTACCTCTTACAGGTGGTCAGCACTAGGAGCGAACAGAGAATGACCAAGTCCACCTCTCTAACCCCAGGTCAGGGCACACTTGATCCAAATCAAAAGACTATACTTACGGAAACGGAACATTTTTCCTCCCTTCTTCACAGACAATTGTCATTTGTCTTTTCCTCCAGGGAGATAATGGAACATCTGCAGGGCTTGGTCTATTTTTACTCGCGCCATCATCCATCAACCATCAACGTAACTCTAGGCAAAGGCAGAAGGGAGGGAGGAAACTGTGTAGCAAGCGGAGGGTCCGCACTAAGCTCCTATGGTCTCTTTTCTCCTTTTACCCTAAAGGATACAGTAGTGCAGGAAGCCAAAGAACACTTGTCTAGCTGGCAACCAACATAAGATGCACCCCTGAGGTTTAGGAGTGACACCATCACAGAAAAGCAGGAAAAAGATAACTCTCAAATCTCTCCTCCTAAGCCTTTTCAATGCAGAGAAAGTCTAAACAATGATCAGATTCCCATTTCTAGATGCCCTCCTAATCCTGTGAATTCTTTGTCTAACTTCACCTATCAAGAAGGCAGAAATACACGGAGAGACACTGGAATGGATGCCCCCTTCTAAGCAAAAGCAGTAGAGAAAGTCACCTGCTTTGGACATAGAAGTTGCTTACCATGTTCACTGCACAAGAAGCCATAGTCTTGGGCTAGAGTTTCCAAAATAAATCTGTGAATATTCTGAATTTGAATTAGAAGCAAAGCGGTGCCAGTATTGACATTAATGCCAACCCCTGAGTAATATCTTGGGGGAATTCCAGCAGAGATAAGATGACAAAAGCAAAAATATAAATACTTAAGTTTTGTTTCACTTCTGAACATACCTTAAATGGAGTTTCAACTGCTACATGGTAACCAGCATTTAAGACTTAAGTAAAGCTCCTCAGATTAAAATATAAATGTGTGTATATGTATGTATTTGTGTGTGTATGTAATATATACATATAATGTAAACAAATGGATAAGGCAATGAGACTCTCCATTAAAATGAAACAATGAGACTGGAAATGAATATTTAAATAAATCAAAATAACATTTATAAGTCATTAAAAAATGAATTTATGGGCCCTTTTTGTCTCCCCTTTCACACAGAGAGTATTTTTATTGTTTAATAGTTTCCATAAGAGTCTACAAAGTACTCACTAGATACTTATACAATAATGTAGAAACATACTTTCAGAGGTAAGGGAGCTTAGGGATTGAGAGGCCTTTCAGTCTAATTTGTTTATTTTAAAGGTGAAAAAAACCCAACTGAGCTATGGAGAGCACAAATAACTTATTGTCATAACAAAATGAGCAGGATTGGCACAGCTCTGGAGTTCTGTGTTCTAATCTTGGCTCTGTCAATTATCAACAGTGTGACCTTTGTTAAACACTTACATCGATTGAGTTTTAGTTTCCTTATCTGTAAAATGAGAGTGCTCAACTAGAGAAGCCCTAATGTATTTGCAATTGGAAGGCATACAACTTTGTCCAGAGCCCAGAACTGTATCAGTGGAAAAACATAACACCTAGGAGGAAGCAAAAGAGGCAGCTATGAAATTAGGGACCTAACCACCTCCGCACAGGCTGATTCATGCCGTGCTTCCATTCCAATGGGCAGCCCCTCAAGGATGTCCTGTGTGCACATCCTTTGCAGGGACAGTGCAGAAGGGTGGTTGGGAGTTGGTTACCTAGGCAAGAAGACGACTCTAGCATGGAATCAAACACCTGGAAAGCCATCTGGACGCTGGCTCATCTAGCTTCCTCATTACACCTGAGATAACCCCTCAGAGTTCACCTTGATTTTAATGCTCGAATAGTCCCATATATTCTTGCATCACATTTCTGCTAAAGTCAAGACATGGGGTTCAGGAACGACATATACTCACATTCTAGAAGCAATATTAAATGTCTTTCTTTATGGGAGAAGAGCCTCTTTAAAAGGTGCTTCTCTCTTTGTAGCATGTGATTTCTGCTGTCCACAATTATAATATTTGAAAATTCAAATTTTTCGGAGTCTTCGTTTTTCCAGACCTGATCCTGAGATTTAGGTACCTGACCACCAGGTGGTGTTTAGGTTCCTTGGTCTCAGGGTCCACACCAAAAAGTTTTTGCTACAGGCCTGTTTTGCCTTGTGTGGTAGATTGTTAGTTGTCCCCCAATGTCCATTCCCCCCATTTCCTTGATAATAAGGCACATTTTTTCTGTGCCTTTCCCATTTTTCACATCTCTAAAACTCCTTGCACAAGGTGTGACCATGTGAGTATGTTTTCACCAATAAGATGAAAGCAGACATAATGTATGTCACCTTCTAGCAAACACCCTATTGAAACAGCTGGCATGCACCTTCCCTCCCCCTCTTCCCTCTTCTTCCCTACTGCTGCCTTCCTGCTGGCTGGAAAGGTGGTATAACATGGCTGGAACCCCAGCAGCCTTCTAGGACCAGGAAATGATGCTGGGAACGGACGCCATGTGTGATGAAGCAGCAAGAGAGAAGGAGCTAGGATTCCTTACACCTTGGACACCAAGCTGGCCCTGGACTGATTCCCCCTGTACTTCTTTTATGTGAGAGGGAAATGAACATCTTTCTTCTTTAAGCCGTGGTTATTTTGATGTTTTTCCTGTTGCTCACAGCTGAATCTAATCTGAATAACATACCTTGAGATTCAGATTCATTTTTAAAACCAAAACGGTTATTAAAACGGCAGAAGATAAGTACCATTAGCACACATACTATTCACAGATGATACTATGCTATTGATTCAGTCCTAATCAGAAGGAAATGACTTTCTACTTTGTTTTTATAGGATAATGAAATATAACATTCTTTTCCCAAGATGATTTTCTAGCAAGGAGCTGGAGGTAGCTGATGGCTGCGAGTAACCTGAAATCTACCCACTTCAATATCAGCAAAGGTCAGCAACCTGCAATTTTTATGGAGCTCAAAAGTGATGACTCTTAGAAAAATGTAAACAAAATTTAAACCTATAAACTCAGCATTATCTGTAGATATCTAAATATTAAAAACTTTGTATATACTGCAATGAGTATAGTTGTCACCTACGGTACTGGGTTTATGTATAGCCTGATCTCTGACAGTTATGACCTCTAATACAACAGTATTATTAAAGAAAACTAAGCCTGGACGGCCTTCTAAAAGTGAATCTAACCATTCCAATTAAATCAACACCTGTTCGACTCACTAACATCTCAGCAAAGCAAGATGAGCAAATTCCCGTGATGCCAAGTCACCACCACACCCCCCAGGAGAGCCCAATGGGCTCTTCTTTTCCTGCCCTCCCCCGACGCTGTAAGTCACCAAACACAGGTTCCGCTGATTTCCTGGTCCCCATCTCAAGGCAGACCCCATTCATAATTTAAACAGGACCCGCCTCCTCAGGGCAAAGTTCAGAGAAACTCAGCACAGGCCTGAGTCAGCCTTGAGTTTCTTCCCCCTTGCCACAGGGAAGCCCCACAGAAGGCTCAAGAAATCTCCCCAGGCCTATCATTGTGGGGACTGGTTGCTCATTTCTCAAGGTCACCTCATCATTTGTACTGAAAGCGGGTTACATATTCTCAGGTTGCTGTAAAGTAATGTCTTTTTATTTTTTTTGAGGAAGGTAAGCCCTGAGCTAACATCTACTGCCAATCCTCCTGTTTTTGCTTAGGAAGATTGGCCCTGGGCTAACATCTGTGCCCATCTTCCTCCACTTTATATGGCATGCCGCCATGGCATGGCTTGATAAGTAGTGCATAGGTCCATGCCTGGGATCTGAACATGCAAACTCCAGGCCGCTGCAGCAGAGTACGTGAACCCAACCACTATGCCACCTGGCCGGCCCCAGTAATGTCTTTTTTTAAAACACAGAAGAGGATTTATTTATAGTGGAATGGAGACTGCAGCAACAACAGACCTGGGCCCCGTAAGTTATTTCTCTATTATAGCAAGGAAACAAAGACTTTCTTATCATCTTTTACAATCAAGTTATTTTAACACAGCTGATATATAAAGGGGAAAGAGACATAAATATGTACTCTCTGAATATGAATATGATGCCTTCGATCTAGAATGCCTGCATGACAAAGAGAATTCTAAAGAAGGTCAGGAATCTGTTTATGCAAGAACATGTCACCGTGAAGCATAATACCAAAAATAATATGAATGCTTAGGCAATAAATAGTCAAGAACAACTGATTCAATTTAAAGCACACAGTGACCCCTCAGTAAGTTCTCTTTGAAAATGTTTCCCCATTTGCTCTTCACTAACATGTTCTGAAGATTTCTGACCTAATGGTGAGAACACAGTGCTACAGAAAAACATCATCACTAGTTCAGCAGTCAACTCACCAAGGGTGTGGATGAGTCAATATTCAAAACCTGTATGTGCCATGTGCTCAGCACAGAAGTTAATGAGTATTCAAACACTAATTAATGTTCTGAGACATGTTTTCTGAATGGCAAAGCCTATATGCTAGCAATTACAAATTAGTTATCACCATGGTTAGAAAAATCTGGACTAAATAAGAAAAAAAAATCCCACTCCTTCTACTCCAAGGCATCTTGGCAAACCCAAGGAATCATCTAATTTTAACATTTCTGTTCAGTTACATGGCAAACCACCTTTGGGATGTTCTTGATGTCTCACACGCATTACTGTAGGTAAAACTCAGAAAAGTAAAATTTCTACTAAGTAGAACAGGAATCAAGATAATAAAATCTACGTTAAATATTTATAATTCTTATTTTCATTCTACAGTCACACACTACATAATGGCTTTTTGGTCAACAATGGACTGCATACACGACGGTGGTCCCATAAGATTAGTACCATATACGCGAGGTGTGTAGGAGGCTATACCATCTAGGTTTGTGTAAGCACGCTCTACGATGTTTGCACAATGACGAAATTGCCTAATGAGGCATTTCTCAGAACATATCCCTGTTGTTAAGTGATGCATGATTGTATATTGATTTTGCCCCGTACAATTGGATCTTCCTTCCAACTTATTGTCTTTTATAAAATGTGGAAACTGTTGTTGGTGGAGTTTATTCATAGTACACACAGTTCACTCTTCTTTTTCAGGTCTATAAATTTTGTCTTTCATTTTGGGAGGAGAAAAGCCAATCTCTCAGCTGGCTGAACAAAAATGAGACACTGAGAAACCAAAAAGCACATTTTTGCCACACTACATTCCTCTGTCATGCCACATTCAATCACAGTGCAAACACTATTCTATCCACGAAAGACCACTGCCAAAGGGAACCCTATTGCCTAGGATACTGAGGGTGTGATTCCTTTCTTCTTGAATTTCCTGTGAAATTATGAAATAAAACTGCTGTGAAAAGGCAGAGACAGTCTCTGAATGAAGGGTAGTGGTAAAATAGTTCAGGAGTCTCAGTGAGGAACTGGGAATCATGAAAACACCCATCTGTCGAAGCCCTGCCCAACTTCTACCTCTCCTGTGTAGACGTCCTCCTCAACCCTGGCCAGACAATCTCTAACACCACAGTGCTGACCGAAGCCTGCACCTTTCCCCTGATCACTGTGGTAACATCACTGGGGCGTATGATCTTCCAAATCTGTATGTCTCAGCTTTTCAGTCTGACTGTAAATTTCCCAGGGACAGTGCCTGTGTCTGGAATTTCTCTGTATTCAAACAGTACCCTGTGTTGCATGTCATGTCATAACTATTTGTTGACAGACTAACTACCATTTCCCTATTACTTCACTTTGTTTAAAATAAAACATATTACTGGTTATAAATGTAGACAGACTTTCCAGGTAAATCACATATCACCAAACCTGTTTTACAAATGTAATTTCTAATGCTCAGTATTTTGACTTCTTCTTAAAAGACATGGACACAGAGGTTCTAACCAATATTACGTGGTCATGTCATTCATAATAAAAAGCAGGAAAAAGATTAGTCAATGGCAGATTTGATAAACCTACCTAAAACTAAATTCTTTTATTTTTTTTGAGGAAGATTGGCCCTGAGCTAACATCTGTTGCCAATCTTCCTCTTTTTGTTTTTTCTCCCCATAGCCACAGTGCATAGTTGTATGTTCTTCTGTGTGGGATGTCACCTCAGCATGGCTTGATGAGCAGTGAGTAGGTCCGTGCCCAGGATCTGAACTGGCGAACCCTGGGCTGCTGAAGCAGAACAGATGAACGTAACCACTAGGCCACCAGGCCGGCCCCTAAAACTAAATTCTTATATTATAGAATTCTTATAAATCCTAAAACTAAATTCTTACCCCAGATTGGAAGAGATGTGAACAGTTTTTCCAGGATCTGATTTTCAAAATTATATTTCTCATACGGATCAATTTTCTACCCATAGCTGTAATCAGGAATGGATAAAAGCGATAGAGACAGCAGCTTTGTTCTGTCTATCAGCAAAATACGACACCATATTCTTCACCTCGTCCATTCAAAGTGCTCTGGGTCCTGAGGAATGTACATCACACAGAAGACAGCCCTCTGCAGCTTCTTTAGCCATATGTTTCTTTGACCCTTCTCTTTCTTTCTCCTTGGCTTGGTCTCCCTTACAAGGTATACCACCAGGTAGATGTGCATGGTCATGACCACCATTAATTGCGTGGACCAACCATGCAGCGTAATCTGTGCTGCAGTACTTGCTTCAAAACGATAACATGCCTCACAGAATGTCATTCCTCAGAAGGAATGACAAATAGCCCAGGGGATCTCCCTTTTACATCCCATACAGAATAAATATAAACACCAGGGTCAAGTGCAATCAAAACTGGAATCACCCTAAAGTGACTGAAAACAAAAATAGAATGTCTTTTTTCAAAATGCTGTGGTTTCTATTACACAGCATCAGGATGTTTTCCATCCACGCACAAATCCCTCTCTAAGGTCTGCTTTTACAAGAGGAGGTCATGGTTGGCAACCCTGCTGAGAGCCTAATCAACATGGGAGAACATCTGTCACACTCATGCTTCATGTCAGAGCTCTGCTGCACACATCTGAATCTACACTGCTGCAAAACGGATTTTAAATGATACAAGTCTAGGGTGTTGTGACATCACAGTGTGTTTCAAAAGCACCTTTGCACACTGAAGGAATTCTATTTTAATAACTTGGTGCAATATGTATGATGTGTATAATCAACAGATATAAATCTTCTATTGGCATTATACACAGAGGCTATACTCTGCCCACAGGCATATCTCCATTTTGTAAAACATGGAAACGAGGAGCAGTGCATTAAGATCTGTAAACCAATGTGTTCTCTCCTTTACTATCTCTTTAAAAATTTACCATGAATCTTTTTTCCCCCCTATTACAGCAGTATGAATGAAAGGTTGTAAATATTTGAGTAGTTCAACATCAGGGAAGTTTTCTTTGTGGAGTGCACAGTCAGGCACAGGAGATCAGTTTTCCAAGGACACAGGCAACTGGCAGCACCCAAGCACATTTCCTCCTCAGTTTAATCAGGCTGCTGTGTATACGCTGAGAGATTCCTACCCCACACAAGCACTTGCTTAGACGTCAAGTTTTATCTTTCCATTTGTAAATGAAAAAAATATATATTAGGTGGTAACTAGTTTCTTTGTGTGTCACTTGTAAAGAATATTACTATTACCAGAATAGACAAAAACAGCTACTTAATAGGAGACAGAACTCCAACCACCGTCACTGAGAAGGAGGAGGTACTTCCCTGTAAGAAGTGGCCTCCCAGGGAGCCGTCATTGTTACGGGTGCCCCTCCCTCCCCCAAACTCCAAAAGTAATTGTATACTTGGGCACTAATTGTTTGTGGGAAGGTGGAAAAGAGAGGAGAATAAGGTATTTTTATATCGAGCTGAGGGGACCATGTAGTAGAGATGAGGAGAAGACAAGGGGTCTCGAGTGGGCAACTCTGCCCAATTCTAGGGCAGCCGAGGCTGCACCCTTGAGAGCAGAAGAGGCAACAGTTACTGGGTGCTGCCTGGGTATCCTTGACATTACTGATGGGAGAGGGAGAGGCAGTAGCGCACACACACACCCCCTGGCTCTGGGGATGCCAGGCAAGAACTAGAACTAGGCCCTGAGAAGGCCAAATGTTACAAATGATAGGAACAAATTTTCTACACATGGAGAAAAGGGAAAACAGCAAAGAATGACAGCCTAAAAGTGATTTTATAAGTCTAATACCAGACTAGGGTGAATTAATGAACCCTGTAAGCCCCAGACAGGGGCTATAAGTCCCTATAAGATATCTCTTCAGGTAATGGCTCACCTTGAAAACGAAATAAGCGGCCAGAATAGATATGGGAGACTTAAGTCTGTTATTTATTTCTAATATTGATTGAAAAAAAAGATTATATGTGCCAGACACTTCCTATACATCATCTCATATAATCCTATGGGAATCCTGCAAAATAGACTCTCTACTTTACAGCTGAAAGAAATGTGGCAGAAAGGTTACATGACTCGCCCAATGTTACCCCACAAGTATATGCGATTTCAGGCCTGTCTGACAGAACTTCATGACAAAGGCCCCGCGTGCCTATTGGAACATTCTGATTTTATAAACACTATTTATATACACCAGGGATCAGCCAACTTTTTCTTAGAGGGCCAAATACTAAGCACTTTAGGCTTGGTGGGCGATACAGTCTGTGTTGCACCCACCCTGTAAAGTGCCAAAGCAGCCACAGAAATGATGTAAACAAATGGGCGTGGCTGTTCTCTAGTAAAACCCGAGGCCAGTCTGCTGACTCCTGATACAGAACAGGGTTGGCAAACTGCAGCCCTGGGCCAGATCCAGCCACTATCAGTTTTTGTACAAAGCTTTATTTATTTATGATCTAGATCTAGCCCATCATCTAGACTAGTTCTAGACAGGTGAAGGGTCATTCAGCAAGCTAAAATAATGCCCTAGTTTCACAGAAACATTCTCAGAAGCATCCCGCGCTCTTTGTTTTAACATTCCTTCACAAATAATGTTCTGATTCCTCGTCTCTGGTCTGTGCGGTCCAGCCCTCCAGGTGGGAGAGCCCTGATGAACATCTGGTACCCGATGGGTGACCTCTCCTTGCAAAGGAACAGAGACATTCTGCGTCCTCTATCAGTAAGTGATTCAGTTTCTGGGAGACTCAGTACCTTTGGGGAGCTGAAGAAGCAAAAATAGAGGTTCTTAACCTGAAGGAATGGTGACCAGAGACTGAGCTTGTGGTGCCTTGACAATTCATTCATTCATTCTAATATTTCACGGCATGCCCACTCTGTGCCAGGCAGAAAGACATACGAACTTCAGGCTGAAACAACTGACTCAGCACTTGAGTAAATACTTTATGTAGAGCAAATCTGTATTGTTATTTATGATACCACAAGACCTGAGCTAGAACACAACCCACTTCCAAGCAAGGAGACAAACTGTGTGGCTTTGATAGCTGCTGCAGTAAGATCCCCCAGACAAGGGACTCTGGCTTCCTGTCAAGAGTAGCAGCTATAGGAGCAGAACCTGCAGGGTCTAGGAGGGCGGGACTGTGCCTGGCTCAATGCCCAGAAACAGCAGAAGCTCCAAAAATATCTGTCCTCCACATCACTGTGGATTACCTCCACAGCTCCTGACAAGCTTGGGTGGGTGTGAATGGCATGGCTGGAAAGTCAGATTTCCCAACTCTCACATTATCCAGATCGAAGGCTCCATACCTGGATTGTCTGGTAATCGGAAGCATCAATTCCCTTCACAGTCACCTCTCGGAAGACTCTTGGCTCTAGCTCCTCTTTGGTAAGATCACAGTGATAAATGATACCTAGAAGGGAGGGGAAGTCTTAGTTTAGCCCACAATCTCACTAGGTACAAGATCACAAAGCATAATCAGATGCCATGAAGAGCACGAGAGGAGCATTCATCAGGGACGAGGTCATCACCACTGTTGGGTCAGGGTCATGGCCGGGAGAACGCTCACAGCGGTCTGGTGTGTGGAGCGCTGTGTGAGCATTCGCTCTTCATCATCACCATCACACCCGGTCTTCTGTCTTACAGCCGTAATCTGAGTATACATTTTAGAAGATTCTAATGCATTCTGTGAGTTTGAGAAGAATTAAACATCTAACTGCGGAAACTTAACGGATCTTCCTCACTCCAGGGCCCTTAGGAGTGCAGG
The DNA here is from genome assembly GCA_031878705.1 of Tapirus indicus. NCBI lineage: Eukaryota > Metazoa > Chordata > Mammalia > Perissodactyla > Tapiridae > Tapirus > Tapirus indicus. The sequence goes on from CM062933.1 coordinate 28,532,122, forward strand.
TCAAAGAAGATGGAAAACTGCACGTGGGGCATTTTACCTGAGGTGATTAAGATGGAAAACTCAAATGATCTGTCCAAAGTCAACAGCCAGTTAGGGGTCTCTTGATGGGAACTCTGGGGCTCCCGCCACCTGCCACCCACCCATCCATAGACACACATATGGACAGCAATCAGGGACCAAAGATGATCAGGTAGCCATTTCAGAATTGCTTTTTAAATTTTGCTTATCCCCGTAATGGTGCACAACACAAATTGATGAATATACACCAAGAATTCCAGCTTATTTAACCACTAATTAAAATTCCATTTCCTGAATTTAATGCTACTATATTCTAACATATGAGAACTAAATCAAAGAAACAGTAAGACGAGTCATTATTGTTTGAAAACAACAACACTGCTGTGGTTTATGAAACAGAATTAGTCATCCAGAGTGGCTGGTGTGGAAATAGCCCTCCCACATAATACTTTACACATACACTGTCAAGTAGATGAAAAATCGATGTAGTGATCCCAGTACTTGCTGAAAAACCAGAAACCAAACAGTATTCCCAAAGGACACATTCAAATCGACTGTTCATGTATTAAAATGGTGGCTTTCTTTCTTCTCAACTCCTGTGTGTATATACTTCACTAAGAGTTGAGAAACAATACTCTGCCCCCCACTGGCAAAGAGTAATACATTTAGATTCATTAATAGCATGCCTGCTCATCCCTATGAATGTTATCTCAATTCTCATGCTTACAGGCAAATTATTTTAAGGTACTACAATAGGGAGTATGATTAACATTGACACTGGGGAGATGTGTAACATGACTGAAGTATTGACTTTCTTAGTTTAACTTATACCTGGATATTTGTTGAAATATATCTTTATTTATTAAAGTACTTCCACACTACGCCCTGGATATATGTTCTAATTCACCAGATACACTGAATACTATACTTGCCTAGATGAATGTAATCTTGAGGGCAAAGGCTATCGTCACTTGAATGTTAATTTTTTGAAGAGCTTCTTGATTGGTGCCTGCCCCCCTTCTGCAAAACACAAAAAGCATCTGAATCCTGAAAAAAACTCCAACAACAAAAAAGAGATAGCAGACCAAGCACGTGCCATTTGAGCACCTGACTCAGCCTGGCATCTCTGCTACCTGTAGTACAGCGACTGACAAGGGACCCGGGATCCAGGATTCCCAGCTCTGAGTTACTGGGTCAGTGACCTTAGACAAGTCACCAAAGTACTAGAATGCAAATTCCCTAGTGAAAGACAATGAGTAGGAAACATACTCTAAATGCCTGTCTATCTAGAAAAATTGAGACATCAAATCCTCTAACAGCAGAATGAAATAAGTATACAACAGGGGCTAGCTACTGTTCAGACAAAGGGCCAAGTGTCTGACCTCTATTCATCTGTCTTGTGCAGAAGTGCCAACCTGGAGGACACTGAGTGAAACCTGAAGGTACCAGTGCTTAATACAGTTGATCAATACTTTCTATTTACAGATCCATCTGGGTTAGCCCAGGTTAGGCCATTGCACATTCACACTGTAACATGAATCCCTATAATTTAACGATGCTTTGTGTCCTGTCTGAATTGGCTCGGCAAGTACAAGGTGGGGTTTGGAGAAAATGTCCTAGAATACGAACCAGAGAGGACTGGTTAGGTGATCTCTAAGAAATAAATTTCAAAGTTGAAGGATGAAAGAGAGAATTGGATTATGGAAGTTCCTCATGCCAGAGGAGGTGTCTAGACTTGAGGAGACAGGTCTCCTGATGAAAACAGTGCTTTAATAAGGCTATTGTAGCAATAGGAAGGAGGCAGGCATGATCAGCTCAGACGTTTCTGCTGTCATCTGAAACAAATGTAAGGAAGTAAAAGAAATGGGAGTTAAGAGGAAGGGGCAACGCTCGGGGAACCTGCGAAAGAAAAATCAGAGGGATCTGAAAAACTGGATATGTAAAGAGAAGGCAAAAGAACTTTGTAAGAGATGACCATGTAGACACTGTTTCACCTGATTATAGGTTGGGTTTTAAAGTTCTTAAAAGAAAAAAGTATAAACAAAAACTAAAATAAATCTCTCAAAAAATTTTTGCACTATTTACCCAAAGGAGTTGAAAACTTACTAAGTGAAAGAAGCCAATCTGAAAAGGCTACATATTGTATAATTCCAACTATATGACATTCGGGAAAAGGCAAAGCTATGAAGACAGTATAAAGATCAGTGGTTGCCAGGGGTTGGGGAAAGGGGGAGGATGAAAACGCAGAGCACGGAGGCTTTTTAGGACGGTGAAAATATTCTGTAGGATGCTATAATGATGCATACATGTCATTATACACGTATCCAAACCCATAGAATGTATGACATGAAGAGTGAACACTAAGGTAAACTATGGACTTTGGGTGATTATGATGTGTCCATGTAGGTTCATCAGTTGTAACAAATGGACCACGCTGGTGGTGGATATTGATAATGGGGGAGGCTATGCTTGTGTGGGGATGGGGCTATATGGGAAACCTCTGTACCTTCCCCTCATTTTGCTGTAAACCTAAAACTGCTCTAAAAAAATTGAGTCTTAAAAATTTTGTTTGCCTTTCCCAAACAGTCTGAGAAAGGTTCTTTGATTTCTCATCTGTTTCCCAGAGCCATGCACCTGGGACTGCTGTACTGAATTATTACAATGTGCAAGTCTGTCTGGAGCTAACCTTAGACAACCCTCTGAGGATGCGTGAGGACAGAATTAATCGGCTCAACCACTAAGAGGTTTGAGCCACAGAGAATAAGTGCATCGTCCTCCAAATTGCCCTGGCTGCCTGCTTTCTCCCAAGTGTGACTCAAGGTACAAAAGTCCTAAAGGGCTTGGGCCCAAGACGTGTCTTCACTACGTGCCTCCATGGGAAACAAAGTCAGCTGGTGTGCATCTGCCAGATGTACCACGTGTCCAGAGCAGCAGGAGCTGTAGTTATGTTTGGCCCTGGGGCTTTACTTATAATTTAGTGTCCTATTGTTTGCTGCAGGAGTGGACAGCGAACCTTCAGAGACCAGCGCTGGACAGCCTGTGAGCCGACGTGTGTGTATGGCTGTGTATTTACACACACTGACCATTCTTGCTTTCAAGAGTTACCCGATGGCCGTTTTTACATTTGGACCAGAAGGCCTGGGTCTGGAAGCCCTGTTCTCTGCTTTTAGATACCAAATTGCATTAAGGAGAGAAAAGAAAAAGCTGGAGGCAAAATGAATAAGAAAAGACAAAGCAGAAGAACACAGTTTTACAATAACAAATTAAAGCTTGTTCTGAAGCTGCCTGGCGGTACAGAACTAAGAACACACGTCTCTTTTCAAACTTCACAGCTACAGTCATGGATAATATTTCATTGCTTGGCATAAAACCCATCATTTTACACTAGGACAATGAGCCCTTTCGTCCCCAGGTAATGATGAGCTTGTTCCTGAAATCAATGGCTGTATGGGGTCATTGAAGGTGGTTGACAAGTCTGTGGGGACTCTGGCTTTTATTTATTTATTTATTTTTTAAATTTTTTATTTTTAATTTTTTGTGGGGAAGACCAGCCCTGAGCTAACATCTGTTGCCAATCCTCCCCTTTTTGCTGAGGAAGACTGGCCCTGGGCTAACATCCGTGCCCATTTTCCTCCACTTTATATGGGACGCCGCCACGGCATGGCTGACAGGCAGTGTGTCCGCGGGCGCCCGGGATCCGAACTCGTGAACCCCGGGCTGCCAAGTGTGAACTAAACCGCTGCGCCACCGGGTGGCCCCTCTGGCTTTTATTAAGAGCAGGTGGTTCACCCTTGCTCTCTTGTCCTCATTGCCCCTTTTCCATTTAGACTGTTTAAGCAGGGAGATTTTTCCAAAGTAAAATTCCTGGAACCAGTGTAAGATGAGGAAATAAATGCAGAGCCCACAGCAGTGGGTTGAGAACAGCTATCTGGAGGAAACTGATTTTTCTTGGTTCCTGTCCACTGGCTGCCACTGTACCCCAGGCTCCAGGGGAGGAGGGGTGAGTTGCAGGACACCCTGATGTGGGGTTCTAGACCTGTCAGCCCCTGACTCCTGGCCCTGGGCATGGTTTCCACATCCCCGTGGTCACTGCTCCTAGCCCCCCTAGACCCTCTGAAAGGGAGGCCGGCAAGGAAAGCTTGCTGGGTGTTCCAGGTATACCATCAGACCTACTTACAGAACATCACTCTTTTGGTTTTAATAACCCTGACAACACCTGTCATGACAACAAGATTCCTTATAGATTGCCTACTCTGTGACTCCGAGGCGGAAAAAAGTGGATGAGGCATCAGTGTCATCCGGCTAAACCCCAAGGGGACGGGGCTACTGCAACACCTGCCTGGCTCTCCCCTGCATCTGCTTTATTTGGCAAGGACCAAAGTACCGCAACAAAATCGGGCAGGACGAAAAGGGCTGTGGAGGAGCTTAAAAAGCAAACAAGGAAAGTGCAGAAATAGTTTCAGCCAGATTGCTTTTAGGATAGGGTCTGCCCAGTCAACTGCAAACTGCCAACTGAGCCAGGCTCCTGGGACAACTCAGGGTACGTGCTATGGCTTCGGCTATAAGAAAAATGGTGCAGCCAAGTAGAGAAGCAGGAAAAAAACAAAACAAAGCAAAATGAGTGTGATCAAGTTAAAAAAAATTAAAAAGAGAGCTATGTTTACTTTGGGGAAAATTAAGCCATACTGTGAAATGTAAAATCACAATTTACAAGCACTGTTTTTCTTTTCTACTGGACCCAAGTAACAAGTTTTTTTAAAAAAATGATATAAGACTATACTTTTAGAATTATATTTTAATTCAGTTTGACAAAAGCAGAACTTATTCTCAGTTTGTTCTAGAAAACAGTTTTTTTAATGTCAGATGTGATTACAGATTTTAATTTTACGCTTTGTTATCTGCACTGTGTGTGTCCTGGTATATAGAGACCAAAGGCTGAATCTAAGGTTATACTTGTTCATACTGATTTTTTTAAATCAACCTAAAACAACAGTTGGTCCTGTCCCCAGAATAGAGACTCAGGATATAAGATAAATGAGAGTGCACTGTTAGGCGTTCACATTTCTTTTTGCTCTGAGCGTCTGTTTTCTTCCTATTAAGTAATTTTGGCTGTAAAGCAGCATATGTGATTTTCAATAACAGAGCATTATATTTCCATTTCCTGAAAGAAACCCTAACCTTTGTCTGATTTTTAAATTGAACAACATTGGTGAAAAGACTCTCACCTGGAGATAAAAAGGAAGTAAACTGATAGAAGATTTCGGTGTCCTTCTTCTGACCGCTGTACCCCACCACACTGCCGACGTCGAGCGGGAAGGTCTTGAGCAGAGCACCGGTGGCCAGGTCGTGAAGCTGCAGAATGTTCTTCACGTCATGGAGGTAGCATAACACCAAAAAGTTGGACCTGACGCAAGCTACCCATTCTGAAAAGACAAGGATAGATGAAACCTCATGTAGTTTTGAAAAACATATTTATTTCATTGAACAATAGTTCCTGAGCTACACGCTGGGCTATGCAGCAATGAGACTTGCCAGGTGACTTTATAATTGGTTTTAATCATTCATAGTTTCCAGCATATTCCTTTAATACATCGTCACTGTCTAGTCCAGAGGAACCAAAATATTCTCCACCTTAGGCCAGGGCTTTTGATGATCTAGACAATGTGTGTAATACAAATAACCCTGCCTACCCATTTTGTGTCCAATATCATATTACAGGAGATATAAGGAGGAAAACAACAAAAACCAAATCATGATCCACATCTGTCAGGGTTGTTTATTTAACAAAAATGTATTAAGCCCTTGGTATGTGCCAGGTACCCCACAAGGCGCTGGAGAGACGCACAGGAAGATGACGTCACTTCTGCCCTTGAGACACAGTCTTGTAGAAATATAAGTAGTAACGTGTAAACAAAGGAAAGTGAGTGGTTGGTGGGGACCCAAAACAAGTGACAACCCATAAGTAGGTGCTGAACTGTGTCTCAAGTACAGGAATGTGGAGATGGGGGCTGCCTGGGGTGGCGTCAGTACAGGACAGCTCTCTGGGGGACGAGATGGTGGGAAGACAGGAGACTCAACGAATGAAGGTCAGAGCTAGGAATGAGGAGAGAGAAAAAGAATACGAACGAACAGCAGGAGGGAGACTGGCAAAGAGAGCGAGTGAGAGATCCATTTTCAAGACGATAAAAGATGCTCAGTTCAGGGGGGATGGTGGCGATGGATTTGGGGAGCCAGGGAGAGGGGAGTTTAGTTCTAATTTAGCTGTTACTAAGGAGCTACTGCTTGGACAGAAGAGTGACATAAATAAAGATGACATCAGTGAAGGATGTAGAATAATGGACAGGTACGGGAAGATGGAATAGAGAACAAGGAGAACGCTACTGCAATAAGCCAGTCAAATCTAATCAAGCTGGGGATAAAGTCTGGAGAGGAAAGAAAAGAAATGAAAAGCATTTCCCAAGAAGAATCACCAGGACTTGGTGACCGTGGGGATACCATGAGTAAGGTAGAGAAATGAGTCCTCCCCAGCTGCCAGGGTTGCACCTGGAGTAATGGTGCTGTCAGTGACAGAGCTGGGAGAGTGGAGGTGAGCGAGGTGATGGGGAAAGGAGAAAACAGAAGGGCAGGCACAGGGCACAATCTATTTCATTTTGGACAAGATCAGCCTGAGGTAAGGACAGGCCATATGGAGGGAGAGATGCTGTGGTAAATGGAAGCAAGGACAGGGCTGCAGGTAAAAGCTCAAACGTGGAAAAGATAAGCCTTTTTTGGATTTCTTGCGGGGGGTGGGGGGGTGCTGGGGTTCTTGACATTGCTTATTTTTATAACCTAAGAAACTAGTAGTTCACGCTTATAACATGATCAACTATCAACATGAGCAAGACACTGGCCAGAGGGAACTTAGGATCACCTGGGGCCTCGATCCCATTGGGTTGTTTCGATTACCACAGCAAACTTTTCCTCAAGTGAGGATACGAAGAGCTCTTACATCTAGAAGTAATTTGCTCATTCTCCAATACAAATTTTTTTAAAGTGCCTCACTCAAGCAATATATTTCATGTGGCCTTAATATTTTAAAGAAAGTATGGGGGAAAAATGGAAGTAAATTATTTCTGTCAAAGAATAATCAATCTGTGTTAACTACGAGTACATCAGAATTATAAAACAGACAAAGTGAATCAGAAAGGACAAGGTGATTTGTAGTCTGTCGTTAATAAAAGCTCTGACTTTATAGCTGTGCTTTATGACTCATCTCTAGTTTTTATTCTCAATAGGGCATTCAGTGCTAATGATATATAGCAGATTCAACTGTGCTCCTCTTTGAATTGATGAGTTCTAGTGAATATTGAAGGTTTCCCCTTTTCAGTCTAAAGAACTTATAACCTTTCAGAAGGAAGGGTATAAAAATATATCATCCCCCCAAATTTCTGAGCATCGATTTGCATTTCATTAGACCTACAAGTGAAATAGTATGTCACCTTAAGGCATAGTTCAAACCACTGTTTTTGGCTTTAAAAGGCAGAAAATTCACATGTCTTAGGAAATATTTACATCTCTGATGGCTCCCTATATGAGAATCACAAGCTGACCTGCACCTGAAAACCCCCAGGGAGCCCTACCTGAAGACTTCTGCCACCAAAGTCTCATCTGGACCCACCAACCCATAAGGTCAGCTCATGTGGCACTTAGGAAGCGCTCACTACATGCTGGCTCTTCCCACCCTTGGGGGGACATTCTGTCTCAGTTTGTACAGAAGCCATCAGGCTACCAAAGTCACTGTGAACCAGATTCCTCACATGAAGATGTTGAAGGAAATAGCCCAAAACCTGTTCCACGACTCATGGGTGGGTCCCTCATCTAAATATAAATGAGGGTCAGAGAGGGAATGGAAGGTTTTGAGGAGACAGTTGAAGAGATTTCCTTGGAAAGAGCCCCTGTCAGGCTGTGAGTCCCTCTCCCTCTGGGGAGAACCCCAGCCTGACAGAGACAGAGCACTGGTGCCTAATCCAAACCCGGAAAGCCAAAGGGACTGTGACTGGAACATCTAGAAGGCAGGACAAGGGCTGACTAAGTACTTTGGGGGAAAAGCCCCAGATGGGCTGCTACCTGGGGGTTACAGATGTGGTTTTTGCAGGAAAGAGCACAGATGGGGTTGTCTTGAGTCCTGTCCAATAGAACTGCCTGGAGGGGTGTGGAGACCTCAGTACAGAGGAGGGTGGAGGGTGCAGCCAGATGCCCAGGGGCTGAGGAGAATCGCAAGTCAACACCCAGAGTAGTGCTTCTTCCAGGGCCAAGGGAACTGCAGAAACACAGCCCGCAGGAGCCCATATGACGCACACCCTGATTGTCAGCTGTTATCATCTGCCCACCTTCCCCCTCCACCCACTACGCAGGGCCAGGTTTAAATATCTGCCAGGTACAGAGTGCCCTGCCTTGGGCCAGGGGAGGAAGAGCTCCTTACATTTCCAGGACATAACCTGGATCTGTCTGACTCCAATACCTGTGCTTTAATTCACTGGAAAACACTTGTGAGGACTGCTTTATCTGAGCCAGGGCCACTCTGCAGATTGCAAAGGGAATTCTTTTCCTAATTATATATCTCACACCATCACATTTGGGAATGGCCCTAGATTTTATCCTCATTCAACCCATCAGCAGAAGTTCACCTCCAACAAGCAAACTCTTCATTGGCTTGAAGGTACTGACTCTCCTTTTGTGTAAAAAGCTGTAGCAAAATTAGCAAGCCTTATTCTAATCAAATCCAGCTTTCAGGCGATAAATAATTTATGAAGCAGCATATCATTTTTGGAAAATCACAGAGAAAATGAATAAAAGGGAACTTAAAGCATTCTGAAACATGACTGATACAGAACTGAGGTTCTCAAAAGTTTAATGTAGCTCAGTGCACACGGTAGCAACTGCAATGGATTTCAATTAAATCTGACAATAGTCTATTTTCTTTTCTAATAAGAGGGCTGTAATTCCACTCTCAGATCTATAATAGGTATAGTACAAACAGCCAAGGGTTATTCGAAAGCTAAAGCTAAGGGATTCTGAATCCAAATGATTTAAAAAATTAAACGTTAGTAATTATTATCAGATAATAACTACACAAAAACAACTGATATTAAAAAAAACAACTACCTTTGCAAGTCTGGATTCATACCGTCACAATTTTTATGAAGACCATGCATGATATTGTACTAACTACGAAGATATCATACAGTAACTACTTGGTTGTGCTATTTAGACACTTCATTCCTGATGATTAGAGGTTGAAGGTTCTTTACCATGTAACTGGTCACCAGAGAATGAGCGATGCACCAACTTGTTGACATTCTCAGCAAAAGCAAAAGCACAATCTTCACGCGGCAATCTTACCTAAGACATCTTTCTCATGCTCAGGAACAAGCACTTTCCACTGAGACTCCTCAGGACCCGTGAAGTCGATGTTGATCAGGCGATAGTTGGGAGAATGGCGATTTGTCTTGAAGGTGAACACCGTCCCCTCGTTGGTCACGTAGTCATATTCCCCTTCAAAGTTGTCGATCAGTTTTACCCACTTCAGGATTCCTGGAGAGAGACCAAGCAACCATGTCACCTCTCCAGTGTTTAGAATGGTGTGGTTCATGTGCAGGGAGGGGAGGGTAGACCTTTTCTGTCTAGAGAACACAGAGCAGACACACTATTTGGAAGATCTAAGGCTTGAGAAAGAGCAAGGACAAACGTGGGTGAATTTCAAGGTTTTTAAAAAATGTGAAGGAATTTTTTCCTGAAAAGCCTGGCAATGAGGAGAGTGAGGGAGCTCTCCTCTCAGCCCACTGCCCTGCACCTGTAGGGCACCTGCCCCCACCTGTAATCTGGTAAATCCTCTTCTACCTGAGCGTGTCTCAAACCCGAGCACGTCTCTCCACCTCTACTGCCATCACCTCATTCCAAGTCTTCATCATTTCCCTCCTGGTCTATGGCAGTGGCTGTCAACCGGGGATGATCTCATCCCCCAGGGGACTTTTGGAAATGTCCTTGCAGACATTTTTGTTTGTCAACTTGGAAGGTGAAAGGAGACCCACTACTAGCATCTAGTGGCAGAGACCAGAGGTGCTGCTAAATGTGCTTCAGTGCACAGGACAGCGCCTCCAACCAAGAACTAGATGCCCAAAATGTCAACAGTGCCGAGGGTGGGACACCCTGGGCTGCAGCGTTAGCTTCCTGCCTGGTCTTCCCATTGCTACTCTCCTCAGTACAGCAGCCACCACAATGTCCTAATATCCTAAATTGGTCAGCATTGGTGCCTTTCCTAGAAAATTCTCCATTACTCTTTGAATAAAATCCAAATTCCTTTCATGGTCTCCACGGTCCTGCACGTTACAGTCCTTGCCCACTTAGCCAACCTCAGCTTCTTCCAACTTTCACCTCCCCCCCCATCCTCTGGCGACAACGGCCTTCGTTAGGTTCCTTAAAACATGCTCCAGGGCCTTGTCGCAGGCTGTTTCCTCTGCCTGGCCCACTCTCAAATGGCAAGGCACCTCTTATCAGCACCCAGATCATTTCTTCAAGGCACTTTGTACTTAAGATATGTACTTATTTGCTTGTTTATAATTTGCCTTTTTTTACTCACTAGTTAATAATCAGCACCTAAATAGAGTGGCCGGTACTTTGAAGGTGCAAAATAAAATTGGTGTTGAATCAAAGGAGGAACACTTTGCAGTCCTTTAGTTCTAAGAACTAGTCCAGAGATGGTCATCACTAAAAAAAATCTTAAATGTGTTAACTATCGTAATCATTGAAATGGTTGACTAAATGCCACTTCTAATATTTAAACAAAAAAACCCACTGGGAAGACATCTGCTTCACAATGTATCAGACATAAAGGTTCAGAGTACATCTCACAAGTTTTATAAACAAAAAAGTCCTATGACTTCTCAAGTACTGAGAGGCAATGCCAGATTTTAGCTATTCTCCAATTAATCTCCCGTCTTCAATTTCACAGTGAAATTGCTACATTAATTTGCATAGTTCATTTATATTCCTGGCGACTTTACATTCATTATCTCATTCATCTCCACAGCATAATATCTTTATATAATTTGTTGCTGAATTAAATTTATCAGGGAAAATATAATCCCATGCTAGAAAGAGAGTTTTTCAGTTAGACGTAACTGGATTAAAAGCCCAGTTCAGCTGTGTGACCTTATCTCTTTATCTCCTGCTAAGCCTCATTTTCTCAACTGTAAATGAGGAATAGTAAGTAAATGTGAGAATTATTATAAACTGACTACTAATGCCTACCCCACAACAAAAACCCAACAAATATTATTTTAAAATAAACAATTGAAATTAAAACAAATAATAAGCAGTTAAAAAAAGTCTACAGTTTTCCTACAGGCTAGCAAAAACCAGTTAGAAAATATGGGCGGGGGGTGCTTCATTTACAATAGAAACAAAATTAATAAAATATTTAGAAATGCACTTAACATGAAATGTGCGATCTGTATGAAAAAAGCTCTAAAATTTTTCTAAGGAATCTTAAAAACAACAAAAACAAACAAAACCTGAATAGCTGGAAACACATACTATATCCCTAGATGGGAAGACTCAGTATTTCAAAGGTGTAAATAATCCCAGGGGAAATCTATAAATTTAACACAATTCTAGTCAAAATCCAAATGAGATTTTTAAGGAATTTGACAATGTCATTTTAAAATTCATCTGGAAGAATAAGTACATGAGGATAGTCAACATAGTTTGGATAACAGAATGAGGAGGAACTTCTTGCACTATGATGCTCTGAGCAAGCCCCCCTCCTTCCTGAAGGTAACCGTCATCTTGACATTTATGGTAATCACTTTCTTAGTTTTCTTTGTTCTTTTTCTGCCTTAATATGCATCCATAAACACTATAGTCTAATTTAGCCTTATTTTTGAACTTCATATATAATGAAACCATACAACATGTATTCTTTTGTGTCTGATTTCTTTCACTTGACATTATGTGTGTGAGATTATTCATCCTCTGGTTATTGTTATTGACTTGGCTAAATCCTAATGTGCTAAAAGAACATACTCTATATGATTTCAATCTTTTAAAATTTGTTGAGAAAAGCTTTATGGCCTAACTTTTTTTCCTTAAATGATTTTTAAATGTTTCTCTATGTGACTGAAAAAAATGTGTATTTTGCAGCCTTTGGGTGTGATATGCTAAATATGTATATTAATTCATTTGTTAATTATATTGTTCAAATCTATATATTTACTGATTTTTGGTGGCATTTTTTTTTTATCAGTCACAGGAAAGGTCTGTTAAAATGTTCCTCTGTGATTGTCAAAATTGTCTATTTTTACTTGTATTTCTGTTAATTTTTGCTCTCTTTATTTTGAAATCATGCTGTTATATTGACATAAAGTTAGAATTATTACATTTAAATAAAACTGAATTAAACCTTTTGTGGTTATGAAGTTTTATCTCTAGTAATGCTTTTTACTTTAAAATCTACTTTGATATTAACACAGCTATACATCATTTTCATGGTAGTATCTTGGGCCAGTTGCCCTCTGCAGAACGGTTGGTCCCAGTTATGTAGTTTATCATTTCTGGAAAGATTTGCTCTTTTCCATGCTTCTTATGCTTTCCACCTCTTGGTGGGCTGCATTCTAGGTAATTTTTTTACATCTATATTCTATTTCATTAATTGTCTCTTCGGCTGTGTCTAACCTCTTCTTTAATCTAATAACTGAATTTTTTAATATTAATAATAACATTCTTTATTCGTAGAAGTTCTATTTAGTCCTTTTCTAAATCTACTTGGTCATTCTTTACAGTATCTTATTTCTTGCTTATGCTTCCAAGCTTCTCATTTATTTTTTGTAAAAGCAGCATCACATTATCATTTATTTTTAAAGTGTATTTAACATACTTATTTTATGTTAGGAATCTGATAATTCCACTCTGGTGTTTCTGATGGCTCTAGTTCTCATGCTTGTGAACTTCTTCATCTGATTTGTGATTTTTGACTGTGAACTGATTTCTCTTGAAACACTATCTGTGGGAATTCTTGGAGGTCTGAGTTGAAGTGGCACTCTTCCAGAGAAGATTTGTATTTAGCTTCTGTTTGCCTCTTGGGAAGCAACCAACCTAGGGGCATTTTAAATTCTTGGCATGAGGATTTTTGAACCTCACAGGGACAATCAAGCCCAGCGGAAACATTCAGGGACAATCCAGGATTCCTGCTTTCATTTCATCTTTGGTCTCTATGATTTCTCTTTTTTTGTGCCAACTTAGCAATATACTTAGAAAGATGCTTTATAGACTTTTTACAGTATTTCAGTTGTTTCAACTGGGAGGTTATTCAGAATATATAATCTGCCAAACTTTCTCAAACAGAAGTCTTTACAATTAATTTTCATAAAAGGTTAAGTTCTGCACTTGAGTTGCAATTTTCAGTGACAAACTGCTAACCTCAAAAGCAGATAACCACTCAAAGGTAACTGTATCTTAGTTTACATAAAACAAAGCTTTGAAAGGAAAAAAACCCCAAAACCATCCCTTAGAAGAATAGGTAAAAAATTAGCTGGCAATACAAAATTTGCAGATAGAAAGGTACATTTGTTTATAATAATGATGAAACACAATTTTCTGGACTGTGACATTTGTAGACACAGAATCTTGGTTCAGGGAAATGTCAGATTCTTTAAATGTTCCCCTGGCAATAAAACATTTCCTGATGTGAAACCTTTATTTCTCAAAGTAACCATCTTATGGTTTCTGCTGGAAAAGGTCTTGCAGCCATTGCAGTGGTATTTATTATGACCCTACTCCCCACTGAATATCCACCAAAGGCAAAACACTGTAGAAATTTCCTTTAGTACCTCTGTATAATCAGGTGAGTCTGAAGATGTGGCACACTTGTTTTAAATAATCAAGCTCCAATGAACACCAAAACAACAAGAAAGTTTGTGGTCATTATCTGCCACCAAATTCTGAAGCATTAACCTTAGTCATAAATACATATTGCAAGTCATAAATTCATTCAGATTTAGAAACATGGCTGGATTTACAGAAATACAGCTGTAAGATTTGAAAAGCAGTTCAAAGCACAGCCCTCATAGGGCAGCATGTTTAAAAAGGGAGCTCACGAAATCCTTTTGCTCTTCTGAAACCCTTGCTCCTCAGGGCTTCCGCCAGGAAATAATTCAAGAGAAATGGTATTTCAGTTGAACAATGGGACTCATTCAGTTTTGCTATTCACAAGTTAGAACACTATTGATTTAAATGGGAAACAGGAAAATTTCTTTTAAAAAAAAGACGTGGCTAAATTCCAGAACCACCTCACTTTTTGCCCACCTTTTCTGAGGTCCTTCTGTCCGTAAGCGGCATTATTCACTCTGAAGTCAACAGAATTCAATTTCCAGACTTCTCCACATTAAAGTTAAAATTACTTTTCATAAACCTGCTTCTCAGTGGGGGAATGATTTGTTTACTGAGTGAAGATTAGCTTAAAATAAGTCATCTTAAGCTTTCCCTAGAGTGAAGTCATTACTTTTACTGCTTTCTTTGAAATTCAACGGTATTAACTATGTTTCCTAGAAAATATTTTGTAAGCTCTCTAATAATAGGTGCTAAAAAGTCCTTTTATACTTTACAAAAATCTAAGGGCTTCTCATGTAACAATGATAAATATGCAAAGTGTGGATCATGTGGGCAGAGGGCTGCTGTTCTACCTGGCCTGATGCCTCACTTCCATCACACCTGCCACACGTGATGGTTAGAACACAGGCTTGGGAGTTCAACTGACCTGGGTCTGAATCTTTAAATGGCATCAAGAAAGCTAATTGGCCTCACCAGCCTGAGTTTCCTGGGGATAACAACACGTGCTCCTCAGAGGTTGTTGAGAAGACTGAAATATCTACATTCATAGCTCAGAATCTGGCATGCAGAAAATGCTAAATAAACAATACTTACTTCTATTCCAAATAATCCCAGCATTCTTCAAATGACAAAAATAAGCTAAATGTGACTTCTGAATAGCACAATTTGCCAACAGTGAACTTTTCAAATCTAATTTCCATCTCTCATGGCACACAGCTATTTTCCTAGAAAAAGCCCTTATAATCACTAATTTTAAAATTAGTAAAAATACAAATCTTATCACTATTACTTATTTTACTTCAAAATTCATGTTTGCTTCTTATTTTTATACTGTCTTTTGATGTTCTAATTCTCATTGTTTTTTTTGCATTCCCAATCTGAAATACAAACTATTTTCTAATAACTCCCTGCCTCTCACAGAAGCCCAGTTGGTCTGGCTTTTAATGCTCAGATGACTTTGCTAAACTTTGGAGAGCTCGTTTGTTTAAAGCTTCTCAAATGTTTATCTCCCTCTTTCCACTCCACCCCTAAAAAGATGCCCAGCTGCACCAGGCATGAACCACGGAGTCAATATTTTCTCAGCTCCCTAGAAACAAGAGGTCATCTGCGTTGCATTAGCCAGAGATGGCAGAATGAACAATTTAAGTGTCTGACAAATACCAAGCTTCTTTTGATGGTTATGTGTTAGCATGTAGTGTAGATTAATTTCTTACGTTGGAGAAAGCCAATTTTCATTAATGACATGAAACCATTAAAATGGAGACATGGTGAGCACTGAAAACATCATCAATCTAAAGTGATCAAACTTTCAGTAAAAAAGGAAAAAGCAGAGAGACAGGTTAGTGAAAGTCTGGACAAAGTATAGGATAAGCTGATATTTCCTTACAAAAATCAGTATGTCAACACCATCCACCTTTCCCCCCAAAACACTTCATAAATGCTGTGACGTGAGCAAAGAGCACTTCTGGCCCATTTTAAGGACAGCTACGTTGAAGCAGAAGGGTGCTACATTACTAACAAGGATTTTAGACATTTACAGTTCTTTTCACCTAACAATTGCTTCATAAGGATTCTATTTAAAAACCTCTGATATAATTTTAAATTTATTCAAAATAGGGCCAAATGGCCAGCGTCTCTTTTGCTGCTAATTACCCTGTAAAATAGGGAGCAAAGTGTCTGACCTTCTACAGAAAATAAAAGAACCAAAGAGAAAAGGGAACAAATGAATGAAAACAGACAGGAGAGGGAGGGAGCTTAGAGTTTTCAAACTCAGAGATGTCCTAACTCTGAGCCCAGGCACTTGCGCTCGGTCACAGCACCATGGATACACCCTGAGGCCAGAAAGGTAAAGGTTCAAAATGCTCACATTCTGACAGAGGATGGCTTATCAAGGAGGGCCACCTGAGCATAAGGATCCCTAACAAGGGGCAGGAAAAGTCATTCAAGACAAGCTGGTGCCCACCTACTATGAGTCTGTGTCAAAGAAAAAATTAATCTGACACTTGTTAAAGTGGTAAAGAAGACTTTATTCAGGACTGTTGCAATAGGTGGCGAGACTATTGCAATAAGGGAGAGAGACTGGGCTTAACTCAAAAAAAAAAAGAGAAGATTACTGGGGATTTATAGCCAATGAGCAGAAGGAGGGGGTCAATGGATGGAAAATTACTAAGAGGAGACATCAGGGTAGGGGGATTCTTGCTAAAGTGACCGAATAGGATTCTGGTGAAGGCAGGTGAAGGTAATCAGATATCACATGGGGGAGGGGGTGATGAGGAATTTGATCATGTATCAAGGTGATTAAATATCAAGGGTAGGGGATTCTCTCTAAACTGACTTAGTGGAATTCTTGCTACAATTGGGCTATGCAGGCTCAGCAAGGAGAATGGGGGGCAAGGAGCCAAGGTTGTGGCCTAGTCAAGAAGAGGGCTCAGAGGAGCCTGACTAAGGTTTGGTTAAGGACAGAGCCTTTGTCATCTGTCAGGTACTGTTCTAGGTGCTGGGGACTCCACAGAGAGCAAGACAGACAACCTCTCTGATCTCAAGCAGCTCACAAATCCTCACACAAAGTGCGTTTGTATGGAGAGAAAAAGAAATCAGAATAGGGGAAAGGAGCAGAAGGGCCAACTGTAGAAGGAAAGGTATCAACCAAAAGCAGGAGGAAGCACGGTAACTCCTGGGGCAAAAATCGCTCTTCTCCCAAAGAAAGATGATAGGGGCTTGGAACACGTCTCTGGCAGCCAGCACAGAAGGGGGTGCAACATTCTTTGGAGGGGACCTGCTTATCTGTTTTGAACATTTAGAAGATTATACAAACTTCTAAGGCCCAGATGATAATCCTAGTGCCATTTCCACACAGTGGTGAATGAGGTAAGTCAGGGGAGGTACCTGCTGGGACAGGTAAACAAAGGAACAGCCTCCGGACTCAACTGCAGTTCCTGTGGAAAGGCTATGGCCCACAGTCTGTAACAAAAGTGTTCATAGTATTCTTAAGTAAAAATACTGCAATGTAATGACAGAAATGAGGTTCTCCAAAGAGATGCAAAGGGTCAAAGGAGAGCTATCCCGCTCACGAAGCAGCAGGTAGGAAGATGGTCAGCAAGTCACAGAACAGAAATTGAAATTTACATGACAAACACAAATAATAAAGGAATCCAGTTTCATAGAGAACGCTTTTAACTCAAGATTTTTTTCCATCCTGTATTTATGTAGTTGTTTTTCCCCCTATGTGCTGTCTTTTCCTACGATATTAAACAGCTACTGGCCACTTTCTTGTGCTTTTGTGCTTCTTATTTCAAAATGCACAGGGGCAGGTTTTCTTGAGGGACAAAGATGACAGGAAAGTTAAACAAGAGCTACTGAAGTGAACTTACTTAGTCTTCCAGACAGGCAATTTAGTGGAGCCCTAATAAATAAAGAATTAATTTATATGAAAATGCTGATAATTCCCCCTGCCTTTAAGGTAAAAAAGATTAAAATCACAGCAGAAAGGCTTTAGATTATCAAAAAGGGTATAAATTTCACCAATATAAAATTAAAGATCTCATAACACTGGATTTAGTTTTCAGTCACCACCTGTTCAGGTTTAACTTATTTAATAGTTAACTAGCACATTTAGCATTTAAGTTAAATGTTAATTATTCTCCCCCTTTGTTTAAAAGGATAACAAACATGGAGAGGCAGGTAAAGAAACAGCAAGAAAAAGATGCCGGGGTGGCAGTCAAGGTCACCAACTGGGCATATAAACCCCTGAATTTTCAAGTATCAACCTGCAGAATTAAACGGTTTCCCTCCGTCTCCCACTAGAGGCACACCTATTTATGTTTTCTTCCATGAAAGGACTCTTTTCTGATTCTGAATCTGGTCTTGCAAAAACAAGTCAATACCAAGATCTGCGTTTAGAGCAGCTTTGATACTGGAGATAAATGGTTGTTTTAGGGCATCCTTCATCTATTTTACCATGCTACCTAAAACCAAAGTGTGGTGATTCAAAATATTCCCCTTTTAGTCAAGAAACAAAGGAAAAAAGAAAGGAATACTTGAGAACCTACTATATGCCAGGAACCCTGCTAAGCCCTTTTGTATGGATTTTCATCATTCCTCACAATTCCTCATAAAGTAGATTCCCCATTTGCAGTTGTGGAAATAGTAAGAGAGAGAAAATGACTTTCCCAGGGTCACCAGTTATTCTGTGGTGGAGCTGAGATTAAAATTAAAATCTGATTTGAAAGTTTTATGGTAATTGTCCCAATATATCCAACTATAATTAATAGGAATTATTAAAAATATTTCCATGATCACTATCCCAATTTGCTATGTCTCTCCTGATATAAGCTAAATATACTTACTTAAAGTCTTCAAGAGTTAAACTCATGCATAGTACTTGTTTCTCTAGAGTCACAATCATATCACTGACTTATAATGAACCAGCCATCAATTAAAAAAAAAACAACAAAAAAAAAACTCAATCTCTCTAATCTTGCCTAATCGAGCTCTCTCCAATTTGTACCGAAGTTGGAAATTGATATCCATTTCATCTTTTTAGTACTGGTCAGTCACTCCAACTGTCAAGAGCTTTCAGAATCCCAGGACTGCCATCCAAAAGAATAACTACTCTGAGGTTTATATTATCCACAAATTTTATGCTAGTAAAGCAATAATTTAAAAAAGATGATGGGCCCAGCACTACACCCAGAATTTAGCGGCTCTCCAAGTTGATCCCAGTCCATCAGTATGCAACTCAACAGTTTCAAATCCACCTATCCCACTATTCACTTTAAATTCTGCTTTCTTATTTATAGGATATTACACACTTTTCTAAATGCCTCAATGAATTCCAAACACTGGAATAATAAGGTCAGTTTAGTAACCTTATTAAAAAATGAAATTAGGTTAGTATTGTAAGACTTGTCTGCTCTCTTCCTCTCCATGTGGTTTTCCATGAGCTCACTGTGATGTCTTTGACAAGTCAACTTGGCTAGGGTGATGTCCGAGTCAATCAATCAAACACTAATCTAGGTGTTACCATGAAGGTATTCTGTAAATGTGATTAAAGACCATAATCAGTTGACCTTAAGTAAAGGAGATTATCTGAGACAATCTGGGTGGGCCTGACTCAATCAGCTGAAAAGCCTTATGAGCAGCTTGAATACCTGTGGACAGCAGCTTCAGCCTGTGCCCGGGAGTTCCAGCCTGCCTTTCCTGACTGCCTGTCCTACTGATTTCGGACTTACCTAGCAAGCCCCACAATCACGTAAGCCAATTCCCTGCAATAAATCTCTTAATATATATCTCCTACTCGTTCTGCTTCTCTAGTTAAAACTTGACAGATACATTCACAAACCATCAATATCTCACAAACATAAAATTCCTATAAATAACTTCAACAAGAAATATGTGGTTCCTATATAACTCTGAGAGATATAGTGTCAAATAAATGTATAGGTTTACACATGGTCCTAGTCAAACATACAGTTGGACTTTTGTTCAGATCATGACAAAATCATCATGAAGTTCCTCTGGAAGAATTAAAAGAGGGAACAATTTGGAAAATAATAATGCTAACATTTACCGAGTCCTTACTCTGTGCTGGGCTTTTCCCTTAAACTTCACAAAAACCATCTATGAAGCAGAGAAGATAACAGTCAAGTAACTCAAGGAAAGATCAAGTTGGGAAGGCAGGTCAGGATCTGGTTATTTTGTAAATATGGTCTTCCAATCTGAATGCATGTTAGCCATTTAGGGTTTCTTAGGTGCTTCCCTTTCTTCTTCTCCTCCATTCATGGCTGCACTCTCCAGAATTTTGTTGATGAGCACCTAACACACCCTGGCACTGCCTTCCTTTTGGAATCCCAATCTCTGGGTATCACACCCTCTTCTCTAATTCTTCACTAATGCTGTAATGATAAACTAGGGGGTGAAAACTATATAAGGTGAAAAAAAAAAAGATAAAGACGAAGAAGTTAGGAAGAAAACAGAGGGTTTCCTCAAGTTCTGTCAACACTTGTAAGTTTCATCCAAAGTATTACTATATGTGAACGTGTAGGTGAAATTTTCCTCTCTGTTTGGAGTAAATTAAGCAATTTGTGTTTTTTAATTTGTTAACTTGTATCTTTTAATAATAAGCCTACCTAATAATTTAAAGATATAATGAATAAATAGAAAATGAAAGCACTCTCTGGAGGAAGAGGACTGTAATTGGAATTTTTAATAAACTGGAGAAAAGCAAAGTCCTTTCCACCAGCTCAGAATCATACAGAAATACTGTGCAAGACAACAGGACAATCACAGCTGTGGCTGTTGCTTTCAGATTCAATCTTCAGAGGTTTGCTCAGTTCCATGTAGACCTAGACTTGCAACTCAGGTAAACAATTCTTAGGTGGTGGTTTACTCCTTTTAGAGAATGTGAAAACTGATGTGGATGACCTTGAGATCAAAATGGGTATATCTTTTTTTTTTTAAACAGAAAAAATGTAGCTTTCTTAAATGGATATACATTTAACACAAGAATACAAGTTGTTGACTTCATCCTGCTGTATGTGTGACTGGTGATCTGTAGTATCTAAGAATGTTAGGATGCAGGTCTTGCTCAGAGAAGCTTAAAAATGATGCAGTGCCCAATCAATAATAAAAAAATTTATATATTTTCTTATCATACTGTAATATAGATAAGATACTAACAATGAGGTAATCTAATAATTAGAATGCACACAATACTGTATATTTTGAAAATCTGTGTCAACCATCTCTAAAATATATTTATTTTACACTAACCAGAACATGGTATAATTGGTTCAGTGTCCTTATCTGGGTGCCAGCATATCTCTGATAGAGTTTTTTGGGTCTGGGAATTTTCAGGATAGTAAATTGTGCAGTTGAAAGCTTTAATGCTTGATGATGGTGGTGGTATGATATAAATGTTGGAAGAGACAATTTAAAATGAGCCATCTCCAGAATTTGTAACTGGCTGGTTCCACGCTTACTATCATAATATGTGAGGCTTCAGGAAGCAAAATCAGGCTGTTATTGTGCATGTGGCTCAGTACCGAGGAGCTGTCTCATGATCACCTGTTAACCTGGTAAATTCTCACTGGTCTCCTATCTCTTGCCTGTGACAGTTGGTACCATTACATCAAGACAGTTGTAATGCTTTACAGACCAAAAGGCCAGCTTCTCCTTAACACTCTTCTTCTGCAATACTCACAGGATATTTTCACTCACAACCATGCAAAAAATATGGTTAACCTCAATCTTCAGAGAAGAAGCTAAAGCCAACAAATAGCTTCATTCAATTTTCTTCATTCGATGGAATAATACCAAAAGAAAAAAATCACACGAACTGAGATGATGTGGCTGAACGGAAAAAGGTTTCTTGGGAAATCAATTAGAAGATCAAAATAATTGCTTTTTAATGGAGCTTCCCAGAATAATTAGGTGGGCTTGAAAGATAACTTACCAGTGATGCCATTGGGTTCCTGCTGTAGGTCACAGTACCAGAGTCGGTTTACTGGATCACATCCCTCCCTTATTGACAACAAGACATAGCGACCATCATCAGACAACTATGAAGGAAACAAAAACAGTGCAGGGGGCTGATTAGAATATATATTTTGGGAGAGCACTGTTAAATATTAAGTAAAAAATAAAGGTTAACCTCAAATGTAGCATCTTTACCCCAAACTTATGATTGGATAAGAAAGATAAAAAAATGATGAACATCAATTTTAACTTGTTTCACTCTTCATCACAGTTTATTTTAACAAAACGTAGTGAAATACTCAAGTAGAAAATATCAGTATATATAACTAAATGTCATGACTCAATGTGATTTTTATTTAAATTTAAAGTCTATTCTTTAACTGCAACTACAAGCAATCTGTCATTTTGAATATTAATATCCCTGACTTTGAAGTTTTGTCATAGCTTACATATTCAAAAAGTTATTCTAAATGAGTAAGAATGAGCATGGATGCCAAGTTCATTTGTGGTTCACATTGGTCACATTAACGAGTTTCTATTGAACAACTCTTTATGCGCATCTTTAGTCACCTCTATCACAAGACATCAGAGATAAAAGACCTGTGTTTCTGTGGATTTTATAGTATTAAACAGGAGAATCTTAGGTGGAAAAAGAATCTTGATTAAAAAACTAATGCAACAAATGATGTATTATGGTTTTGAGTTGTCAAAATTGATATAAGTGGTATCAAAATATACATATCCTTTTGCAATTAATGTTTTTCATTCAATATAATTTAAAACATCAATCCATGTTGATATATGCATATTTACTTCATTTGTTTTAACTACTGTACAGTATTACAATCTAGGAATATACCACAATTAACTGATCCATCTTCCTACCAATAAACATTTAGACTATTTCCATTTTCTTCCTTTGTGGTTTTAGTTACCGTTAAAAGCAACACTTTAGAAAAATTCTTGAATGTGTTTATTTGTGTCCTTATAAGTGCTTCCCAGAGTATATAACTAGAAGTAAAATTGTTCAGTGGTAGGATATGCACATATTCAACTTTATTAGATGTTGCCAAATTATCTTCCAAAGTGGTTGTACCAACTTACACTCTTACGTATCAGCAGTGTATGAGAGTTCCTGTTTTTCCACATCCTACTGTGATGTTTAATTTTATGTGTCATCTTGGCTAGGCCACAGTAGCCATATATTTGGTCAAACATTATTCTGGATATTTCTGTGAAGGTTTTTTTGGATGAAATTAACATTTAAATTGGTGAACTTTGAGTAAAACTGATTATCCTCCATAATGTGGGTGAGCCTCATCCAATCAGTTGAAGGCCTTAATAGAAAAAGACTAACTTCCCCAAGCAAGAAGGAATTCTGCCAGCAGATGGCCTTTGGACTCAAACTGAAACTCTCCCCTGGCTTTCTAGCCTGCTAGTCTACCCTGCAGACTTTGGACTTGTCAAGCTTCCACAATCACATTAGCCAATTCCCTAAAATAAATCTCTCTATCTATATATACACATAACCTGTTGGTTGTTTCTCTGGGGAACTCTAATACACTTACCAACAACTGTTTTTCTTTCTTGCTAAGCAGCTATTATGTACAAGACATTTTTCTAAGTGTTCAAAATAAATCAGTGAATAAACTGGGGGAAAAAAGTTACATTCTAGTGAAGGAGACACACATAAACATGGAATTATGTGGTATATTATAAAATGATAAATGCCATGGAGAACATGAACAGGTCTGGGTAAGGGAGCCAGGATGTGTGGAGAGGGACTGTAGTTTTAAATATGGCAGTGAAGGTACGTGTCATTAAGGTGTCTTTCCACTGTCTTCTGACTTGCACTGCTGCAGATAAGAAGTCATTTCTTATCTCTTTTCTCCCTATATGTACTGTGGATTTTCTTATCTGGCTGCTTTTAAGATTTTATTATCTTTGGTTTTCTGTGAATTGATTATAATTGGATTCGCTGCAGTAGGTTGCTCGAGATTTTTTGAACTTCTTGGATCAGTGGGTTTGTCTATTTTATCAAATTCATAGTATTTTTGGCTTTTTTCCTTATTTTTACATGCCCTCACCTCTACCCTAGGACTTCAAATACATAATGTTAGATCACTTGGTATTGTCCTACAGGTCAATGAGAGTGTGTTCATTCTTGTTTCAGTTTTTTTTTCCTCTTTGTAGTTTAGTTTCAATTGTTGTCTTCAAATTCACTGAAGTTTTCTTTTATAGTGTCTAAATTGCTGTTAAGCCCATGCAGAGAATTTTTCAATTCAATTTATTCTTCACCTCTAGAAGAATATTTGGTTTGCTTCTATATTTTCTATTTCTTGGTTTATTACATTAACATTTTCTAAAATCCTTTAAAAATTATTTTTTATAATAGCTTTTAAAAAGTCCTCATCTGCTGATTCTACTGTCATTTCTGGATCTGTTCTTTTGACTAATTTTTCTCCTGGATATGTATCACATTTTTCTGCTTCTTTATGAGCAGTAAAGCATGAAGTATTATGCTAGTAATTTTTTAAAATTGGATTCTGAACATTTGGAATGGTGTCTGTATTAAAAAAAAATTCTTTTTGTTCTTCCTTTAAAAAGTTTTGAGGCAGTTAATTTGTTAGCAGATCAGCTTGATTCATTCAAGGTTTGTTTTCAAGCTTTGCTGGGTAAGGTCTACAGCCCAACTGCTAAGGCATGGCCTCCCTGGGTTCTTCTCTGCTGAATACCCTGGGTGTTCACAAAATTTTTCCACTTTGGCGTTAGAATGTGAAAGTCTCCTAGACTTGTTAAAACTCTGGTAGTTGTTAGCTTACAACTCCCTGGTAGTTGTTCTTAGCTTGAATCATGGAGTCTCATCCAACACATGTATTGCTTAATAGTGAGCCAAAGATGCAAGGGGATATCAAGGCAGATTTGTGGGACTCTTAGTGGGTGGCTCCGCCTTTTGGTACTCTGCCTGCAAATTCTAGTGGCTTCAGTCTTCCTGAATTCCAATCTTTGGATCCTTAATTCAGTGAGTCTGCAATATTCTGGGGCTTCTCCTCCTGGTACTGGAGTCTAGAAAATACCTCCAGGCAGAAAGCTGGGGCAATCACATGACAGTCATCTCTCTCACAGATCACAGTCCTGTTATGCCTGTTGCCATGTCTGTAAACAGTTGCAATGTCTATTTTGTATAGTTTTCTAGCTATTTATGGCAGGAGGGTCCAGTACCAGTTACACTGTCATGGCCAGAAGCAAAATTTGTCATTCTTTGTTTTAACTCATTTTTTAGGGTATCTTATTGTATATGCTTAAAATACATAGATGTAAGAATTAAGAATGTAATTAATATGACTAATTAAAAAGATAATACACTTTTTTTAACATGCTTTTCTTTTATGTAGAGGTAAAACTGTCAACATAACATTCATTTTGACTTGTTGCACTGCTCTTATCAAGGCCCACACACACTGATTCCTGGTATCAGTGCAATGTGATGATATCGAGCTAAATGTCATCTAAATGAGAGTGTTTGAGCATGGAATACTTAGGCTTTTACTTACTAGCAGCAGCAAGTTTTTAGACTTGTAGGAATTAGATTTCAGCTCTCCCAAAAATGTCCATCTACTTTCTATCTACAGGTTCGTTTCGGTAGACCAGCTGTTTGTCAACCAGATTCTTTACATTTATAAATTAATCATAATGGCCAAGCATGTCTAAAATATCCAGCATTTTTAAACAGTTGGCAGCACCCTGCACATTATAAGTTAAACGTCTCTTTCTCAGAAAAAATTATTTTAAAGCACACAGGTAATTTGTACTTGTGAAATAGAAGTGGGATTCCAAGTAAGTTATAGTTTTGTAAAAGATTCCAGGAAGTCCTGTTTAATTTGTCTGCTCTTTCTTAGTGACATTTTTCTGAGTTCTGAAGTAGTCACCTTTTCCCAAAATGAATCATGTTTTACTGTATGAGTTTTTGTCACAAACTACACATAATATCAAATGACTCAGGTGCATTCTCTTTACCTTTTTCTAGGCTCCTTAGAGTCTTTCCAAAGATTGTCAGTTTTAGAGAAACCGCACATAAATTTCTGATTTCCATCACTTCTTTTCTCCATTCTTATCCTCAACGTATTTCCAAATTACCTGTCATTATGTTTTAAGTGGGTCGCTTACAAATGAACATATGAATTGATCGAGTTTTAAAAATCCAATCTAAGAATCTCTATTCTGTTTTCACTAATTGTTATTGCTGACATATTGGCTTCTACATTCTTAATTTTGAATAGTCTATTCACCTTGCTTTTCCCTTCTTTCTGCTTTGTAATGTATTAGTATAAATTTCTTTACAAACTTCTTCCTTTGACTTCTTTGGGAGTTATATATTCTGTTTCTAGTGTTTCATAAGCTTTCCTTAAGCTTTTCATATACATAGCTAATAAACCAATGACCAGAATTTTAGTTCCACCTTATTTTTAAACTGTCCTGTATCAAGAATATCATCAGCAACCTCACAATTATAACTTTATTAAATGCAATGAAAAGGAGCCTCATTAATAATACATCATGCTTTTGTTCTCTTGTCCTTTAAGACAGAATCTTTACAGCTTAGTACTTAAAGTCATGTTCCATCAATCATAAATGACGGTCAAATCAGTTGCAGTGATTCAGCCAACAGAAAGACAGGGCAGTGAAACTCACTGCATGAACCACACCAAACCTTCGATGACAGCTGTCTCAGGCATATCTAATGAACTTTTCTCAGTATTTCTGGCGGGACTAAATAGTTGTAGCAGTTTATATTTAATCTAAGGCAGGAAGCCCTAAGGTATATTGCTGTTTGGATGCCCATTAAGTGAGTCTTTTTCACTATAACTCTCTTCTTCACAAGCCAGAGATGTTCCATCGCCACTCAACAAATTTGCTAAACTGGAAACAATTTTGAATTTTCAAATGCTCAAGGTCTCCAATTTCAAAATCATTTAGTCATTGTCGCCCCAAAGTATATAGATTAGAAATACACCATCTTCCATTAAAATTTAATCAACAACAATACATATCAAACCAGGGCCTCACATTCAGACCATATTTGAAGGCAATTTTAAAAATGAATTTTGGAAATCATTGGGAGGGGAATACAAAAATCCTGCTGAGGGGGACACTTGAATCTCAACAGAATAAAGTGACTTTCCTGAAATCCAGATAAAAGGAAAAGAGAATAGCAGGCAAGCCAATGGCCCTGTCAGGCCTTCTTGGAACAGTATAAATTCCAGTTCACTAAATACTGTTGTTTTTTCTTTAAACAATATGACATCAGCTAGAATAACCCTGCTCTCTGGAAGCAATTAATCTGATACAAAAGCACTTACTTTTTGCAAGAAGGTTGCAATAATGCTAATCAGACCAATTATGAAATATGTAATTCTTAAACCTGTGCTTTTCACAGCTTCCTTCTACTTTGTCTATATTATTTTAAATAAATTTCCCTTAAGTCAAAATGATTTTATTTCATGATAATATACTAGTCATGTAAAGAAATATTAATTAATAAAAACAAAATTCTAACTATTACTGTAAAGGAAATATTTACATTTGCTGTTATTAAATCCATTAATTGCATTCCAAACAATACCAGTCAAATGAAAGCTAAAACTCTTTATCATTCTTAATAGTGTCAATTTTTTAAAAAAAGTATTTCCCTTTAGATATAAGTTATTTTGACAATCTAATTCTGTAAAGTCATTTGTTGAGTTACATTTAGAGTAACTGATTAAATATCATTAGAAAATGTTAATTAAGGAAGACAGCAGTAATAACATCTGATTTGATAAAAGTATTTGGAAAGAGGGAAAATGCAGAGGTATGAAGAATGTGGTATTCTGCAGATGGGCTAAATGACATTTGGGAATCCACTGGTACTTAGCTTTTCATTATCCATAACCGAAATAAACCTTGAAAGACAAAAAACAAAGCCAAAAGCCAACCCCCTCCCAGCCCCCGGTTCCTGGGGGTGGACTAGGTCGGAGATAGCTACTGTCAACAAAGGTGGCTGATAGTAACAGAAAATTCTAGGTGCCAGCCAACTTTCTATCTCCTTTACCAAAGACACATTTTAACATGTGCCACCAAACACAGCTCTCCATTATTGGAGGAGTGAAAGCTGAGGCTGCTTATTCAACCAATATTTAATGACAATCAGTCTGCTGCTGAAGTAGGTTCTAGAACACATAGATCAACAGGACAGGGACTTCAAGAGCTCATGCTCAGGTGGGAGAGACAGACAGACACGCAGACACACATGCACACACTGACAAGTAATACCGTAGAACATTAATTGTGAGAAGTATAAAGCACAATGAGAGGGCAGAGAGGAGCATCTAACAAGGAGGGGAACTAGGAGGAGTGAGATCTGAGAAGGCTTTTGGGAAGGGATGGCCCCTAAGTGATTCTTAAAGGAGAAGTAGAATTCCTCTAAAAATGGTTATTTGAATTTTTCCTTTGTTTTGTGAGGAAGACCAGCCCTGGGCTAACATCCGTTGCCAATCCTCCTAGTTTTGCTGAGGAAGACTGGCCCTGGGCTAACATCCATGCCCATCTTCCTCTACTTTATATGGGACGCTGCCACAGCATGGTTTATAAGCAGTGCTTTGGCAGGCGCCCGGGATCCAAACCCATGAACCCCAGGCTGCCAAGTGCAAACTAAACCGCCGCGCCACTGGGCCAGCCCCGAATTTTTCCATTCTTACAACTGCTATGTTGGTATAGGTATCTGGTTAGAGAGCTATGTCTAACATATACTCTAGCTATATATGTTCATTCTCAAGTATACATCTCACTAATAGACATCAGTATGTGCAGCGGATGCTGTGGTCCGCTGCCCTCCAGGACTGAAGGGTTCATCCCACATATGATGACTGATTAATGTGGGGGTATAAAGGCCCAGGCTCCTCATCCCCAGTTAGGAAAATGCTGAAGGGCTAACCCAGCTGGAGAGCTCTCTAAAGGATTGGCTGAAGTCTCTGTAATGACTACATCACTGCTCAACTTGGCCTTCTGCTGCCTTTACTCCTCAGCTCAGGCGGAGATTTTGAAAGCACTCCCATTCAACTTCCGGAGTCTGCTTCCCAGGGAACCTGACCTGTGACAGCACACAAGGTGTCAAAAATACCCTGCAAATATTCAGTGTATAGACTAGCACAGCCCACAGCTACTGCTCTTCCACCCAGTCTCCTGGGCAGGCCCAACAAACAGCACACTTCTCCTTGCTCGAGTTCTGAATCGACTAGAAATGTAATCAACAGATGGAGAACCAGGTATCAATTTGATTGCTGACAAGGTGCTCACTTCAGAATGTGGCTTAGGACTGTGAATCAGCTAGGCCGTGAACTCCCAACTGCCCTCCTGTCTAGTCACTGAGAAACCCTGATCGAGAAAAATTCCTCTGCAGGAGGTCAGAG
The DNA here is from genome assembly GCA_031878705.1 of Tapirus indicus. Lineage (NCBI taxonomy): Eukaryota > Metazoa > Chordata > Mammalia > Perissodactyla > Tapiridae > Tapirus > Tapirus indicus. The sequence goes on from CM062933.1 coordinate 28,561,428, forward strand.
GAGTGGGGAGGGAAATGTTCCCCTCTAACCTTTGTAGGTTCTCATCTGGGCATATTTTATGCTAACCAGAAGAAAAGTTTATAAATGTTGGCTTCTATTTTTGGAGAAGGCACTCAATAACAGCCGTCATACTCACTTATATTTATCAAAGGGTAAGGCATAAATAAGGTATGGGGGTATCAGACTTTATAGTTTCATTAAAGAAGCCATGTTAATTTACTAAGAAACTTTGTGCATATTGTGGTATTAAGCTACACTGAGATACTAATACCAAGGAAACCCTTGATAGACTTCATTCAAGCTACTGACAGAGTATGCAGAGTATACTTTATTCTGTCCTGGTCCAACAAACACATAATTCACATGACTTAGCATATTCAGGAACATAACCCCTACAAACCCAGGAGCCATAAACCCACAGAATTTAGAGAAAGATGCAGCAACCAGAGCACACCTCAGGGGAATCCAGTCCCAAATAATATGTTTTCATGAAATGTCCTCAGTTAATGCCTCACGTGGGTGTGACAGTGATCCATTCAGACCAGAGCCTGGGTCAAGCCGCTCCCTGTTCGCAAGAGGTCATCAGCTCTACCATCCATTCATCTGAGGCTTTTTTTTTTAATGAATCTACAGAAATAAGTGTGAAACAGAACTAATATGTCAATGATAGCAGTTTCTCTGGAGAATGAGATCTTTGTATATCATTTTAAACAATAAACCAATATTACTCTTACTAGCATTATATAATTTTTAAAATCGATGAATTTGGCTATTCTCAGTCTCAATATTACATAATAAGAAGAGCTGGGCTTTCCAAATGGCCTGAATAAGCTAGCTTTTCTTCAGGCATCTCTTGTTAGGAGAAAATTAATAGAAGATCATTTATTAATGTTTTAAACTCCCAATCATTTAACTATTTGCAAAGTTACTTGTCTTTCAAAATGACGAGACACATACCAGTATTTACATATACATAGGATGTATGGATTTTCATCAAACATATTATCATATTCAAAGAAAAACTCCTAAGCTAGTTTATGCTAGAGCTACTGAACTCTAGTCATGTGGTCTTGTGTTAATAACCAAATCTTCATGGACACGAAATTTCTTTTATATATAATTTTTTCTACTTAGAATCCAATAAGAAGAGGGTGGAGAAAGTTTTTTACAATTTGAAACTGCATGCACTTTTTCAAATTGAGGAAAGAATTTTCTTTTATATATTAGGATAAAAGAATTAACTGTGTATAAAAAAGCATACTAAAAAGCAGTGAGACTTAAAATTGTCTGGGAAATTAACAAAAGGAGTGAAAACGGATTTTAATAGCTTTGAGAGTTAATCATGTCCCTCTCAGAACAGGGAACTTTATCAGTTTTATTTTATAGACTTTTTTGGATTCCTTTCATAATGGTTGTGAATCATAACATCAACTCTTTAATATTAAGTAGGTTTCCAAAACTTAATCTAGGAAAACTCTTAAATGTCAAACTAACCACCTACAATGATGGCTTTTCATTTGTGGGACTCATTATGGATTTGTAATAAAAATAACAGTGTCAGTGACAGAAGTACAGGGGCAGTCACAAGCACATATGACATGCATTAACATACACATCGCTAATAGGTAGTCATTAAATCAATTACTGAGATTTCTCAACAGAGTGAAATACTACAGCAACGGGGGAGAAAGAAATCAACCCACATACTATATGAGATGTTGCTTAGTAGGCCAGAAACAGATATAACAGAAAATTCTAGGAAAAGAAAACCCATTCAAAGTAAAGTAAATAATGGAGGTCTAGACGTGATACAGCCACTGTTGTTTCTAATCTACCTGGTTGTTTCTCTGGCAGATAGGCTTGGTTATTCAAGAATCTGCTGTTTGTTTTCTGTTCTTCCTTACTAAGCAATAGTGGGGTCAGGTAAGAAAAGTGATTATTAACAAATCTATATTACTGCTACAAAACCAACTCTCCCCCCTCAGGAGCTGTTCTACACGTGCAGAGCAGCACAGCCTTCTAGCCTCACTCACATCCATCTTTATTTTGGCCTCCTGACTTTTCTGCCTTCCCAACCATGCTGCTTCCCAACCCTGCATCCTAGTCAGCGTGATGGATATCATCACTCCATGCGGTGCTGATGAAAGAGACAACACAGGCCATGAGCCTCGGACACACACAAAGGAGCCCACCGCGGGACTGACAGAGAGATAACCAGCCAGTCGCTCCTGTGATGAACAGAGGGACTCAGTCTCTCAGAGCCAGGGGAGAGTACAGGACTCCCTGGGACATCGGTGTCTCTAAAATGACACAGAAACCGAACATGGAGGAAATTCTGTCATGAGCCCTCCAGCCTCACTGTACTATTTTAAAATGTGTATACAGAATAGCTTACTACAACAGAACATCTTCCGTAAGGGCCAGCGCCGGCCCATCTCTGCTCCTGAGCATCGCCTGGCCCCAGCACAGTGGTGGACGCAAGGTAAGGGCTCACCAGGCACTGGGGGGATAAATGCATGGACTGTGCTGACCAGGAAGAGGGCTGCTGAACAGTCACCGCTCCAAGTCAAAACCGCCCAATGAGTCAGGGGCAGGTGAGGCAGAGCTTCCTGAGGAGCATCTGGACCTCACCGACCATGTGCAATCTGTAAGGTGAGGCTGGGTGCACACCAGGCCTAGAGGGTCTGTGTTGTGAGTCTCAGTAGGCGGGAGGAGGGGGGGGCGGCGGGAGGTAAGGAAATCAACATGCACTGAGTGCCTATGGTGAGTCAAGCAGTAGGCAACGATTTTATATGTTCATATATGTGTAGTATATATATATATATATATATATATATATATATATGGGTACACAAATATATATATATTTTAATTACTAGGGATCGCAAGTGAACATATAAAAATGGCTTATGGAGATATGTGATAAATATTAAGATTAGGACTACCTTTGTAAGAAAAAAAAAATCGAACTGTTTTTTTCCTTCCCCAAGAATTAGATATAATAGAATTAGGTTCTCAATGTAGGATTCAGCTAGATAACCACAAAGAGGATGGGCATTTTCTTCTTAATCCTTTCTAAAAGGACTTTACACATTTTCAGAATCTTCATTCTAGAGCACCCTCTGCTGGGAAAAGTGCCTCAAAATGCTTGATTTCTTTCTTTTTTTTTTTTTTTAATGTTCTACAGTTCACTTTAAAATAAAGAGGATTTTCTTTCTTTTTTTGTGTGTCCAATAGAACCTTCTAAAACATGACAATTTCTATCCTCCCCCAATCCTGCCCTCCAACTAAAGCCTCACAGTTTATATTAAATAATAATTAACGTCACTGTCCCTTTAAGCCAAATGCTAGACATGTGTTGCATGTTACCCCCAGGTGCATGAGGGAGCTGCTGTCCTGTGATCCCAGCAGCATGGAGGTGCTGGGAGGGACTGGGGGCAGAAGGGCTTTGGCTGGCAGGCGAGGACGGGCGTGAACACTGCACTTGCAGGATGGAACGACCCGTGGATGTGGCTTCCCCTGGGCTAAGAAGCACGGGGAAGATAGCTAGCCTCCAGTCACCTTAAAGGTCTCAGCTGAAAAAGGACTGGGGTTGAAGGGAGCGGCAAAGAGGTATGAATCTCAAGGGAATCCTGCTGGGAGCAGAAGCTTTAGGAGGGCAATGGAAAAGGTCAGGCAGAGAGTTTATAACCCACATCAAGGAAGAACATAGTACAGATGTTCCCAGAATTGAAGGGATCTCACCACCTACAAAAGGAGGCCACAGAGAGCTGGTGCGTAGACACACGTCATAACTGTGAGCAGCCAAGAGAGATCAAACAGCTCCCAGTGAGCAGAATCTATTCCCCTTCTCCAACCCCTCCTCCCTGCATGGCCACTGGAGAAACGAAACCATGAAGAATAACCTGGGAGAGGTAACAGAAGACCTTGTCATCGCTTAGAATGGCCCAACCTGTAGAGTCTGATCATCTCCCTAAGTTTCCTCCTGTCCCTTCATATTCCCTCCCTCCTGTTCCTCATCCAGTCCCCAAGCAACCACTGATCTGCTTTATGCCATTAGAGACTAATTTGCATTTTCTAGAGAGTGTTATATAAATGGAATCAAACACTACGTACTCTTTCTTTTCTGGCTTCTTTAACTGAGCATAATCATTTTGAGATTCGTCCTGTTGTTGGGTATATCAATAGTTCATTCCTTTTTATTGCTGAGTAGTATTCCATCATAGGGATGTACCACAATTTGTTTATTCATGCACTTACTAATGGATATTTGGGCTATGTCCAGTTTGGGGCTATCATGAACAAGGCTGCTATGACTATTCACATGCAAGTCTTTGTATGCTAAAAAAAAAAAAAAAAAAAAAAAAGCCAAGGGGAGGATTGAATAGTCCCTACCCCACCTGCTAGTCCCCCAAGTGCTCACCAAACTTGAGTTGGGGAGAGGGAAGAAGCATGTAAATTGGAGAGTCAATATTTTGTTTTGGACTGCAATGGACCTTTAGTAATAGTTCTAATACCCAAACACATCCAGAAAGCTATGGGGTCTGCCGGGTGGAAGGCAGTCACACCAGAGAGAGAAGTTGTCAGAGGCCACAATAGAAAAACTAAAGCTGCTTCCCAATTGTAACTTCCAGACTGCTCAAGGCCAGAAAGACTGTCCTGCTGCAGAAAGGCAGAGGAGGTATCTGTGAAGGAAGATGAGTCATGAGGAGATAGCATCTATGATACAAAGGGAGCCCTCAGTGAACTTGGATTGCAGCAGCCAAAGGGGAAGAAGATGGCAGCTTGACAGAGAAACCCACACACATCCACACCCCCAGCCAGCCACCCGCCCATCTGCCCCTCTAACCACACCCACAAAACCCGACACCCCATATCCTACTGCTCTCACACCCAGCAGCTACGTTCTCACCCACGAAGCCTGCTTCAGGGTCTATGAGATGCTGTGATAAATCCTCCATCCATAAACTTTCAGAGCTGAAAAAGCCCTGGAGGAAAGGAAGGAAACAGACTTGGAGAGATGAAGTAACGTGCCCAAGGCCACACAGATAGAATCGGAATAAAAATCTGATTTCTGCTCCAGTATACCCCATCACTCTAACGCTGGCTCTCCACTCAGAGACACTGTTACATCTATTAACAAAATACTAGGTGCAAATGATTCTAAAAGCAACTACATGAAAAAGAAAAGCAACAATTGCAAGCACATGGATGTGGTGCCTGGTTATGAGGAGGGCCACTGCTTGTCTCTCAGGTGCAGGTCACTCAATAAAGGCTGTTAGGAAACTGTTTGCTTCATCTCCAGTGAATGCCCCGAGTGCTTATCTGTGCACGAGTCCTGGGTGCTTCTGGTCCAGCCAGTCAACTGTGCACCAGCTTCTTGGACTCCCCTGGGCTTTGTCATACTTCTTTGACAGGTACACGAAACTCTAGCATCAAGATTTTTTTCATAATCCAGATTTCTCTGACCTGGAACTGAACCATCAATTCAGGGTGGGCCTGAGGCTGCTGAAGGCTTCATACCTGTGAACTATAGTACTTGTGTTGAAGTGACAGAGTGCTCCTCCATGCAGCAAGAAGGCCCTCTCAGCTCAGCTAGACCACACAGAGCAGGGCGAAGAAGAGAACACTCACCTAGTCAGCAGGACCTGCCCAAACCGACCTTAGCAATTGGTGAGGTGACATTGTCTAACAAGACCCTCCAAGCAGCTGGAATACAACTTAAGGGAAATCTACACCCAACGTGTATTTACTGAGCCCACTGGTTTTCTTATAGATTCCTCTGCATAATTTGCTCATTAGGGCCCTGATCCAATATCAAGTTCCTTAGGACTCACCACATATGTCCTTTTAGTTTTTTTTTTCCATAACTTCATTGATCACTTCTGTGCAGTACAGATGCATCTCTTCATTTACTGCCCTTCTTTAAATGGTCATCGCTGCTGTTTTTTCATGACTTCTTTCTTTTTTGACCAGGGAGGCTGAGTGCATGGTGGTTAAGAAGATACAGGCTATGGGGTCTAACCCAGCAGGCAGTTCCTGCCACGGACCTGCAAATTAATCATCCTAGCAGGTATTTAATTTTGTCCATGCAATGGAATGATTACCATCTCTCAAGGTTGTGGTAAAAATGATATTAGACAAGTTACATGGACTGAACATCTATTGAATGAATGGTAGAAGGATCACCTGAACTATATAAATCTGCTTTTCTTTTCAGCTGCCTTGCTAATAGAATTGAAAATACACATGTTAAATGCATATATTATATGTCTCCCCTGTATTTTAAAAAAGTGCCTGCTCATGGCAGCATTATTCACAATAATGTTGTGGAAACACCCCAAGCATCCACAGATGGATGAATGGATAAACAAAATGTGGTATATACACACAATGGAATATTATTCAGTTTTAAAAAGAAAGGAAATTCTGACACATGGATGAACCTTGAAGATGTTCATCTAAGTCTTCACCCAAGTGAAAGAGCCGGTCACAAAAGGACAAATACCATATGATGATATTTATAGGAGGTAACTAGAGCAGTCAAACACACAGAGACAGAAAACAGAATGGTGGTTACCAGGGACTGGGGGAATTGGGGAGGGTGGGAGATGGGGAGTTATTGCTTAATGGGTACAGAGTTTCAGTTTTGGAGATGGACAGTGGTGATGGTTGCACAATAATGTGAATGTACTTAATGCCACTGAACTCTACACTTAAAAATAATTAAACTGGTAAATTTCATGTTATGTATATTTTACCACAATTGTTTTTTGGTGAGGAAGATTGCCCTAAGCTAACATCTGTTGCCAATATTCCTCTTTTTGCTGAGGAAGATTAGCCCTGAGATAACATCTGTGCCCATCTTCCTCCATCTTGTATGTGGGATGCTGCCATAGTATGGCTTGATGAGCGGTGCACAGGTCTGTGCCCGGGATCTGAACCTGCGAACCCCAGGCCGCCAAAGTGGAGCACGCAGATTTAACCACTACCCCACTGGGCCGACCCCTTATCACAACTTTTAAAAAAGAAAAAAAAAAGTAGCTGCTTCAATGAAACGCTAATAAAGAGAGCTGAGCAACTAGAGCTGCACATGTTTTCTTTTTTTTTTTTTTGTGGGGAAGACCAGCCCTGAGCTAACATCCGTCGCCAATCCTCCCCTTTTTGCTGAGGAAGACTGGCCCTGGACTAATATCCATGCCCATCTTCCTCCACTTTATATGGGACACCGCCACGGCATGCCTGACAGGCAGTGCATCGGCGGGCGCCCGGGATCCGAACCCGCGAACCCCGGGCTGCTAAGCGCGGACTAAACCGCTGCGCCACTGGGCGGCCCCCTGCATGTTTTCTACTGTTAAGTTTATTCCTTTCAGACCAATACGCTAAAACATATCGATATTCTGGAATTTATTTTCAGTATTCATGTTATTGTTTCAATCAAATAATTTTACCTTAATTAAAATAGGTCTGCGGCAATGAAATTATTAGCTTTGAAGCATAAAAATTTCTCCAGGAGAAAATGTTTTGATTTTATGAAGAATCCAGAAAGAATAAAATTTGATTATTAAAATATATTTTAGGTTTTCCCCATCAAAACCTCTCCCCCAAAAAGTTTAAGAGAAACCCATGACTTAACATCTAAAATATTTTTTGCTAGCATATTTATCTCCCTAATTGTTTCACTCAGATGAAAGTAAAAATGTATATTATTTTATAAATAAATATCTATTATCCATAGTAAGTAGAAGCCTTAGGCATGAGGAGAAACTGGGTTAAGAAGAAAACTTAGCAGAAACAATTTACAAATAAGAGTCAGAAGGGCATTAAAAATAAATATGTGAGAAACACGAAAATAGTAACTACACAAGAAAAGCCGGTAGCGTGGGGAGTTAGGTGGAAAAGAAAAAGCATGAAAAAGGGCACAGTTTTAGGTAATAAAATACGAGTCCTATAAATTCATTTTTAACACACAACATTAAAGTGTGGCAAGTTTTTTTCTATAAAGAGCCAGAGAGGAAATATTTTCAGCTTTGTGGGCCATGTGGCCTTCTGTGGCAACTACTCAACGCTGCTATTGCTGTTGTGGCTTGAAAGCAGCCACAGACAATATGTACACAAATGGTATGGCTGTGTTTCAATAAAACTTTATTTACAAAAACTGGCAGCAGGCCAGATTTGGCTTGAGGGCAGAAGTTTGCCAACCTCTGGTCTAGAGAAAATAAATAAAAGGAGAATTTGGAATAAGGTATGTCAACACATGGACTAAAAATACCATGGATTCCTATTCTATCCCCTAGTGAACCAGACCCATGGGCAGAAGTTCAAATTTAAAATGTCCCTTTCTTACCAAAGTTCTAACTGTCTCTCAGAGACAGGTAAGTGGCTTAATGAGCTGAAAAGTTTCTAATGGATTCCTTATTCCCACTAAAAATAGGATGATAGCCCACCTATATTAAAACACTCAGAATGCTTCTTTCTTTACAAAAATTTCTTAATACTCAGAAATGAGCTAACAAGAAGAGTCCAATTCTTACTCCAAGCACCTCTAAGTTTTTTCACAGTTGATTCTCAAGATACGGAATAAAATCTGGGCTAGTAACTTAAAAACACATCACTTCCATAGAGTATGATTATTGTCAACACCCCCAAGGAATGTATGAACTATGTACAAGATGGGAAAATGTCTAAAAGATACTTATTTTAATATAAAAACAAGTGAATAATATGCACGAAGAGCACAGTTACGTAAAAAAGGAAAACACATACATTCTCTCTTCTCCCACATTCACACCTGCATATAGAAGGAAAATTTTTGGAAGGATATTCTTCTCACATCTGAGAAGTAGGAATCTGAGTTTCAAAATATTCATGTCTTACTTTAAGTTACTCTGTACTTTTACATTTCTCTTTTTACCATAAGTAGGTATAACTTTTAGTATTAAGATTTTTCTCTTGAGATTGCAGTTAAAAAGTTTATCACCTTCATTATTAAGAGTCAACTTGAATACCAATATTTTTAACAAAAGGATATTCACTCGAAAGACTTCTAGCACCCATAAAGATCATTGCATAGTGAGAATATTTATATACACAATCCATCAGACATGGTCTTTGGGGGTAAAATTTCACTGTAGTACAATACCTCAGCTCCACCCATCCACTTTGGCTCATCAGGAAACTCAGCACACAAAATATCTTCTGACTGATCCGTCCCCAGGACATGGTAGCAGAGCTTCTGGTGGAGATTGGTCGATGTCTCTGTGCCTATAGGATTTAAAATTGTATACTGAAGTGCATTTGGCAATTTCAAGAAAATTTATTCCACCCATATTGTACATTGCTAGAAACACTGAAAAAGTTAAGTATCTGGTTGCAGAATACAAAGTCAATATACAAAAGTTAACTGCTTTCCTATATGCTAGCAACAAACAAGTGGAATTTGAAACTAAAAACACAATACCATTTACATTAGTGTCCCCCAAACTGGAATACTTAGATATATATATCTAACAAAATATGTACAAGAGCTATACGAGGAAAACTACAAAACTTTGAGGAAAGAAATCAAAGAAGAAATAAATAAATGGAGAGATATTCTATGTTCATGGATGGGAAGACTCAACATTGTCAAGATGTCAGTTCTTCTCCAACTTGATCTATGGAGTCAATGCAACCCCAATCAAAATCCCAGCAAGTTATTTTGTGGATATTGACAAACTGATTCTAAAGTTTATGTGAAAAGGGAAAAAACCCCAGAATAGCCAATACAATACTGAAGGAAGAGAACAAAGCTGGAAGACTGACACTACCTGACTTCAAGACTTACTATAAGTAATCAAGACAGTGTGATATTTGCAAAAGAATAGGCAAAGAGATCAATGGAACAGAGTAGAGAGCCCGGAAATAGATCCAGATAAATACAGTCAACTGATCTTTCACAGATGAGCAAAGGTAATAAAATGGAGAAAAGATAGTCTTTTCAGCAAAAGGTGCTGAAACAACCAGACATCCTCACGCCAAATAATTTAGACACAGACCTTACACACCTCACAAAAATTAACTCAAGATGGATCACAGACCTAAATGTAAATGCAAAACTATAAAACTCCTAGAAGATAGAAAATCTAGATGACTTTGGGTTTGGCAATGACTTTTTAGATACAACACCAAAGGCACAATCCATGAAAGAAGCATTGATAAGCTGGACTTCATTAAAATTAAAACCTTCTGCCACAAGACTGGGACAAACCACAAAAAGACAAGCCACAGACTGGGAGAAAATATTTGCAAAAGACATATCTGATAAAGGACTGTTATCCAAAATACACAAAAAACTCTTAAAACTCAACAATAAGAAAACAAACAACCCAATTAAAAAATGGGTCGAGGACCTAACAGACACCTCATCAAAGAAGATGTACTGATGGCAAATAAACATGTGGAAAGATGCTCCACATCACATGTCATCAAGGAAATACAAATTAAAACAATGAGATACTACCACACACCTATCAGAATGGCCCAAATCCAGAACACTGACAACACCAAATCCTAGTGAGGGTGTGGAGCAACAGGAACTCTCACTGCGGGTGGAAATGCAAATGGTCAGCCACTTTGGAAAACAGTTTGGTGGTTTCTTACAAAACTAAACATATTCTTACTACACGATCTAGTGATCCTACTCTTTGGTATTTACCTAAAAGAGCTGAAAACTTATGTGCACATAAAAACCTGCACATGGATATTTATTGCAGCTTTATTCATAACTGCCAAAACTTGGAAGCAACCAAGATGTCCTTCAGTAGGTGAATGGATATACAAACTTTGCTACATCCAGACAATGGAATATTATCCAGTGCTAAAACGAAATGAGCTATCAAGCCATGACAAGACATGGAGGAAACTTAAATGCATATTACTCAGTGAAAGAAGGCAATCTGAAAAGGCTATGTACTGAATGATTCCAACTATATGACATTCTGGAGAAGGCAAAACTATGGAGACAACATAAATATCAGTGGTTGCTATTGGGGAGGGAGGATGAAAGGCAGAACACAAAGGGTCATTAGGGCAGTGAAACTACTATGAATGATACTACAATGGTGGGAACATATCATTATACCTTTGTCCAATCCCATGGAATGTCCAACACTAAGAGTGAACTCTAATATAAACTATGGATTTTGACTGATTATGAGGTGTCAATGTAGGCTCATCAGGTGTACCACTCTGATAGGGGACGTCATAATAGGGGAGGCGATGCATGTGCAGGGGCAGGGGATGCATGGGAAATCTCTGTACCTTCTGTTCAGATTTGCTGTGAACCTAAAACTGGGCTAAAAGAAAAAGTCTATTTAAAAAAAAAAGTTAAGTATCCGGGGGTATCACTCTGGAGGTAATTCACACATATTTGCTGATTTGGGAGGCTGTTATGAGACTGAACTATTTTTTTTTATCATTATAAAAATGTACCAAGCTTTCAGGACAATAAAGAAAAAAAAAGCAAGATAATACCATAATATAAAAAAAGCTTTAGGGTACTTGGTGATTTTCCATGGGTTTTCCAGGAGCACTGGTAAGAAGCTTAGCTTCATTTGTAAGTCCTCCCATCACATGGGCTGTTGAGGTCCAGTCTACAAAAAGCCAGCAAAATACAGCTGGGAGAAGATGTTGGCTTTCATAAATCAATTACAATTACTAATCATTACCATTTTTGCCCCTGAAAGCTAAGGATATATAATTACTTTCATGTTTTTCACAAGTTAACACTGTTCTCTAGCAAGAAATAGCCAGTTATATCCTTTTTGGTCTCCCAGAACTTGGAAATAGCCAACATTTTCTAACTCGGGGGCACTCTCAACACAGACAGCTAATTCAGTGTACAGAGCACAGAGGTCTTTCTTTAGCCAACATCCTTGAATAAAGAGCCTACTCTTAGCTCTTCTTGTAGTTCATTGGTGAATTAAGAAGAAGGTACTGCAGTAGTCTAATCAAAATGCAGCAAAAGCTAAAAATAGCCAAAAGAGATGAAAAGCGATGTAGTCTTATTCCCAATTCAACTGGAGGGGGGAATCAGAAAAGAAAGCAAGCATCTCTAAAGATGAAAAAGGTACAGCGAGTCACGACAAGGGGACAGCATGTGCAGCAGAAAGCACTGAAGTAGCCGGGCTTCTTGCCAGCCCCAGGCCCTGCAACAAGTAACTGAGACTCTGCACCTCAGCTCCAAACCTCTAACAAAGAGATCGTAAAACTCACCTGTAAAGATCAACCAAGATAACATGAAAACACTACACCCCATGTAGAAATATGGAGTGGCATAAGGAAGATGATGTTGACAGCTTGTGCCGGCACAAGGTACAGGGCCCTTTCTGTCTAGGAAGATGAAGAGAGAAGGAGGAAAGAAAGAGGGACCAGTTGAGGGGGTGGCCTGGTGGCATAGTTCACGCACTCTGCTTCCGTGGCCCAGGGTTCGTGGGTTTGGATTCTGGGTGCAGACCTACACACTGCTCATCAAGCCATGCTGTGGTGGCATCCCACATATAAAATAGAGGAAGACTGGCATGGATGTTAGCTCAGGGACAATCTTCCTCAAGCAAAAAGAGGAAGACTGGCAACAGATGTTAGCTCAGGACCAAAAAAAAAAAAAAAAGAGAGACCACTTGAACACACTAGGATCTTTGTGCAGTTGAAGAGGTGAAGAACAAAGGTGTGTCCTGGAAACTAACAAGGAGAAAAGCATCAAGATGAATGTAACCAACAGGTGATCTGTAACTCCTGATCAGGGGAAGAGAGATGATTACTGCAGTAGGAAAATTTTAAAATCAGTCAACATCATTAAATAATTTGGTTTTATAAAAAAAAAATCCATCTTCTCCATGATCCCCTTGAGAGATGTAATACATCCGTGAAGGACTAATTGCAATAATGGCCACAATTTTTCACAGCTCCCTGTATCTGTTTCCCCACCCCTTGAATAGGGGCTGGCCCCGTGACTTGCTTTAGCCAACAGAATGTAACAAAAGTGATGTTATGATAGTAGCAAGCCTAGGCTTCAGAGAGGTTGTGCCTTCTGGCTCTCGCCCTTGGAATCCTGCTGAGCTGCCACACAAACAAACCCAGGATAGCCTGCTAGAGGATGAGAGACCACATGGAGCAGAGCTGAGGCCCTAGATATGTGAAAGAGTCAGCCAACTGACCCACAGCTAACCACAGATACATGATAGAACTCAGCTGTGTAAAGCCAGAACTGCCTGGCCAACCCATAGACTCACAAGCAAAAATAAATGGTCATTATTCTAAGCCACTAAGTTTTGGGGTGATCTGTTACACAACAAAACTAACTGACACAATGTCCTTTGAGGAATCTTGCCTCTAGACCAAACAATCTCTATTAGGGTTTAGCTTCTCTTTTAAAGTCATGTGGCCTTTCAGCCGGAACCGCCATCTTCCAGTAATTTGCCAAAATGACCAACACGAAGGGAAAGAGGAGAGGCACCCGCTATATGTTCTCTAGGCCTTTTAGAAAACATGGAGTTGTTCCTTTGGCTACATACATGTGAATCTACAAGAAAGGTGATATTGTAGACATCAAGGGAATGGGCACTGTTCAAAAAGGAATGCCCCACAAATGTTACCATGGCAAAACTGGAAGAGTCTACAATGTTACCCAGCATGCTGTTGGCATTGTTGTAAACAAACAAGTTAAGGGCAAGATTCTTGCCAAGGGAATTAACGTACGTATTGAACATATTAAGCACTCTAAGAGCCGAGATAGCTTCCTGAAACGTGTGAAGGAAAATGATCAGAAAAAGAAGGAAGCCAAAGAGAAAGGTACTTGGGTTCAGCTGAAGCGCCAGCCTGCTCCGCCCAGAGAAGCACACTTTGTGAGAACCAATGGAAAGGAGCCTGAGCTGCTGGAACCCATTCCCTATGAATTCATGGCGTGATAAGTGAAAAAAAATAAAAGATTTCTGGACTGTAAAAAAAAAAAAAAAAAAAGTCATGTGAAGTCACACTTCTAATTCACGAAAAATGTGCTTTCACCTGAACTCTTAACTTACCATCACTTTTTCCATCCTGTTGGGGGTATGAGTTGTAGAACATTCCCTTCCCATCATGGGTCCAGGCCATACAGCTGAACTTGACTCTTTCAAGCACATCTGGAAGCTCTTTGGCACCATCGACTTGCATGAACTTGATAGTCACCCAGTCTGAGCCACTGGCACTCAGACCATAGGCAAAATATTCACCATCTTCACTGAATGCATAGCCTATGGGATATAGGAGAAATCATCAAACCATGAACATGGAGACACAACTCCTAGCCTTGCCCACTGCCCTCTTTGCTGTCTGACCAAGCTCTCTGTCATACAGGAGGCAGAATGCAGCAATAGAAGGAGCAGGAAATGTAGTGAGGAACTCTGGGGGCTGAGCCCAGGTCTTACAAGAATTCACCTGGTGACCTTGGAAAAGTTTCCAAACCTCTCCAGGTCTTAGATTCTTCATCTGTAAAATGAAATACAGTCATGTGCCACATAATGACATTTTGGTCAATGACAGACCACACATATGATGGTGGTCCCATAACATTAGTACCATATAACCTAGGTGTGTAGTAGGCAATACCATCTAGGTTTGTGTAAGTACACTCTATGATGTTCGCACAATGATGGAATCACCTGACGATGCATTTCTTAGAATGTATCCCCATTGTTAGGCGACACATGACTACTGGATTATATGACCACTGAGATGTTTCCATTTTTAAATTTCTATAATTCAATAGGCAGTTCACCTAAAAAGCACAGCTCATCTGGGAATTTCATCATGTTTTATTTACACCCTATAGGGAATGCGAGGAAAAAGGAGTAAGAAAACTGCTTATAGAGTAATGACTGAATTATGACGTACTCCATGTAACAGAACTAAACTGGAGCCATTAGGTAAGTTTTGGGATGGATGCCAAACTATTTGAAATCACTCTTTACAACCTCATTTTCTGAGCATTGCTGGCACTCAGGGATTAACGTCCACACCATCTGACCACCATGAGCTTAGGTAAAGGCAGAGGATTTGCGATGAAGGCTGACACAATGTACATTCCAAAAGCGATGTGAAAAAGAAAAGCCACAGTCTATGGACTGTTCTGCCATGTCCAATTCTTCAGGGTCATGACAGATAGAACACTGCAATCACTACGGAATGTTTCCTGACAAATATTTACATGTTTATATTGGCTTTTATAATTACGAAGTATATATAGCATTTAATACCAGACAGTGACACAAGAGATTTTCTCTTATGATGTTTGCTAAACTTTACTGGGGATTGAGAATTATTCTAAGAAACCCAACTATTTTCAGAGGTTTTCTACTATTTTACACAGAATATGTATTCATGGGAAATATGTTTAAGGTTTCACAAAGACTACTTATTAATCACTTATAATTCCTATAGAGTATCCAGGCTCATATGTACATAAGTTCAGAAAAGAGTCTAGAAGGTGATGGGGAGAAAATATTCACTTTTTATTCTACATAACCCTGTGGTGTTTGGATTATTTACACATAACTAGAAAATTTTCAGGAAAAATAAACCTTTTCTTTTTTTGGGGGGGGAGGAAGATAAGATTTGCCCCGAGCCAACATCTGTCACCAATCTTCCTCTATTTTGTATGTGGGTCACCACCACAGCATAGCCACTGATGAGTGGTGTAGGTCCATGCCCGGGAATTGAACCTGGGCTGTCAAAGTGGGGTGCACTGAACTTAACCACTAGGCCACTGGGGCTGGCCCTAAATAAAACATTTGGATTTAAACTATATGTTTTTAAAAAATCATATACTATAGGGGCTGGCGCAGTGGTGTAGTGGTTAAGTTCGCACACTCCTCTTTGGCAGTCCAGGGTTCGCAGGTTCAGATCCTGGGCATGTACCAACACTTGCTCATCAAGCCATGCTGTGGCGGCATCCCACATACAAAACAGAGGAAGATGGCCACAGATGTTAGCTCAGGGCTAATCTTCCTCACCAAAAAGAGGAGGATTGGCAATGGATGCTAGCTCAGACCCAGTCTTCCTCACAAAAAGAAAAAAAATCATATACTATAAAAGAATCTGAATGTTCACCCATACTCTATCCTCCCTATAACACCATTCTCAGAAAACTCAAAGACTAAGGCCAGGTCCCATGTCTAATTTACTTTTTCATCCATCAGGGCCTGTACATGGCAAGCACTCCATAAAAAAGTTACTGGAATGAATTAGAGCAACAGGTGAGACCCTATTACAATAAAGTCCTTCTGGTTGAGTTGCAAGATAGACCTTTGTTAAAACTAAATGAATTCTTATACAGGGCATATTACTGCATGGAACTGGTGTATTAAATTCATTTACAACTCCAAGCTTAAATTCATGCGAGAATACTCTTACAAGCTGGCTGGCACCTTATTTTCAATAGTGATTACTTTTAATACTAACTAGATAAAGGATCATCATTTACATACACAGCCTATTTGGGGAAAGGAGGAGGGGAACCGCTAAATGACTGAATGCCTTTATAAAAGGGTCTTTGCACAGATCTGTTGGAATAGGGCTCTTTCATTTTCACCTAATTGATGAGAGGACTTCAGTGTTCCCATTGCTCAATTCTGCAGAGCTGAACCTATACCTGTGCTTTTTCTATAAAACAGAAGATGCTACAGGGGGAAATGGTGAGCCAACTTCACTAAACACAGTTAGGATGCTAACAAGAGATGATTCTCAGAGCGTACAATTATTAAACCATAGGATCAGACAATAGCCTACTTCCTTACCCTAGAACTAGTTCTTATGACACAAACCGGGGACAATCTTCTTTATGGCCTGTGGAGGAGGTTATCTGAGGAGCAGAGTTATTTAGGATACATGCAGCAACTGCTGGCAAATCTTACCTATTTGGTTTTTAAACTTGCATCTTCAGGGGACAGAGTACCAAGTCATCTAATTTCTACAAGATTGTGTTTTATACTTCTAATTCTAACATACTAACAATTAACCAAATTTTAAAACTCTGTCACTTTCTTCCCCCCATGGAAATAGATCTCATAAATATTCCTTCCCGTTTTATATTTATAGTTGGAACATTCTTTGTAGAGCTTAAATCACTTATAAAAGAGGATTAATTTTTTTCCAACCACACATAGGTCTCAGGGATGTTATAGGAAATGATGACGATACTTCAAGATCCCAGAAGCCCTAGAAGCTAAATTGGGTCCAGTGTGAATTATTCTCCAGTTCTGCTTCATGCCATCAGAAGAACATGTGACTACTCATGTGTTCTAAAGATACTGTGCAAAAATTAGCTTTCCTGATATTGAGTGTGTATCTGCTCTACAATATGGTCCACATTCTGTCCTGTATTTCAGAGGTGAGGCGACTGCACTGACATCAGAGCCATAAGTGAGAGCCCCGGGACTCCCGTGGGCCTGGCTGCAAAGCACTCACCTCGGAGTGCCACCGTGCCATCGTCGGAGAGTATGTTGGGGTCGAGGAACACCCTGGCTTCGCTCTCTAAGGAATCCTGTACATATAATACTCGTTGGTTCTGCAAACCTGTATTGTAAAAATAGAAATACCTGGGGGACAGAGAGGGTCTTTATTTAGCTGTGGAGTTTTTTATTTGTGGAGTAAAACCATACACATACAAGCAGAAAGAAAAAGAAAGACAACATACAAAGCTACAGCTGCAAACAGGCCATGCCAGGGCCATAGGGACTAGAATGGTAGTTCCCACCATCTCCCTGTACCTAGTTTGTTACCCAAATTGCTTTAGATATTCAAATAATTTATTGTAATTCTGCACATTAGCTAAATAGAGACAAATAGACTGCTTTATTTACTAAAATTAAAGCTGATATTCAAATAAAGCAGTAACTTTTTAATGGAGAAGAAAGCAGCTTTTCTAAAATGAAATGCTGGTTCTCTTCCCTAGGCAAGCTGCTGGGGAGCAGTCAGCAAACCTTTCTGTAATGGGAAAGACTACAAATATTTTAGGCTTTGAGGGCCACACAGTCTCTGTTGCTACTACTCAACTCTGCAGTTGTACGACAAAAGCAAGTCATATGTCACTTAACAATGGGGATATGTTCTGAGAAATGCATCGTTAGGTGATTCTGTCACTGTGTGAACATCACAGAGTGTACTTACACAAACCTACATGGTATAGCCTACTACACACTCAGGCTATACGGTACTAATCTTATGGGATCACCATTGTATATGCGGTCCATGGTTGACTGAAATGCCATTATGAGGTGCATGACTGTACATAAACAAATGGGCGTGGCTGTGTGCCATTTAAACTTTATTTAGAAAAACAGGTGGCAGGCAGGGTTTGGCATGCAGATCATACTTTGATGATCTGTGTGGGGGGGGGGTCTAAAAATTCTAAAGTAAATTGGTGATGGTGGTTCCAAAGACATTGAAAAAAAGAATAAGAGAATATGTTTAAATGAGCGTGAAAGGGAGAGGAACAAGAGAGGTGAATTAATAGATGCCACCTCTTGGCCCATTTCCACTCTTGGATGGAAGAAATGTATATAATAAAATCCTTTCAAGTAGAATAAGCCAAAGATAATTAATTTTAGAGGCAAACAAATCTCCATTGCTTTCTATGAATCATCCTATCTCAGCAGTTACTAGCCGTAAGACAACAATAATTTCCCACAATCTAGTTTTCTTCTGAGGACATATCTCTACTAAATTCTTAATCCTTATTTTCAGAATTTGGACAATAACCCTAAAAATATTATTTTCATATTCAGGCACAGAAATGAATTGATTTTATAATGAATTAATTTTATAAACTAAGTTATTTAGAATTTGTTTTAAAATTTTAGACAGCATTCAATTAGAAAAGTAAAAAGAAAATTGAATGAGAGCACCCTTTCATACCGTTTTCCTTTCTTGAAGTGGCAACTGTACTTGGGATAGTCATACAGTTCAGTCATTCTCTCTTTGTATAAACCTCTGATAGGGCACTGCTCGAGAAACGGCACAGTAATCTTGTTCTGGGCCTCCACGAAAGCCTGTAGAGAAAATTTAAATGGACAAAGCAAGTCAGATATAATATTTTCCATGTGGAATGTTGTCCATTTATATGTATCAGTGAAATCCAGCAATTTCACTTCTGTGAATATATCCAAAGGAAACAAAAACACTACGTCAAAGAGATATCTGCTCCCCCATGTTCACAGCAGCGTTATTTACAATAGCCAAGATGTGGAAACAACCTAAGTGTCCATTGATAGAGGAATGAATAAAGAAAATATGGTGTGTGTGTGTGTATATACATATATGAAATATATACATTTAATGAAATATTATTCAGCCATAAAAAAGGAGGAAATTCTGACATTTGCAGCAACATGGATGGACCTTGAGGGATTATGTTAAGTGAAATACGTCAGATGGAGAAAGACAAATACTGTATGATCTCACTTACATATGGAATCTAAAAGAAAAAACTCATGGAAAAAGAAATCAGATTTTTGGCAGGGAGTAGGTGGAGGGGGAATTGGAGGAATGTGGTCAAAAGGTACAAACTTCCAGTTACAAGATACATAAGTACTAGGGATGTAACATACAACATGATGACTATAGTTAACACCACTATATGATGTATAGGAAAGCTGTTAAGAGAATAAATCCTAAGAGTTCTCATCATAAAAAAACCTTTTTTTCTTTTTCCTTTTTTTGTATCTATATGAGATGATGGATGTTAACTAAACTTATTGTGGTAATCATTTCACAATATATGTAAGTCAAATCATTGTGCTGTACATCTTAAACTTATACAGTACTATATGTCAATTATATCTCAGTAAAACTGGGGGGAAAAAGATTAAAAAGTATGTATCAGCAAAAGCATATTTTCCTTCAATAAATAATAATAATAACTAATACTTACATGGCACTAACTATGTACCAGGCAAGTATTAACTCATTTAGAACTCACAATCCTAAGGAGAAGGTTCTTTTATCAGGCCAACTTTATGGATGGGGAAACTGAGTCTCGGAGTGCTTAAAACATTGCCCCACATCATGAAGCTGGGAATGGCAGAGCTGGCTCCCAAATCTGTGCTCTTAACAAACACACTACACGGCTGCTCAGATCACCACTGTCAATACACCACACCGTGCCAAGGTTCTAGGCTTCTTAGTCAGCAGCCGGTGACCCCAAAAGATGTCAGAGTTAAAGAAACAGAGATACCTAGGCACAATTTTATCAATTTTGTTTTTGACTTACTATCTTTCCAAGATCTACGACCTTGTCAAATTCAAAGAACTTTGCTAAAATTTGAAACTAAAGAATATTAAAAAAAAATTGGAAAATGGGTGGCATTTATAAGAATATCAACAACAATGCTTTATAAGAAGGGCAAGAGATGGCCTGCAGGAAGTCAGGAGACCCTGGCAGCAGGGCCGGGGGCAGTTTTTATAATAGATCAGTTGTATCCAAGGATACCCTATTTGTAACTCAGCAGTTAGAAAGTTTATAATACTACAAAAACTTGGCCTCATCATCTAATTCACATCTGGCTATTAGTAAGAAATAAAACAAGAATAAATATATCAGCTGTAAATTCAATCGAAGGTTTAACCAGATGTCTATAAACAGGTAAACCCTCCGGAGAAAACGTCAGGAAATTGACAACATATTTTTAATGGCATACAAAAATGTGTTATTATCAGAGTCCACTTTCAGATAGATCATCCAGGTCTAAGGGCCCAGCTCAAAATGGTCTTTCAATGGGCTCTCCTACACAAACCACCAATCCCGCTCTGGAGAACCATGATTCTACGCTGAGAGAAAGCTGTTCTAAAACTCATTAACGTTTATAACGCACTTGAAAACAAGAAAGAGTTAAGTATGAACATAATGATTAACAACATTTTTCACAAGAACATCAATTCAAGAAAAATAAAATCGTTATGGGTCACATTTCTTATTTCATTCAAACAGAAAACAAAATTTACTGAGTTCCAAAGAAATACAATCCCAATTGCCTATCGCTAGGAATTGGCACACTTCACCCTGGCCTGCTTTCCGATGGCACTTGAGCTAAGAAGAGCTTTTATATTTTTAAAGAGATGGGGGGGGGGGGAACACCAACAGAGACCTACATGGCTCACAACATCTAAAATATTTAATATGTGGCCCTTTACAGAAAACGTTTGCTGACCTCACTTCATCTCATTAAAATGAGTGTCAACAAGGAAATTGGTTTCTGTTTTTTAGTTACAAAATCAATGCACAGCTGCAAAGCCACTCAGGTGCAGCATTTTAGAGATCACTAAGTGTGTGCAAGAGCATTACCTGATTTTAGGCGGTAAGGAAATGCCACGCCTACTTTAGCAACATGGAAATGGAGGCACACGGTATTGAAGTCACCCAGTTAAGGTCACGCAGTGAGTTGGCAATAGTACTGAAGCTGGAATTACTTTATTCCAGTCATTGTAACAGTGACTGAGGCCAACTCCATGCCTGGTACTGGATGTGGAGACAAAGCAGACCCACCTGGGGGAGAAGGTGGGCAGCCTGGGCAGGCATGTCAGGATGCTGGAGCATCGATAAGGATTTAATAAGAACCTAGCGTGCATCAGCACCAATCCTGGCATTGTGGATGGAGGGCAACAAGTCCAAAACAAGATCCCTGTCATCGTGGAGCTAACACTCCTCCGGGGGAGAAAAGCACAAGCCAGAGGGTTGTGGAGAGCGGTTAGTCATCGTGACCACACAGCGGCTACTCAAAGTAGCATCCAGAACCTGTGCTGGTCCTGAACTGTTTGCTGCCAGCCCATGATGAGACAAGTGCAGTGACTGAGAGGGAATGCCATAAGCAGTTGGACGTTGTTGAGATGTCTTTGTGACATTTTACAAAAATATCAATCCACAATGGTTTGGAAATTTAAAAACTGGTCATTCACCACAGATCCTGGGAAGCACAGGGAAGGAGGACACTTACTTCAAGCAGGGTGGCCAGGGAGGTCCTTGGGAGGTTTTGAATTGAGGTCTGATAGGAGAGAGGGAGCAGCCATGCTAA
Organism: Tapirus indicus; assembly: GCA_031878705.1. NCBI lineage: Eukaryota > Metazoa > Chordata > Mammalia > Perissodactyla > Tapiridae > Tapirus > Tapirus indicus. The sequence goes on from CM062933.1 coordinate 28,583,510, forward strand.
GATGGGAAGGGTGGTCCAGGCCAAGGAAACAGCAGGTGCAGGGCCCTGGGGGTTACAGTTGGTGGCGTGAAGGAAAGTAAGGAGGTCAGTGAAGCTGGGAATGAGTGAGAGAGGAAGCACCGGCCACAGGCAGAGAGCCAGGCAGGAGCTCAGGTCATGCGGCACCTCAGGGGCAGACATCAAGTTCAAATCTTCATTCTAAGTGCAATTGAACTATGACTGGGTAAGAAGACAATTATATAATCTGGTCTACCTTCTAAAAAGACTACCCTTGCTTTGGGTGAAGGATAGACGATAGGTGAGCAAAAGTGGAAAGAGGGAGGCCAGTAAGGAAACTGGGCCCGTGGTCCAGTGAGAGATGAGGCCAAGTGGAATACCATCTCTAAAAGGAGTGGGAATGACCACTGAAATGGGAGCAAGCACAGAGCAAATGGGCAGAGTGCACGTTAGTTTGTGGATTTGATGGCTATTTCCCAGAAGAGCCTCACCAAAACATTCAAGCTACCTGGTGTTCCCACCCTGAGACCCCAGCATGCTGAGGGTCTTGGTTGACCCTTTCCCTTCCAATTGGAGGTCCTCTGAGGAGGGAGCCCTGCAGACTTCGTTTCCCTAATTCTTCTGATTTGTATTCGTACAAGGCTGCATCTAGGCCTTATCCTAGCTCTAGGAGGACCGCAGTGGGGCTAAGAGTCACAGCCTGCTCAGCTCTTTTTCCCTGGAAAGGTGGAATTGTGTTCTCCAATTGCTTCTCTACTTGGCTTTATTTCTTTTAGCTCTCTCATGGTACAACCACCACTACCGCACCAGAATCTGTCTCTCGCTAAAGCAGACACTTTGGCTTTTCTTGTTTCAAATGTTCATAAAACTGTTACACCAGGCATAACAATGCTACTAAATAACTACATAATTCTAGGATTGTTACATCCAATTTTGTCACTCCCACTCACCAATGTTAAGTCAATTACTCTTAGAGTAGTATTTAAAGACAGCACCTTTCCAACTTAAATATCCATCCGCAAAGCCAAACAACGTTCAAATTCCTAGAAGTCTCAAGTTCTTCTATAATAAACATCTTCATAACTTGGGCAAATCCTTTTCATGAAGGTGGTGGCAAATGTTCTGTAAAGGGGCTTATGAAATTTAGGGTTCCATGGAATGCCAATGATATTTTTGATATTTTAACTAGGAAAATATCTTCTTGGTCTTTTATAGATTTAATAGTCTGGCTTCTTGTCTAAAAATTAGAACAAATTTGGGGGAAAGGGAGAAAAGGTGTAAGGATAAAGAAAAAAAAACAACTGGAGGAATTGATGAAGAAGTCGGGTGAGGAGAATTAAAATTTTCTTTGCTCCTCAGGAGTTTCGGCATCCATGGTCACAATCTAGGATATTAATAAAATAACTAAAACCAGAGAGCCAATTAATGACACCCACAGCGGAGCCTCTAAAGAGGATCAACAGTTTAGATTTTACAGCTGTGGATGAATCTGAACACATTTTCCTAAGAATAGCTGCTCAAAACTATAATTCTAATATATAATTCTATTCATATATCATTTTGCCTTGACTATTAGAACCCTCAAAGCAAAGTTTCAGTTATGCAAGATGATTACATTCTAGAGATTTGCTGTACAACACTGTGTCTGTAGTTAAGAATATGGTATTGTACACAACACTTTAAGAGGGCAGATCTCATGTTAATTTAATTTAATTCTTAGCAAAATTAAAAAAAAAAAAAAAAAGCAAAGCTATCTGGCAAAGGGTCGCTCAGTATGGGAGCTGGAGATTCCTTTACCCCTACTGTCTTCAGAAAGAATTTTTCTACTTGTCCTCACATGTACTATATTTTAATCCACAAAATACCTCAAGTCCTCTTACAAGTACAATTCTTACATACAATAAAAGTACAATAAAATGTACAATAAAAAGTACAATAAAAATGATTCATACAGTTACTCATCAAATAGATATACAAACCGCTATGATTATTAACATGGGATTAAAAAGATGAATAAGGATAAAGAGAAGTACTACAGGAGAACAAATGAAGGGGAAACTACTTCCAGGAAAGGGCAGGGGGCTGGAGGGAGAGGGGCATGCAGGCAGTAAGATGATCAGGAGGGAATTCCAGGTAGGAGGCCCACTTGGCACAGGTATCAACCTCCACTCTTCCCAAATACCAACAAAAACTAGGAATGGTGCTATCTACATCCCAGAAACTGAGGAGTTTCTGCTGAAAATGATATATATATGTGTGTGTAAATATATATGGATGACCTTGTTAAAGCAACTGTCAGGGGCATCGGGAGAAAGTGCTTGGTGTACAGCACAGCCTGGCAGAAAACCATGATCCCAGCCACATGTGAAAGGCTGAGCAGATCCTGGAGGCCAGAGGGAGAAGCACACTTGGATCGCCACTCTCTGCTGGGAGTTTAGCAGAATTCAGAAATGACTCTCCAAGGGCAGAGAGACCCCCATGAAAAAGAAGCCAAGAGGTGGCAGAGCTCATCCCTGAGGTGCAGGACCCAGGTCCAGGGGGCTGGATAGTCACACAGAAAACTGGAGGCAGGTCATGCCAAACAGAAAATTAGATGCAGTGGCTTCAGGAAACATGTCTAGCAACTTAGACTATAAAGGAATGGAATAATGTACTTTACAAGACTAATATGAGGAATCTATACCAAAAAAAGAGAAAAGAGTGCTCCTTATTTTCCAGTACTCACTGAACAATTACAAAAATTAGCAGTACATCAGACAACAAAGGAAACCTTAAAGCCCAAGAAGCATTGTGACCACAACGCCATGAACCTCAACTAAGTTAGGTGCCTTTCTCTTCCCAGCCTCACAAACCCCCTACTCATGCCCAAGGAGGAGAAATAAGGAATTCAATTGATGAGAGCCCCAAATCCATTGAGCTTTAACATTAAAACCCCAAGGTGGTCCATTTCTTATGAGACCATCTGCTCTCAGGTAAGGAAGGTTCCCAGTGAGCTTCCAGCTCTGCATGATTAACAGACCAGGTGGGGCCTTCCAGAAGCCCAGCCAGGTCTCTTTCCACCTTCTCTGCCTGTCCCCGTAGGGGCAAATCAACTTGTTCCCTCACTGGGGCTGGTTACTGTCAATCAAGAGGAAGGAAGCAGAAACCCTCATTTTGACCTTAGATTCAAGCCTTGTTCTCAAATCTAGTCATTACCAGGGAGCCCATTCAAAGCTGAAACTTTAGCCCCATTTGGCTCAGTTCTTCAGTGTAAACACTACTGACCAGAAACCTGGCAAGGATAGAGGTGATTTGCACCTCAAATCCAAATCTAACTAAAAAATTGATCATGAAGAAGTTAGTTAAACACATATGCATCCTCTCTCAAATAATTCTTATATCAATGAGGGAATCCAAATTACAACAAGGATATTTAGAAAATAAGAAAAGACTATTAAGAATTAAAGTTCGTGGGATGTGGTAAAAACATTCAGAGTTGACATCTGTTTCTTTCTGGTACCTTTAGGAAGCCCTACTGATAGAGTGGGGTAGGGGTGTGTGACCTCTGCTGGCCAGTAGAACACCCCTTCCCTAGATCCAGGATTGATCCAGGGCCTGGGGGGACATCCATGCAGGATGAGGCTCGTGGCTGGTCTGAAGGCTTGTTATCATGACTCCATACACACACTGGGACAGCTGACCTGATCAAGTCCCACAGCTCTGAATTCAGGAGTGTACCTGGAATGGCTCTGGAGACAGTGCTGGTGTCGGGGTGTGCCGTGTACTGAAGGACAGAGACCACCCTGCCACTGATGAGGTCCATCTGGTCCAGGTGAGGTGCTCTGTGTCCAAATAAAAACGTTGGGTCTGGACAGTGACAGTTATGCCTTCAGGAAGTTTCAGGTTTACCCTCTTTCTCAATCAGATTTTATCACTCTGGGTACCAGTAGCTGGCACCACCACCTGTCATAGATAATGTTACTGATACCTTGGACTGTATTCTAAATATGCCAACTCCTTTCTACATTCTTTGTATAAGTAAACGCTGTTCATTCTCATAAGCAGAGTCTTTCCATCAATTCTTATCTACAGGTCAGTCAATGAAGTAGTGGTGAACCAGGCAAAGCAACCAGAATCCTCTTCCAGGGATAGAGATGAACATTGGAAGATAGAAGTTATGTCATTTTATGAGATGTGGGCCTATAAGGACTGTGTGGAACCTAAAGAGGCAAGGCCCACCTTTCCCTAGCATGTGGGAGAGGCTGCTGGAAAACAAAACAATCAGAGAAAAGCAGATGGCCGAACAGCCAAAGAGACAGATTTCCAGAAATATCATGTGCACTCCTGGATCAGGCTGTGCCTAAAGGCACATATACCCTGGCTGTCTACAATGTGAGCCACTCAGCTCGCTTTTTTTTGGTGAGGAAAATTAGCCCTGAGCTAACATCTGTTGCCAATCCTCATCTTTTTGCTGAGGAAGATTGGCCCTGGGCTAACATCCATGCCCATTTTCTTCCACTTTATATGTGGGATGCTGCCACAGCATAGCTTGATAAGCAGTGCATAGGTCTGCGGCCGGGATCTGAACCCGTGAACCCAAGGCTGCCAAAGTGGAGCATAAGAACTTAACCCACTATGCCACCAGGCTGACCCCACAGCTCCTTTTTCCATATGAGCTAGTGTGAGCTGGGTTTCAGACACCACTAATCAAGAGTCCTAACACAGCTCTTCTAGGAGTCCTTCAGTTTGCTGGACAAGGTGAGGTTGGTTGAACATGAGCAGGCTGGAAGAGGAGGAATCAACCAGAAGCTTGCCCAAGTGCTGGCTGGGGAAGCCTGAGAAAGGTATCTACACTAACAGTGTCCTATCAGTAAATGAGAAAGAGGGAAATTAAACAATCAAATCAAAAAGTTTTAAAGTAACAAAAGAAAATAAAAAGAAATTAACGAACTAGAAAATTAAAAGAGTATAACTTATAAGTCCTAGAACCACTGCTTTTTAAAAAAAGAAGAAAATGCACATTCAACCAAAGTTCTGGCTAAACTAATCAAGGAAAGGGGAGAGAAGTTACAGATAGTCAAAATTAGAAATGATAAAGAAATATAACTACAGACAAGGAGAGTAAAGTCATTATATGAAATATTACACATAACATCATGCTAGTAAAATTTAAAACCCCAATGATACGGACCACTTTCTATGAAATAAAAATGACTAAAATTGTTCCAAAAAGAAAAGATCTAAACGCAGCAATAACCATGACAGAAAGTGGAGGAAAAGAGCCCCCAAATTAATTGCAATAAAATAATTTGTCCCAGATAGCTCTAAAGATGAGGTCTTTCAAATTATCAAGCAGATAATTTCCATGCTATTTAAACTCTTCAATAATAAATGCAATGGCAGCATCTATTAAGCACTTACTTGTGTCTACCACTTTGCTGCATGGTTCAAAAACGCTATCACTTCATTTTCGCCACCATCACACATAGTATTCTCCAAATTATAAATCAGAAAACTAAAGCATAGAGAGGTAAAAAAATCAAGAACAATGTCACACAACTGATAAAACTGTGGAGTTAAGATTCAAATCTGTCTTTCTACCGCTAAAGCTGCTCACTAAATCACCATGCACTATTGCCTTCTCATGAACAAACAGGTTCCAAGATCTCTAAGGGTTCTCATTAGTTGCTGGTGGGAACGGGGTAGAAAGAAAATTCTGGAAGAAGGGAGACAAGTTAGGAAGCTACTGAATGTCTAGTTCAGTGCATGCCTGAATGAGGGCAGCGTCAACAGGGAGAAAACCAAGGAGAAAGGTCTGATATTTTAAAGAGGGAGAACTGGATCTCCAGAGTATCATGTGTATGATTAAATAGAGAGGTGATTCAAATGATCAGAGTGCCATGTAATATTATAGAGTCCTAGAGTCTTTATTATGACCCATGCCTTGGTTTCCCCCCGTGAGAAAAATAAGAACCACAAACACTGTCCCTCTAATTTACAAAGACACTATAAACAACAGTGAGGCATCTACTAGAACTTGAGCTCCGTGCAAGTGGGCCCCATATAAATCAAAGGTGTTATTATTGCTCTCTAATCACATCTAAGCATTCTCTAGGGTTTTTCCAAGCTTTCTGCATCTTAAGAATTACCTGGCAAGGTGCTTGGGAAACAGAAGTTTCGACTGAAATCAGATGTTCCAGAAGTAGAGCTTGGGCATTTGTATTTTTAACAAGTGCCCAGGTGATTATTATGACTGAGTACTTTCTCCTCTGGACACGGCAGAATGGGGTGATGAATGGATTTTAGACACCTAAGTATGGCCGGGTGGGTGGTGCTGGGAGAAGTCTGAGTTATCTTAGTTCTTTAACAACTATTTTCCCACAGATACCGTATCGGATATCAGCATTTCTCACAGAGAAACCGTAGATGATTGAAACCAAAGCTCAGTAACTGCCTCCAGGGAAAAAAAAAAACCAATGTTAAATGTACACAAGCACTTTAAGCATTCATCTACAGTTTAGGATCTGCTTTTCTAAAATGGAGCTTTCCCTGATAGTGAGCAAATGAGGCTGGAGTTCTGGCCTCCACACGAGATGTGGCCCAGCCTCCTTCAAGCACGGACCTCCAGCAGCTCAAAGGTTAAGTGGCAGACCATCTCCAATCTCTGGTCCTTCCAGGCTAGAGTGTGATTCCATGCTGGCCTGGGCTACATCTGTCTTGGTATGACAGTGTATCCCTTTCTCCCGTTCAGTTTAACCTAATCCTCGGCACAGTGGGCACACGTAAACTCAGGGCAGGGGAGGAAAGGCAAGGAACGAGCACACACAGAGAAGGAAGAGAGAATGAAACCAGTGGACTGAGGCATTTGGGGTACCAGCATCCATTCTCCTCCCCTGTGTCCTCCCTTCTTAGTGGGATGGTAACTCCAGGTCGCTGTCCTGCATTGATAGAAGCCAAAGAGGGTCCCTGGGACTTCTATTAAATCTTTTCTCATTGCTGGCAGTAGAGCCAAGGGGTGAGCACACGCTGGAGCTTGGCCAGTCAGAACTCCCTCTCCTGGGATGTGGCAACTTGAATAAATGACAGAAGGTTGAATGACTGGAGACCACTGATGCCATTAGCAGGGTGGGGTGAAAAGCAGAAGTTCCTGACATTGAGCCCTAGAACTCTCTGGTTCCTGCCTGCTCCAACCCTTCAGTCCATCCCAGGAGCTGGTCTCCTGTTCTTGCCATAAATTCTCTATCTGCCTAACTTGGCCAGAATCAGTCTCTGCTGCTTGCATCAAAAACCTTATTGCAGAAAAGCAAGAGAAAGAAGCTAGAAAAAGAAAAGAGAAAGCAGTGCTTAGAAAAAGAAGATGGCCCAGTACCAGCACTGCCTTCATATGTTTGACAATTATCCCATCCAGAGATCAAAGGAAGGTGTTCTCTAAATATGTATTTCAACTGTGGATTGATGAGAAGTATGTTGACAAACTATAATAAGGCTAAACATTTCCACAGGAGGTGGTAAGACACCTAAGACCTTAGAAGTCTTGGAGATTGAGACAATATGTGGTAATATATTTACCTAAAGCATTTCCTGTTTACACTAGACAAGGGATGATACAGTAGTAATTCTCAACCCAGGTCCTAGCATGAAACATTAATGAATGGGTGGGACGGCATTTCACAGGCCAGCTTTGCCAGTGGGGTTCACAAGGCATCAATTAAAAGGGGTGCTACCAAAGAGCTTTAAGGTGACCTTTGGCCTCGTTTAAACATCGCATGTTACAACAATGAAACCACACTTAGAAGTCACAGTTCCACTGGGGGGAAAACAAATCAATGCTCGGAATGTATCTTTTTCTAAAAAACCTAGAATTCAAAAAAAAAAAAAAAAAAATCCTGCTCAGTTTTGTGGGTGAAAATAAAAGCAGCATGCCCAAGCTGCACCATCTTTGTTTGTACAGAGTTTTGCTGTGGGTGGAAAATGAATTTTTACATGCATTTCCTCAGTTGGGCGTCATTAAAACCTGGGAGCTAGATGAATTGAGTATGATTATACTTATTTTATAGATGAAGAAAACGCATCCCAGGTTAGGCTGCTTGCTAGGTTCATAGAACAGAAAATGGAAGACCAAAGGCTACGACTTGTGTGTTCTGACTTCTAGTCCCATCTGGCAAATATTCTGTTCCTCCACACAGCCCCCCAACAGAGTAACATTAGAAATGCCTGCAAGCTCAGGGGATGAAGGAACTATGCACAAAGGGGATGTTCACAGTTTGTCCTAAAGTCTTCAAAGATGACTGTAAACCAAAACCAGTCTTGTACACCTTTAATTAATTTCCAGCATTCCTCAGCTCCCACAGTAGGCTTTATCTGCTGTCGTTTGGCTTAGGGATGTTAAACCAGCCCCTCATGGCACTGGGAGTCCCAGGAGCAAGATTCCTCCCTGTTGGCTCTTCAGCCTGACAGCTCAGCAGCCTGATGCAGAAATGTCACTGGACAAATGAACCTCTGCTCACCTAGCTCCTCACTAGTTCTTCCACACATTGCTCTGTTCCATGCTAGGGAAAGCAACTTATCCGGGGAGATCTAGGCCAGACTGATAACAGAACAGAGCAGAAAATCCTCGTGCTACACACTTTTAGGATTAACCTTAAAGAATAAAACAAAAGCAAGCAAACAAACAAAAAAACAGATTTCAGGATAGACAGGCAGGATACCCGGGAAAGCAGGTGTTTACCTCCCTAAACTTGATTCTCCACTGACCTCTGTGACATTAAAATACCTACCCAGAAATCCTAGGCTATTGAAATATCCTAGAGATGATCAGAAGTCCTGTAAGACTTAACTCTTTCCTGCCAAGGAAGGAAACAGTGAGGGGACAGGGGAAGAGAAAGGTGACATTTCCAGGTTTCTTACCCTGCAAGGCTGAAGGACTTTGTTTCTCTCTACTTTTTCCTTGCCCATTGTCAGCAGGTGTAACCTCTAACTATTCGGCCAAAGGGGTAAATGGGAAGGGAGAGCAAATAATGTCCTAGGAAAGACGGTCTATGTTGTGCATTCCTTTGATCCTCTCTGAAACAAACGGTAATTTTGTTTCATTTTTTTAGAAGGAATGAACATAAACAAAAACAAATGTTTTGTTTTGTTTTTGCTGGTTCCTGTTGGAGTTCTCTCATGATCCAGGAAGGAAATGGAGCTGTCAGTTACTCTCATTTTCCCCAGGGCAGAGCTTAGGAAGAGAAAAAAAATAGTCATTCGATACATGCAGCTGATAGTCTACATTTGGTTACCTTGTGTACCAAAGCCCTGGGCGGAGTGTCTATGAGAGCCAGACTTGACAGTTAGTTACAACTAAGGCAGGGATCCTTTGAAAGGTATAAATTCTTCCTTTCTCTGTGTATCTCTCTTTCAGTAACTCAGTAACAACTTCTGGAATATTCAACTAAGAGGCTGAAGCCACAATAAATCCAAGTAAAATGAGAAGACTCCTCAAGAGATTACAAGGACATTGATTCTATCTGGACCTTGGGGCTGCAAAACCAAGCTCAGTGATGTAAAGAGAAGAACCGGTCACTACCAGGAAGTATGGTGTGGACTGACCGCACCACAGTGGACAGATAGGCCAGGAAAAACGAATCCTCATTTAGTACTCTCCCAGTGCCCTGAGAGCGAGACTGCTGCCTTAGCGATGAAAGCAATGTAAGCAAACCCCCAGGGCCCGCAAGTCAATGTGGAGGGGGCAGTCTCCGGGCAGTATACATGAAAGTCTCTACAATTCCCCCAGATGTGTGGTCTATGTGTGCAGTGAAGAACACACGGTGACTTTTTTAAGTCTCTGGATTTGGCAACTGGGCCATAGCTGATCATAAAGAAAATGGTTTATATTGATGGGAGATGTTATTGGGAGGGGTGACAAAGGAAGGGGGGGTTTCAGCTACATCAAGGGGCATGCAGGGTACCGACAGGCAGAGGAAGAGAGGGAGATGGCCCGTGATAAGATCTAAACGCACCTGGAGGGGCCAGGAGACCGCCTGAGGAGAAAGAGGTTGCAAAAAGCTAAGGCAGTGTGTGGGGTTTGGGGTTCACTTGCTTGTTTGCCACAGGAAACTAGAGGGAAATTCGGGGAGTTAAAGGTTCGGAAGTCACCCACATGCACGTTTAATGTCAGTGGATAAAGGATGGGGCAGAGTCTTGTTATTAGTAGACTGGAGGCTCAAGTCACCTCAGTGTCAACATATCGAGGTGCAACAAGACTGCTGCAAACTTCCTCCTACGATCTGCAAAGGACAAGCTGCAAACACCTGTTGAACCAGAAGTATGCACAGGCTAACTGCCTGTTGGGACCTGCCTATCTAGTCTTGAAATCATTTTTAATCACTGCAAACCTCCCTCTCTGGCTCCTCATGCTGAAAACTTCCAAGGTTATCCTGGTGCCCCACTTATACCAGTGAGGTTTCACTAAGGGTCAGACACTCCAAGAGTAGATCACACTTAGCAGAAACCCAAAGTGTTTTTAACCCAGACCTTTCCTTTTACCTTATTTTTGTTGTTTAGTTTGTATTTCCAAATAGATTGTCCTAGAATCATTTAACAAACGTAGTTTTTAAAGGTGTAATCATTTGGACCACTGCAGCCTTGCATCTTTCTCCCACTTAATATCCTACCATAAGCACTCTTTCATGTTAGTAAGCAATCTTTTTAGCCCTAAATTTTAATAGATGCATATACTATTTCACCAAACAGATTCACCATACTCTGCTTAAAAACTATTCTTGGAAATGGAGATTATTTCCAATTCTCCACTACCACACACAATGCCCCCAAATGGTCCTTTTCTAGACCGCCATGTTTCTGAAGTGACATTATTACTGTCCAGTAGGCTTGAAATCTCTTCTTCATTCTCAAGTACTTGCTTTTTGTTGCTGCTATCAGATGGGTTAATCTTCCATCCGTGATGGTATATATAAGTGCTATTGATTTTCTATTTATTTTGTACATACTCACTTTATTGAACTCACTAATTCTAGTGAGTTTTCAGTTGTTTCCTGTATGTTTTCTAGATACATAATCATATAACCTACAATTAATGATAGTTTTTTCTCCTCTAGAAATTTTAGTTCATGTTTTATTGCCCTGTTCAAAGCTTTGCAAACATGTACAAATAGTAGTGATAGAGACATTCTGGCCTAGTGTTTAGGTTGTTTTGAATGATATTTGTTATTTTATTAAAGCATTGTTATTTCTACTTTTAGTTTTGGATTTTCTTTAATTTCTTTTAAATATCAATTAGGATAATGATAAAGGTTTATTTGGTTTATTAATATATTAATACTAAACTGTTCATGAATTCCTGTGACAATCTTTGCTTTTTTCATCTACTAACATTTATTTATATTCTTTACATCTATATTCACAAGAAAGGTTGGTCCATATCTTCGTTGTCCGATATAGTAGCCACTAGCCACAAGTGGCTACCGAGCACCTGAAATGTGGCTTGTCTGAACTGATATGTGCTGTTAAGAGTAAAATACACATTGGCTTTTCAAAACTTAGTTTGAGAAAAAGAATGTAAAATATCTTAAAATTTTATATTGATCATATGTTGAGATGTTAATATTTTGAGTATACTAGATTAAATTAAATATAGTAAAATTAATTCCACATGTTGCTTTTTACTTTTTTTTGAGGAAGATTGTCCCTGCGCTAACATCTGTTGCCAATCTTCCTCTTTTTCTTTTTTTCTCCCCGAAGCCCCAATATATAGTTGTAGGGCTGTAGCTCTTCTATGAGGGATGCTGCCTCAGCATGGCTTGATGAGCGGAGAGTAGGACTGCGCCCAGAATCTGAACCCGCGAACCCCAGGCTGTGGAAGCAGAACACGTGAACTTAACCGCTCTGCCACCAGGTCAGCCTGTTTTTACTTTTTTAATGTGGCTACTAGAAAAATTTGAATCATATATGTGGCTTACGTTATATACCTACTGGGCAGCAATGGTCTACTCTTCCCCCTTTACAAAATATTTCTATTGAGTTTTCACAGCAAGGTTGGATTTACCTCCAAGAATCAACTGAGTTGTGTGGGACCCTCTACAGTCTGGAACATTTGCTATAAAATAGGGTTATATGGGCCTTGACAACTTGAAAAGATTCACCCAGATTCAACTCCCCCCCCACCTTGTTTTTGAGAATTTTCAAAGTCACAAGTCTGCTCTGATATTCTTTTATAAAGGAAAAGCCTTAAATGCCAGGCACTGTCAGAAATAGATTACCTATATTAAATACAAGATTAAATCAAAGATCTATGGATAGCATTTCAGATCTCAGTATAAAAGAGCTACAAATGTTCCTCATTTCCTGACTGGTTTTATTGAAAATGGAACAAGCAGCTTTTTCTTTGTTTTGGAGGCTATGTGAAGATTCTCTCTTTACACCAAGGTATGTATGACTAATACACTTGTGTAAATGCATAGAAAATGTTTGTGCTGTTCCTCTGCTTGTTAGAAAAATACACCCTACCTTTTCAGTCTGAGACCAAAATTTAACTTATCAAATCCCAGATGATATACGAGCCCTTGTCAATAATGAGCCTGTTTGGAGAAGAGCGAGAAAGGCGTGTATGGAGGATGCAGAGGGAAGGCATAAGTTGCACAGCCCCTCTGACACCTGATGCATGCTGTCTGAAGGTTAGTGTGAGAGAAGGGGGCCAGCCCAGGGGCCACGCACAAGGACCTGCAAAGTCACACAACAAACACAGACACGAATATATTCCCATAGCTTGCATTCCCAAAGCTATTACACCCAGAGTCTTTTGTTCTTTTATTATTTCTTTAATGCAAAGTTGATAACCTCCTGGACTACCTGGGTTCCACTCCTGTCTCCACACCTACTGGCTCAGTGACTTTAGACATGTTACTTAATCACTCAGTATCTCACTGTCTTCATCTGTCAAATGGGGAAAATAAAAAGATCTGTTTCAGAGTTTGCAAATTAAATGAGATAAGGTATGCAAAGCTACCAGTAAAGTGCCTGGCATATAGTAAGCATCCAATAAGTGTATACCAGGAAAATAATAGTGTATACGCCAATGTCATTAGCTTCTATCAAATGCTGACTGTAAGATCACTAATTAGCAAAGTTTCATCCTCTAATAAGTGGCTTGTCATCCATGGGACCAGCCATTATCAATTAAGGAATAGAAAAGTGTGCATTCATTAATACATAAACAAAAACTGGGTCATTTTGATGTTGCTGAATCACTCAGATAATCACCATCAAAGGTGAAGAAATCCAGGTTGCACTCAATACCTCAAAGTAACCATCATAGACAGTTCCTGGGGACAGTTTCCCAAGAGATGCATAGGAAATTCATTCCCTTCCCTGGTGTTTTCCATCCATTACAGGTTATGCAACTGCCTGTGCCTCTCCACTCCCAGGCTCAACCCCTGTCTCAGCTCAGCCCAGTGCTGGATGATCAAGGTCATCTGTGGCAAAGTCAAGGTCAGGAGGCAGACCCACACCTTCTCCTGACTCCTCCTAGCCTCACCTGTAGAGCTAGAGCCTTCACCTGCTCCTAAAGATATCCACCTGTTTCTCATTTGGGACTCTACCCGTTCACCTCTATAACCCAGTGCTTCATGAAAGAAAAATGAAAACCCAATTACCAATCATGCTCACCCATGAGAACTTAGCCTTTCTAGAATGGAATTAGGAAAGGGAGAGAATGTAGGATTATAGATAGAAGTAAAAACCATTAGAAAATCTCAAAATGGTGGTGTGCTTACTTCAAGAACAAAGGATAGGAAAGAAGTTGAAAGAGGTTCTGTACTGGGCAGAGGAGAGAAATGTTAGCCACAAGGAACAGGGGAGGGTGGTAGAAAGGAGAGCAGGCAAGCAAGCACGTGTGAATGAAGGAAGAAGAAAGACACAACATGGGATATACCCGAGTGACAGCAATCTCTCCCTGCCTCAACTTTCCCCTCTTCCATAGATCATCATGCCTGGCTAAGCCTGTCACCCACTCCTTTCCTTGTCAAGCTCTTTTCCAAAGATATGAAGGTGGTGGGATCTGCAACCCCACTGACCAGGGAGCGTGTGTGGGGAGTGGAGACAGGCAAGGAGAGAATCCCAATCCCACTAACCAGAGCCACGTCAGGAGGGAATGCTTTCCTGGCAAATCTGAACTGCCTTGGAAATCTGAATTCAGTTCTCCAGAGAATGCTGGTATGTGTGGTGGCAAGGGACTACAAGACACAGAGCAGCTAAGACAGAGGCTTCTGGAGGCTGACCTGGAAAACCACCCAGAGTGCATTTAACATTTTTTTTAGTGGAAAATGTATCCTGGGATTCTCAAGTTCAAATACACTTCTGGAATGATGAACATGTTAGACTCTGTATACATATTCTTATGTACTAAGTAACATGTAAATATGGTTATAAAGAGTCAAGGAACTTGAGGTGGGTTGGAGAAACACTACTCCCTCACCCAAGCAAACTTAATTAATCACATACTGTGTATATAAATGATGAGTCCCAAAGGACAAGTCCTGGGCACTCCAAGGAGGAAAAAATATCCATAGGACATAGCACTTTGGGGCAGCTTCATTAATGAAATGAGACTTCAGCTCAAAATACTACATATTTCTCCAAAAGAATAGGAAAGCTTTCTATTTTTAGACATGGCAGAAAATTCTCCCCTCCCCTCCTTTACTTATATAAAATATAAGAATGTTCTTATATTTACAATTTAGTTTTTGTTTCACTGTTATTGTGTTAAAATCAATAAGTTTTCTAAAACCAGCATTCAGTGTTCAAGACCTAAAATTTGTTCAATATATAAGATTTTCTTTCCTTTGGCAAAAATGTATTGGGCAATTTTTTCATCATATAATTTTTTTCCTGGTTTTCATTTTTCTTTGGTAAAAAACATCAGCCTTCCTTCTCTCTAATATTTTCATTTCAAATGATGGGTTCATCAGTGTCACTACAAACCATAACATTATTCAAAACAGTTACTTGATCTTCTCCAGGACTAAAAATGCTTTCGTCTTTTACCCGTGAATCATTTAACAAAAAGGGTAGTACCAACAGGTCCATTCACCATCCCAGGGCAGAAAACACGGGAAGGTACCAGGGAGGAAAAGCCACAGTTACTGAATCTAGGGTTTGGTGCCGGCTACTAGGGCTGCCTTGTCTTTAATCATAAGCCCCAATTACCTTTGTCTGCTCGCTGTCTGGGTCTTCAAGCCATGCATAAGGGTCACAAATTTTATGCCCATGATAATCCTGTACCTGCAAAAGACAAAATGTAGTATTAGATAATGAGTGTCTAACCCCAATTAAATTAGTATTTTCTGACTGTGATGGAGAAATAGGAAAGAGACAAAAATACCCCAATTGGCTCATTGGCAACGTGTCTGCCCAAATTACCACATGAACCAAAGTTGGCAGGTTCTCAAAGGTATCTAACCACCCTTCATGAAAAGAATGTTGCTGGAGAGAGAGGAAAGATGAAAGGTCAGAATAGGAAACAGCTCTGTCTGTACAACACAAAACAAAGGGCTACTGCTGGGCTAAAGAAACTTGACAATGTGTTGTCAGTGGCAAAGGACAGAGCTACACAATGCAGGAGGGACGCGAGAAGGGCACGTATGTGAGGGAACCGTCATACATGTGCTTATTTTCCTGTTCTTGCTAAGCTTATTAATGAGTAGAAAATCTCCCTATAATATATAATATGATCAGTTTTGCCTTTAAATCTAAACTGCCAAAAAGCAAGTTACTAATGTGTGGTATGATTCTAGCTGACACTGGCTGAAAAAGCTGACAAACACAATTAAAGAATGTTTCTAAAACAGAAGCCTTTCTTCCTTTTTGTGTGTTATAAAATGCTTCCCTTCCCTGTTTATACAAGGAAGCACAAAGGCATCACCCCTTCAGACTATCCTGGTTTTTGGGAAATAATACTGCTTAGCATAAAGCAGGGCCTGGCTGGGGGGAAGCTTCGGGAGCTCCCACAGGAGCCGACCATCAGAACTACGGGGACCTTCTGAAAAGCCCAAATTCCTGGCCTCAGAGACTGACTGAGTCTGAAAGAGCAATTAGGAGTCACACTCCCGAGGTGAGTATGCCTAAAGACATTTTCCAAAGGTAAAAATCATTAAAAAGTCCCTCCATTTCATATTATCATGATTAATCTAACTGAAACCACAATGACAATGTCTTTCCAACCAAGGCTCTCTGCACAACTCTAACATTCTGGTTAAGGTTTCTTGTATGGGGTTGTTGGGAAGATCACCTGTATCTCAGATGAATTTTTAATCTGTCTCCTTCTTGCTTTCTTCTGTAACACCAACAGGTAAGGGCTAGTCCCTAAGGACAGCAAACACTCTCCTAGAAAAGGAAAACTTGGATGTTCTTTCTACTGCTGGCCAATGGAGAAGAATCTCCCTGTGCCTTAAACCCCAGGCTTTCTATTAAGGGTCCCATCTGTCCTCATCTGGTGCCAGGTGAGGGAACACCTGGGGGAATGCCCACCTGGAAGAACTGTCAGTTAAGGTGGAACATTCAGGAACTGTTCTCATTAAAGAACTGACTGACAAGCACAAGGGACAAAATACCAGACTAAAACCTCTCGTGAGGAGTCTCCATAAAATTACCAATTTTCAATCCTTACCTAAAGCCTCTTTAAATTTTAGCTGATTGTCGCCAGTGAATGAAAGCTCTTTATCTTTTCTTCTCATCCCCAAGTCTTTTACATTTTACACACCTTGAAGTGGTTATAAACTATGCTCAAAATAACAACCGTCTTTTCTCTGACAATAAGAAATCAGAAAAATTTTAAGTTGTAAAGGATCTTCCAATCCAACATTTCTAGGAGCAACGGCAGGCACAGGATGGCAATCTGCCCAGGCCCGTACCGAGTTCAGAACCAGAGCTGGGACTAAAAACAATCTGCCAACAGCTTTCCCCCAGATAATCCTCAGAGAGGACAGACCAATCGCTTTAAAAATGTTCCTCGACTACGATGTTACTAAAACACAGAGATATCCAGAAACTTAACTTTTCGTAAGGAAAAGGAAAAGATTAACTGGAAATCACATCAGTTTTATGACTAAGTGAAGGTGTTGCCAAGTGCTAGACCCAAAGCAATAAACATTTGCTGAATATCCACATTGTTATGCCCGACGTTTTAAAGCAACCCTGTAAGAGGGTTGATGATACTCCTATCTGACAGATTATGGAATGAAATTCAGAGCGATTGGTAAGAGTAAAGGTCACAGATTTACTGTTTGCTCAGAGATCACTGTGAGCTAAACACTGTGCCATTGATTTCAGCCACATTACCTTGTCTGGTCCTCACTGTGAGGTTATTATAAACTCATTTTCCTGATGAGGAAGCTGAAACTGGAAAGAGCTAAAGCAATTGACAAAGGTCAGATGGTTAATAAGTGGTAGAACCATGACCCACCTTGAGCCAACCCCCAAACCTGTGGACTTAACCTCTTGCTAATGAAAGGCCAGGTGTAAACTAGCAGGTGCACAGCTGGACCCTGACTCAGAACCCAGTGCATCCTACACTGTGCTGTCTCCTGAACGGCGTTTACCACTGAGGAAATGGGGCCATCTTCCCAGAACCAGCATTACCATCTAAAGGAGATGGAGGTCAGCTTTGAGCAGACATTTTAAACCAGGACAAGAAACTGATTCTCTCCAGGACAATCCCACAGACAATCCTAGAAGCCAAGCACTCCCCCTCCCTTTTCTTTTACAAGACCATCGCCTACAAATGGGGTGGTCTCATAATCACATCCCCTGAACTCAGGTTGTGCAGTATCTGATTCTTTCCTCTGATTTAAGTTTGCAAACCATTCCTCATCTCCCCAAGAGGTTTTAAAAACACAGCACTGATGAGGCACTGTTACTATCCAATATTTTACTTGTTCTGATCAACAGCTTGCCCACTGCCTTCAAGATAACGTACAGACTCGTACATGCAGCAGGCAGAGCCCATCAAACCTGGACACACTTCCCTTTTTTTTCTTTCCAGCCCCCATCCAAGCTTATCCACCAGTGAATGCTCTGGTCACAATGGCCTTCCTGCCATCCCACAAACAAATGCAATCCCACAACCATCTAGCCCTACATAACGATGGCTTTATTTTAGTCACATGGCCAGGAATGTCCTTTCTACCTTATCCAGCTGGCCAGCTTCCAGGCTGAATTCACCTAGTCTCTCCTGCTCCTGATGGAAACTCATCCCATCCTCCTCTGTGTTCTCCTCTCCCCCTACACACTCTTCTATCCCTGGAGCAGGCCTGCAACCTGACAGCAACACTCTCGGGGGGTGAGCAATGGATTACACTGGAAGTGCCATGGTTTCCAAATTTCTGCTCACTAGGGCAGAAATCCACCCAAAAGGGTTGCATGCTCCAGCCCCACAGTTCAGTAGGAGACTGCCCAGTATGTGGCCGAAAGATGCTCAAGTGAGAGACACAGAGAGCTACAGCAATCTCCAGCATCTGCTGGAGAGAAACAAACCCTTCCTAGAAATCAAGGCTACATTTTGAGCCTAGGGCTTAGTAATCAGGACTCTGTCACAGGCAGAAGATACCCCATATAGGCTATCAGGGCTGGGATAAGCACCCTGTAGGATCCACAGAGCAGGGTGCAGGCTGGACCAGAGCTACATTCCCTTGGCCCTGAGGCTTAGGCTTATCATGAGTTCTGGTGAGAAGGAACTGGAGAGTATTAAAATCCACAGTGAAGTACCCTTTCGAGTTAACTGTTCATAATCTTTTTGATGTCTTCATAAAATCCTCATTTAACCCTTTCAAGAACTATTAAACATAGATAAATGAACTGCAGGATTCTGATAATCCGAACAGGGAAAATCTTAGCAAGAAGCAACCCCTCCTAAAAACAACATAAATCTAAAACAGCACTCATCAAACCACATCATGGGTAGTTCTTTACATTTTTATCTATCCTGAAAACTCAAAGATCCTCAAGAACTGAACTGAGATGTTCACATATCTCCCCATTACTTAAGTCTGGCACACTGCAGGGCTGGACTGTCATGTGAATGAAAGAATGAATGAATGAATGATATTCTCACTGCAGAAGCGAGGGAGCTCTGTGGTTAGCCAAGCCAGTCCTAATATTTCATATATGAGATCTCCCCAGGGGCATCCAGCTAGTGAGTGGCAAGACCAGAACTAGCATTCAGGTCTTCTTACTTGGTCTGCTTTCCTTTCCATTCCAGCAGGATCACTTTACTCCCCTACGCAAAGGAAACAACCCTTTGAACCACAGGGACAGAGCTTCTGGGGTTGTTAGAGTAAATTTAATAAGCAAGCAGCTGAACAGGCTGAGAAAACATGGTTACCAGATGGCCACCGGTCAAAGAAGCCATGAATGCACCAGCGTCACTTGGAAGTCTTAATTTAAAACAATATGATCTTGACTCAAAACCCTCAGTACCCTTTACCTCAAAGTGAGATGCGCTTTCAAGTACAGACTTTCTGGCATAAATCGGGTCAAGTTGAAAAAAATTAGAAGTGTATTATACAAAAATATTTTTATTCTGATTCTATTTTAAGTAATCTGAGGCATTTGGCTATTCCTGAGAGAATCATGCCCACAACATTTGGATTCACTCCAGTTCTCAAGATGCCAAATTCATTTTTACACAAAAAAGGCGTTTGCCCAGAATTGCATCCACTGGATCTCAACAGCTACCCTGAGTTCATCCACAGTTTAGGTAAATGTGGCTAACCCCTCCACTAGGCAAAACTTGAACTCATTTTAAAAAGGCCATTCCCTCTTCTTTCTAAGGCCTCCTCTCAGCCCCTATCAACTCCTTTTCTTGTTTAGGAAAGCTGGGATCAACACCAGCACACCACGGGGTCACTGGTCCACCTTCCCCATTACTCTGGCTGGTCTCTGCATCCCCAGCGCCCAACGCCCAGCGCTCGGCCTAGGGCAGGGTACGCGCTCAACATGCGTTCGGAAATCGAATGAATGAACTTCAACGCTAAGGATTTCAAAATTGGAAGTTTAAGAAGTTTGCTTTTGTTTTTCAATGTTACATCATCTACGCACATACACACTTTCTCCTACCACCATATTTAAGCAAGACACGTCCTCCAGTCGAAAAAGCAGTGACACGTTCTGTCTCCCCAGTCCCTGAAGGCGCCCATTCCTACCTGGGCGTCTGCCCTTGACCCCATTGATTTTAGGAAGCGGCCAAGCGGCGGCTGACCACAGGCTCGGCCGCCAGCAGGCGGACAGTGACGGCCACCAGGGCCCCCGCGGCTCGGGAGGAGCCCAGCGCCCCCGGCCCGTTTCTCTCAAACAAAGGCCGAGGGGGAGGGGAGGGCCGCAGGGGGCGAGGGGCTGCGGAGAGCGGGTGGGCGCGGGCAGGGTACTCACGGCGGTCTCGTCGCGGTACACGTCGGGGTACTGGAAGGACAGCATGGCCGGGGCGGGCAGGGGGCAGCGAGGGGGCGCGGGCTCCGGGAACAGGCGCGAGCGGGCCGGGCTGGCCGCGGGGCGAGGCTGGGGCGCGGGCCGAGGCGGCGGCGGCGGTGGCGGGCGGCTCTCGGCCAGAGCTCGCACGACCGACCGGCGGCGGCGGCGAGGACGTGCGGGAAGCAGGAAGCAGCTGTCGGCGAGGCCGGGAGCCCCTCCCCGGCGGGCGGGCCCAGCGGCGGCGGCGGCGGCAAGAGGGAGCGGGCGGCGCCGTGCATGCGCCAGGCCGGGCGCACAGCTCCCTCTGCAGGAGCGCCGGCCGCGCCCGCGCCGCCCGGGCACCCGGGTCACCGCGCCGGTGCGCGCCGCACCCACGCCGGACCGCCGCCCGGGGCCACCGCGGCCACGCCGGCCGGGCCACTGCGCCGGGCACACGCCGGAGACGGACCCACGCCGGCCGGGGACACGCCCGACACGCCGGCACGGGCCACCGCGCCGGGCACACGTCCGGTCACGCCGGCGGGGTCCACGCCGCCTCCTCCATCCCGCCGCCCTCCCCGGAGTTCCTCCGCTGTCTGCCTCGCCGTTAGCCCGCTCGCCGGGCCTTGCTCAAGGAGACTGAAGAGCAGGGTTTGCTTATATCTATTCTCCCCTCTTCCTGTTCCCGGGCTGGGTAGGGGCGGCAGGGAGAGACCTAGCCTCTCCCCTCCCCAGCCTTGAGAGCAGAGCGCTTGAGGTGGCCTAATTGCCACGGCCTGCGACTCTGGACTTGGAAGGGAAGGAATAATGGAACCTGATGACCGTGAAAGAAACACTTCACTCCAACACCTCTGGTGGGCACTGGGTGGTTGGGCATCCGGGTTAAGGAGGTGCGTGGAGGTGTTGGTAGGGCGACGGGAGAGACCTTGTCTGAGATTCACCAGTTGAGAGGGGACCGAGGTGGGAGGACTGGAAGTCATCTAGGGTCTTTTGTTCCTCCTGCCGGTTCCTTTATTCCTTTCCTGCCAACATGTTTATTGAGCGCCTACTATCCTCCCTGTGGGGGAAAAAGGTAATAGACAAGATGCTTGACCTCAAACCCATGAAATTTTAGTAGTTCTATTTCTTCATCCTTGGGCTAGGGATGATATGTGTTCTGGTCCTGCTTTCTGGACCATCGGAAAGAAGCTTTGTAGCCAGAATCATCAGACCTGTGGTGTGTGCCCAATGTGTTTTGTACTCCTGGCTTCTTACAAGTCCTGGGAGGAGGGCATGGGTGTGACCAGAAAATCCTTCATGTCCCGAATTCCACGTGGACACGGTCACTACTGTAAGCTCGTGTCTTCTGTTTGTTTTGTGCTGTGGTCCCAATTCTGGGCCTTGCCCGTAGTTCAGTGTTTCTGTTCATGGTGGGGTGTTTGATAATCATGTTTTGCATCTGTTTCCAGACCCCCTCCTTGGGCAACCTGAGAATCCTCCGTTTTGGGAGAGCTCACACTATTGATGCCAAACTTAGTGCAAACAAACACAGGGACATAGCGCTCTGCAGCCCAACATTCCTGATCCCAATCACACCCCCTGCCTTGCCTGCCTGTCATCTGGGCCCACAGCTGCCAGGCATTGCCCTATGCTTCTGCCACTTGTGGGGGTTCTTTGAGAGCAATCCAGGAACATGTGACTCAGCAGATCTCCTAATAACAACAATAACAATAATAGTTAATGCTTATGGAGTGCTGCTTATATGCCAGGAAATCATCTTATCTAAACTTTATGAGATAAGAACTATTATCCCAGTTTTATAGTTGAGGAAAACTGGGGCTGACTTTTGCCCAGGACTTCACACACACACACACACAAATCGAAAATAGATGTCTCTGATGCCAGTGCTCACTCTTAACCACTCCAATGGTCTCCTTCCTCATAAATAAATAGGGATGCTCTGTGGTCTACACAGACACACATTAGTAGGTGGAACTTTCCTAGAACTTCATTTTAGCAGGACCTAGGGTAGAAATTATAGGAATTGTGGTACCCAAAGGACAACTGAAACCTCAGAAACCATCTTCTGTTCCCTCCAGGCAGTTTATCCTGGTGCTCAGCTCCTCTGGGCCCTGAAAGCCAAAGGTTTGTATGTGGCACAGACAGTGCAATGGGCTACGAGCGTAGATTGTCTGCAGCTGGAGTGGGATGGATGGAGAGGAAGACAAGGAATTCCCCTTCCCTTGGCCAGATTAATTGTATGCTACCTATGTTTGCCACGTACTTGGTATGTGTTGTCTGCTTTAATCCTCCTAACAAAGCCCGTTTTACAGATGAGGAAAAAGGATCTCAGCAGCTTTAAAGGACTTGGTCTGAAGTCATCACACAGCTGAGACAGAGCCAAGATTCAAATTCATCACTTGACTGCAAAGTCCACGCTCTACCCTGTTCATAGCAAATGAAAGAAAGGGAACTATTTGAACCATCTCGCAAATGGAAGGGCCACCTCGGAAAAAAAACTCCAGAGCACTCTTCAACCTCATTAAGTTAACAGTTTTCATTTGTATTCTGATGCCTAACAGTTAAGGACTCTGGCCATGACTTATTCTTGAATTTGTTTTATTTAAGTAGGGAAAGATGAAATGATCTATTCATCTGTTTTAAATTTAGAATTGAGAACTTAAAACTATTCAGTAAATACAATATATAATAGAAAATATGCAGTTCAAAATTATTGACTATAAAAATAGAGAGGTAGGAGATTAGGAAGGAACAGAGAGGGAAAGAAAATGACAAAGGAAGACAGACAAAGTCCCAGATTTGCTAATATCAAGAAAGGTAAAGGGCCAGCCCCGATGGCCTAGTGGTTAAGTTCGGCGCACTCCACTTCGGTGGCCCAGGTTTGGTTCCCTGGGCCAGTCATCAGTCAGTGGCCACGCTGTGGTGGCTCACATACAAAAAGAGGAAGATTGGCAGCAGATGTTAGCTCAGGGTGAATCTTTCTCAGAAAAAAAAAAAAAAAAGGGTAAAAATAAGCACAAGAAAATAATAGGGAGACAGACAGTAAACACATGAAAACACATCCAGAAAATCAGTGTTGGACACACAGAGAGATAGTCTTTGATGGAACAACACCTAATCTTATGGCCTTTAGGATATTAATGTTAAAAATTTTAAGTTCTATTGGAAGTTTTGTAACTCTGAGATAGTTCATGATGTGACCTCTTGGAGTTTTTCTCATTCATTTAAGCAGTGTATCTGACCTGGACACGCGTGGTTCTCCACCCTGTTCAGTGGATACAGTTTTCTCTGGGGTTACTGAGTAGCAACCAGAATGTTCTTCCATTTACTACCACTTTTCTCATGCAGTCTTCACAGGTAGCATCTTGAATTAGTTAATTCTAAAGAACTAAACCTATATTCAAGTTCACCGTGCTGGTATTATTTGGCATTTGTAGTTTAACCATTTCACTATAGACCACGATGTAGTATTGTAGACTGTAATAAGTGATACATGATAGTCTTTACTCCATTACTCTCTGTACTTCTCTAAAATCTAAGGAGTTTGGCACCTATCTGATTTAGAGGTTGCCCCAACCCTTAGGACCATCTAAGGTTTCTAAGCTGTCTCTTGCTGATAGCTCAAATTCCTTTAAAAGGTAGCTGACAGAATTCCTAACTCTATACTTGCCTTACTATTTTTCTCCTTTTTTTGTGGGGAGAGGGAGAAAAAAGAATCACTTCATTGTTTTTATAAAAGTACTACATGGAGACTTCCAGTTTGGGCAATAAGGCAGACTACAGAGGTCCTGCTAAAAAAAGAATTGTTATTGCATTGCTGGGCTCCCAGAGACACCTCCCTTCCTCCAAACAAACCAGCCATTAAAAAACATGAGTGAAAACAGGAGAGTTGGAAGCAATAGAGTCACCAGGATAAAGAACTCCAAGGAGCATCATTTACATTGCATTCTATGTAAATGGTACCTTGTGGAGCTGTGCAATGTAGTTTCCCTGTACATACTCCAGAAAGATTACCCTGAAAACAAATTACTATATCAGAGTTGTCTATCACAAGGGGCCATTTTGAAGGAAAGCATCCGAACGTAGGCCCAGAAATTTCCTGCCGATTAAGTCAACCATGAGTTAACTCACAGAGACCATGCAAGGAAACTATATTGGCTTTTAGTCTGGTAACATTCAGCAACATTTTCACACTTCTTTGCTATCCTCTGTATTGCAAAGGGCTGCGAGCCTGACAACTACATTTCCTAAACTCCCATGACAGCTCGTTTCTGGCTAGGTTCTATCAATGGAAAAAGACAGAGATGAGAAGGAGGAGAGACACTACTTTTCTCTTTTTGGTTAGGTTCTGGCAATGGCAGGCACCTGCTGATTGCTGCAGGCTGTTGCAGTAGCACCAACAGTTGGATCAGTAGTGGGGAATCTTGGGTCCCCAAAGTGTCAGCAGCAAATTTGTCAATTTCAAAGGGACTGTGGACTCCCAGGTTCTTGCAGCATTGGGGGAGGGCAGGCTGTAGGCTTCCTGTGAAGTAGTGACAGTGGTGCTGGTGCAGCATCAGCAGCATTGTCCTCATGGGGTCTGCATCACACAACTTAACTTTTTGCTCCTCAACCTTAGGAGAAAGAGCAGCTTGATGATTTTCAGTCTACCAAACATCCAAGGAGAAAGTAATCCCAATCTTAGATGAAGTAGTCCAGAGTATAGAAAAAAAAGGACTATCCCCCAACTCATTTATTAGGTTCACATAATCCAGATATAAATATCTGATTAGAACAGTCTGAGAAAAGGAAATTATAATGACTAATATAACTTATTAACATAGATTCTAAAATATTAGCAGTGTATAGAATGGACAATCCATCATGGTCTAGTTGATCTATCCCTGGAGTGCAAGATTGGTTTGACATAAAAAGTCAAATATAATTTGCCATATTAGGATAATAAATGACAAAAGTCATGTAATTATTTTAATTAATTTTAATTTTTATGGAAACATTTTAATTTTTAAATATTCAATATCTGTTCATGAATTATGAATAAAGATAGTATGATATGTATGTATATAATTTTAAAAAAATCTATGCATAATTGATTAGAATTAACAGAATTTAGGAAGCTGCTGGTTACAAATGGATATATAAAAACCAATTATATTCTTACAAGAAATTATGCTAAAACAATTGTGTATTAATATGGAAAAATTAAAACTGGACTTGTAGCTTATATCATATATAGAAATAAATTCCAGGTAGATTAGGGACCTAACAAAAAAGAAAGAACAATAAACTCATTAGAAGACAAAACAGGAAAGTATCCTATTAGTTTTAGAATGGAGAAAGATTACTTAAACAGAAGCACCAACCATAAAGGAAAAGAATGATAATTTTGACTACATTAAAATTAAGAACTTCTGTTCATCAAAATGCATCATTAAGAGAGTGCAAAGAAAAATTATATTAAGGATGATAATATCTATAGCACATATAATTATCAAAATCTAGTATGCAGAATATAGTTTAAATATTCTGAGAAATCAGTAAGGAAACAGGAGCTCGGTAGCAAATGGGCAAAATATTTAAATAGGCTTTTCATAAAAGAAGAAATCCAAATGGCCAATTAACACATGGAAAGGTGCTTAACTTCATTAGTAATCAGGGAAATGCAAATTAAAACCACAGTGCGGTAGCATTACAAACCCACTAGATTAGAAAGATTAATTCGGAAAGCACCAAGTGTAGGAGAGGATGTAGAGTGAGGGGGCCTCCTCTTATGTACTCCTTGGGGCGTGCAGATTGGTAAAACAACTTTGGAAAACAGTTTTGCTTTACCTAGTAAAGTCAAACATGTGCATACACTACAACTGGTGATTTCACTATTGTGTGTTCTTTAGAGAAATTTATACATGCGTGCACCGGGGTACGTGGACAAGAATGTTTGTGGCGGTGTTGGTGCATAATAGCACCAAACTAGAAACAAAACATGCCCATTAACAGTAGATTGAATAAATAAACTGGTGTATGTACACAGTGGATTATACAATACCTATTACTTTAAAATAAACTTCTTTAAAAATTAACATTTGCTTGACTTTCCCGGAAGAAAAAGAAAAAGAAATAAAACCGATGGGGTTGCTGAACCTCAGATAAACATTTCGTTAAGACTAGAGATGTTAGTTCTCAAAAAAGCTCTTTGATGTTTAGGGGGTAACATGAAAAAATGAACAGACCTGCATTTCCCCCGACTTTTTTGCAGAGGCAGCAGTTGAATAAATTATTGTAGTTTGAAAAATCAAGATGTCATAGTCTTTATGGAGGGTTCGTGGGTGTGTGTGTTCTTAACTACAGATTTAAACCTCAGATCATATTTATTGATTTCTTATTCTCTGTCTACTCAGTTGACAGTCATAAGGTGGAAATAAATTGTTTTAAATTCATGTTTAACTGATCTTGAATTTCCTGGCATAACCCTGGTATCAGAGACACAAGTGGCCCAAGACTACTCTGTGGGCTTGTTTCGTCAACTTACCTGTCAGATAATGGAGGGAATCTCTTCGCTAGATAGCCCACTAAGCTGGTGCCAACTCAGAGTTTCCTTTGGGGGCTTTGGGGACCAGAGACTGGCCTGATTGTTATATATGGCAGAGGGAAGGAGTGGAGCCCTCCTCTGAGACAACGGGCGCCCCTCAGGTTGAAGGGACGAGTAAAGCTTAAAGCCACACTGTGGGACCAAGATCCAAGAACCTGGTTAGCCTTTGAACCCTGCCAGATCTGAGAGGTCCAGAGGCAAACATCAAAGTTAGAGTATGAGACCTAGAGTTTGGGGCAGGGAAATCAGAGCTCATGTGAGTCGTGAACTGTAAAACAGAAAAGGAAACAGAGAGGGGCAGGAGGGCTTTGGAGAAAGTCCTGAGTGATTGATGACTGCCCACAGTACTTAGAGCATTCACAATCAGCTCTCACAACCTGTGGTTTATTTAAGGGTGGGCAAGAGAACAGGGTATGGGTGGTTCCACAGGGCGTAAAAGCTCAGGAGTGAAACACTAGTAAGCATGCTGACTGCAGTGTAGCGTCAGGAATCCTCCATTTTTATAAATGAACAGTATTCTATAGGTTGCCAATAGGAAAGTGCCTTTGAATTCTCGCTAAGCAGTCACCCAGAGCCTCAGGATGTCTTTCTGCATGCATTTCTGTTAAGAGCTGGTTGCTGTCCAGTGACGCTTCTGGGTTTATACTTGTGTCTTGGAGTTCCAGTGTTCCCCTCTCAACACTTGCTGTCCACTGGGCTCAAGGACAGCAACTCTGGCTGCTCCCAGGACCTCTTTTCACAGCTTAGACTGGGTACTGGGCTCAAAGAAAAACTTTCATAGTAAATATAGCTCACTTGTCCTCCCTTTCCAGCCCACCTATGGGGACAAACCAACATATCTCTCATAACACATGAACTGTAATGATTTGGAGTTCAGTGGATAAAGAAGGAAGCAATGTCTTCATAGAATGTCTTCTCTTCACCTTAGGGCAAGGTAGGATATTCTCCCATCTAGGTGGCTGGCAGTAGATGTGGGGTAAGGGCTTTTCAAGGCCCGTGGCACCACTGCGCCAGCCCCCTGCTAAGCCTGTGTCAAGAAGGGTGTGCAGGAGAGAGCAAGGTGTTGGGATCTCACCTGGTCCGGAAGGATCTGGGCTGCCAGTTGCAGATTCCTGGAAGACTGTCTGGGGCACAATTTGTTGTGGTCCTTTTCTCTAGTATCAGAAACTGGGGTCAATTGCTTACTGGTCCACATCCTTTGAAGTGAAGTAGAGACTAATTCCTAATTGTAACAATACTAAAATCTACTCATCGGAAGGGTGGGCTCACTCCTGATGGTTTCTTTATCTTCTCAAGGCAGCCTGAATTTCACAGGCAATTCCTCACACCTTATTCACTAATAGAAATTATATACTTGATTGTGTGTGTATATGTATGTGTGTATCTATCTATCTATCTATCTAATCTATCTAATCTATCCATCACTGAAATCAGCTTCTCTCCAACAGGCTTTCACAAATCTGGTTCATACTTGCACCTGCCAAACTCTCCTCAGTCCCAGCAAGCAGGATTTCAAAGTTCACTGCTCTGCCCTCTGCTGGCCTGACTCAGATTTCATAGCTCTGCTTTTACTCCAAGCTGAGGTGGCTCCTGTAGTTAAACATGAGACTTCTGATGAGAGCTTCACCCTAATCGACTGCTTGACTCACTCCCATTGCCTTTGAGCCCCTTTTCTTATCTGGTGAAGTTTCCCATTCATAGAGAACTTGGAAATGCTTATGCTATTGTACAGTTTCTGCAAATGGATCATGGGGCTCCCGGAAAGGGAGATTTCTCTTCTTAAGGCTCCTTACCTGCTCATGGTTTAATACCTCCAGTGACATTTTCTTCTAGGGCCAAGGTCTGAGGCTCACTCTACTTTCTAAGCCGCTGATCCTCTCCTGGTCCTCAATACTTCACCTACATCCTTTAAGTGGAGTTAGACATCTCTTCCCAGAGGTATACCCTGGAAGTTTGCAGTAATACCAGTTGCTTCCAGTCTATTCTGATTAAGACCATTCCCATGAAAATGCATATGCATATCACCTACAACTGCCACAGCACTTATCCTATGTGTACACCCAGGACTGTCTGCCTTCAATCTGCTCTAGAAAGAATGTACAAATATTTAAAAAATATTATCTACTATAAGGCAGTCTCTCATCACAATACAGTACAAACACAAGGTGTATTGTTGAGAATTTACCTGGAAACTCAAGATTTAATGTAATAATTCAAAACCTTAATAAGAATAGGATTTTCTTTGCTCTCTATCCCTTCTTGACCTTCCTAGAATTAGCTCTTCAGAATTCATTCTCTTAGAACACTTGATTGTATATGTGTGTGTGTATACATATATACCTTTCCATCATTGAAATCAGCTTCTCTCCAACAGGCTTTCACAGGTCTAAGAGTTCTTTATCAGACTTTTATTTGCTGGCCTGCAGGATTTGACAACCCACTAAAATCTTCTACCCTTCAGATTAACATGGTAGCCTCAATTCCAAACTTGACCTGATATTTACCTAAACTATTTCTTTTGCATCTGTGTCAGTTATCATGGACATCCATTCCTCATATATATTGAATTGTTTCAATGGTTACATTGATCTTTCTGGAATTTTTCTAATTACCACTCACAGAAAAATTTTACTTCTTATGCATATGGAAGTACAACTAGGGGAATGGATAAAAGAGCCATTTTTAGGATGAAATGCAAATATTGGGTTAGGCATCAAAATTTCACTTAGTTTTTCCCTTAAATAACAAAATATAAAGCTTTCTCAAAGAAGACAGTCACTTAACTGATATGTACATGTAACATCCATGTACAAGGGACTAAATTAAACCATGAAATTATAAAAAGATATAAAATATGTTGTCTTGTTCTCAAATTACCCCAGATTATTATATTAGGATTTTGATGGCCATGTCAGGAATAAGTCTTTCATTTAATAAATATTTATTGAGTGTCTACCACATTCCAGGCACCACAATAGGAGCCAGAGATTCAGTTATGTTCTCATGGAGCCTAGATTCTGGGGGGGGAGACTAGTGCAATAGGACCTATAGGATAGGGTGCTGTGGGAGCACAGAGGTCACCTAACTCAGTCTTGGAGGGATACAGAAGGGTTCCCCAAGGTAGTAAAGTCCAAGCTGCAATAGGGAGAATTAGTAGGAATTAACCAGGTACAGATGAGGAGGTAGGAGGTGAGGTGAGAGGAGAGGTGAAGAATGTTTAAGGAGCACCCTATGGAAATGCTGAGAACTGAAGGATAGAGACACATTTGGGGTGCCCCTTTCCTACCCCTAGCTGCTGACTTGAAACCACTCAGTCTTGTAAAGTGAGAAAGAAATATACTTCTTGTTTTCTAAGTCACTGAATTTTTAGGATCTCTTTGTTACTGCAGCAAGGCCTACCTTGATTCTTATGGTATGCATCACATCCTTGACATTATCTGACTCACACACTATTATTTACTATAAAACCAGTGCACAACTCTCCTAGTTTCCTATCATCAATGAATACAGGAGACCTCCACAGTTTGACCGGTTTTCTTCTCCGGCTTCATCTCTCCTACTCCCACATGGCTCTATGTGCTCCAACCCTACTGGACTCTCATGTTCTGGTGTGCTCTGGTCCTTGCAGAGACCCAGGCTGACCTGAGCAGCTGAGCTGTCTCTAACACATGGCTTGCAATGGTACTACCACAGGCAGCCAGAGGGGAAAAGGGGATTGTGAGTAGGTGGCTTTTATGGGCCAGGCCTGAAAGTAGCACACAGCGCTTCCTCTCACATTCCATTGGTCGGAATCCAGTCCCGTGGCTATGCTTGCTGCAAGGAACCTGGAAAATGGAGCCAAGCTCTCTGTCAGGAAGAGGATTCTGGGAACAGCTGGCAGTCTGCCACCATTAGGAGGGAAGAGCTGGTAGACTGTGAATCAGAACCGTTGCTCACAGTTTCTCCTCCAAGTCCTTTCTCTGGCTGCCTCTGATGGTCTCAGTCTTTGTCTTCTTTCAATTTCTAATTCCCTCATGCAGATGTATATAGGCCCCCTTAGATTATTTATCTTAACTCTACCCACCAGTCTTTCCTCAACCACATTCAATACTTTGATCAATCTCCTCTGACTTTCAGCACACAGGTTGTTCACTTGCCCAGCTCAGCCTATTGAAAGGAAAGAGTCCAACCCTGCTGGTCAGTTGGGCTAACCAGAAAGGCTGGTTGGTGAATCAGTAGGTGGCACTCTGTGTCAGCAAGACTACAATTCCAAAACAACACACACATAATGAGTGCCAGGATGTAGTCACACTCAGGAGAACACAACAACATTGGCTCACTTGACCTACTTCCTCAAGACTCAACTTTCACAAAGAGTCACCACACCCAGACTGACCAGTGGATTGTTAAAAACAAGGATGTCAACATGCTCTGAACTGACTGCCAACAAAAATATTTCCTTTGTGTGATGCTTTCTTCTTATTGCACTCAGGAAGGGCAAAGAAGTTCAACCTGTCTGGGCTGGAGAGCGCCGTGAACTGCTCTCCTCGGGGTTCCTCTTCGGGAGTTAGAGAAAGAGGAGCGCATGTTGTTTTAATGGGAGTTGGACCTACTACTTTCATAACCACTGGTTAGTCCTCTCTGCTGTTAGGAAATCCCAGGCTCCCCATCAAAGTGCTCATTGTTTGGTTCTTTCTTTCTTCCACTTGTGTCACCCGGTAAAGTATCCTTTCACTCAGCAATGTCCTCTGGGTTATTTTGCGTAACACTGTGAAGGTGTGGACGAAAGTGGTAAAATGAAGACTGGGAGATACCTTTCCTCATCAAGTTTAAAGTGGACATTCAGCAGATGTGAGGAGGGATGGGAAATCTGTTGATGAAGGATTTGTTTATGTCCCTTGGAGCATCATCTCCTTTTCGTCCAAATTCAGATATTTTCAAATCATATATTTGTGCTTGTGACTCATAGAGACTTCCACTAGCATGGTAAATAAAAGAAGTGCTACCTAGAAAAAGAAAATCTGCATGTTAGGCCTTTTATTTCTCTCTTCATCTAATATCCAAGCCTCATAGAAATGTGGGTAAAGAGCTGATTTTCCCTAAAACCAATTTAGGCATGAGAGATATGAATGATTAGTATTTTGATATTGTCTAAAAACATCACATAGTTATTATTGACCATTGGATTCTTAGCCAAATATGAAATTAAGCTAGCCATATGAACATAATAGTTCTTTCACTAGTAATGCTCATCTCTTATTCTGTTAGCCTTTTTTCCCAAACCTTTCCCTAGAACATCTTTTCTAAGAAGCCCTCCTTCAGTCACCTCCAGTTGACTCATGTTGTTTTATATTTTACTTTGCTATCCCAGATGTGGCTGGGCCCCTGGATCAGTCAGACTAGGCCAGGTTGTGGTGAGGTAACAAATAATCCCCAAATCTCAGTGGCTTCAGTCAACAAAAATGTGTTCCTCCCTCATGCCCCACGTTCAGTGTGGATCAGTAGGGGTCTCTGTTCACGTGTAGAGACCTAGGGACCTGATCTAGACCTAAAGAGGCTCCAAGCTAACTTGTGTTCCCTGATCATCATGTTAGGGTGAAAAGAACGTAGTGAAATACACACCGGCTTTTGAAGCTTCTGTCTGAACGTGGTGGGTCACTTCTGTTCATATTTTATTGGCCAAAGAAGTCACAAGGTCACAATTAACTGCAAGCCAATAAGAAGCAAAAGATAGGTTAAATTAACAAATACTACTTTCTATTTGAATGTCTTACAATTTTAAATCCCTTTCTCAGATGTCTCAGGGAGGTAGGGAGGGTAAGTTAATAATTTTCTCATTTTATACATAGGGAAAACAAGGCTTAGAGAGATTAAATAATTTATTTTAAGGTCAAACATCATTCCTCTGGATTATGTTATCATGACTGCCAGGTTTTTTTGTATTATTATTAATCATCTACAATGTTTCAACATCATATTTGTAATGTTTGAATTAACAAGTACCAATGCTGTGGCACTGGCCTGATGCTCAGAGTAATAGAAACGAAACAATATTTCTCTAGCTATGTTGCCATCAGCAATCAAAAGAACTCCAAATCCTTTGAAGTCTCCCTTTTCAACTAATTCTAAGAGTCGCAGGGGATATTTACTATGTGCTAATAAATATGGTCAGCCAGGTGCCATGTGGTCTTCTGTCCTTGCCCTGACTCTCCCTGGTGATGGTCCCTACTAAGCCCTCGATGCCTGTGTTAAAGGGACTTATACCCCTCCCAGAGAGATGAAATGGGTTGAGGCCTCAGAGGAGCTGTCTCCTTTCACTTAAGAAGCCAGTGCCCACAGAGTGAAGAGATCTTTTAGTTTTTATTCACTCTTTAGTTTCAGCTCTTTCTCTTTCAGCCTCGAACATGAGCCTTTAGCTACTCTGTGACAAGCATTAACTAGTACATAGGATCTTCCATGTGCTCGTGGATCAGACCTGTGGGCCTCAACTCCTTTCTCTCATGAAGATGAACTCTTTCCCAGAAGGCCCTTCAGTCACTCATGCAAACAGACACCTGCTGAGCCCATCTTACCCATCTTCCAGACATGCCCATACTTGTTTGAATGTCATATCAAATGGACCTGCTTGCTACAATATTTGGACAGGCATAGACTTGTCCTTCCATAATATGGCAAAAAATATTACTGGTTAATGTAATGGATTTAAGCACATCAGTATTTCATGATGTGTGCCAAGAGCACCGTGCATTTTGGGTGCTCTGCCACGTAAACAAGTGAGAATACATAACAGGTCTAGGAAAATAAACACTGAACTCCCAAGCACAAACCTACATTCTAGTCTCAGGTCTGTTTCATTTGAGTGACCTTGGGAAAGTCCTTCTGAGCCCTTTTATCATTCATATGATGAAGGAAGCAGTATGGATGGATATCTAAGGACTTCTTCAACTATGGAAGTTTGTGATTTGTGGAATTAAGATTTATTATTTGCAGTTATTGTCAACAGGTGGCAGCAAAAACCCACTCTTAAGTGAGATAAGAAAAGCGAAAGCTAGCCGTCTGATTTAGTATCAGAATTTCAGAGAACATTTAGTTAATTTTGTTCATTTTAAACATGATGAAAAAATGAAAGGTCCACAGCTAAAGACTGTGTGATGGAAAGAAAATATGTACAATGTACGTTGTAAAATGAATTGAAATTAGGGCTTTTAAAATGAATATGTTTTGTAAACAATTGAATTTTGTTTTCTTCCAGTCATTTTGAATGCAGCTGTGGCTAAAGGACTTAGGATACTAAAACTTGCCATATAAAGTGATATTTATGAGTCTTTTATATCTCGTTTTTTAGCTTAGCTATGGAAGGATGGGCTAACAACTTCAGGAGTTTCTTTTTGAATGTTGGATAAGTTTGGCATTTTTGTGTTAAGTGTGTTGGAAAAAAATTAATATACATAGCAACATACAATACCATTACATTTTACATTTTATCATAGCTTAACTCTCATTAAAATGAATTCCAAAGAACTATTAAAAAATGTAAAACTTTATTTATTAAAATTTTGCTGATTTTAGCAGTTTGAAGTGAATGAGCTGTTTATGGAACTTTGACGTTTTTCCCATAAGTTTTGTTGCAATCAGCTAGAACACTAATTAAAAAATATATATGGATAATTTATTAAAATGTCAATGCAAATGTGTTTATGCCATTTGATTCCATTTCATTTAATATTATCAACAAAACAATGATATTTGGAACTGGGTAAAATGCTACAGAAAAGACTCTTGAAGATAGGAGCCAGTGGCCGGCCCAGTGGCGCAGCGGTTTAGTTCGCGCTTGGCAGCCCAGGATTCGGGGGTTTGGATCCTGGGCACCTGCCGACGCACTGCTCGTCAGCCACTCCGTGGCGGTGTCCCATATAAAGTAGAGGAAGATGGGCACAGATGTTAGCCCAGGGCCAGTCTTCCCCAGCAAAAAAAGAGGACTAACAGATGTTAGCTCAGGGCTGGTCTTCCTCACAAAAAAAATTAAAAAAAAAAAGATAGGAGCCGTATTGCAGGCAGTCTCTTAAAGGACTTTACAATTTTAATAATGTGAATATTTAGATAGTATGTTACTCTTTAAAATTAAAGAGAGAATATGCAAACTATAGTTTTGAGTGCTTCCTGAATTACAGACTTGAACATTCGACCGCCTCCCTAACATCTCTAGTTAGGCTTTGTATAGACAGAAAAGGCTTAGTATGGAAAAAAGAGAACTTTATGTGAACATGTAACTTTAACTGACTTAGATAATCTGGTCCCTTGATCGGGAGATTTACTTACATTATTTATTAGTAGTGTTTGAATCTACAAAATTCTTTATATTAAAAAAATACATTAGTTTAAATCAACCGTCATCAAGTTGACCATCAAGATTACAGAACAACCAACAGACAGAGAAAGACAAAAAAATATAAAGTACCATCCTTGTTGGTTGATCAGGAGTCCATGATTCATATAAAATTCTGAAAAGTACTCAAAATTTTATTGAAGTACATGCTTCTCAGATGAGTCACAAATTCTTATTTTACAGTCAAAGAGATTTAATGGTGAAATGACGGGTACAAAGCCCGTAGTGTCCAAACTTCACATTTGTTTTTTTGTACTTAAACTAGCACTTACCCTGATCCATGTGCCATAATACTCTTAGGATATAACCCGGTGTCTGTAGCTGCACTGCCCAGTGAGGTACCCACTAGCTACATGTGGCTACTTGAACATAAACTAAATACAGTTAAAATTTAGTTCCTCAGTCACACTAGCCACATTCTAAGTGCTTAGTCACCACATCCAGCTAGTGGCTACCAGATTGGACAGCACAGATATAGCAGATTTCCATCATTACTGAAACTTCTACCAGATGGCACTGGTCTAGGATATGGAACACTGTGGCCCTCTACGTGTTCAGGTGTCATCTTTCCTGTACATAATGCTCAACTTTTACAACTGGCAAAATATAAAGTACATGTTGGAAGGAAATTACACGTTTGCTTTGAAATTGCTCTCCTTAACCAATGATTTCTCTTTGTGTAGTAAAGCTGATGTTAATTATTGTTTGGCTGGAATGTGCCACAAGAAATATAATATCATGGTATCTTTGAAAGAAAATGTCTCTTAATGAAATCCTTTTCTAAAGTAACTTTGCATTACCCTTTTTTTCTATCTAAAAGGGGCTCATTTTTCTTTTTTCTAGTTATTACTGGACAGTTGTGCCACCAAATAGAAAAGTTAGGCAGTAGCACAATAGATTATCCCTTGATCCACTTCATCTTGGACTGTCTTGGCAGCCTATAGAACATTTAATTATAGTAGACTCTATGATATTTGCTTCTTGATGTATGAGTGAATCTTGTCAGTGTAACAGTTTGTTCTCCTTTAGAATAGTTGTGATGAGTCAGCCAACCTAAAGGAGCTATTTATTCTCCCCGCGGGCCTGGAGTTGTGGAAACATGTTAAATTGAACTGTTTTTCCCACTGAGAGTGTCTACTACATTATTTTGTGTTGGCATGATATTCTAGAACAGTATTTAAGAATACTATTGTCCCCTTTTGACAGGCGAAAATAACTCAGAGAGAAGCTCTCAGTAAGGATGAATACATCTTTGCTGGTTGGCACAATATTTCTAGTATTTCAGATGTAGTGCCTGGTGAGCATAACCAGACAGAATCTTTGAATCCAGTGTTTGATATTGTGATTTTTTTCATGACACCTAACATTGGCTGGCTTTATTTTAATTTGTTTGAAATATTAGATAAGAATAAATAATGATTCCAATAATTCTAAGTTATCACGTCTTAGTATCCAGAGTACTGGATTGAGAGTCAAGAAACCTGACTTGCCTCTAGCACAGATTTGCTCTTCTCTTGCTTGTTGAAGTGTTATAAAATCTAGTAACCTTGCCCGAGCACCGGGATGTCTGTGCTCCTTTGTTCTGGGAGGGATTTAGAAACCTTGCTGGACATACAGAATTATGAAGGAACATCAGAGCATACCTCCTGCCTGTACTTTTTTTATAATAATAAACTTATTAAAACAATCACATGTTGAAAAAGGTAGATAGCAAAGAGCTTTATCTATCACAAGAGCTAAAATGGACTCACTTTAAATGTCAACTCTGATTCATGCCTGGCTTAGCATCAGTTCTAAGGTGGATGGTCATGTATGGCCCTCTTGGTTATACAATGGACAATCTGCACAACCAGGAAAGATGATCACAACTGTAAAAGCCCTCGATTAAGGCATTTTAGTTACATCATCAGGGATCCTCAGTTGCTCCAGGAAGTGATGGGAGAGTAAAGAAGAATGTTCTTTCCCTGAAGCTAGTGTCTAATATCCCTTTGGGATCACTGAGGTGGGGCATACAGGGCTGAAAGGTACAGGCAGCACTTTCTCTGGGATGTTCCTGGATATAAGTTGGAAACTTACTTGCTCAGGCTTTGAGCTAGTAGAAGTCTGGATACACCTGCTCTGACACTCCAGCAAAGAATCAAGAAATATCAGTGATTTTTTAAAGTCCTATATTCAAGTATGCCAATATCTAGACCACTTTAAAATTTAAGTTATTGGGAAGTATTGGGCAATTATACCGAATTTCTGGCTGTGAGACTGATGTCTCCTTAGGAATTAACTGATCAAAAGCAAAGGCAGATTGTGAGCAGACTGGTAGATATCTAAGAAACAGATTACTTGTGTCCATTTGGCATTTTGTTGTAGGGGGTCTTCATAGTTTGGGGGCATGGAGTCAGGGGGCTTGCATTTGCCACTGGCTCTGCCTCTCAGTTACTTACTAGCTCATTCATAAAATAAAGAGTTTGGGCAAGAATATTTTCAAGGTTTCTTCCAATCTTCAGATATAACTTTTTTGTTTTATTCAAGTTTATTAAAAGAGTATGTCATAAAAGAACATTTTAGATTAATACTAGCCTCCAAAGACTGGTATACATTTTTCAGACAATCAGAACTTTCATGCTTAAAGAAATCTTTAATCTCTAATATTGGTATATTAAATTGCCCCTCCGTTATCCCTACTTTATTGACTTTTTAAAATTAGACCTTTATTTTAGAATAGTTTTAGATTTACAGAAAAGTTGCAAAGATACTACAGAGAGCTCCATATACATTGCACCCAGTTTCCTTATTGTTAACATCTTACATTACTAGGGTACATTTGTCACAAAGAATGAGCCAATTTTAATATGTTGACATTAACTCAAGCCCATACTTTACTCAGATTTCCTTTGTTTTTACCTAATGTCTCTTTCTGTTCCAGGAATGATCCCATCCAGAATACTACATTACATTGAGTTGTCATGTCTCCCTAGGCAACTCTTGGTTGTGACAGTTTCTCAGACTTTCCTTGTTTTTTTTTTTTTTTTGTGGGGAAGACCAGCCCTGAGCTAACATCTGTTGCCAGTCCTCCCCTTTTTGCTGAGGAAGACTGGCCCTGGGCTAACATCTGTGCCCATCTTCCTC
The DNA here is from genome assembly GCA_031878705.1 of Tapirus indicus. NCBI lineage: Eukaryota > Metazoa > Chordata > Mammalia > Perissodactyla > Tapiridae > Tapirus > Tapirus indicus. The sequence goes on from CM062933.1 coordinate 28,621,999, forward strand.
TACTTTATATGGGACGCCACCACGGCATGGCTGACAGGCAGTGCGTCGGCGGGCGCCCGGGATCCGAACTCGCGAACCCCGGGCTGCCAAGCGGGAACTAAACCGCTGCGCCACTGGGCAGCCCCAGACTTGCCTTGTTTTTGATGACCTTGACCATTTTGTGGAAAACTGGTGACATATTTTGTAGAATGTCCCTCAACTGGGATTTGTCTGATGTTTTTCTCATGATTAGACTGGAACTGGGAGTTTTTGGGAGAGAGGTCACAGAGGTAAAGTGCTCGTCTCTCCACTTTATCTCAAGGGTACATGCCATCACTAAGACTTATCACAGTTAGCTGTTGACCTTGATCATCTAGGTGAGGTAGTTTGTTGGGTATCTCCATGTAAAGTTACTCTTTTTCCCCCTTTCCATTCTGTACTCCTTGGAAGAAAATCTCTTTGCGCAGCCCACATGTAAGAGCTGGGAAGATTTAACTCATTTTTAAGTCACCATAAATTGAATTTTAGAGTAAAATCTCCTCACTCTTTAGCCACAGTTTTGAGACTGTTAGGTAAGTTTAGCAGCAAACAGTCGTGTACGTTCTAACTAACCTGAAACAAAATTGTTGGGGGGAAAAGAGAAGGGCTATGACTTGTCCTCTTAGGTGTTTTTTCTCCCCTCTCCTGATAGGAGTTGTACTAACTCTCAACAAGTGCAAAACAACATGATTCCCCACCTCCCTTGCCCTAAGATCTAGTGAAAATAATCTGTTACTTTAAAGGTGGAGGAAAACATGCTTCTTTTTAATTGCTTTAGCAAAAGATTGAGGAGATCTGGGTCAACAGCATTTTTCTGAATTCTAGCTATGTGAATCTTAACATTTATATTAAATATAACATTTATATTTCTGTGCCTCTGCACCCTTGAAACTTCCCTTTTTCTCTACCCCTTTAGGAACAATAGATTCCTAAAGTGTGAATGTTTATGTCAAAACAAAACATTTTCAGCCTATTATTTTATCCTATTTTTTAAATTATGGAAGTAATATATGTTTTTTATAATAAAAAATTAAAATAATCCAGAAGTATATAAAATATAAAAGTAGCATTCCTCCCTGGCTCTACATATGGTAGCATTTACTCTATTATTAAAAGTTGAATTCTTTTTGGCTTTTAATCAAAGACGCTGGTGGTGTTTTATTAAACAAACTCTACTATAACATAGCATACAGAAATTAAAAGAGGAAAAAGATTTGTTTGGAATTTGGCTTGGCCTGTTCATTTGTTACTTATTTAAGCAAATATTTATTGAACACTAATTTTGTGCTAGGTGCTAGCACATATGTGGGGGTATAAATGATGCAAAAGCAAATTATGTGTCCTTAAAGAAACTTACAATCAAGAGAGAGGGCAGATTTCCATAATCAACAAAGAAGTAAACAAATGTCTTCATTGCAAGCACATTTGTCACACACAGAACTTTGAAAACTAATTTTTGCTTTGTTAATAAGATTATGCCCTTCTGACATTATATTTATTAGTTTAATTAGTTTATTGAATTTGGAACAATATTAAAAGCTCTTGAGTTAATTTTTGGAAATGAGTGAGAACTGATTCTGTTTAACTGTGTAAGACACTTTCACTATTTTTCTGAAACTGCATGTGGTAATTCTACTGTTGTTGTTTTTTTTAAGATGATGAAAAAAGATTTTTTCCACTGATCCTGCCATAAAGGGAGGACGTTCAATCTAACATCCTGTCTTTTCAAGCATCTTGGGTACACCACACTTGAAACCTGTGATGACGAAAGAATTTCTGTGGAATGTTTGGTGGCTAAACTAACCTCCTGACATCCCCTGTCTCTAACATAAGAAAATGTACCCCTGGCAACAGTCACTCCTTCAGTAAATCTGAATTAATTTTATCATAAATCATCGGTGATTAAATCAGCTTTGAAGTATCATATCAGGAAATTCTAAAAGACAAAACCAAAAATCCCATAGAATTCATTTCCATTTATTTACAGACCCTTTCAATATATATATATATATATATATATATATATATAAATTATTCATGATCACAGTCTTTTGGGTATACAGAATTTTACATTATTTTTTACTTTATGTTTCATAATATCTTTCCATGTCCACTCATCACACTTATTATTTTCATGGTTGCCTGATATTCACAGCATTGAGAGTTTATTATTTAATTAGCCTCTATTGTTGGAAATTTAGATTCTTTCCAGTTTTGAATAGTGTGTGTAATGCTGTTCTAAGCATCTCTCTTTATTTAGAGATACTTTCCAATAATATGATTTTCTCCTCTTAAATTGTTTCCTTAAGGTATGTTTCCAAAAATAGGACGTTGTACTGTCTGGCATTTGGTATGCATCGTCAAGTTGTTCTCCAAAAGAAATGCTACCTATTCACGAAGCCTAGAACAATAAATGGACAAAACTATTCTTCTGAAGTCCTGCCAATACTATAATGATGAAATTCCATTAGTGCTATGCAACAAAACAGATTTATTTTTGATTTTACTGGTAAATCTTGGAGCTATTTGGAAATCTCTCTTTACTAATGTAGGACACATGACATCAACCCATAGATTGTGCCCCTAACACCAGGGCTGTGTTTGCAGGGACCAGAAATCCATTGCAGCCACCTAAGAACCTCCACTGAGACTTGGCCTGTTATCTTCTTCCCTCCCTGCCTCTCTCTCTCCCTCGCTCCATTTCTTTCTTTCTAAATTAGATGCTGTTCTCCTGAAACTGGAACAGGACCAACACAGGTGAAAACAGAATAGTGAGCACCAAAGTCATACTACCCCAAAGGGCTTTGGACTCCCTGAAAGTAGCCTGTGATTTTTTGGTTTTCTACAGGGAAGAGGGGAAGACAGTGCCATGCTTCAACCCTGGAAACCTTGCCAAATGAGAAGAGTGACTGATCCTCTTATGGGGGAGATCTCCCAAATGATCTCCCTCTCCCCCAGGGAACACATGTATGGTCATTGGTGGCTCTCATGAAGATAATCAAACTAATGCAAAGGGAAAAAGAGTTCCAGAATACATTGTGAGCAAAACAAATTGCTTAATAAAGTGTCAACAACATCAGCTCAGGTTGCCCAGGACATTCCATCACTACCAAAACACAAGAAGGCAGGACCCCTTTTCAGATGTAGCTTCCTAAAGAGAGTTCTAAAGTGAGTCTACTAGGTCCCATAGTCTGAACTTTGACAATTATGTGAAAGAGAGGACAAAGAAGGGGTTATCAATAATAATAATTTATCAATGGAGTGTGTTCTCTACCTTTCAATGTGTCTCAAACCCTTCAAATGGCACCATTGTCTCCTTAAATAGAGCTGGCCAGGCAACCCCCCAGGAATCTTTGTGGCCTTCCCTGAAAAACATTTAAAACAAACAAACCCCTTTCTCTTCCCATAGACAGTACAAGCAATATGAATGGTTATCTACCTGTGATAAGCACAACAGTCTCATTTTACCTGACTTGAAAGGGTCATCTGTACTGTCAAGCCCAATTAACTTGTCTTACTCTCACACAAAGAAGGAAGGTTACTGAAAGGCCACATCTTGCCCTCTATCTTGGCTGCTCTGGTACAATGACCTGATCAAAGGCCATCAAAGCATCAGGCCAATAAAGGCAGACCCTGCTTTTTTCAGATACTGGCATAGTGCCACACATGAAAGCCTGTGGGTTCTTACTGAAAGGATTAGATGCCAAGACAGAATTTTCTATGTACCAGGTCTCCCAGAGGTTGAGAGAGAGGCCCCAGGCCACTTCTCAATTTTACAACAGGGTTATAAGTAATTGTGGTATATTTTAAATGTTTATGGTTAATAAATTAATGCTTTTGATATAAAAGCAATGCAATGTAATTGGGCCTTTCATAAGATAATTACAGGATTTATAAAAAATATTTAAAGTGTACTATAGATGGGACACTTGTAATGAGACAGAATCTTAAATTTTAATGATGAACATCTTCTGTCAATCAAAGACTTTCTTTAGGGAAAAGAACCCAAAACCCACATTTGGAGCCCTGGGTGCATGGGAGGCCTGAGTCAATTGCAAGTCAATGGCTCCACTGGCACCCCTGAGATAAATCCTATATGTGCATATTTCAAGTAGATCACAAAACTCAAATTACTTGTCTGGCCCGCAGAGCTTATGTCAGTGTCCAGTGTCCACTGGACACTCAAATATCTGTTGGTATATTTGGTTTTGTTTCATAGATTTCTAATGCCAGAATGAAATAAACAAAAGTGCCATTTATTTATCCTCCTGTTTCTAGGAAAGCTTGACTCCAAGTCACCCTAGATGCTTAGCTACACATGCATGCCAGTGTGGTTCTTGTTCCCTTTAATGGTTCATTTTGATGTTTACAAATTTGAATTTTTGGAGCAAAATTAAATGGGACTGGGATTATTTGATTTGGAAAAAAGGGGAGTTTGGCAGGATTTCCAGAAGTCCCATATGGGTGGGGTTCTCTGGTAATTCTGTTTTTAAAAGAACACACACACACACACACGCACACGCACGTGTACATGCAGTCACTCACATGCACTCACAATGTTTGAGTCCAGATTAGACACCACAGGGCATTACTGTTAGCACAAGTCTCATCAAAATATATACCATGTTCCCCAGGCTTAGATCTGGTGAACCTAGCAAGGAGGAACATTGATGAGAGTGTTTAAGTATCGAAACATCTTCTGTACAAAGTTGAAAACCAGATTTTTTACATTTTCACTAAGAATATAAAAGAATAAGTAGATTTAAACTAGGTTGGACCAGGAATACATTCTAGACAGAAGCACTGTTAAACTTCAGAATATATTGCCAAGAAAATTTGTGGAGTTGTATTCTCTGGTGGAATGAGGATCTTTAAAACCAAACAAGATATTTTCTTTGATGTAAATGATTTGATCCTTACTCTGGTACAAAAGAGAACGAATGAAGAAAAATAATTCAAGGTCTCAGAACTTTAAAAATATATGTTCAACTTAAAAATTAAATTTAACTTTCCTCAAATACCTCTAATATCTTTTTTTTTTTTTTTTTTTTAGCTACTCCTTTCTGATGATCCCAATTCAACTGGATAGATTGAGTCATGACTTGAATTTTAAAAGTATGACTGAATGTACCTCTTTTCTTTAAATAAGATCAGAGTTGGAGTTCTGTTGTCCTGAGGCATTTTGAAAATGAAAGTTCAATACTTAGGAAGGAAGGAAAGCCAACAAGAGATGAACCCTGGGATTATTATGAGCCACTTTAGCTGGAGTAAGGAGATGGCAAATGGGCATGGTAGAGTTCTACAGAACTTTGTAGAGAAGCTCTTGGTATTCCTTGGAGTGTGAGCTGATGGTCCTTTTGAGTAGGGGAAACTCTTAGTGCACATAATAAAGACAAAGAATAAAGTGTTGGGTACAGAAGCCCAGCATAGGACATTGCCTTGACTCTTTGTCTTCTCTCCTTCCCTCTCTCCAAGTTAGTAGGCAAAGCTGCTGCTCCAGATAAGTGCCGGCACCAAGGTGTCCATGTCTGGTAAGCTTAACAATTTTAGTAGATATTTTTAGATAAAAGAGAGGCTTATAACCTAACTAGTCAATGGGTCTGTTGAACAAATGGTTTTGACAATGTCTTTTGGCACCACTGTCTACTCTGGTCAGCAGAATTATGGTCCCCCAAAGATGTCTATGTCCTAATCCCTGCAACCTGTGAATATGTTACCTTCAATGCAAAGGGAAATGAAGGTTGCAGATGGAATTAAGGTAGCTAATCTTCTGACCTTAAAATAGAGAGAGTGCCTCGATTTTCCAGGTGGGCCCAATGTAATCACAGGGGTCCTTATAAATGGAAGAGAGAGGCAGTAGAGTGGGTGAGAGTGATGCAGTATGAGAATGACCGGGCCAACTTTTGCTGGCTTTGGAGAGAGAAGCAGAGGACCTGGAGCCAAGAAACATGGGTAGCCTCTAGAAGCTAGAAAAGGCAAGGAAGTGGATTCTCCCCTAGAGCCTTCAGAAAGGAATGCAGATTTGCCGACATCTTGATTTTAGCCCAGTGAGACCCATGTTGGACTCCTACTCTACAGGCAAAATAATTAACTCTGCATTGTTTCAAGCCACTAAGTTTGTTGCTGCAGCTATAGAACTCTAATATACCTACCCTGCAATTCCAAATGACATTCTTCTCACCACACTGAGTGGTCTGTTAGAGGAAGAAAACCAGACCCATGATTATTTAGTAGCTTGTACACATGTACCATTCACCCATGGCAATGAAGACTATTTGTGATACCTCATTCTTCCACCTCAAAATAGAGACACTGATCAACCTTACAGCAAGATATACTTGCCTCTCCTGCCTCTCTAACAAAAGCCCTCTTCACTGGGCCCTAAATTGGTGATTTCATTTTTCTTTTCATCCAGAGCACACATGATAGAAGGCTTTCACATGCATGACACATTTTGTGGGAGTACTCAGGATTAGGCTCAAATCCCTGCAAGTGCACTGTGACTCCAATGGTATTCCTTTATTTCTAATTCAGGGTTGGAGACACAAGTGAGAGGTGAGTTTTGTAGAAATAGCCATTCTAATTCAAAGAAAATGCAAATCATGCACAACAAATACCCAACACCCAAATGATAAGACAGAAGGTAAATGATAGTTTAGGCCAATTAAGAAGTTGATCTATTTTCCTATCCTATTAGATTTTTTGTATGTGGAGTTTAGGTTCATTGAACTGACTAATATTCAACAGTAGAGCATGGAGCATGGTCAATGACCTTTAACTGGATTCTGTTATCTCTGTGGAAGGAATAAGGAGTTCATCTACCAAATTATTCTTCAGTCTCCTTTCCCGTAAAACGAGACTAAAAATTAGAATGATCTTATGCTTTAGCACAAGGAACTAGTGGCAAGGATAAGAATGCTTTTGAATCATGCAGTGTCCTTGGGAAATGAGATACTCTGGGATGTGAACTAGGAATACCCCTATCTACCCATTATTTCCACTAAATGTTGAGTATTATTAGTCTCTTGAGCATTTTTGGTGCTATGATAGCTAACATTTATTGTGTGTTTACATGAATTATTACATTTAATCTCCCCATGTTACAGATGAGAAAATGAAGCAAAAAGAGGTGAAAGAAATTGCCCTGAACCATAAAGTTAGTCCTTGATGAAACCAGGATTTAAATCCAAGCCTCTGGACTTCATAGCCTGAGTTCTTGACCATGGAACTTTACCACCTCTCAAAGGATGACCTCTAGTTGTGAAGAGATAAGCTTAACATGCAATAATCTTGCACAACATACCTTCACGTAGGCAGGTCCCCTCACACCAGGAATGTTGCTAACTTTCTTCTCTACCTACCCAAACCCTATTTAACACTCAGAGCCCAATTCATTCCATTTCCTTATCAAGACCTTTCTCCTTACCTGTGCAAGCAGGTCTGTGAGAATCAAGTACTTATGGTAAATCCTTTGCAACACCAAGCACAGGGCCTTGCACATAGTAGGCATCTTCTGGGTAGTGGAAATCCCCCTGGTTCTTAGCTCAGAAGAGCAGGATTGAATCTCTGCTTTCCCACTAACTGGTAGTGTGGCCTAAGACTCAGTAACCTCATCTGTAAAGACAATGAAAAAAGAGAAGACAAATAAGTAATATTCATCTCATAGATTTGTTATTGAGATAAAATGAGCCATTGTTTATAAAAGTACTTTGTAAATTAAAGTACCATTCAAAAACGAGGGATACGAGGATTAAGTTAAATTAATTTTGTATTGCATTTCTTGAACTGGTCCTGGGATTGTTGAATTGCGTCCAGTTTCATACAGGAGCACATTATCATGAATGCATTAGAATGCCACTGACAAGGCTCCAAGAACAGGATTGTTTACTCTGGTAAAGAGAAGGCTGAAGTGAGTTTTCAAAACAAACTCCAAGTGTTTGTCTATTCAATAGACAATTGTGAGCAACTCCACAGAGTCTCTGGCCTCAAATTAGAGCAAAAAGGGATTTGGTCCAGACATAAGGAAATGCTTCATGAATATAAAGACTGTGAAACCTACTATTAAGGGAAATTGTGGAGACAAATAACAGCCACAAATAAGTTACTTCATGCTGCCAAATTGACCAAGGAGAAAAAGAAACATGTTTATTTTTCAAAATGTCAATGTTCTGAAGCAATGAAATATCTTCCCTCACTAAATTGACATATTTTTGTTCTTGATGGCACTATAAAATTAAATTCTTTAAAAGAAATTTAAAAGATAAGAGATGGCATCTCTTCTGGGGAAGAAGAGAAAACAAAATGAAGAAACAATTAAAAATAGAACTATTTAAGACTACCATAAAAACGTACATAAAGATAATAGACTCTCTAAGAAATTGTCTCAATGAAATTAAAACCATCCCAAATATATATCCCTTCTCGGTCCCCCTCAGAGTGCCTCCCCCTCCCCCTGCAACAGTCACTCTATCTCTATATTTGAGCACCCAGAACTATTATGCTAAACTTGGGGACCACAACACCCAACTTGGCATAGCAAGTGGTAAGTGTCTAGAAGGCAGAGTGGCCTCAAATACCTATATGGATGTTACACAGAACAGGTGAAAACCCTAATGCCATCACAGACATAGTTTTAGTTGAGCTATCCTTTGCATGTGTCTTTCAAAAGGATGGGACTATTTCTGTGATGACTGAATACTGACAGCAAATGTAACCCGAGTCCAGTTAAAGGTCGCTGACCGTGCTTCATGCTCTACAATAAGCTTATCAGGGCCATCTCTTGAAATAATAGTCACTTCCAGCTCTCCTTCATCTTCTTCACTCTTAGCCTTCCTCCCTCCTCCCCACCAGAGCCCACACTTCCCTCTCAGGCATGCATCCTTCAGCAAGCTTCTCTCTTTTCTTGGGCTTTTCCTGTTACCATTACAAAGCCCTCAATGTCCTTTATGGAGTGTCTTCATCTAACCTTGGGTCAAAGGCATTCTTGCCTCAGGAAAAAAAGAAAATCCTCTTCCTCAAAAAAGGAGAGGGTGCAGTTTAAAAAAAACACTAAATTAATATATACTGCAGAAAATTTCTAGACTAAGCAATGTCATTTCATAATTTTCTTAGAGAATCTGGATGTGAAAAATATTTCCACCAATATGTGGAATCTGTCATGCCGGCAGCGCACCTTTGCATTTCCTGGATAATTGACTCAAGACTCAATTTTCCTACAATATAGAAGTATATTATTCAACAAATGCTTCTATTGACTCTGCCAAAATGATTACCAAAATAAACTTGTGCCATCGCTGTTCCAGGTCTTATGACATTTCAGGCACATAATATCTTGAGCAGCTGCGTTTCAAGTTCCAGGGTCAGTAGTTAACGTGGAAATAGAAATGATCAGTCTTCTATTGCAGCAAATGTAACTAGTTGATGGCCAAAGACAAGCTTATTTGTGCAAAGAATTGCCAAAATCTTTAAGTAAACATTATGTAAGTATTTTTCGTGACTGGGTGTACCTAATGTGCCTAATTAGAGTATATTCCAGAGTAGTTTATTCAGTTTATTCCAGTTTCTTTGCAGAGTGTCTGCAGTGTTAAAGCCCTACAGGGGATTTAGGGTGAGTGAGACCCAAGCCCTGTGCTCAGTGGTCAGGAACTGTTCTGAGAACATCGAAACTGGGTCCTTTACCATAACATACAAGGCCTGAATCACCTAGTCCCAGAACCCCTCTCTGCCCACATCTCCATTGACTTTCCTCCTGTCTTGCTATACTCTAGCCACACCAGCCTCCTTTCTGTTCCTTAAACTTTCCAAGTAAGCCCCCTGCTCAGGGCCTTTGTCGTTGACATTCCGCCTGCCTGGCACTCCCAGATATATATGACGATCCCTGCCTGATGCTCCCTCCTCACTTCCTTCTGGCCTCTGTTCAGATTTCCCCTCCTCAGAGAGCCTTCCCCACCATCCTATCTAAGAGAGTGTCCCTGTCACTCACCATCTCCTACACTTGCTTTAATTTTCTTTATACACCTTATAGATTTTGTTTTATTCACAGCTATGTCACAGTATCTGGCACACGGTTGGTACTCAGTAAACATCACTAAGCTGGTGAATGAAGGGATGGATGGACGTTTAACCTAAAGGGGGGATTGGACAGATTCACAGATAATTACAGCACAGTCACTGCTAGAAGCCTCATCTTCTGTCTTTTGATGGCTCCTTTTATTTCCACTCTCCTTAACTCCCAAACTGTCCACTCTGCTCTTTATCCAGCATCATGGGCTCCCTGCGATGCCATGAAACCTTCTTCTGCCACTAGGCTTATGTAAGTAGGGTGGGGTTTCCCCCCCCCCCCCATGGATAGAAAACTCAGCAGTTTCCTTGGCTAGGGTCCATTTAAAGATTGCAGAAAGGTTTTTTTCCTAAAAGGATTCAAATGTAAGCCAGGCACCCCATCTTTATAGCATTCCACCTAAACAAGTTATATATTTTGGGAATATATAGGATCAGACTCAAACTTATTTCCTTCTTTTTTTCTAAGTTCTTATCTGAGTAAATTTAAGATGGAACCTGGCTGTGACAACAATTTGATGATCTTCTCTAGGAGTTTTGTGAAACATTCCCAAGGCCTGAGTAAGGCCAATAATGGTCCCTCGGGACACTCAGCTACCATGATTCCTGAGAAAGAAGGGTGAGAGAACTGGCTAGAATTTATTAAGTGCCTACTATATTCCATGCACTGACCTGGAGATTCAGAATCTCAAGTACTTAGGCCTACCACAGCATTCCTATTTGTTATGCATTACTTGAGAAGGCAATCAGAATACCAGTAGCCTATGAATCTACCTCTGGTATTTTGGGCATCTCAAGAGCTCCAGACAAATACGTGCTATCTCGTGAATGACCGAGCATATTAGGTAGTGTGGCGCCTAAGCTGCGGTGACAAAAAGCCCATAAAATACATCACCTTAAATAAAAGCAAAGTTATTTCTTTTTCACGTAAGAGCCCAAAGATGTTCTAATAGGGCTGGTAGGGCAGCACTGCCCTGCAAGGTCACCCGGAACCACCGCCCTGTGAGGTCATCCAGGAAGCAGGCTTCCAGGTTGCTTCTGACAATGTCAACATATACATCCATATCTAGATCCAAGGTGGCTGGTCCAACTGTTGCATTTTCTAAGCCAGAAAGAAGAAGAAAGATAGGCTAAGCACTTTCATCTTTAAAGAAAAGATTGAGGAGCTACAAATGCCATCTTTTTCTCACATCCCATTGGTGAGAATTTAGTCACATGGTAATACTTGCAAAGGAAACTGGGAAATGTAGTCTCTAGCTGGGTGGCCATGTGCCCAGCTAAACTTGGAGAGAGTTATACTATTAAGAAGAAGAAGGGGAGAATGATTCCTGAGGGATGGTTGGCAATCTTTTACCAAACTAGGTTATTAATTGGTTGAATTTTAGGCCTGAGGAATAAGTCCTCTGGTTGATGTAATGGACATTTGCCTATTTTTGTCTGACTAGAACTTTTTGAGCAACCTTCCTAAGTTGGAGAATTTCCCACTTTATAACTCCTGCCTCCCCATGAGTAAAGGCGATAGCTTGTTTTTCCAGTATCTCTTGCAGGTAGGGCTTAAGCATGCCACCCAGGCTCTGCTGACCTGATACACTGTACAAGACTTCAGTTCAGGGGCAAGCAGCATGAGGAGCTTTGCAGAAAATCCATTTTCTGATGGGGGGTGGCAGCAGAGGCATTTGATTTGGGGACAACAGTGGCAGTGGTTCTGTTGTCTGGTATCTATTTAAACACAGATGACTCAGAAGAGGAAGTTTGGCTGCTGCTGGCCAATTAAAAGTTTCTTTCCCAAATTTTGACTTGGTTTGGATTTCCTTTGCTTGGGACCTTGCAGTCAGAACACAAATAGAAACTGTGTGTGTTTATTGTTCCCCTCAGGCTCTTCCTAGAGGTAAGGGTTCTAACTCGGGATACGGATTTTGGTTAACTTTTTAATCAGTTGTGTCCTGGCAATGGTTTTTGTGGGATAAAAGCTCTATTTGTATCTCAGTCATCAGGGACAGCGAGTTAATTCAAGACTTTAAGTGAGGTTTATTATCTTCAGAGATTAAGGCATTAGTTTCTGAACAAATGAAAAAAAAAGATCTTGCTTAATTAAAGGGCTTCACTGGATTGTGTTCTTCATCGTCAGAGAGCTCTGCTGCTGGCTATTTCCTGTGTCAAACTTCCTCTCATTCCTCAGGTTTGCACTTACGACAATTAGAAGGGCTGTGTCTCAGCCGCTGCCACCCACTCTTGCCCCCTAGCACCCACTGGACAGAACGTTCAAGAGAACTCAGAACATACGAGCTGGATGGGAAGAACTAAGGACTCTCATCATGCTCTTTATGTCTCGTCATAATCTCCGCCTGCTCCTCCCTTTGAATCTTCCATAGATTCCGGTCATAGGCCAGGCTCATCACTGGACCCAAATTGTCAGGCATAAGAAGCATAACAGGCATTCAACAAACATGGGTTGAATTGGATTAAATGGGATGGAAATATGCCCCCTACTGAGAGGTAGATCTTTTAGGGATTGTTTGGTTGCAAGAGCCAGAAGCCTAGGTGACTAGCTAAAGCCAAAAAGGGAACTTTATTGGAAGGATACATGGACTCTTTATGAGGGAATATGCATGAGAAGTGGAAACTTACCAGGAATGAACGAGAATGATCTTTAGAGTGGTAAGTTCTCTCATTTCTGAAAATTTACTTTCTTCTTCTCTCTCTTTCTTTTTCCAGACTGACTTTTTTAACTTCTCAGTGTACATGGCAGAAAAGAGCATTTCCAATCCCACATGAATTCCTCTTTCAAGAGCTCAGTATACGTCAACTGTATCCATTCTGTTTCCAGCATGTGCAACCCCTGAGCACTGGCTTTCTTTCAAGCATTTGACAGACATCATGGTCAATCAAATTCTTCCCCACTCACCTTGGAGGTTTCCTAACATTCTTTTTAATACAGAGCTCCAGAGAGCCATTACCAGTTGTTTGAAAATGACCATCTCTTTTCTAATTCCTGTTTCACTGGACAGTCCTCCAAACATTTTAAGGGCACTACGGGGTCTTCGGTGAGTAGGTTGTTCTAAGACTCAGTATCTCTAATTTCTTGAGTTCTATAACACGGTTCTGAGGCTCCCTTACTCCCTGGTAACAGTGGAGTTGCATCCAAAGTTCATTTAACTTACAGAAGTTCAATGATACTGTGTTGCAACAAACAGCAACAACAAAGGTGGGGGGTGGGAATCCCCTTATCCTTCTCTCCCCATTTAGACTCCCATTCCCACAGGATTCAAAGTGAACCAGGGAAAGGAGCCCATGGAACATATACACGGGGAAACCAAAGGAGTTAATTTTTGGCTTTTGACCTTTACATGACCCAGATCTTAACAACATAAAATCGATTTAAGGGATTTCCAAAGATAAAGTTGAACATGCATGACGATAGTGTGGGGACTTTAGAACTTGTACCCTGTCTAAACTGAGACTCCGCTCTATTCTCTTCTGAAGGTGGTCCTATTTGCCCTTCTCTCGCTTAGAAAATAGTCTTCAGAGTTGGAAGTGTGACTCCCCATGTGGTCTCAGCAGCAGGAGATAATGTAATTATTATCAGTTCTAGATGCTATAGCTCTACATATGCAGCACCTCAGCAGTTTAGGGCTTACTGAAAACCAAAAGTCCTGCTTCTCCTCACACTTACTACAGTAAAACCCAAAGATAACGCACCCACTCATAACATGAATTCGAGTATAACACAGCTGGCTCCCATCCAGCCCCTGTTCTCATTGACCTTGCATGATCTTCTCCCACTGGGTAAAAATCATACTCCGAGGGTGTGATTGTATTCTAATTTACAAGATAAGCAAAAGCACATCGCAAAGTGTACAGTACCAAGAAGATTCTCAATGAATGTTTGCTTTTCCAACCTCAGCAGCTGCATAATTGGGCACAAGTGCAGGCTTTTCCCTGAAACACTGTATTTTTACCTCATTGTTTCTGGTTCATAGTTCAAGCCTGTCATGATCTTTTTGGTCCAGTTTCCATCATCCAATGTATTTGCTATTCCTCCCAGGTTTGCCTGCTTCTGATTTGCCAACTGACTTTTTGACAGCATTTTCTCATCTTTTCACGCATCCAAACTGGGTGAGAGATGGAAAGGTAAGACTCACCTGGAACAAAACACGATACTGGTAGATATGAACTTCTCTCACACTGTAGAGCCGTGCCACATGGTTAAAAATATTCTAAAATGTTATTTAAGGATTACAAAAAAAATCACGGGATGGAGCTGCTCCTACCTGGGGGGCCAAGTCAGCAAATTAAAACTTAAGACAACTTTGTGTCCCTGTAGATGCTCTACTTTACCAGAAATGCAGGATATCCAGTCATCCAATCCCCAAATGCTAAGCCAACTCTGGGCCTTCTCATCCCAAATAAAGTTAACTCTTTGGTTCCAGTCAATCAGACATTTTCTATTCTTCTCTTCCTTGCTCTTTATTCTTTACCCTATAAAAGCTTCCTGCCTTCCACCCCATTTTGCAGTTCTCTGAAAGGAGACTGTCTGCTTTGTGAAGTGTTTGTTTGTATCACCTAAATTTTCTTCTTTAATCATTTTTTTTAACACGTGTAGCAAACTGAAAAAATAGAATAGAATTCCCATAGCCAGTCTTCTGTTACACAGTAAAAATTCTCAAGCAGCTGAAGAGAAATAAAGAGAAATTAATATTTTCTTGTTGTTCACTCACTTTCCCTCAAGTTTAAGGTACAGCGAGGTCAAGAATCTGCCTCACCAACCCTCCATCTTTGGCTCTGCCTCCACCAGCTTTGGTTATAGTCTTGCCTGCACTAAGCCTGCAAGTGCAATAAAGTAAAAGGACAAAAAAATTCATAGAAGGCTCTTTCAGAAGATCCTCAGATCTTTCAGATGATCAGAGATGGCAATACTACAGTACAGGGACTGGAGCCCTTCGAGAGATTTGAGATATCCAGAAGGAAGAGAAAATTACCTGCATTATTTCAGGAAGGCTTTTGATACCAAGTGATGCCAAAGAATAATGGCCAAGTGTGGGGTAGACAAGAAGAGAAAGAGAAGAAACTGGTTTCTCAAAGAAAGGAAAGAGCTATAAAGAGAACTACTACGATGAACATCAGGCTTAATGTGGCTCAATTTATATACAGATAATCTAAAAATAGAAAATAGATTTGGGACATTAAACCCCAATATGCCCCTCTCTCCTTGCAATTTTCAAAGGTGAAGGTCAGTATTTAATAAAACCACAGAGGTTAATCAAGAAACACACACACACGCTTATAGATATATGTGTGCATATACATACATACACATATATGTTATATGTATGCATAGATAAAGGATCAAGATTAAAATGTATCCTAATATATATATATATATTTTTTTTTGCTGAGGAAGATTTGCCCTGAGCTAACATCCACTGTCAATCTTCCTCCTTTTTTTTTTTCATTTTGTGTGTGAGCCACCACTGCAGCATGGCCACCAACAGATGGGTGGTGTAGGTCTGTGCCCAAGAACCGAACCTGGGCTGCTGAAGTGGAGCGCACCGAACTTAACCACCAGGCCACGGGGGCTGGCCCTGAAATATATCCTAATATTGTAAAAAAGTTACAATAAGAAATATGGCTGAAAAATTAAGGCCCCTGCACAACTGAAGATAAGAGTTTTGTGTTACTTGCTATATACGTATATATATATATTTTTTATACATATATCTAAAATACTGCCTAAAATTTTTAGGCCTGATCTCTAATGTACACAGGAGCAGTGTGGGATAGAGAAGTGCTCTAGGATAGGGAATGGTATCTGGAACCAGAACATCCCAGGTCTGAGTCCTTGTTTGGCCGCTTACTGTTCCTGGCATAATAATAGAGAAGTGACAGTATGTTGGATTCTGTAAAGTCTAGGCACGTTATTCATCATCAGGAAACATTTGACCACTGACTTTACAGCTCTTAGCTAAATACTTCCATGTTCCTACCAAGATTCACGAATATTATCTCCTTTTAATTATTCAGTAGACAAGAAAATGAGCACGAAGAAAAATTCCATTTCTTGAGTCAGGAATTCCTGGCTGTGCTGTTTCTGTTTATTCCACTGATTTTTCAATAATTAGGAAGACAGGAATAAGAGAAACACCAATAAAAATAACTCAACTTAGAAAAAGTAAGGTGGCCAGAAAACCCATTCCAATGTGTATTTTTATACATCAGAAAAAGTAATTCATTTTGTAATGCCACGTCAGGACCATCCCTAGGGGTCATCTGTCCTGGACAAGTTGTATTAATTATCAGGCCAAGTCCAGAGCTGCAAATAGAAATACTTCCAGGTATTTTAAGAAGAAAGGGATTTAATATAGGGAAATACGCACTTTGAAAATTACTGGAAGGGCTGGAGGCCAACACTGAAATTATTGAGCTTAAGAGCAAACTGCTGCTAATTCAGTGACTTCTCTAACACCCACCCTCCTTTCAACAGCTTGCTTGTCAGCAGCAAAAAAAAAAAAAAAATCAAAACTACAGATCATCTCTACTAAGATTTGTAGAGAAAAAGACGGCTGTAAGACATGTCAATGTGTTACTAAGAGCAAGTGTTCAAGGTCCAAGGGGGCATGCTCATGATGGTTGGGTTTTAACTCCTGAGCCGATGGTGGTGTTTTGCGTTCTGGGTGGTGAGGAAGACACAAACACTGAGTCACATTCTTCATTTACGAACCTTTTTAATGAGAGACACTAAGGTCTGGTAGAACCACTCTGCTTATTCACTATATCATTTTAAGAGTGATGAAAACAATTTTAAAAACAGATAAAAATACTCTTTGCCACTAGGGAGAGAAACAAAGAATTAACTGCCGTTTCTTCCTTATATTATAGAAAATTTTAAACCGGCAATTTTGGTGGCTTTTAGTGTGAAGTTGAGGGAACTTCAAGATAATTACCCTGACTTGAGACTGGAAAGTACCCTCAGCATGGAGACTGTCTGAGGCATGCAGGCTCATGTAAGTTGAAATTGAAAGTTGATTCTGAAATAAATTTTACAAAATTTGGTAGATTGAATCTTAAATAATTATAACACAATTTTCTCTACATTTGCTATATAGATGTCTTCTATGATTTTAATACTGAGGCACAGGTACTAATACTGTGCCCTCACTTGTACCCCCTCTCCAAAGCTTTGACCCTCTTATATTTGGTTTTCCTCCCGCAGTCCTAGGCGAATAGCTACTACCTTTTTAGTTGACAGACATTATTCGAACTGCCATCCCTACGATGAGCTTCAGGTGAGGACAGGCTTCGGCAGAGAGGGAATCAACATGCGTGTATAAACTTGCCATTTTCCCTGTTCTTGCCTCACACGCTCCGAAGCAAGTGATGGCAACAGGGCCGCGGTGGGAGGTCAGCCACACACTCTCCATCTGGTGCGCGGGCATCCGTTGTTCTCAGAGTGGTTTGTTTCTGACGGTTACAGCTGCTGGATCAACACTTATTTTTTTCAAAATGACTCAGATCTTTACGTTCTGTTGCTTTAGGGTAATACCTATGACAAATATTAGGACGTGATGGTGCAGGGCTAGAAAGAGTGGACGTGACAACCAGCACTCTCTTTAGGAAGTAGCATCTGAAGGCCATGTAGTGCATCAAGTGTGATGACTCAGCCACCTAAATCCCAGAAACCTGTGTGGCGTATTTCTATAAACATCCTCCATTTCCCCCGATAACATATTATTATGTTGGGTAATCAAAATTGAACTTTATGACAAAAATTTTGTCCTTGAGAGTCCTAGAGAGTCCTTGTGCTGGAATCTTGAGGCATAATTGTGATCAATTCTAAGTATAGATGGCACTGTTATTAATTGCTCATATCTATTGAGACATTATATGCCAGGCACTTCCCTACAGGTTTTTGTGGGACAACTCTGTAAGATAGGCACTATTACTATTATTCCCATTTTACAAAGGAAATTGATGCACAGAGGGGTTAAGTAATTTGTTCAAGGTCACACAGCAGTGGTATTGTCAGAATCTGAATCCCAGCCTCTGGGTTCAGATTCCTCCTCAGGATTTCTGTTAATGTTACTGTTATCATTCTAGTCACCAAGCCTTAAAATGTTAGATCTAGGAGGAATCTTAAAAGTTATACAGCAACCCATTTATTGTAGGGATGAGGAAAAAGAAGCCAAGCGAGCATTAAATGAGTGTCCTGAGGATCCATATCTAGATCCCGGCAAAACCAAGACTATAACCAATGTTGGTTTTTCTATTACATCACACTTTGCCTTTTTTCTGCCCATTGTTTTTTATTACTAATGAATCACCAAGTCTTATCCACTTCCTTCCTAGCTTTTCTGATCTCTGTCCCTTCCTTCCTATCCCCACTGCTGTCACCCAAATCCAAGTGCTGGTTACCCTTTGCCTACAAGATTGTGGTCAACTCTGGCCTCAGAACTGGCTCTCTGTCTTCCTTCAACTGGGTAGAAATGAGAACAAAAGTAATTAGTAATTATAAAATCCACTTTCCAAAAAATGTATCTATTCCATTCAATCGTTTCCTAAATGTTGCCAAATCTCTCCTTTGTAATTGCTAATTGTTATTTTTTAAACATCTTTAAACATTATTAATGCTCAACCCTCCCTTGCAATTAGATGCAATTATTAAAGCACAATATACTAAGATGGAGTTTTTGTGTTGTCCTGTGTGAGTCGTATATCCCTGCTAACTTGTCCTTGACAAAAATTCTTGTTACCTTTGCCCAACCTTAAAAACTTTTTAAAGATATAAAACATGTTTATCATAGACAATCCAGTGCATATAAATAGTTACAGAAGAAAAAAGTTAAAATACTTAGAATCATATTCATCCAAATCAAGACTAACACATTGTGGTGTATTGTTTCTCTTCTATTTGTAGATTTTTTTTAAATGTATGAATTTGGGAAAACACCAAATTTTACTCTTTGGTCAAATGTAGATAGTAATACCTCTCTTATGAGTTTGTTGGAAGAATAAAATGAGAATATATATGAACATACCTAGCACATAGTAATTGCTCAATAAATGGTAGCTATGAACTGTTTTTACATTTAACTCATTATAGAATTAGTTTTGATGTCAAGAATGAAATAGGGAAATAATTTTTCTCCCAAATGGTTAATAATTGATGCAAACTTTTAATTTTGAGATAATTGTAGATTCACATGCAGTTGTAATAAACAATAGAGAGAGATCTCCTGTATGCCTTACCCAGTCTCCCCCAGTGGTAACATCTTGCAAGACTATAGTGCAATATCAGCCAGGATACTGACATTGATGCAGTCAATACATGGAACATTTCTATCACCACAAGGATCCCTCCTGCTGCCCTGTTATAGCCACATCCACCTCCCTCCTTCTCCCATTCGCCCCCTTACTCTCTTGCAACCACTAATCTGTTCTCCATTTCTATAATTTTCTCATTTCTAGAGTGTTATGTAAATGTAATCATATAGTATGTAACCTTTTGGATGGGCTTTTTTCACTTAGCATAATTTTCTGGAGATTCATTCAGTCTGTTGCTGTATTGTTGTAACAATTCTTTCCTTTAAAGATTAATTTAGGGAGAATGAGCCCATTTAGAAGTCATAGCGTCTCCACGGATTAATCTCTTTTTAAGTTCCATGGAAATATTTTCCATTTTCTTTATTTACTTACTGCACATTTTTTTTGTTAAATTTACTTTTATGTATTGTGTGCAAATATATGTGCTATGGATTTACCTAACTTGTAAAATTTATTGGAAATATACTAGATCATAGTCCACAAAAATTCTTTGATTAAAAAAGTGCCATTTTCTTAAGTACTTGGTTAAGTTTACCGTTTCTACAGCTTTTGGCTTGCACTGGTTTTCTCTATTAAATTCCCATTTTGAAATTCCTGATAGGACCTGGAGAGATAAAGGGGGCATTTTATTGCCTTCTCCTCCCTGTAGGTCCACCTCCACCCATGTTGACTTTATTTTAATAGAAATTTAGTTACACATTCTATTTAATAAGAAAGAGAAGTAAATGAATCTTGCCAAAAGAAAAAAAATTGAAGAACTAAACCTGAGTCATGATATATTGGTTAATATCTCCTAAAGATACAACCCATTCCTTACACAGGCAATGAGGGATGGATAATGGATGCTGTGCTCTCTAAACATTGTGTTTATTATAGGTAACAATTTGTGAGATCTCTCTTTTTTTTCATTCAAAATCACTGTGACTCTTATTACCCCAAAGACATAAATTAACTCCATGTTTCTGTCATACTCTCAGTTAACTTGTTGATGTGTGGTATAACTTACATACAATACAACATACCCATTTTAAGTGTAAAATTCAAAGAGTTTTGGCAAATGTATATACCTGTGTAATGACCAGCACAACCAGGATAAAGAACACTTTTATCACTCCCAAGAGTTCCTTTGTGTCCCTTTTCAGTCAATTTCCTAACTCACCCCCAGCCTCTGGCATCCATTAATTTGCTTTCTGCCATTATAAACTAGCTTTGTCTTCTCCAGAACTTTATATAAATGGATTCATACAGTATGTACTCTTCTGTGTCTGGGTTTTTAGCTCAGCATAATGTTTTTGATGTCCATCCATGTTGTTGAGTGTATCAGCTCTAGAATTTGTGTTCTTATTAGGGCTACTCATCCATTCATTCAAGAACTATCTGCTGAGTACCTACTATGTGATAGGCACTGTTCCTGACAATGGAACAACTATGAATAAAAAAGAGACAAATCACCACTCTCACGACGCTTGTGTTTTAGTGGACATGGGAGGTAAGCGCTTCCTATTTGTACACACAAATGGTATAATTGCTATAGAAAAAAGTAAAGCAGGAAATGACTGCTAGGCAATGCTTGGGCAACTTTAGAAAAAGTTATCTGGGAAAACTCCACTGTGTTTTTGAGTATAGAAGGAGAAGGGAGAGCAGGCATAAAAATATTTAGGAGAAGACCATTCCAGGAGGAAGCAAGTGCAAGTCTTGATACCTGTGTGGAGGGTCTAAGAAATCCAGAGGGGCTGAAGTGGAGTGAGGAAGGGAAGTGAAGTGAGAGATGAGGTCAGAGAGGTGGGATGCCGGTGGGTGCAGATTTTTTAGGGCCCTGTAAGCAGTGTAAGAGTTCTAACTTTGAGTGAGGTGGGAGACATTGGAGGTTTTGAGTGGTGGAGTGACATGTTCTGACTCATGTTTTAAAAGGATAGGTTTTGCTGCTGCATTGAGAAAAGACTGTAGGGAAGTAGGGAGACCAGTTAGGAAGCTGTTGCAACCATCCATGCAAGAGATGATGATGGCTTGGACAAAGGTGGCAGTGGTGGAGGAGTAACAAGTTGCCATAGCCTGAACATATTTTAAAGGTAGAGTCAACAGTATTTGCTGATTGACTGAATGTGTAGTGTGGGAGAAAGAAAACAGTTAAGGATAATTCCAGAGTTTTTGGCCTGAGTAATTGGAAGTACAGAGTGGAGCCAAGGGAAAAAGAGAGAAATTGGTTGTGGTTTGAGGGAGAAGGACAGGAGTTCACTTTAGACATGTTAAATTTGAGATGCCTGTTGTTGAGTAAGCAGATATGAGCCTGGACTTTAGAGGAGAGATTAGGGCTAGAAATATACATTTGAGGTCAACAGCACCATATAAATGGTTTTTAAAGTCATGCGACTGGATGATATCAACAAGTGTGTGGAGCAGAGAAGTCTAAAGATCAAGTGATGACACTCTCCAACGTTTAGATATTGTGAAAACGAGGACGAACCAATAAAGGAGACTAAAAGGAGAGGCGAGGGTAATAAAGGCAAAATCCAAGAGAGCATGTGTTCTGGAAATCAAGTAAAGAAAGTGATTCTAAGAAAGGGAAGTATCAGTGATGTCAAAGGTCGCCGATAGTTCAAATAAAATAAGGACTGAGAATTGACCTTTGGATTTATCAACTGTACAAATGATTTAGTGAAGTGGTTGGAAGTAAAATCCTTATTAGAGTGAATTTAAAAAAGAATTGAGAAAAGACATTGGAGACAGTATGGACAACCTTTCTGAGGGATTTTGCTATAAAGAGGACCATTGAAATGGCAAAGTGATTAGATGGGAAAGTAGAATCAAGAGAAGTATAATTTTTGAGATTGGGGGAATTTTCTTCCCTAATGGGAATGATCCAGTAGAGAGGGAAAAGTTGATGAAGCAGAGAAGGGAGGTGTTGAAGTGATAGAGAATGGAATCTAGTACGAAAGTGAAGGGGTTGGCACTAAACAGGAAAATGGACAGTTTACCCAAAGTAGTAGAAGGAAAGGCAGAGTAGATGGCCCCAAAAATGGGTAGGTGAAGAGATGTGGAAGTCGTCTTTTAATTGCTTCCATTTTAAGAATGAAAGAAGGAGCAAAGGTCATAAGCTGAGAGTGAGGATGGAGAATGAGAAATGGGCTCTTTGAAAGAGGCAAAGTAAAAAGTTAGGAAAGAGATGGTATAGGCAAGTAAGTGAATGGACTAGGGACACATTATTACTCGGTAGCACTAACAGCCCACTTGATATTTTGGTTATGATTTAAAGTCAGACTAATCAACAGGGTTATGTGATTTTCTCCAGCCTCATCAGCTTTGAGAATGCACCTATGTCACATTTGCACAAAGGAAGAGTCGTATTTAATTAAAATTGATGTGTTTCAATTATCTGTTGTACATAACAAATCCCAAAACATAGTAGTTTTGTATGTGTGTGTGAGGAAGACTAGTGCTGAGCTAACATCAGCTGCCAATCCTCCTCTTTTTGCTGAGGAAGATCGGCCCTGGGCTAACATCTGTGCCCATCTTCCCCTACTTTATATGGGACGCCACCACAGCACGGCACAACAAGCAGTGCATTGGTCGGCGCCCGGGATCCAAACCTGCGAACCCTGGGCTGCTGTGGAAGCAGACATGCGAACTTAACCACCATGCCACCAGGCTGGCCCCACAACGTAGTAGTTCTAACACAAGAACAGTTTATTATTTCTCACAAGTCTGTGGTTTGAACTGTTGGTTTCTTCTGCTTCACAAGGTGTCAGGCAGGGCTGCAGTAATATGGTGGACTGGACTGGGCTGAAATCTCCACAGTAGCTCACTCACATGTCTGTATCTTGGCAGGGTGGCTGGAAGACTGGGATTAGCTGGGATGCTGGGATGGCTGGGCTTCTCTGTCTCCATGTAGTCTCAGGGCCTCTTTCATTCCACCTGGCATCTCCAGCAGGGTAGTTATATTTTTGACATGCAGCTCAGGGCTTCAAAAGTGAAAAAGCAGAAGCTGCCAATACTTATTAAGTCTGAGATTTGGAACTGGCCCAGCTTACTTCTGCCACATTCTGCTCACTCAGTGAGGGAGAGGACTACAAGAAGGTGTGGTATATTGGGGCTATCTTTGGAGACTAGCTACTAGAGTTTATCCTGTGGCTTTCATTGAATCACATCCTTCCACATGTGAAACATATTCACTCCCTTCCCAAGACCTCAAAAATCCATCTCATGGTAGTGTTATGCTCAGGCTTTGAAATCCAGGATGTTGTCATTGGGTGTAGATGAGATCCCTTGGGTATATCTCCTCTTGATCTGAAGATGTGTGAAGTCAAGAGACAATACCCCTGCCCCCAAGAAAACCCAACATACACTAGTGAGACAGGAACAGGAGAACAGGAGACACTCCTATTTAAAAGCAGGTGGGGCAGGAAGCACATGAGAGTCACTGGTCCACATCAGTTCTGGAATCCATCTGGACATATATCATCAATTTTCCCTATTCCAGGGTCAAGGAATATACATTTATTAGGGCAGAAATTGGCTCTCTGAGACTGATCTTGTTTCTTTCCTTTGGACTCTTGGCTCTATAGAGACTGTCTTCCTTTTCCATAAGACACGACCCATGTTTGCATCTGAATAGCATTCTCCACCCTTTTCTTGCCTGTTAGAAGTTGGGGCCCAAAAGTTCCTCTTCCTTCTGAACTATTTCTGTCCCTTTCAGTCCAAGTTGATATAATTCCTTTAAAAACTTTGTGGGTTTGTGTATCAAATTGTAATCCACTCCATTAAACAAAATCCTTATGCTGCTTGGAAATCTCCTTAGCCAGATCCACTCTTCATTAAGTACCATTTCTATCTTTTATGACATAACAGGTGACAATTTTGCCAGTTGATTGGCCAGTACATAAGCCGGGTCCCCTGTTTTCCAGCATCTAATAGAAATTTCTTCACCATCCTTCCAGTCTTCACTAATAGCCTTGTTGAGGCTCTTCTACCTTCTGTCTGGTCCCAAAGACAATGCCGCTGATTTTAGGTTTCTGTTACATCAGCACAGAACTTGCAGAAATCAAGTTCTACTTGTTTATTGCTCTATTGCAAATAGCCCCAAAACTTAATGGTTTAAAGCAACAGCAATGTATTATTTCTCACAATTATGTGGGTTGACCAAGATGTTCTTTTGCATTATGTGGTGTTGGCTGGGTCTGCAGTCATCTGGGGCTCAACTGAGCTGATGCTTTGGCAGAGACAGCTGAAAAGCTGGGCTGGAGTCTCCACGGAGTCTCTCTAGCAGGGTAGCTTAATTTCTACATGGTAGCTTAGCGCTCCCCAAAAAGCAAATACAGAAGCTGCCAGTCTTTCTTAAGTCTTAGCCCTGGACTGGCTTAGTGTTACTTCCACTCCATTCTGTTGGTCAGAGAGAGTCAGATCATCCAGGTTCAGCACGGGAGGGGGCTCCAAAAGAGCATGAATACTAGGAGGCATGTTTCATTGGGAGCTGTCTTTGAAGACCAGACACCATACCAGATGAGGTGCGTGAAGTGGAGGGGCCAAGGAAGCTGAGAAAGCATGCCAGTGAATACTTTTAATGATGAACCATTGAAGCTAAATAGGGAGAGAATAAAAGGTTGTGGGGGAGGGTCAGTGTGAAGGTGATAGAATCACTGGATCTTCATGGAGTTAAAAGCTTTTTGTTGAGGTACGAGAGAGAGTGAACTGGAAAGCTAGGAGGTAGTGTGTAGAGAGTGAGAAACTTGAAATTGGATTACAGAGGAGTTGTAGGTGTGGTGATGCCACAATCTAAGGCAGTGGTTCTCATCCCTCATTACACATTACCATCACTTCAAGAGCTTGTAAAAATTACCAACACCTGGGCCTCCCCCCAGACCAATGAAATCAGTATGTCTTTGGTGTGTCTGAAACATGTTTTTTTTTTTAAGCTTTCCAGGTGATTCTAGCATCCATTTGGGGCTGTGGACCACTTATCATAGTGAGGCATTTCAGAAGTGCCTACCATGTACGTGCCAAGCATCACCCCAAACCTTTACTTACATTCCTTCACTTCGTATACTCAGTGAATTCTATGAGATACATACCATTATCTCCATTTCACAGACGAGGAAACTGAGGCCCAGAGAGGTTAACCAGGTCCACCTGACACCAAAGCCTCATTCTTAACCTTCTAATTTCTTTTCTCCAACAAATGTGTGAGTTTGGGGTAGAACAAAAGTTACTAAAAATGTTCTTAGAGATATGTTCAATTTCTGCTTCTTAAGCAAGTGTTTATGCATATTGACCATATATTATTATTTCTTTAGGCAAAATTTGCTTTATGACCAGCTGATATCACTTTCTTATTAGTTCAGATCTTGTGGAGATTTGATCCCAATTAGACAGAAGGAATTCCAGGATTATTCACACAAAGCACCCCCATCTCGTACACACGCGTAAACGTTGTGCACAAGGGCTGTTAGAAGAAATCTAAAAAAAAGTATTTTGTACTTAGTACATATTTACCCTTTAAAAAAAATTACTGTTATCACAGAGATAAAATGAAAATACAACTTCTCCTTCTTTTAAACAACACTCTTTTGTTTGGATTTCCCTATAACAACTGTTTTTATTTAATCTATGCAAGGCATTTTTAGAAAGTAAGGAGGTAGAAAGAAATTTAGAACAGAAAATAAAAACCATATAAACTGCTTGGGTATGAATTAAATTTGACTGGCATAGTCAAATAGCCGACTCCCTAGGGACTGAAGTCACCATGAGTCAAATCTCAACTCAGGAGTGCCATTTGATACTAAAATTTTTATTTGAAAGGACCAAGAACCTAAAGTTTTGATAGATAAGAAAGGACATTTCATTTTAAGAGTCCCTCTGGCAATCTATTGCATCACTGCATTTACTATTAAACATTATTAAAAAGTGGCTCAAATCCTACTTCCTCTAAGATACTTCTTTGACACACTGTACCCCACCCTGGTCACTTCCTTATGTTGTGTTGATTCATATTTATGCCAAAAATTTTTGTGACACCAGTCCACCCTATAATTTATATGTTTCTCCAACAGAACCACAAACTTCTTGAGGTCAAAGACCCTATATTTTTCTTTCTTTTTTTTTTCAACTTTCTTGCCCAGATGCTAGGTATAATACTCAGCCTATAGTTGGCACTTGATTAATAAATAAGTGTTGAATGAATTAATGAATGAATGACTAATATATTGGAAGCTTGGAAATATTCCCAACCATCAAAGATAGCATTAGGAAAGACTGGCTGGATGCTTTCACACACATGATTTCGTTTAGTCACCACCATTACTCTATGAGGGAGGTATTGTTAATATTACCACTTAACATAGGAAGAAACTGAAGCTTCAAGAAATTAAATCATGCCTAAGTGTGCATGGCTGGAATAGTCATGATTCAAGTTCAGAGCTCTTTGTTTCTAAGGTCTTTGCCCTTTCCACCACTCTGAACTGCTGCCATGATCAGGGCTTTTTCTTCTAGCACAGGTGATGGGAAACCAACTTAAACTAGCTTGGGCTAAAAGAAGGTTTTTATTGGAAGAATCACAAAATAATGGGAAGGTTCAAAGAAGCCAGGGTTTTTTTGGGAACATTGGCTTTGGGAATTGGGGAGAAGAGACTATTGGGCAAGGCAGTCTCTGCGCGGGCTCCATTCTCTCCCGAGTTTTTCCGTGTGTGTGTGTGTGTGTGTGTGTGTGTGTCTGTTGGGGAGGAGTGGAGGGAGTGCAGATGGGGGAGAGAGGCATGATGACCACCAGCACTCCCAAACTCAAATCCTTCCTCCTTCATGACTCCAGAGGCCCCCATGTATGTACTATTTCTTAAAATCTCATTTGTCAACTGACTTTAATGTGCATCACAATGCATTTCTCTACAGAAAGAAAAGCAAATTATTTACGTGGTTTTAGAATACAGCATCCTAAAGAGGCATGGTACTGGCCTGGGTGATAAATGGCCGGCCTGGTATCCTGAAAGAAGGCAAAGGTCAAGGTCTATCACATCCTCTGCCTTCATCCAACACTACTCACATCCACTGCCAGATCTCTGTGTTCACCCAAATCACCATTTTGCTCTTATTAATTGACAGGTTTCCAGAAGATAACTCAAATAATAAAAAAGAAATTATCCAATATGGTATTAACAGATAACCAGTTTCTTAATGCTTTAAGGATGATACTGGTGATATTTTTCTTTGTCAAAATTGGCCTTTTTCTCTCAAACTGACTAAATGTTATTAGTACTAGAAAAATATGACTGAACTAGCATTATGACTGTGTCAGTATTTTCTAGTCATTTTAAGGTCATGTAGTACATAAGGCAATTGCAGTGGTTTTTCCATTATTTTTTTCTTTTCCCCTTATTTGCCATGGAGCTCCTTGCTCAAATAAAAATGTATCCAGTTTCTCAATAGGTAAACCAGATAAAAGGAAAGCTTTTAGTTTTTCTGAGGGAATTCAGAATGTGACACAGCACCTCTGTTTTCCTCCCCTGCAATGCTTCCTTTAGGTAGCCTCCGAGGAGCTTCTGAGGAAAGAATGCGAACACCCTGGTGGAGTGGGAGGAGCCTGTCCTGGAAGCTTGGAGACCTGTGTTGAAGATCTGGCTCTGCTAGTAATTAGCTGTGCAACCTTCAGTAAGACATTTAACCTCTATCTTTTTCCACTTATAAAATGGGGATAATAATTCTTTCCCATTCCTACTTCCAAGGTGGTTGTTAGGATCAAATGACACAATGAAGCCAGCCCTGATGGCCTAGTGGTTCAAGTTCGGCGCTCGCTGCTTCCGCGGCCCGGGTTTGCTTCGAGGAACCACGCCACCTGTCTGTCAGTTGCCATGCTGAGGCGGTGGCTCACATAGAAGAACTAGAATGACTTACAACAGCATGTACAACCATGTATATGCTTTGGGACTTTGGGGAGAAAAAGAAAAGGCATCAAATGACACAATGGATATAAAAGTGCTTTACAAATGGTAAAAATTGGTATAAACGTAAAACGCCTCATTGCACTTATATTTCAATAAATATTTGTTGATGTAGACAGAACTTTGTAATCTAGGAAACAGAAAAAAAATCACTAAAAACTCCCCATTTAAAACCGCTTTTGTGGCTCTCATAGTTTTGAGACTATAATAAGAATATCGAAATAGAATATCTTTTTAGTGTATATAAGGAGAATAATATCAATTTTACTAACCATCTCATGTTAGCAAGGTGACGTATCATTAGTTACATGCTCGGTCCTAGAAACACCTTAAGGCAAGTCTATGGAAGAAAAGAGGGGAAAAATCTATAGTATAAAGGTAAATTGTGTGAGCAGTAATGATAAATTCCATGAGCTCATGGGAAAAGAGCACTTGAATTAATTGGCATCACCATCAATCACAGGCTGTTGATTGCTCCAGGAACAGGGTGTAAATCCCATGAAATGAAAAGCGGGGCTGCAAAATATCAATCTATTTTAACCCGCTGTTAAGAAAGGAAATGAGTGGCGCTGTTCAAATGTTGTATTTCCACTTGCCAAATGCAACAATTAGACCCACGCTTTCATGAATTAACCTGTGAAGTGAATAAATCTTCTCTTCCACAGTTTCATGTCATTGGTTCAAATGGTGTAACGTTTCTTACATAAAGAACTCAAGGAGAATAAATCCATTAGGGAAAGTGGGGGAATTTATTGTACTCCAAGGCTGTGCTTTTAAACAGGCCTCGACTATACTAGCACAAAAAATGACCCTGTGTTTAAGCACCGTCAGTCCCTGGTTTGCAATAGGCATTATAAGAAACCAACACACTGTGCGTGTATTTATTCCACCTCTCTTTACACTGGGAACTGGGCTGCTTTGTGTTTGCATCGCACCTAATGCCTGGGAGCTTGCTCCCAGGAGATCAGTGGAAAGAGACGTGTTCCCCAGGTCAGCCATTACAATTTAATTTTTATTTATTTTTCTAGTAAAATTTGAACTTTCTTCATTTCTACAACTGTGGAAAAAATAAAATCTGTAAGCTGACGCGCCATTTCTGTCGGCCACCTCAGAAACTTCCTGAGAACACCATTTACAAGTTAATCATTTCCCTCAATTCGCTAATTTTTTCTCCTTTTACTCGAGGGGCTAAAAAGAAAGCCACTCTACCTTTTCCATAAATATCAACAGTTCAATGGAAAGCTGTTTATTTTTCTCCTGAAGAACATTAATGCTACTGACCAACAATAGTGGCTTTTCAAACTCAGAATGCAAGACGAGAAGGGGCCAGCCACAGCCGTGATTCTCCAGGAACAACAAATGCTTTTTCACCTCAGGCTGTTTGTGAGAAAGGATTTTCTTTTTTCCTTTTAGGGCCTGCTTTCCCATTCACTGATATTCACCCCTAACCCTACTTCAGGGAGAATAAAAAAGGGCTCAGGGACACTTTAAAGTCAGCCTATTGGAAAGTTAAAAACATCAAATTGTAGAATAAGCATTAGGTACAGTGAGTTAAGGCTTTTCACATCAGACTAGATCAAGACATATTTTTCTTGCAGCCTCCTTGATTGGGAGATTATTTTTAAAATGAATTTAAATATATATATCAAATGTATACATTAAAATAAATTATTTTTCTCATCAATGTTCTGGAATATTCAGGCTTTAGCTAGAAAACTTTGTGTCCAGTGCCAGAAGGTCCTAGCTTTTAGGCAGGAGTTCACTTCTATCTCCAGGGAGCAACTGACCTCTTAAGTTCTTTAGCTATCTCAACAATCAGGAGTACTAAACTAATAAAGGTCAATCTCACATTGTGGATCACGGCAGTAGGCAAGCAAAGCTAAACTGGGCATATGCTGGTCATTCAAGAAAAGTCAGTCCTATCACAGTTGGACAGGCAAGCCTTTCCACAGCAGCTTAATCTATGAATCCACTCCGTTCTTTATTACCTCTGTATCTGTAACAATTCCTGTTGCCTTCCTTTATTTTTTACTTTTTTCTGAATAATTTTGAATCTTTTCATCTATCTTCTCAATTCCTAAGGTTGTTTTCCATCAATTCCAGTACTGACAATGGTTGTTTTTTAAATTCTGAAAGATATTCAGAAAACTCACAGACTATTAAAACCAGCAAGTTGCTAAAAATCAGAGCAATAAGAGAAGTGACGTGATCTTTCCAAGGATACACAGACAATTTTTGCCTATTCTTTGGAAAAGCCAAAATTTCTGGACTATGCCAATCCACTTCTTTTTCCACCACACTAATCCAGTCTATAAGATATTTTGTGGGGGTAAAACTGTAGCCTCTCTCTGTAAAAACAGAATTTTCTCCCATACATTTCTCTTCGCTCTCTGGAGTCCTATTCTGCTCGGGGTTGGCACCATAACTCATCCATCTCTTCATACCCAGCATCTCATATGGTGCCTGACACACAGTGGGTACTTGATAACTTTGCGTATCATTCCCACTTATTATTTAATACTTCTCCAACTGACTCATAAATATGTCTCCCCAACTTGATGAAAACTCCTCAACAGAATAAACTATACCCTATTATTTTGAAGATATTACAGGTCTTAGTATTTCGCACATGCAGGCCTTTTTTTTTAAATTGAAAGCATAGAACAATGTCATAGAAGGACATTAACACAATTTTCTGAAGAAGTACTGTGGTAGGCTGGATAACGACACCCCAAATATGTCCATGTCCTAATCCCTGGAAACTGACTGTTGCTTTATACGGCAAAAGGAACTTTGCAGACGTGATTAAGTTAAGGATCTTGATTTGGGAGATAATCCTGAGTTATCTAGGTGGGTCCATTGTATTCATAAAGGTCCTTATAAGAGGGATGCAAGAGGAGTCCGAGACCGAGGAGAAGGTGATATGAGGATGCAAGCAGGGAGAGAAGTGATGTGCTTTGATGATAGAGGATGGGGACACAAGCCAAGCAATGCAGGTGACCACAAGAAGCTGAAAAAGGTGAGGAAACAGATTTTCTCTTCAGAGCCTCCAGAAGGTACCAGTCCTTCCAACTCCTTGACTTTAGCCTAGTAAAATGATTTTGGACTTCTGACCTCCAGAACTCTAAGAGAATGCATTTATTTGTTTATTTATTTTTAATTTTCATTTTTATTGATGTCTTAATAGTTTATAACATTGTGGGGTTTTAGCTGCACATTATTTTTTGTCTGTCACCATGTGGATGCATCCCTTCACCCCTTGTGCCCACCCTCCACCTCCTTTCCATTTGGTAACCACCAACCAGTTCTCTCTGTCCGTGTGTTCATTTATATTCCACATATGAGTGAAATCATGTGGTGTCTATCCTTCTCTCTCTGGCTTATTTCACTTAACATAATACCCTCTAGGTCCATCCATGTTGTTGCAAATGGGACAATTCTGTCTTTTATTTGGCTGAGTAGTATTCCATTGTATATATATGCCACATCTTCTTTATCCAATCATCAGTCGAGGGACACTTGGGTTGCTTCCACTTCTTGGCTATAGTGAATAATGCTGCAACAAATATAGGGGTGCATAAGCTTCTTGTGATGGTTGATTTCATGTCTGTTGGGTAGATGCCTAAGAGTGGGATTGCTGGATCATAAGGTATTTCTATTTTTAATTTTTTGAGGAATCTCCATACTGTTTTCCATAGAGGCTGCACCAGTTTGCATTCCCACTAGCAGTGAATTAGGGTTCCTGTTTCTCCACACCCTCTCCAACATTTGTTGTTTTTTGTCTTGATGATTATAGCCGTTCTAATGTGTGTAAGGTGATATCAGCGTAGTTTTGATTTGCATTTCCCTGATGATTAGTGATGTTGAACATCTTTTCATGTGTCTATTGGCCATCTGTATATCTTCCTTGGAAAAATGTCTTTTCATATCCTCTGCCCATTTTTTGATTGGGTTGTTTGTTTTTTTGTTGCTCAGTTGTGTGAGTTCTTTTTATATTAAGGAGATTAATCCCTTGTCAGATAAACGATTTGTGAATATTTTCCCCCAGCTGGTGGGTTGTCTATTCATTTTGATCCTGGTTTCATTTGCTTTGTAGAAGCTCTGTAGTCTGATGAAGTCCCACTCGTTTATTTTTTCTTTTGTTTCCCTTGTCCGAGTAGACATGGAATCTGAAAGGATCCCTTTATGACCAATGTCAATTAGGGTACTGCCTGTATTTTCTTCCAGAAGTTTTATAGTTTCAGGTCTCACTTTCAGGTCCTTAATCCATTTTGAGTTGATGTTTGTGTATGGCGATAGAAGATGGTCTACTTTCATTCTTTTGCATGTGGCTGTCCAATTTTCCCAGCACATTTATTGAAGGGACTTCCCTTTCTAAGAGAATTCATTTATGTTGTTTTAAGCCACTAAATTTGTGGTACTTTGTTATAGCAGAATCATAGGAGACTTATACGATTACCACGAAGACAATTGCTGCAAACTGAAAAAATAAAACATATAACACAGACTTGACAAACACATCGAATAATGGAATTGGAAGGAACTTTGAAAAATTATCCTTCCTGATCACCTGACCCGAGGCTAGTCTGGAAGATAGATGGTGGAGGTTTCTCCATATGTTTTCAAAGATCTCTAGGAACAAAGACTACATTTTATGTTGTTTTGTTTTTTCTGACTGGCAGAAGATGAATTTCTGCTTGCCTTTCATTCATTTGAAATACATATCATTTATTTTTTGGTTTTTTGCCCAAAGGAGAAAAAAAGCTGAGCTGTATGGCTGGTAGGCAGGAACTTCACCTACAATCTTTCTCATATGGATTTGAATCTAGAGATACAAATAGTAGCAATCAAGCAAACAATCCAACAAACGGATGGTTTTGGAGACAAAATATCTAGTTTTCTTTAAGCCAATTCACTTCTGCTGTGGTCTGGCCCTGATCTCAATTCTACTTTTTAATCCTACAATTTGTGGTGTGTGTGTATGTGTGAGTGTGTGTTATTCATCTGAACTAAGCTTACCCTTGGCTTATGAAACATGTGAATTGGAAAGCTGTTCTCAAAACGAGCTCGCTCCTGGAGGATTTCCCAAAGCTCAGCCTGCTTTAATTACTTCACCAAGAAGTTTTCAATGAACTGTTTTGAACCTGGCATTCACAATACACTTGCCTTGTACTGAGCGATAGCTTTATGACAGGAAGCTTTGTTAGCTGGACCACCCGGGGGATACAGCTTGAATAGAATATGGCCGCCTGTCGACTTAAGAATGTGGGCTTCTCTGGACATGCCACACCTGTGTTCCCTTAGCTGCTCCCAACTCCTGTTCATTTCCCATGTAATTCAAGGTGTTGAACTTAATCCATAGAGCTTTGCATCAATAGCCTCATTTATGGGTACTTCTCAGACCCTGGCTATGCTGGAAACCTCTTCCCATGTAGTCTAAAGGTGCTCAAAGGCTGTGCAGATTATACATTCAAATGATATCTGAGATATGGTAGAACTGTGTTTATGCAACAGTTCCACAAGTTTGAGAGTGAAATCTTTAGGATTCACTAAGTAGCCCATTTCAGTTTTGACTGAATTCACCATCTTCACAATCAAAAGCACAATAAAAGTATTATGTATGTTAAAATAACCAAACCGATGTGAACACAATTTCTCTTTCTGATGGAGATTCCTATAATTTCTACCCATTTGGTTAGTGTTTCAAACAAATCAATAGTTTTAGCTTGCGTCGACACACTGTGCTACTTTTTCTGGCAATACAGCATTTTTTTGGTTTAGAATCCACTCATCCCTTAATTTTGTAGTAGGATCCTAAGGGTAGAGCATATTAGCCAGGTATAAATTTTATTCCTTTGGTCACAGTGATTGGTTCAGGAGTAAACGGGTGATCTACGATGGGCTAATCAGAGTAAATGTTTGAATCCTGAATCAAGTTACTCCTGGACAGTTGAGTTACATAAGCCACCAAATTCTTTTTTTTGCTTTAGTGCTTTTGAGTTGGATTTTTAGTCACTTGCAACTCAAGGAATAATAATTGTTGCAATGACAACATTATAATGATACTGAAAACTCAGATATTGTTCAAATTCAATGGTTTAATGATTTCTATGAAAGTGTGGTACTTGTATTGTTCAAACACCAAATCCTTGAATTTAAACACTTTTTAGGACTCTCAGAAATCAGGGAGGTGGGGCCTTAATATTGTCAGCATACGTAAAACTATAGAAACCACTTATTTGTTCCTGAAAAACCTTTTCTTTATTCATATGTAAATACATAGTCAGCCTCTGTGTGAAAATGATTAAAATGCTTGCTTAAGAAGTTCCCCCTATTGGATACAAAAGTGTCGGATGCATTCCTGCTGCAAAATTCAAGTTGACAAAAAGTAAAAATACATTTATATTTATCCATGAGCATTTCTGTCAGGATTAACATATAATATTTAGACAAATGGTGAGTTTTTAGAATAGAGTTACACAGAATTTTAATCTTTTTAGTAATTATTGTTTTTTACTGAATATTAGATTAACTTTAGCTTTTAGCAACAGAGATATGACCTGAAAGTTTTTTAATTTTCCTTGTAAGGATCTGAAATTTTGAACTTTTAAATTTATCTTTAATTGAGAGGTTTATGTTGCCTCCCTTCCAAAGGTAGATAATAATGACACTTTCAAACAGATCTACAGTATTGATGCAAAATTGTTTTTAAAAAACAGATACGATATTTGAGATTAAAAAAAATTCTAGTAGGTAGGATGACTTAAAAAATCAAATGAATAAGAACAAAGGATGGCATAATTGTGCTGTGATAAAAAATGCTTTTAGACATTGACATTATTTTGTTAACAAATTCTAAAAATTAAAATAATAATGTTGAGGAAATTGTTTTATTTAAAATTCGATTTCCTCTTTGTATCTAGCTCTTGCAGAGCTTCCCTGACTATCTTTTCTTTGTTCCCCAGCTTCCTTATTCTCTTTTCATTCTACTAATTTGGAATATATGAACTTGACATTTTTATAGGTAAAAAGTGGTTGAAATTTTCAGTAATTTCATATAGTTTAGCCTAATACAATTTACTTTTCAGAAACAATTTCACCATTTTAAATTTCAACTTCCAGGTTCTTCTTCCTGCCATAATCTTTCTAAATGAATTCTAATTATATCTGAATCATGATGAGACTTTCTCTTTCTAGGACAACCACTCCCCCAAACCAAAAAAAAAAAAAAAAAAAAAACCCAACAAGTTAGTTGTCTGAACTAAGTTATACCAACTATTACGGGTTAAGTTGTGCTCCCCCCAAACCCCCCCAAAAAGACATGTTGGAGTCCTAACCCCTAGTACCTCAGAATGTGAATTTGGAAATAGGGTCTTTACAGGGAGCATCAAATTTAAATCAGATCATTAGGGTGGGCCCTAATCCAATATGACTGGTGTCCTTATGAAAAGGGGAAATTCGGACACAAGACAAGCACAGAGGGAAGATCATGTGAAGACCCACAGGGAGAAGAAGGCCCTGTGGCTGGAGTGATGCATCTACAAGCCTAAAAATGCCAAGGACTGCTGGCACACGGCAGAAGCGAGAAGAAGCAAGGAGAGTCTCCCTTAGAGCTGTCCCAGAGAGCACGGCAGAGAGGGCGCCTGGATTTCAGCTTCCAGAACTGTGTGAGGATATATTTCTGCTGTTTTAGGACACCTCGTGTTTGGTGTTTTGTTATGGAAGCCCTAGGAAACAAATATAGAAACTATTGGCACATGGACCTTGCAACGGTTTACCGGCTCTCAAATGAAAGATTGACATTATTAAGTAAAAACTTTTTTCTGTCTCCAGAAATTAGAGGAGAAATAGAGGAATAGATAAGTCCCTCTTGTTCAGTCCTTAAAAGAAAATTTCTTTCCAATATTATTGGAAGG
This sequence comes from Tapirus indicus, assembly GCA_031878705.1. Lineage (NCBI taxonomy): Eukaryota > Metazoa > Chordata > Mammalia > Perissodactyla > Tapiridae > Tapirus > Tapirus indicus. The sequence continues at coordinate 28,658,234 of CM062933.1, forward strand.
AATATGGAGTAGAGTTCTAACGACTGTTTTTTTTGGAAACTCTATTCACAGTTATAATCTGTGGCCTGTAAAAAATACGAGACTGGTTTCATAAGGGCAATTTTAGCCCAATATATATTTAAATGGTTCTCAGAGTATAAGAAAGATTTTAGTCATAAAAAAATTATTTTATAGAATCCCTCACATCACAATAGACACAGAGCCTAGTTTTGTGATTGCAGAAAAGTATCAAACTTTACGTTTTAGTGAAAATTAAGATAAATTACATTAGAACTATACTGATGGCTGAAATTTTCATATTAGACAAATAAATGTCTACAACTACTCAAATTACAAGTGCCTAGTCCAAAAACTTCAGTAAGAAGCAATTTTAGATGGGTTCAAAATAATAAATATCATGAAATTTAAAACGGCAATATGGCATATTTTTGAGATAAATATGACTGGATACACATGTGTGCCATTCTTTTCTCTCTTCTTACTTTTAATGAAACTGTAATGATGACAATAATATGGCCACAGACAGGAAATAGTTTCTCTTCCTTCTTTTCTCTCACTCTTTCTTTTAAAGCATTCACATTATTTTTTATTGATACCGATGTTAACATTTTGGCATCCTTCCAAAGTACATTGCAAAAATACATCAATAAAAATTTAAATTAAGTAAATATGTAGTCTGGGGCCCAGATAATAATGGTATATTTGTTTAAAAGTAGGTATAAGGAGTACAGGACAGGTAGCCAAAATTTTAGAATTGGAACTTTGACCTTAACAAAACATAATTGATATTTCTCTCTGCTGTGTGCTTCACACAGCATTTACCAAGCCCCAAATAAATTTATTTATGGAGACACAACTTGCCCTCCTATGCTTGTACTTTCGTTGGTAACTTGTTTAAACCAATTTTGTATTTTCTTTGCGTGTTTGAATTGATTTGCCAAAAGTTATCTGCTGACAAAAAAGTACAACTAAAACTCAGAATTCTCAGGTTATGGGACTTGTTCAGAGTCAATTTTCATTTTCTTTCAAGATTTTGTACAAGTTGCAAGAGAGAAGACACAAATTATCTTATTAATTATAATGAAATATGGATATACATTTTTAAACGCATGGAAAAAAGTGGTATTTGGTATGATCTGTGTATTCTTCTTTTTTGTATTTGATCTGGTTATATTTTTCTTTGAAGAGAAGTCCCAAGAGTCAAGTATGTTTATAAGATGAATTAAGAAAACTTGTAATGTGTGAAAAGTCCATTTCTTTAAAAACTGTCACCAACTCAGCCCTGGTTTGTAAGTAGGAAAAGTTATCAATTATGAAAAAAAATAGTAATACTCCCAATGTGTATGCTTCTGCCACCAAGAAATTAAGAATTAATATTTTACTCAGCACATTTAGTCATTGTGGAGACCAATGAGAAAAATCACAGTGGAAAGTTATTTGAAAATGCAAATAAGGTTAAACAGCCATTAGGAAGCAATTAACTGAGTAAAGAAGACAATAAAAAGAAAATGTTTGCATAGTCTCATTATCTTAGTATTGATCATCTATTTCGTAAATTTTCATGATTACTTTAAACCTCTCAGGCCACTTCAGTCATTATCATTCAGCCCTCTGATTCTATCAGAGTGTGCTAAGACAGTAATATGAGATTAAGCTAAATGCATACCAGAAAGAATAGTCATTTGAAATGCATTTCAAAATTAATTAGAAATTAATTTCGGTTATCAGTGAAGGTGCACACTTAACTACAGGCAATTGAGAATTGATTGTGTGTGGTCATGTGCTCATACACTTGTGTTTTTGTATGTGTTGATATATTTCTGTGAAACAAAGGGAAAGTCCTCAAATTATCTGGCTGTTTCTGCCTTATTTTCGGATTGGACATTCCATTGATATCACAGGTTACAACAGAGGGGAGATGATACTATTTAATGAAGTCTAGACCTGCTAGCTGAAGCACAGTTCAGCGCTCACTCCAGGGTGGTATGGCTCACCTCCAAAATCCCTCTCATGAGTTGACCTTGTTATCTTCCCCTGCGTGTCTGAACCTATACTGGGCTTAAAATGGGAGTATCAACCGAATGGAAATATCAATTTTCCTTTCTCTCCTCCCTGCTCTTCTTTTCTTTTGGTTTGTTTTTTGCATGCATGTGCATTATAATTCTCTTTGGATTATCCAGACCACACACTGGACCTTGACAATGCCTGAAGAAATCCTAAATCACTACAACATAGGGAAGATAAGCGGCTTCCTTTTATTTCTGGGCTGCTTGCCTTCTTGAGAAAGCTTGAATAAAAGTCTTCATTTGAGGGCTTGCTCATCCTACCTTAAATTGACTCGCAAGTTTGCTTTTATCTAGGAAGTCACGTAAGGGGTATGGGTATCTGATTCTTTGACACCCCTAAGTCAGATGAATGGCCTCATTTTCACTAACTTTCACTTTGATATACATATTTTTGAAAGCTTTCCCCCTTTCCTTCCTTTTTAAAACTGGATGTGTCAAACATGCCCCGACCACGTTAACATTGCTTATCTGTCTGGTGAAGGAGTGCTGGAAAATTTACATTTAAACAGCACCTCCAAGAGTTCTTAATGATGTGGTGCTGAAAGGCAGCTGGCTCCAGTCCAAGTCTGGGGTTTCACTTCTCAGGCAGGAAGGCCAGTTTAGTCTTAAGGGGAAGGAAAAAAATACTATACTCTGTATAGCCTACAAGAGAAAAATTACAAACTCAGATGTAATATTTAAAATACTTCCTTCTTAATTTCAAAGTAACTGCTTTTAGTAGCCAGTGAACTCCCAATGGTTAAATTATTAGCTTAAGATGTTTTGCTTTAGTTTAGACAAAAACCTCTAAGTGGCCTACTTTCATTTTCATCTGGTTGAACAGTTTGTGGTTATAATATTTAAAATAACCTTTTAAATGATCTTGGTAAGGGGGTAAGGGAGTGAAAAAAAAAAAAAAGCCCACCAAACCTCAACTTTTGAAAATTTTTTTTCTGAAGACCTCTGCCTAATTTTCCCAATAAGGACGCAAAAACTTATATCAGTTATGTAAGTTTCTTGTAGTCTCAAAAGCAACAGAAAGCAAAAAAAAAAAAAAAAACAAAAAACCAATGCAGGCAAATTTTGTATTATTTCTTAGATTAGCTACTCATCTTGTTTTTCATGAATTTTGAAAACACAGTGCCTATCTGAGGTGGAAAGAACAGAGGGTGTGACAACAGCTAAGAAGGAAAATCTTAGTGACATAGAACCACATGCCAACTGATGGGGGATTACTTACAGATGATGCGTGTGTTCTCTAGTGATCCCTGAAACTCCCCGTGTACGATTAACCATCTGGTTGGGAGGTGAAGGCTAGGACAGACAGATTAATATAACAACTTTTCTTCACAACCAAGTCATTTGTTAAATAAAATCTATGGGAAAGCTGATGCCATAAAAGAAGTTAGATAGCATCACTGTGGCCTTATCGCTCTTGTTATCCTTGAACTCCAGAGACTTAATGATCTTCAAATACGTAGTATTTAAACAAACCCCTTTTCAAACGAAATGAAGGACTGGAGAGTGTAATAACCACCACAAACATGAAGTAAGTGGTATAAAAATTCTGCTTTCTTGACTTTGTTTTGATAACAATCAAATGTGCTGGGGAAACCTCCAAGTCCTAAAGTTAAACATTTTTTTTTCCCTTTTCCATGGCTTAACCTATTGAAAAAAATGATAGCTACTGCTTTTGGATTTTCGAGCATAAACCATGTTGTTTAATGCATACGTAAACAAGCTTGTTAATGGACGTCAATCATTTCAGAAACTGCTCAAGGATAGCACGCATGTTATGTTGAGGTTTGGGGAGGGTACCCCTGTGCCATCACACCAGGGTACGATGCAACAGGAAACTTCTTATAACTCTCTGTCCAAAGAGTCACTGTGTGAAAAACAAGAAGGCCACCATCTGCTTTGTGATGTCCTGAAATATTGTGCTATCTCTACTTGGCTTCTCTAAAACAGAATTTTATGAAGTCTGAGATCACCCCGAGAGACAGTCATTAATATGTGACTGTTTTCTGTCTACAGTGTGTAGATTCCTGTAGAGTGATATTTTTATTCTTCCTTTGGGTTATGGACCCCTTTGAGAATCAGTAAAAGCTATAAAATCCAGAAAAAAATGCACACACCTACACACACAGAAGTTGCATTTCTTGCGAGGGAATTCCATGAACTCCTGATGCACACAGATTACACTTCGTCTGATTGATGAACTCATCTTGCATTTTTATAGCCTTTTTAGGCCGCCTGCATTGTATTGGTACTTTTTGGTAAGGGAGCCAAGACTCTAAAAATCCACAAAAAATAAGATCCCTTGAAATGGAGAGGCAATAACAAAGAAACAAAACCCAACAACTCCCAAGATTCAATTCCTTTAGGAAAATCTGTATCATCAGTCACTTTTCCAAGCGCTGCTATTTTTTCTTAATTGGTGGGGTTCAAATCCTTTCCTTCCCTTGGCTGCCTCCACCTGCTCTTCTACCTTCCCCTTCACGGACCCCAACACAGACACATTCTTATCTGTTCTGTTCTGAACTGGCGTGACACAATTGTAATTGCATGCTCATTTAATTTGTGAAACCAGCGCTCTTTCCTCCAGTGTATGTAATCTTGTGTCAGAGTATCTTCCCCCGTCTTTTGAAAAGACGTCTTCAAGAAGAACAAGTTCTGAACTCAAGAAATATTTTCCTTTCTCAAATTAGCTGTAGATACAGCGCATTGACTCATTTCAAATGTAAGAGATTGTACACGTTTTCATCAGTACCCGTTTGCCCTTTATCCCGTAAACAGCTAAATATAAACCAGTCTCACACCTCCCTCCCCCTTTAGCACCTTGTCCTTAACTCCACACCCAAAAAAGAGCAACATCTAAAAATCCTAAGGAGGCTTTCTTACCTGAGGGAAGACCTGTGGTTGTCTCTTATTTAAATGGTTTCACTTTAATTGCAGTTTTCCAATATTCCACTAGTTGGGGCTCTATACAAAGGAAAGAAAACTAAGGGGCTCCTCGGGAATTATTTACAACAAAACACATTTTATATGGTATCTCTACACTATTTTCTGACTGTCTGGAAATAAGCTCGCTAATTTTATTTTTGTCCCAATATGCCAGTCATGAGGTTGTATTATATTGTTGGTTCAGTTGAGTTTGCTTTGCTTACCTTGGTTAGAGAAGTCTAAACCAAGATTACTGCTTTTGGTATGATTTGCAGAGATCCAGTTCACCCAATGCGTAGTTATTACAAAATATGAAATTATCAAATGCACCAATGGAACATTTAACACATAAGTAGCAAGACTATCTTCTCTGTCAGATTTTTTTCTAGGACAGGGCAGCAGCCACTTATCTTTAAATCTGATGGCACAAAGTCCTGCACAAATTAGACACTTGAATATGGTTTGATTTCTATCTCTTCTTAAGGACCGGGGTTTGGACAAGATCATCCAATATCAGTTCTCTTGGAAAACTGTTGGGAAACTGTGTTTGTCCATGCTAACGTTTGGCTCTCTCTCTCTCTCTCTCTCTGCTTTACTTACTTTGTGTCAGGTTGAAAGATTACCTTGGATGTCACAAATCATCAAGGTCTCCCAGGGCTTTGCTTACACTTGCATTTTGTTTTAGGTTTGTTTATCCTGTCTCTCTCCACCTCCCCGGAGATCCTTTGGCAAATCTGATAAACAATGCCTTTTTCTTGCTCAAGGCAGAAAGTCCAATTGAATACAATGGGAGGCCAGACTTGGCTGAAATGCAGGCTGCAGGTGTTCTCAGCATTGTGGTCATCTAAACCAGATGCTGGGGAGTTGAAGCACCTGCTTCCCTTCTCTGTCTACACTCTGGAGACGACTACTCCTGGGTAGGCTGGGCCAGAGTACCAGGCTGAAGAGAATAATGTACATACCACAGCATCCTTCTGACAGATAAAATGTGTTGCCCTAGAAACAGTTTCACAACGTTCCCCTTTAAGTCTTTAAATGCATACAGTTTGATTTGCCGCTCTCTCTCTCCCTTTCCTGATCTGACACCACCATCCTTTCAACACACACACACACACACACACACACACACACACACACACTTGATAACATAGTCTACTGGAAGCAGATGCTCAGAGGCAACTTTATTTTTCTCTGGATTATATTATCTAGAAAGACAAGACTGGCCATGGTCATGGGTGATGATTTTTATGGTTCTGATAACAATGAGATAGACGCCAAAAGCCTTGCACAGCCTCAGATTTTATGAACATTTCTATAGGTGCCATAAATCTCTGAACAATCCAGAAAGAACATTAAATCTTCTATCTTGAATGCTGAACATTAAATAAGAGATCAGGGAGAAATTGGTCCCTGTGGGGAGGTGATTATGCTATAAGCACTGGCTGCGAGAGAGGTTGGTTCTGGGTTTTTTATTAAGAAGATTCCAAGTTACATTATTTCAGTTCAAAATATTAGTAATAAATTGACTGCAGGCATGTGTATTCAAACCCTTAATAGGAAACTCCTATGAGTCAAGTTTTGTCCTGCTGTTATTATTTTTATTTCTAATTTCAATGTTACTTTTTGTCACAAATGCCTTTCTAGGACAGAGTTAACACTTCTCATTTATACAGAGGGATGTATTTTCTCTGTGTATCCTTGCACTGTGTTCCTAAAAGTCAATTGAGAAAGCTTTTGCCTTGAGAACTGATGCCCTGACCCCACTCCACTCTGGAGGTTTCCATGCAAACACACACAGTGAGGGGGCTAGGGCTGCAGCCTGGAGAAGAGGCATGTGCTGGGCCTGTGTCCTCAACACCACCATCTCCTCCATCCAAGAGAAACTTGTCTCTTGTCTGTGAGCTTCTACTGATATCACAGCTTCAGGAAGCCCTTTAAATTTGTTCCCTCTAGCTCTGTAATACCTGGATATATTTTTGTTGCTGCATGCCCAGACTAAGTCTCCACTACAAAGAATAATTTTTGAAATGAAGGATCTGTGGTAGGTTTGCGGGTATGGGAGGTAAAGAGGAGTGGTAGGGTGGGAGAAGAGTGACGAATGAAAACCAACTAGTGGAGTCGACTTGAAATGAGGGATATGTGGTATTTGGTGAAAATTCTTTGAAATAAACCAAAGGGTTCACAACATATTTTCAAACAGAAAAAAAAAAAAAAAAGACTACTTGACTCTTCATCTCATGCCCGCATTCTTCTTGGCCAAAAGCTCATTAGAAGAGGCACCCAGACATAGCAAAGCTGGGGAAAGAGGGAGGGTGGTTCTGGAAAGTAAGAAAGGGAACCATGGATACTCGGATCTGCAGATGTGTCATGCAGTGGAATATGGAATCTACTTGGGGGTAGCTAATGGGGAGGAGGGGGTTGCTTAGATGAAGATGAATATGGAAATGGAGATTACAACCTAAGGTAAACAATGCATCTTTTATTTAATGTCATTGGAACTGTTTTCACTTATCTGCATGACCCTTTTGTGCCTCCTAATTTGTCCTTGAAGTTCTGTATCTAATCATTAGCTGAGCAACCAATAATTCTCCCTCAGTCTCCCACCCCATTTTACAACCAACTTTAATCTTTCGACTCAGTGAAAAACATGTTTCCCCTATCATAACTGGTTTAACAAAAATTCTCTTTCAAGTTTAGATTGCTCAGATACAATGGCTTTCCTGCAGCTTCATGCTAGAGAAAGGAATTTACATTAGAAAAGAGAGATTTATGATAGCATTGAATTTCCATTTGAATATGGAGAGTTAATAACATGCATATGTTTTTTTATTATTATTATTTTAAAGTTTAAGCTAAGCCATAGGCAAAAGGAAAGCTGGAAACTGCTGGCAGGGCTCAATGAATAATTTAATCTGGATTTCATTCACAAACAGCAGCTCAGACCTAGGGAAAGGACCGGTGCGTTTCCCCAGATCGGAACTGGAGTAAGTGCCAGGATTTCCTGATTTGTTTACATTTCTCAAAAAACGTTTTTCCCCCGGACTAGGACAGAATTAGACTTCCTTTTCCACTTTTGGCTCCTTCCAAGCTATTCTTGCTCAAGGTGTTCTCTCCCCTTTCCCTGCATTCTTCTTTGTTGGAGTCTCAGCTGGGTTCTTTTGTCACAAAAACACGGAGAGACAATGAAAGATGTCGGTGGAAGGATGATGGTCATGACGACAACAATAAGCCTACCGTGGCCTGGTTTTCCTGGCACAGCACAGTCTGCCCAACCTCTCCATTTAAAACCTTCAGTTCTGTCTCTCACTAAGGCTTGGAGAGGATTCGGAAAGGTCAGGGTGCCACACATCAAGTGACCTTGCTGAAGTCCTTATGCTTTAAAAGGAGAAATTGAAAACACCTCCATTCACATACACCCTGCTGATGAGACTCCTCGCTCAGATGACGAAACTTCAGCCAGATCTAAGCAAGGGACATGTTTCCTCTTCAGTGGCCAGGCTTCTAAGACCTGTGACTAGGGGCCTCTCTTCCACCCTGTTATCCTCTCTGCCCTGCTTGGTTTCACTTTCACCATCTTGACCATCTATAACTGTCACAAAAGCTTATTTTGAAAATTTACTCTAAGTTCTTTTGTTTATAAATGTTTGGCAATCCGAGGATTAGTTCCTTTTCTTAATAAGGGAAATGTAGGCCACGGTCAGTGGCCAAAATGCATGGATAAAAGGCAACCAGATCTTGTTGGGGGCCCACAAACAAGAATAAGTCAGAGAAACACAGAAGCTGTTTGAAGGAGAGGGGGCAGTTTCATTAAAATAAGGTGTAACTCTCTTGTTTATTGACATTATTCCTTTTTTTCCCCTTTTTTCTTGTTTCTGAGGCTAAAGATCTCTTTTGACTTCACTAGTTAAATCATCTCTGTTTCAAAACATGTCTGACATTCTGGGCCTAGGGATAAGAGTGAGAATAGTCTTGGAGCAGCCCTATCCTCCCTTCTTGGACACCTTTCTCCCCATCTGCGGTTCCTGGGGCAGCCAGGGTCATCTGTCCTTTCTGTTTCCTGGAATCAAACCCAACTCTTGGTAGAGAATCAGACAAGTTTACTTGCACTGGGGTATGGCTCTAAATATTACACGATCCCAGGGTTATTTGCAACCTGACAGAAGGAGAAAATTTAAGGTAAAGGAATGAGTCTCTAATTGTGGAATTTATGATGTCAGTGCAGCAAAATGTCTTCCAAGTGCTCCTGAAATCACATCATATTGAGGGTGGATTCTGTTTAAAATATGGGTCAAGTCAGGCATATGTGTTTATTTGTATCCCTACATACACGTATATAGATGTACACATGCAGAGAGACATAGTTTATCACAAAGATCCCACTGCTGCTGCTGTGCAGACGGATGAATGACCAAGAGCCTTTTCTGAACCACATCCTAAAATAGCTGAGTTATGAATCAAGACAACACTTAGCTCTTCTGAAATGTCCTTTCATAGCACTCGTTCATTCACTCAAGTGACTGTGGGTGCTCCTACTTCTCAGAAGGCCAAAATGGACTTTCTTCTATGACCTCCTACAAAATAAGGCTGAACAAATGGCCATGTTTTCACCATAACCGAAACACACATTAAGATGCACCTGGTGGACTAGCGTGCAAGAAGTGAGCTTAAATGAATACCAGCACATTTAGCGACATCAAAAGAGTAAAATTTTTCTTTTTTCTGCTGTTGGTTTCAGAGACAGTACTCTAGGTGTAAGTGTTAGAAAAGAACCTGAGGTTTAACCTTCTGATGATTTGAAGGACAGGGTCACAGACAGAGCCCTTCAAATCCTGTTTTGGATTATCTTCTGTAACAAGCACCTATGAAATGATCAGCTGGCAAGTGTATAAGTGAAGTGCATATTCCACAGTTGCATAATGTTTTTACCAGGGTTTAGAGAAAGATCTGAGGTCCAATGTGAATTATACCTTCTAAGGGGGAAAAATATCCCGCAAACAAACACATGTGATGGGAAGAAAAAAAAAAAAACAGGTTTAGAACAATGTTAATAGAAAGCCTAAAAATCATTTAAATCACATAAACAAAGATGTAAATTAGATGGTAGAATATGATACATTTTACTTATTTTTTTACTTTTTAAACTACTTTATTGAGGTATGATTGACATATAAAAAGCTATACACACTTAACATCTACACCTCCATGAGTTTGGGGGAGAATATGATACATTTTGTACTGTGTACATTGATACTGCAGATGTCAGTATTTTCTAGGATGTTTCATACAATGTTGAATGTTCTTATTTCCAGATCTTCATTCCTAGAGAAGACTGGATGCAGGCTGCTCTACCTGAGAGGGTTTTCTCTACATAGATGAATACAGTAAATATTCTGTAGGAGCCTCGGATATCTCTTGTTTTAGTAAACAAGGCCAACTGGCTCATCTAACGGGACACTTAGGAGTCCACCTTGGGGTACTCTGAGGCCAACCCAGTACTTCTTCTGGACTTATCTCCAGTGCTAACCTAGACTCTCGCAGAGAGGAAACACAACTGGCTCCATGACAGCCCCTCCATGACACTCTGTGTGCCGAAGATGGGATAGATTTCCACGTAGCAAGTACATGCACTGATTTGCCTTACGGTTGTCAGAAGCATGAGCAGCCCAAGGTGCCAGGCACTTGAGAGGAGTCTGAGTCCTGGTAAACTGAATCACCTTCATTGCCTGTTACTAAAGGATTTTTCCTCTCATGCAAAAGGCGCGCTTGCCTTTCTCTGGGAGCTGGCAATGATGAGAGGCTGCAAAGGTATCCATTTTCTAGGTCCTGATTTCTGTCTTCTTACATATCACATTATTAATTCAATAGTCACAGAGATATTGCACATTGAATAAGATGTGGAAATATAGTAGTTTCCTATCCTAGAAACATATTTTCTTTTAAGAATTGCCACACTTAATGTATCTTCAAACGCACACCCGGTGGGCAAGTGGGTGAGAGCAGATTCCAGCTGTATGTAAATGATGTCACATTCTTTTAAAGGAGTTATTTTGTGCTCCGTACCTGTTGTGTCTCCACTAGGGCTTGAGAGTCTTCACCACATAATCAGCTGGGTTCTTCTTGGCCTTTAGGGAAGTCCTGTAGACATGTCTGCTGCCTTCTAGATTCCCAAAGGAGGCTTAGAGGGGACTGCTGCCTGATGCCATGGTTTCTGGGTAGTTTTAGTCAGTAAGAGACCAGCAGAGTCTCCAGACACATGGGTAGCAGTCAGCATGAGGTGAGGTGAGAGCAGTACAGAGTAAGTTGGCAGATCTAGAAAGCGTGTCCTATAGGTCAGTCCAGCCTGCATTTTACTTCTTCACTCTACAACCAGGGCCTGTGTGGGGCTGAATGCAAAGTCTGGGGGTCTGTGACCACGGGAGACAGACAGCGAGGATCTAAGACCCACTGCAGAAAACTGGAAAACGGTGTTGGTACGATCAGCATGACGATTTGACCTTCCTGACAGATCTCCCCATCCCACGCTCGGCAGATAGTGTAGAAGTCTCTCTTGTAGAGGAGAGAAAGCTGGGACATGTGGGGAGGGTGTGATCACTCAAGGCCACTCCGTAATTCACTGGCAAAACAAGATGAAATCACCCAGTTTCTGACTGTGGCACCCAGATGGGCCTAGCATTTTTGAGCCAGTGGCAGAACTACCTCCCTCATTTCCTTGACCCCACCCCCCCCAGCTCTGATACCTCTTCCCACCACTTAAGCTTGACACATTTAGCCCCCCTGGAGAGAAAGGGACCTTGGCTGAGACAAAGTCCACACCCACCACGCCCACCTCCTTGGGCAGTCTTGTTCTCTCTCTTGGAGATACGATAACCTGAATTCTCTATTACTTTGGGAAAGACTATGAGAAAAAAAATGCTTGTTGGAATAGCTCTGTTGATTATAGCTACTAGGTGCTCTCTTGGAAGAGGATGGAAAATAACCTGGAGCCAAGAGTTGTTTTGGATGGCTAAAGTGAATTCAAAAATAGATGATCTGCCCACGCATTAAGAAAATCCTCAAAGACATGACAACTGTCAAGGTTGCACTTCTTAGCAGTTATCACCTACTTTTTGTTTTCTGCTTCATCAGCTCTATAATCCTGCAAGTTTCATTATTAGGATTTCCTGCTACACGTTTAGTTTTCAGTTACAGATTGACTAGGGACTGCCAGTATGTCTGGCCTACTGATGTTTGCTGGTAGATTATCCTTGTAAAAGTTACTATTATAAGGGTTCATTTTTGAAGGTAATGGAGAATGGCAAATCACATAAATTCCATGGCCTCATTGCTTGTGATGGGCCAACAACTATGAACAAAACAGAAAGATGGCCTAATTTTAAACAAACCTTCTTGTTTAAACTAAAGTAAACTAAACTAAACAAACAAACAAGCAAACCCCTCCCCCCTAGTTGAATTTACCAAGCTGAACAGTTCAGACCTTGCCCAAGTCAGGGACTGATAAATGACATCTAGTTCAGGGATACATTTTCCCTTTTCTCAGTAGTGAATGGAACTCCCTTTTTAAAGGCTTATGATTTATTGTCTAAAATTGGACCTGGGACAAATTCAAAGCAGGGTGAAAGGAAGTCTCCAAAACAATAGTATTGAAATTCTCCCAGGGCTTTTTCAATTGTGAGAATTTAGTGCACCTGAGTTGCTAAACTGTGGCAAGGCATAGGACCTGACATAGTGGCAGCATGCCTGAATGGTGTCCTTTTGAATCAGAATCTAAGGAGGTGGCCTCCTTTGGTGGAATGAACATTAATAGGGATTTTTTTCTATTTTGTTGAAAATATTCTACAATTTCCCAGGGGTTAAAACATACCCAGGCTAAGCAAGCGCTGTTCATAAATGAAAACAGGAGCACTTGTTCCAGTCCTCAGTAAAAAACTTCAGAGATTCTTTTCAGCAATTATGGGGTACCAGGTTCAAAGCAACATGCATTACATACATCAATTCATTTGATCTTCACAGCTATCTTGTGGGCGTAGGTACTATTATTATTGCCATATTACAGATAAAGAAACAGAGAGGTTAAGTAACCTGCCTAAAGTCACGTGGCTAGTGAGTGGCAAAGTCAGGATTTGAACTTGGGCAGTCTCACTCCATTGCCATGTTCTTAACTACTTAGCAATACTGCTTCCTAAGAAAAGTAAATTGCCTTGATTAAGGGATGTTAGGTATTGAGGACCCAGTAGGAATTGATTTATGGTCCAAAGAAGCCCAGCATATCCAGTTTTTGAGATGAATCCTCATATCATTCTGCTGCTGAATAAGGCAGGCCAGCTAGGTTGGGCCCTGCTCTGTTCTCGCTACACAGCTGATATTCCCAGTTCTACTTAGTTTTATTCCCAATATGCCTATTTCTGAAGGTGATTGAAGTAGCTTACATGCACATATGTGTCTTTATTCCAGGCATCTACAGAGCTCCAGTCTCATTTCAACCTCCTAATTCTGCTGCATTCTGGCCTTCATGCACCTCAGATATCCACACTGGACTTTCCAGTCCCGCCCAAAACTAGCTCTTCATCCGGACTTCTCCATCTCTGTAATGGTGTCACCCAGTCAACCAGAATCTGAAGCTCGGGTATTTATTTCCTTCTTTCCCACACTTCCTCAACCTCCTCCCCAGGCACACAATCAGTCATCAAGACCTGTTGATTCTCCTTGCCATAGCACATCCCTATTACAATGAACCAGATTTCTAAAACCAGATTTTGGAATAAATTTCCAACTAGTTTGCCCACATTCAGGCTCTCTGCTCTCAATATCGTCACCAGATTAAAGTTGCAAGTCAATTCCTTGGACAAGAGATTTTCGTGCTCTGTGATGTGCCAGGCACTGTTCTAAGCTGGAGATACATCACGTCCCTGCCACACTTTTGTTTTCTGAGTTCCCCTTGGTAACCTCCTACTCCATACATCCTACTCAGTGTCTTCTTGATATAATCCTGCCGCTAAACTCCACCCCTGTGAGACCCCAACTTCCTAAAAACTTTGTGGTTTCTGATAGCTTACCTGCCTGTTTGGAAACTAGAATATGGTGGTTCATTCTTTCAACAATCAATAAATATTTACTGAAGCACTTCTACATGCCAGAGGCTGGCCACACAACACACCAAGAGTGACAGTTCCCTGTTTTCACGGTGCTCACTCTGTAACTGGGGCAAGTGGCTAAAGAAGAGAGATAATTTCAGAGAGAGAAAAAGACTATGAGGAAAAGAAAATGGGCTGCCGAGATGGAGGAAGGGAAGGACAGAGGCTGGTTTAGATAGGATGCTCATGGAAAGCATCTCAGGTGAGACTTGAATGATGAGAAGGAGCCCCTATGCGTAAAACTGGGTAGTATGTCCCAAGCAGAGGAAACTGCAGGTGAAATATCCTCCTGGGGCCACCAGCCTGGCATGTTCCAGAAACAGAAGAGACGCCAACAGATCAGAACCAAGATGGGGAGAGTGGGAAGAAAGGAGGTCAGCAGGGGCGGAACACAGAGGCTCTGTGGTCCCGAGCATTGGTTTTATTGGATTTTCCCTGGTTGTTAGCTAGCTGCCTGGCACTCCAGATCTTCTGCTCTCTTTGTCAGACTGGCTTTCCCTTCAGCCCCATCCAGTCTGATTTGTCCTCCCTCCTCCCCCTAGACGTGCCCCACTTCAATGGCAGGATATGGTTATAGACTCTCGGATTCCACTCACTGTCCACCTCATGGTCATTAAGTGGGCAATTCCCAGACAGCACATCCAAGGTGAGATGGTGCCCATGCACATTCTACCCGTGCTCCAAAGCCCAATTCCCATACCAATTTCCTCAGGATGTTGTCCTAAATGATCCTGGCTGGAAAAAGATTCTTTCCCTGTAGCCTGCCTTGGTCTGAGCCATCACCAAGCTTTCCTCACATGCTAGTTTATACTGTGGTGTCACCTTCTCTTCCAGACTGTAGGCCTTTGAAAGTAGGGTCTGTGTCTGGTATGATTTTATTCTACTCAGACTTAATAGCATGATGTCTTGCTCTCTGCAGCCATGTGAGAATAACTATGTGTTTTGGAGAATAAACTCTTTGTGGTATTATCTGGCTATTGTCATGAAGACTAAGGATATTTGTGAAGCACCTAGAATGGTACCTGGCACATAGTAGGTTCTAAATAAGTTATAATACTATGATCTTCATTGTAGTGTGACTTTGGGCATAACTATGTTTAAATGATGTTACTGGATTGAATGATTTCTAAAATGTTTTATAGTTCTAAAACTTGATCATGACTTGGATGAACACCTTGAAACATCTCAGGAAGAAACAGAATCTTTGGCTGTTGGATAACTTTTCCCTAGTGGGAAGGCTTATAGGCAATGGAGTTTCTTTTATGCCATTGGTGGTAATGCACAATGTGTTGTTTTCAATAATGAAGCAATTGTGCATTTATACGTAGTAATATTTCAGGCATTTTGAGTGTGGAAACAGTGATAATACTTTTTTTCAAATGTTCACTTGCAATAGCAAGCATCATCAAGGATGTGGATAAAGAGAAATTCTCATACACTTCTGGTGGGTGTATACATCAAGACAGCCTCTTTGGAGAATGATTAGAAAATAGCTAGGAAAGTAAAAGATGCACATAATACATGATTCAGCAATTCTGCTCCTACAGAAACTCTAGCACATATGCACAAACAGGCTTGTTCTAGAATATTCATGGGAACTTTGCTTGTCATCACAAAATTTGAAGCAACCCAGTCTCGAGGAACAGAAGGGATAAATAAATTGTGTTATATTCAATTTCAGCTATTAAAATAAGTGAGCTACATATACAAAATCAACATAGGTAGATCTCAAAAACATAATGTTCAGTGAGAAAACAAATTGCATAATAATAACACAGTCTCATACCTTTTATATAAAGTTAAATACATGTAATATATAGCTATGGATATGAACATGTAGTGTAAAAGTATAAGAACATGAATGGAAAACACCAAGTTCAGAATAGTGATTAACTCTAGGAGGGATGGAGGGAGGGAGGGATTAGAATTAGGAGAGGGGGATTTAAGGGGCTTCAACTGAATATGGATTGTCTTTTTTTTTTCTTAAAAAAAGATTTGAAAGAAATAGGGCAAAAAATTAAGATTTGACAAAGCTGGATGCATACATCAGTGCTTATTATTAGTCTATTCTTTTTGTATACTTGTAATAATTAATAAGAAAAGAAAATATAACTATTAAAATATACCTGTAAATAGTTGGATTTGAAAGAAAACAGACAATTTAAGCTACTAGTGAAGTGGCTATCTAAAACTTAAGTCTTGATGCTTGTTTTTGTGTTCACATGAGAAAAATATGTGGATCAGGGTTTTGAGACTAAGTATCAATAATTAGTAATAATAAAAATAATTAACATGACATGTTTTGAAAGGTGTTTCTTACTCTCTTACATCCTGGAAGTATAAAGCTTTATTTTCCTTTAGACAGATTTTATCTTAACCAAATGCCCATTTACATACTTAATTGTGTATTGTCTTTTACTTTCATTTAAATATCTCACGTGTTTATCTTATCTTCCCAACTGAACGGAACCAGAACCCTGATCATCCAGTTTTTTAGTCTAGAGTTTTTCCTGTCAACAGCATGCTGATTTCCTACCCAATAAATGTTTTTTTGAGGGGATGAATAAATAACCATAATTTTAATGCATCAGTTTCCCTTATATGAGAAACCTAAGCACTATTCTGAACAGAGCAGGATCATTTTCCCACTAAAGAATTTGATTTTTCTCTAGGGAGTAGGACATGACAGCATTCTTTTCCCAATATGGGGGTATCCCAGTTTGCAGAGCGCTGCAATAAACAAGCAAGCCCACCTGATCGTTTAACTCTAGAGTTTATAAAAATGCACACTTTAGTTCTTTCTGGAGAAGGCAGCTGGCCTCCAGGCACCATCCCAGCGCCATGTGTCATGGTTCCTACCATGCTGTCTGCCATCATTCGCTCTCATGCAGGAAACACACACCTTGCCCCTCCTCTGTTCTGTTTTGATTGACACTTCTATTTCTCAAAGGCAAAAGTCAGATTTTAATATTTGGGCCTGAATACTCATTGAATTCTCAATGCTGGCAGGAAAAATTAGAGGATACAGGCAAATTTTTCAGCAATGTGGATGAAAGCAATCTTTATTTTTCTCTAATACCGAGTCTGGCTTTGAGGTTCTCTTGTTTCACTAGATATGAAGCCAAGCCTTTGTAGTGTGTTTTGTTTTGTTTTGTTTTTTTCCCCTCTTTTTTGTTTTTTTGAAGTGAGCTGGCATCTCTCATGAAAAGATAAAGGCACCAATTAACTATACTACCAAACCCCAAGGATAAAAGCTATTGTTGTGAACAGGAGTTAGGCACACACATGGTATCGAGTAAGGGCCTGGAAACAGACTGCTGCCAAGGAAAACAGATGTCTGTCTCCTTTAAGGAGCCCAGATTATGTGTATATCAGCAATCGCCGGTCTCCTGATAGACTTAACAGTGATATGGTATTGATGTGCGAATTTGGGTTGAGTGCAGTCACTGCCATTACTATTGTCACAATAAAGTCTAAAAACGATTCAACCAACCAGTAACAAACAACAACAAAAACAAAACAATAGAAAAGGAGTCATCCTAAAAGAGAAAAGGATGCATCGAATCCAGAAATGACAAAGGGTCAGACGGGCTCTGCCTCTACCCTTCGCTGTAACGGCAAAATCCAGATGTGAGTAGGAGAGGAATTCCCCCACAAAACAATGAGTAATAACGACTAACTCACAATCATAGGATGCGTGAGACAATGATGAATTGTATATTTCAAGCCTATAGAAGACAATCAAAATGGTCACTTTCTTCCTAGTGGAATACGCTAGCAAAATTGGGACAGAAAGAAAATTCCGCTTGAGGTTTTGCACACTGTTTTTCCTGTTTTCCTGACATGGTTATAAATAAGAAAAAGTGCAGATGTTCAGATTCTCTGTCGCATGACCGTGTTTCATCCTTTTATTAGGTTGCCCTTATTGTTCCTTTTATGTTGTTGTTTTTAAACTCCCTTGCACATGCTGTCCTCCGGACCTTTGGATTCCTTTCTTCCTCTCTCTGTCTTCTTTTCTTCTGCATTTCTCAGGATTATTGGGAGAAGAGGAGGGGAGAGTTAGGTATGGATCATGAGCGAGAATCAAGAGGAGCAGGATGAAGGAAATAGTGCCTGTCTAGAAAAGAGAAGGAAATATGTGCTGGCGGAGCCCCGTACACTCTCTCTGTCTTCTTAGAGGCCAGTCCAGTCCTTGTCCTAAGGGGCATATCCAGAAATACATCGACTTGAAAGTTAAATAACTTCAGCATGACCAGGCTGGTCATGAGAACATGGAAAAAGTTCTGAAGTCAGTCCAGAAGTTCAGGCTCCCTTCTGGGAAGCAGAGCGTCCAGTTGAATAAGTAATGCCTGCTATCAATACAAGATTAGACTCAAACTTTGACTTGCTTCAGAGCTGAGCTCCTTGCTGCCTCTTCCCAAGAACTTGAGGAATGGACACATAAAGAGGTCTGAGTGAGAGACGGCAAAGTCATTTGAACTACAGTGCAGGGGGCCTTGCTGTGTTTTTCTTTTCTTTGTATCAGTTCCTTGGCAAAGCCCTGTTAACCTATGTGTTTGACTCCAAGCTCTTTTCCCTTTCTAAACTGAATCCCCTCGCTGTCATGAAGGTCTTACGAGATTCACAGTTCCTACTAACGGGAAACATGATGTCCAAGTGCCTGGTCTTCACTGCCCAGTGGTCCAAGGCTGTGTCTACAAGATACCAAACACCTAGATGTTTCCAGATTTTGGATGTTGGCCTGCCTCATGCCAGACATCTGGATAGCTAAAAACAACAGGATGTTTGGCATCAAGCAGACAAAGCATCTGGATGACTGCTTGAGTTTTTCACTTTTTAACTGGATGTTTGGTGTCATGTAGACACAAGCTGAGGCTCTGACTTCATTTTGTAACAGCTCCCAGGCTGCCAGGCTGGCTCCAGATTCCTTTTATTGCAACTGACATTTTTACTAGAAAACTTCGCATTCTGTGTGATGCCTGTTGCTCGTATGCTCAGAAACAGACTCATTACTCAGAAAAAAACAGCCCAAACCAACCCCCAAAGGCCACATGGTTGAGAAAGGGTTCAAAGAAGCTGGAGAATTTCAGAATCACCATGGTCTTTGTGAGCAAAATCATGATACAACTTTAGCAAGAAGCGGGTGCCTGGAGAGAGAAGGTCTCCCAAGTGGTAGAAGTGTCAGATTCGTTCTACCAGCCCTCAATCTGGCTCACACCCAATTCATCCAAGAAATACTGTTTCCATGCTGGCACAGGTGGTGCTTCCTATGTTGTTGGATGTAGATTAATGACAAATGGCCAAACATTCCATAAAATACACCAGTGATTCCACAAATAAAATAATGGAGGTAGTTTAGAAAACACCATTTCCTCCAGAATGTTTGCAAATAAGCTGTTCAACTTTGTCTAGCTTGAAAGAGTTTCACAATCAAAATGAGGGCATATGTACTTCCTCTCTTGGGAACAATTGTGCTAATGATGAAAGTAAATTATCAACAACTATTTATTGACCACCTTCCGTGTGTGTCTGGCTGTCATGAACTGCCTGACTTCACACCCTTTCTCATCCCTGATCTTGCCAAATGTACTTATTAGCCTCTTCGATGAGCTCATACCTGCCCACTTGCTGTGAACAGCCCTGCTCTAAGGCACAGAAGGATCCCTGGCCTTTGAAAGCTGTTGGAATAGGTTCAAGCTACACTCCTTTCTCTTATCCCTCCATGCCTGATATACAAGATCCCTTGCCTGGATCTTGCTCCTTGACACCTCAGCCTTTGGCCTATGTTTTCAGTTTCTATTTGAGTCCCTCATCATTTAGTTTTTAGTCTCAGAGACTAGATAGATTCTTTATCTCTGGGCTCCAATCTCCCATCTCTGGATGATGCTTATTAGCTATTGGAATTACAGGATTTGCTGCTTCCTGCCTGCCTTAATAGCAACCACTTGTTAAGTACAGGATCTAGCATGAGCTGACCTTTTTAACATACTATCTTATTAAATCCTCACATGAGGTTGGTAGTATAAACCGCTATTTCATGGAGTAGAAACCAAGGTGCAGAGCAACTTAACACTTGCCCAAACTCACGAGATAGAAATGGGACCAGAATTCAAACCCAGGATTGACTCCAAACCCAGACACATAACCACTGCTCAGTGCTGTCTCAGCTTGTCCTCTAGACTTGACCCCTTGCTTGCCTGGCCCACAGTACATCTCCACTTTCAGCGTTTTGACTTTTTTTTACTTGACTGATTTTACTTGCCCCATGCCTGACATGAATCCACTCTTTCATTTATTGGGCAATATATCTTGAGTGCCCACTCAGTGGCAGGCACTGTGTTTTGTACTGAGAATAAAGTGATGAATGAGATAAGACTCAGGTCTGCCCTCATGGGCAGACCAGCTTAGTGCCTAGCAGGGGAGACAGACAATAAAAAGACAATTTCAATGCGGTGCGATAAGTAAAGTGACATAAGGACTATTTTTAGTAACTGGTGGCTAAATTCCTGGTCTTGGGCCCTTCTGGTCTTCCCTGCTACTGGTCCCATTTGATCCCCTTTTTCTCTCCCTGACCTGGCTGACATTGGGTCCCCCACCAGCAGGCTCGCTCCCACCCTGAACTGAGGCAGATGGAAGGATGGAAGGTCAGCAGCCTCAGGGCCACCATTTGGAGGAACTTAGAATTGAGTTCTATTCCCCAGATCCAGAACTCACTGGTTCAGGCATAACTTCCAGGCTTCTCCAGCCTCCTCCAGCCTCCTTTGCAGCCTGGGAGGTATAGGTTCTGGAGTTCTAGAGTTCTGGGTATGAGCTGTCTTGTTGCCAGTATTTTCATCAGAGGTTCATAAGAGTCTAGAAGAGTTCAGCTAAAAGTCCCAAGTCTTTGGCTAAGTTACCTTCCTCAGTGCATTCCAGATGTTCTCTAGAATTAGGGCCACAGTATTCCCTCATCCCAGGACAGAGATCTTATAACCTATGGACCACATGATTTCTGACTTGGACTGTTGTTCAGAGTTCCTTTCTGCCATGTTTCACCTCCTGGATGGAACCTCCTGATGCCAAGTGTTATCTGAATTTCATGTGGATTTGCTGCAAATGAATCTATACTGAGCTTGGGACCACCAAGCTGCTCCATCCAGGATCACTCACGGTAGCCTAGTCAACTTTCCCTTGACCTTATGCAACACTGGTAACTTTCTTGGAGACATAGAGACCAAAACCGAAATGTAATCTCTCTCAGAATAGCCATCATATGTATAAGTAAATACTCAACAAATACGTGTTCAATAAATTAAAACAACGTCTAAACAAGAACTGGCACCAGCACTCACACAGCACAGAGCCTCACACACACTGCTCACTCAATACCCATTTGCTGGTTTGAATTTGTTTGAATTGAATTGAACTACGATCTATCTGGGGAGGCAAGATTTATAGATAAGAAACAATTAAAGATCAATAAATCATACCATGTCTCTGTATCACATCAGATGACAGCCCCAAGAGAGAGCCCTAGGGATCAGAATTGTCAGCAAAAAACTTACAGAAGATGAAGAACTTGTGATGGACTTTGGGCTTTTAATGCAGTTCATGTTTTTCCAAACGAGTTTTTCAAATGATTCTATAGTAGATATATCACCCTCATTTTACCAAAAAAAGTTAAAGAGGGTTGAGAGGTTATTTAAAGGGTATTCATATATGAAATGATAATTTTGTTCTAACTTGGCAAATATTGATTGCCTATTACATTCCATGCTTTATTGCCAAGAATTAAGCATATGAAATGGACAAGAAAGACAAGGTGTCTCCTTTGGGGCACCACATTGGTGTATGGGATAGAAATGAGAAATTAAAGGACAATGCAGGAAATTCTAGAAAAGAATTATGTAACGAGTGCTGTAGGAACCCAATGAATGAGTGTTATAACCTGCCATTTTGACCGTGGCAGGGTGTGAAGACATCTGTAAGGAAACATCACGGGCTCTGAGTCTCGACAGATGCCCGTTAGTCCACTGTGCTGGGGAGAGAGAAAGTATCAGAGAGGCGCTGGCTTGCTCTGGGAAGGAACACGGCATACACTGATGCTGGACAGGAAGTGCTGTCCAGCACTGAAGCCGTGAAGTGCTCCAGCACCTTACCAATGTGGCTGAAGAGGGACTTTTGAACTTTGTGCTGGCTTATACTTCTAGACTATGGATTCTAGAACATTTTCCTCTCTACTTTTCTTCTTCTCTCCACCTTAGCATACAGACCTACACTGTTTCTGCTCGGCTCTTATGGACTAGATTTATTCTCATGCAGGGACCAGCTCTAGCAGAGTCCCAAAGTAGGGCTGCAGTCTCTGCCAGCTCTCCACAAGGATGCCTGTGACCTCAGGCCATCCCCAGGAATCTTGCCCTATAGTTGGATTCTGTCTTTGTTCTTATGGGGGAAATCTAAAGGAAGAACGTCCATGATCCTCCCACAGAGTCAGAATAATTGACTTTGCACACTTCTAATACTTTCTAGAAAAGTTTAAAGCACTTTACTGCATAGAAGGGACAGAGCAGAATATGGTTCTCCCCACCATGGTGATTATTCTGGCCTCTGGCTCCAGAAGCATTTATTTTTAAAGATGGCAAAAGATCAAAGCCAAGCATATAAGTTGTACTTCGTATTCTATAGAGTTGAAAATGTGATTCTTTCCTCTAAAATATTAGGCAATTCCACTTTCCATTTTGGCTGGGCAATGGTTTTTTAAATTCTTTCTTTTAGAAGTCAGAGTGGCCCGACAGAAGGCATCTCAAAAGTTGCTAAACCACGGAGAGGATCATCCTTCCTTCTGGCCCTATGACAATGCACTCCAAGAATCCCAGGTACTTGTTTCTATTCTGGGAGTGGGCTCCGGCTTGGAGATTTGCACTGTCCATTAAACATCTGTGTCCTGCTTAGCCTTCCCGATATGAGCCCAGAGCCCTCCACATGTGCGTGAAGCTGATGGAATTCCTTGCCAGGAAAAATAGAGCCTAGACTAAGTTCAACACGTCAGGGTTTCACCTCTCCACAGCATTTCAAAGGAAATGGTACATGTTGGGGACCACGTCAGAATTTCTGCTTAACTCTCCGCAGG
This sequence comes from Tapirus indicus, assembly GCA_031878705.1. Lineage (NCBI taxonomy): Eukaryota > Metazoa > Chordata > Mammalia > Perissodactyla > Tapiridae > Tapirus > Tapirus indicus. Next base: position 28,681,462 of record CM062933.1, read on the forward strand.
CCAGACTCTGCTGTGTGGTGCACGAAGCCTGTCCCAGTGCTGGCTGAGTTTACAAAATGGCACTCTCCACTCATAGATTTTTATTTAAAAGAAAAATACACTTTCTCCTTTTACATTCAATTTGTTTTTTTCTCTTTCCTAAAATATTTATTTTTAACTTCATATTTTCCAAATTTTAGACGGCATAGCCAGATGTCTAGTCTCACTTGCTTTCTTACCCAGTGCTTCTCAGACTTGAGGGCACATGAATCACTTGGGGGATTTTGTTAAAGAGCAACTTCTGATTCAGGAGATTGGGGTGGACCTGAGATTCTGCATTTCTAACAAATGATGACAATGCTGCAGGTCTGTGGATAGCATCAGCGATTGTACAACCATGGAATATTAACCTCCTTCTATGAACCAGGCATTGGGAGAAGTGATAAAGACACTGGGGGAGGAGGACAGAGGTGTACTTTACATTCTTACAACCAGTGTACAATCCCAATTAATTAGTAAAATCTGATTTTGTTCTTTTTTTTTTTTGTGGGGAAGACCAGCCCTGAGCTAACAGCTGTTGCCAATCCTCCCCTTTTTGCTGAGGAAGACTGGCCCTGGGCTAACATCTGTGCCCGTCTTCCTCCACTTTATATGGGACGCCGCCACAGCATGGCTGACAGGCAGTGCGTCGGCGGGCGCCAGGGATCCGAACTCGCGAACCCCGGGCTGCCAAGCGCAGACTAAACCGCCGCGCCACTGGGCGGCCCTGATTTTGTTCTTGATTGAGAATTATAAGTGATCTCAAATTAGACCACTTCATCAAATTTAATCTATGGATTATTGATTTACTTATAAGCAGAGTCTTTCAACTTTCCAGGAAATATAAAGTGGTCATCATTAACTCGGATTTCCCAAGACTTGTTTTCCCTTTGGGAAAAGTGAAACAACGATTTATTCCTAAAAGTGAGTGCTTCCCAATGTTTTTCATTTCATGACATGATAGAAAAATACAATGTTGATGTGCCACCCAGGGGAAGCTGATTGCCTCTGCAGTGGCTGCTGGCCATTGGAAAGCAACTGGCCCCGGGGCTGCCCAATGGAGATCAAAACCTTGGCATGGCAGTAACCCATACACTCAGCCCCTTGATTGGCAAGCTGTTTTTTGCTATAGTTCCTCAGTTTCAGAAATTCCTTTTAAAAATATAAATGCCATGGGAAGAGCAGCACCAAAGTCACTATCCATTCAGAGTCTAGTGGGGATTCATTGAGAGCTAACCCAAGTAAAGGAGGAATCTGGGTATGACCTAGACTATGCCAAGGAAAAAGAGTAGAGGTAGAGGGCAGGGCAGGAGAAAAGGGATGGTGGAAAGGCGCCAAAGGGGGGTTCACCTTCTTCAAATTTTGCCAAAGGCCTGCCTATTTCAGCACTGATCACGCTTGCCCCAAATATTTCCCGTTCCACCAGCATATATTATTAATCTACATGAAGATCAACTACTAAAAAGCAAAAGGGTAAGAAACATGGGCAACATCTGTCTTTGAATAAAATATTTTTTTTCCTTCAGTGACTTGAAAGGCAATGATGTTAAATAAAAAATTCTTTTGAAATGTTTCTTTGATAAATAATTAATACCCAAGCCCACATAGATGGATAATCCCTTCCCGCAACATGTATTTTCTTCCTTGTAGATCAGAGTCAGCAAACATTTTCTCTAAGGGGCCAGATAGAAAATATTTTAAGCCTCGCAGTCCGTATAGTATCTGTAGCAACTCTTCAATTGTGTAGCATCCATGGACAGTGCATAAACCAAGGGGCATGGATGTGGCCCAATAAAACTGTATGTACAAAATCAAGTGAGGGGCTGGATTTGGCCCGTGAGCTACAGTCTGTGATCCTTGTTACAGACAAAATCTTATGTGCTAATTAATCAAAAATAAAAGTTGAGTGTGGAAAAGAACAGAGCATATCTGCTTGCAGGGCAAGGTGGACAATCACAGAGTTATGAGAACAGATCCTTCTGGAGCACCAGATGCTCCAGAAATACCCAACACGGGCTTCTGGAAAGTGGTGGTGGGCCTGGCAAATTGCCCAGGAGTAGGATGTAAGTGGGAAAATTGAGACTTAGTTAAGGCAAATGTTCTATGAAATGATCCTTATGGTCAACTTGGCCGATAGATTTAAAACTGTTTTGCATACGTTTTTGTTTTTTTCAGAGGTTTTTTTTACCAGCCCTTTGCCATAGCAGTTGTCATGCATGAGATGACACTGAGAAGCAGTAGTCTGCAGAAATATTGCACAGTTGGTATAGGTCGGATTTTCATGTTATATTAACATTCTTCTTTGACCACATACCAATTAATCTCTGTCTTTGAGCCTATGAGACTATGCTAATTTGGATGTCTGTGGTTTATGAAGTGGGACAATCCAGCAGTTTAAACTGAACTCTGAGTTTCTCAAAAGAGGCCCAGATACACACTCTAAATATTATGATCTCAAAATACAACAGATAGATAAGTGAACTTTTTAGGATTATAAAACATATGTACATATTTATTGTACATACTATTCAAGTATGCACATATTTAGAAGTCTCAGTTTTCTTCCTGTGTGGCCCTGCCTACATTGACTATTAAACTGCACTTTAAATGTAAATTAAAGGTATCTAAGTACCAGCGCTTTTATGTTAATTGCACAAGTAACAATTTACTTCACTCGATTATGTTTCCATTTTTGTTTTGCTTTTACAGGAAGTGAAATCCCTGTCACCAGATAGAACGGTAGGTAAGACTGGGATTTCTTGTTGGTAATAAGTGCGTTGTTCACATTATGCCTTTTAACATTTATCCTAAATCAACCCTTTAATCTAGGAGTCTTTGATCCTAGTTCCTTTCTAGAGTCTTCAATACCAGAACTTCCCCCAAGTTGTTCTTGTGTAAATCGATATCGTGGATGTTAGAAGGCAATAAACGAACAATGCCACATCTAGTATTTATAACAACAGGGATTATTAACTTAATTACCTTATCCTTTTGAAATATCTGAAGAAGAATTATGACCTCTGGGACACCAGCAACAATCACCTAATCTATTTCTTAAATTATAGCAGCAAAATCTCCGGCAGGCATCTCTACATGGTCTGGCTTATTGCAACTACTCTCGTGGCATTTAGCAGGGTGTGCTGTCGTGGAATTCTAAAGGCATGATTTCAGGAGTTTTGATTTCCTTAAAAAGTAAAATTTCAAAATTAAATTTGGGGACCAATGTAGAAATATCAACTTTTTATTTTGTCAAGTGAGGATAATAAGCAAAAATCTTCCATCTATTGTATCTATAACTTCAAAAAAGGAAGGGTATTGGAACACCAAAATAGTAAGTAGAAAATAATCTCAAATTGAAGAACAGATCTTTATTAAAAATCTCATTACATTTTTTTTTTCCATTTTAATGTAAACTGGGAAGCAAGTGCACAAATGATAAAGAAGACAGAATTGGGAAATCTTAAGACCTTTTGTTGAATTAGAAGGGTTATTTTCTGTGTTTAGGTGAAATCATTTGAAACTATTCCTTCATAGTAAATGAAGTTAAAAGAGTGAATGATTTAAGAATTAAAAAAGGTCTTTCCCTCAAGCACTGTAATTCTATGGGACATGTTCCTTCAACAGGATAGGAGTCTCCTTAGAACATCATCCCTGGAATCACAATGCAGGGAAATTTATCTCAATATTTTCTAAACTTTACAGGTGGTCAAATGAAAGCCATTATTCAAGAGAGCTATTAATATGGTGATTTTAACTGGTAGTGATAATAATAACCATATACAAATACTAAAGAATGGCAGTCCTTCTATATAAAGTAATATTTCCTGGTAAATCTATTTTTAAACCATTTTAGATGGAAAATTATCATACCCCACACAACAAAAAATTTGCAGAAGATGTTTTCAGCTCCTTTCCTATCCAATTCTCATTTCCTGCCCATTGGCCTCGAGGGTATAAGCCGAGCAAAATTTCAAAAGCTCTTGGAAAAACATAAGCTGTGTGTGTGTGTGTGTGTGTGTGTGTGTGTATGTTGGGGAGGTAGAAAGACAGTAGATTCAAAACAGATTAAAACTGTCCCTTTTTTTGTTTTTGTAATTTGCCTCTCTCTTCTAAAGGCTCAGACACACACATGCTCTGGCTTTGTGAATTTCCCTGTGAGAGGCAGAGGCTGATGGATAATGTGCTGTGATGAGGGAATCCAGTAGAAGCATTCGCTGAAGGAACATAAATGGTTTGGGAGACACCAAAGCTATCTTATCATCAGGGTTATCAGTAAAGCTGCTGTAAATATCAACACTTAATCCATTACATAGTAAAAAATGGAGGATGCTAACTGGAACCTGCACTGGGTATGATCCAATGATTCAATACTCTTCGGGGTTGGAGGGTCAAGCTGAATTACACCACAGAGTGGAGCTGGAGAGTAGAAAGGGGTGGGAGCAGCTGTGCCTAGCGTTATGAATCAGTTTATGTTCAGACACAAGAGTGAGCATTGCTGTATGGATGGGCTTATGCAAAGAGAGAAGGAACCATTAAAAAGTGAAATCTTTGCATTGTGAGGTTCTATAGCAATACAGGAAATCGACATTAGGATATGTGGTTTCCTGCAAATGGGGAATTTAAGAGAACAACCAAAAAAAGCCATATGTTTCAACTACCAATGGAAACATTACCCAAAGATTTCTCACTTTATAAGTGTCAGGGACAAACATATGTGGGATAAAACAGGAGGTCAGAGAACAGTAATTCCAGAAGATTGAAACAGGGTGTATGTAAAATATTCACTCAGAACATAGATGATAACTTGTCAGGAGGAGTAGGGCTGGGTAACGAGTTAATGAAAAAAGAATAACAAAATCATAGTTCATATCTACTGAGGGATGATTCTATTTCAGACGCTATGTGAAGGGCTCTATTCAGTTACTAAATCTGTGTTTCTGAATGAAGACAGGGTAGATTAATAAGGGAATCAGTTATCGGTAGCTGCCTTTTGTTATCACCACTGGCTAATTTACTATCTTTATGATGCATTCCAGGTGACTAATATCAGTAGATTGTCCTCTGGTTATTAGAAAGAATGAGGGCTAAATACTGAAAAAGAATAAACAACATACAGATAAATATTTTGAAATGACCCAGATTCGGAAAGTCCTAATACATTGCCAAACTTTCAACATTTTCCTTGCCACAGAATGACTCTTCTGAGAACAAAGTAATTGCTGACTTCAAAGAGCTCTGAGGAAGTTCAGTGGATGGAAAGAATTTGGCCAGCAACTGGGTGAATCAAATCTAGAGTTTTTCTTTTTATCACTAGTGCGTGTGTGTGTGTGTGTGTGTGTGTGTGTGTGTGTGTGAAGCACACGAATATTTCTATAAAATTTTACTCACTACCTGAAGTATTTCTCAAAGTCAAAAATTCATTGGAAAATGGTAATGCTGCCTCTGGGTTGTTCCATACCTGGGCTACTCCTGGACAATGTTAATTATGGACACCAGTGGTTCCCGAACCTCAGAATCATACAGGGAGCTTTAAAAATATCTATTCTAGAGTTCTACCATAGTCCTACGGAATCGGGCCCTCCAGGGGTGGAGCTGGCATGTATGTGTATACATATTTATACAAGTGATGCTGACATCAGCTTGGGTGTACCCTTACATTTAATTCAGGGTGGCAGTGAATCTTATGAACCACTCATTGAAACAGCTCAACTGACACTCGGGTTAAGTGGCTGCTACTTCTTCCTACTGAAGTTATTCCCTTAATAATAGCAGATCTGGGTAGACCCCTCAAGCCTTTAATTCTAATGGATTGATCTCTCTATACCGCCACATGAGACCCTGCTTTGCATGCTTGCCTTTCAAAGAACATGTTCCATTGTGAAATCCTAAGAGAGCCTGGTCAACCTGGCTTCGAGGTTGCCTGGCTGATGAGACGGATGCCCCCGAAACGGATGTAGGGAATATGCCTTAATATCTGCCTTCAGCAAGATGCCAACTTGGATTACAAACAAGCAATTCAAACCTGGAAAATCTCCCAAATGCCACAAGAGACATTACGAATAAGCTCTTTGTTCCATTGATTCTTCCTCTTTTAGTTTTCTATGCCTGTACAGTTTATTGGTTTTAGAAATCTCCCCACTATAAACACAGCTTATCAGGCTAGTAGAGCTCTCCTATGGACAGAACTGCTCCCAAGACACAAGGGCACCAAGCTGCCTGCCAAAAGTCCTGAGACCATGGCTCCTTGAATTTTTTAGGCCACTAAGTCTCACTGGAGGACAGTGCACTTTGATTACTGATTTTCTTTTCTTGAAAATTATTTTGGCAAATCACCTTCCACCAGCATTGCATATGGTGTGTTTGGGAGTTTGGCAGAATAGAGCAAGGCATTTTCAAGATCTCAGCATTCATTCCTTTCCGGGCGAGACAGGGAAATGTGCACTTGATCTCATCCTTGGGGAAATGGCCCCTCATGAGTCAAAAATGCTTTGCTCTTGGCCAGGGCAGCTTCAGAGACACCGCCTTTCCGCTTTCTATTCCAATCCTCCCTTTGCTTTTGAGTCTCAGCAGTTATGAAGTTGGGAAGAATAAATACATTATTGCATTTATTCATTGATCAATTCACCTCGACACTTATTTCTCATTGCCATGTGCCAAGCTACTTTGAGGGATACAAGGTGAACCATGGAGAGAATAGACTATATACAATTTCTAATGCAAAGTAGAAAGTGATTAGTAGCATGAAAGAAGAACACAAAAATTGCTATGTGAACTTTCTGGGCAGAGGTCGTATATCACATAATGGAAGAGAAGACTGTGGGAGGAGGTCCCCTCTCTCTCCCTCCCTATCTCCAGTCCCCAACACTATCGTACGTGGTATAACATAACTCCTGAAATGTCTTTGAGGTCTTGAGTCTCAGGAGTCTTTGTTAAAATGCCAGCATTCACTGGGTTGAGGGGGATCCAGGCTAGCTTCTGAGTAGAATGCTTTAGGTCACGTGGGGAGCTTGTTGAGCATGAAGATTGCTCCTGGCACCACAGAGATCCAGATTCGCATTACTAGGGTGAGTCCCTCATGTCTATGTACATGAGGTATGTGCAAAATTCTCCCAGGAACTAGGCCAGTGTCTCTCCACTAGACAGTCAACTCTTTAAGGGTCAGAACCCTGACTTAAACTGATTTTATGTTTCCCACAACACCTAATCCACAAGAAGATAGGAAGGAAAGTAACAGTTGAGCACATAGCAGCACACACTTTATAGCATTTAATTCTCACTGCCACCCATTTCACAGATGTGGAGGCACACTGAGAAAAAGAGCAAGTGATTAACCCGAGGTCGTCGGTGGTGAGTGGTAGAACCTGGTTCTGCACCAAGTCCAGTGGTGTTTCCGTGTTGTCTCATAGGGCACATTGTAGTTACTCAATCAGTCTCTGCTGAATGGGTTTGAACCAGAGACAAAATAGTGCTTCCAGAGTATTGTTGAAGTCCCCAACTTGATAGTGGATTCATCTCCTTCTCCTTGCAGTTCTTTTAGTCTTTGCCATGAGCACCAGTGAAGGAAGCTGCACTTCTGGCACCTTTCCCTGGGCAGGCGCCCAGAACTGGGCACTGAGGTGCACAGGTGGCACAGACACAGCTAGATGAGGCCCGCCCAGCCCTGCCAGCACATCTTCCCCATTCTCAATTCTGTAACTCTAACAACGGCTGAGGTGCAGTGTGCTATTGGCAAAAGATCTTTTTCTGGCCCTCCTTTTAGAGAATAGGAAAAGTCACCTTATCAGGTTCCACTGCTGTTTTCTCAAAGTTGCCATTATCTGTAATGGTTGCATTAGCAGAGCTCACACCCTATCTGAACAGGTTACACCATCTAGAAAAGGCACCATAATTATATGAGTAATCAAGGTAGCTGAGAAGTTTGCACCTGTAGCAATGGTAGTTTTCTGTAGCACATATTTATAATGTAGTTTTCTTTCAAGATATTAAAAATCACCTTAATCTTTCATTTGATGTAATTTCCATTTGTTAAAGGTTGTTTTTATAATAGTCTACAAATCAACTACAGTAGAAAGAATATGAATTTAATATTAGATGGCTAAGTTGATTAATGTCTACGTGGAAAGTTGTGTTTTGAGGTATTCAAATGAGAACTCTTTCTATCGATTTAAATTATTATTATTCTCATCAAGTGTTTGCTGTACTCTGAGATAAAAAATGTTTATAAGCTTTATTTCCCTTTCATGGTTCAAAGCCTTTATCTTGAGTATTCGGACCTTTTGGCTTTCTTCTTCAAGGCTGTGATTCACTGGTTTCCTGTCATTTCACTCTGCAGGATCTGGTTTTCCCATTGACAGCCTGCCATATATTCTCAGTGACAAGAATTAGCCTGAAGTAATTTGGGGCCAACAGTCGCTCCCTGACTTGTTTGGGTCTGCAGGGAGACAGCCACGACCAAACAAAACAACAACCAAAAGGAAAAGCTACCAGGTCCTCCTGTATTTGGACAGCCCAGATGTTATTTACAGCCTTGTTTATGAAGTATTTTCTTGACCCTGCTGGCTAGGATCCACACACTTTGTCATTTTAGAGCGCACACGTCCTGTCACATGGTGACAATGTGCCCTGAACAAGTAAACAGGCTGGCAGACTATTATAAGGGTAGAAAAATCTTTTAACATAATATTGTGCTCCACGCTCCACTTCCAGAAATGACAAAAGAAAGCATAGAGGAAGAGAACTGGAAACAGTTTTTATTTTTACATTTTCAAATAACTATAACCAATGCAGCCATTTTAAAACTCCTACTATGTGCAAGGTACTATGACCAAAGAAGTTGGATAGTTCATAAGCCCAACTCTCAAGGCCCCCAAGCTTCCATTCTCATGAGAAGCATATATTAATAAACATAGTGAACCACATACAACCTGAAGGTGTGTTTGCTACAACACTTGGGAGGGGTACAAATATTCATTCTAGAGTTATTTACAATACTGAGAATGTTGGGAATCACATCCCCCAAATTAAGAGAAGGATTAACTGAATTAAAGTCTGTCCCTACAGTGGAGGGCTGTGATGCCCTCCTTACTTCCATCACTATCAGAAGTCTTGCTGGCCAAACCTCCTCTCCAGCCTCTCATCCCCCAGAGTGGTGTACACGCTGTAGTCTGATTCAGTCTCCCACTTCTGATCACTTCCCAAACCTCTCCACCATGCTGTTGTCAGCAGAATCTTCTGCATACCTTGTTCAGAAGTTATGCTCTGAACATTCTCATTCTACCTGACACCTGCATATTCCTCAAGGATGGTGCAGTCCACTGGTCACTCTTAAGGAGAGGCTGTTATATCCTCATGCCCCAGCTCCCACAGCACCTGGAGGTGGGTGGGTATCTTCCATGGTCCTCCCTCAAAATCTCCAGTTCTTTTCACATGCCATAAGGAACCAGCTGCTATCTGTCCTTATTGAAGTAATTAACTGACAATATGGTCATTCTTTCTCAGTCACCAAGGATTGTAGCACATGATTTACACCATTCGATCTGGCACCATCCTTGGGGACTTTACCACTCCCATAGATGATTTAGCTAATGTGCTATCCTCACAGTTCCTAACCTTCTCAGTTCTGATATTATTTTCCTTCATGACACCAACCTCTTCCATGGTTATGCCCTAGAATTTGACAATATCAATGAATATTGAAATCCAAAATTTCAAGCTTCCCACTCTGTTCACCATCTCCTCCTTTTCCAACTCACTTATTGTAGTATCCTTACTCCATTTCTTTGACCACACAGGGTCCACCAATCCATCGACTCTACCGTTTTTCAGTGCCCATTGTCCACCCCACTACATGTCCTGATATCTCTTTCCCTATTAGACTCTATGGTTCATTGCTATAGTTGCTTCTTTGCACATGTCCTCAACACCAATAGTGAGTTGAATAGTGTCTCCCAAAAATTCATGTCCACTCAAAGCCTTAGAATATGACCTTATTTGGAAATAGGGTCTTTGCAGATGTAATTAGTTAAAATGAGGACATATTGGATTGAGGTGGGCCCTAAATCCAATGATTGGTGTCCTTATAAGAAGAGGAGAAGGACACACAGGGACCTAGATACAGGGAAAACAGCCAAGTGAAGATGGAGGTAGGAAATGGAGTTATGCTGCTACGAGACAATGAATGCAAAGTATTGCCAGAAACCACCAGAACCTAGGAGAGAAGCATGGGACAGTTTCTTCCTCAAAGCCTCCAGAAGGAACTAATCTTGCTGCTATTTTGATTTCAGACTTCTGGCCTCCTGAGCTGTGAGAAAATAAACTTTTGTTGTTTTAAGCCACCAAGTTTGTGGTAACTTTTTTACGGCAGCCCTAGGAAACTAACACAACGCCTCTCTCCCTCTGGTATACTCACACAGCAAAAATTCCAATACTGATTAAACCCAGTTCTCCACTTTCTCTATGCCTGCACCTAAGTGGCATATGTTAGATGAAAGAAAACTCACAAATGTACCAACTGGTCTCACTTTACAATTTTGACTACAGATCTTATATAGTCTCTTGACATTTTCTGGTAATTCAACTACATTTTGTAGTGTATTCCTTTTTCCATTCTCTGGGGCCGATATTTTATACTTTCTGTTCCTTTCCAACTGGCAACTCTGCCTTTTATTACACTGAGAAAATAGAAGTAATGAGAAGAGAAATAATCATTCTTCCTTCCACCAAATCTACTAACCTACCTGCATTTGTACACATATTTTTCTTCCTGTTTCACTCATTTAATGCCCAAAATGTACTCATTAAATGGGTACTATATACCAGGCAATGTTAGAAATTCTGGGGATAGCAAACAGGCGAAGTCCCTTCCCTTTCGGTGATGATGTTCTTGGGTAAAAGACAATTTTAGGAAGGATGTTCGGGGAAGACAACTCTTATTAGGTCTGAGTAGAGATCTAAATAAAGTGAGGGAAGGATGAACTATCCATGCTTCTTTCTAAGGCTAGCACCTTGTGCTCTGGATCCCATCCTACTTGTCCTACTTGACTTTTTTTCTCCATAATTTTCACCCACATCCCTCTTGCATAATTAATATCTCCTTCCTTACTGGATCATGCCCATCAACATACAAACATGGGGTAATACCTGCCATCTTGTAAAAAATGCTCCTGGAATACACATCCCCATTACTTTTCCCATCTCCATATCTTCCTCTACCCTCACTGGACTCTCATTCTCAGTTTCTAAGCGTCTGATGTTGGAGCATCCCAGGGTTTGATCCTCAGACCTCTTTGCCTCTGTGTCTACACTCATACATTAGGTAACCTCATCCTGTCTCACTGCTCTGAAAACCATCCATATGTGGCTGACCCAGATTTTATCTGCAGGCCTTCAGAGCTCTGGACTCATGAGTATCCAATTTCCTGGTCAACATTTCCACTAATAGACATACCAAATTTACTGTGTACAAAACCAAACTTGAGTTCTTCGCCTAACAAGTTCAATGCTCTCCCATTCTTTCCCATCTCATTTACCCCTAGTTGCTCAGCCCAAAATGTTAGATATCCATTATCCTGAACTCCCTTATGTCTTTCCATATGCAAATCTAGCACCAAATCCTCTGAACTTTGGATACAATTACTTTGAAATCATGTCCTCCTTTTAGCACCTCTACCACTGTCAACCTAGCCCAAACCTCTGTTGTCTCTCTCCAGGTCAGCAATAAGCTTCCTAACTGGCTTCCCATTAGCCTACCTTGTCCTACTTCCATTGTTTACTCCTCATACATTATCCAAAGTGGTCTTATTAAAATATGAGTTGGATCATGTCATTCACCTGTACAAAATGCTGCAGTGACTTTCCATTATATCTGGAATTACATCTAAAGTCCATATCGTGACTCATGAGGTCCTACATGATCCGTCCCCTACCAATCTCTCCAACCTCAGTTCTCACCACTCTGTTCCAGCCATGCTCACGATCTCGATGGTCCCCACCAGGATAAGTGTGTTTCTAACTCATGGTCTTATACTTGCACTTCTCTCTGCCTGGGAGGCTATTCTCTTCTGTTATCTATGTGGCTTATTCTCTCACCTCATTCAGGACTTTGTTCAAATTATTTCCTCCTCCAAGAGGCCTTATCTGACCATATTACTTAAAATAGCACTGCATCTATAGCCTATCCAACCATTTTCAATCTCCTAACCTGCTTTATTTTTCCTTATGGCAATTATTAGTACCTGATATTATGTATTATATTTATTTACTTACTGGTTTATTATCTGTCTTTCTTACTAGAGTACAAACATCAAAGGGTCAGAAGTTTATCTTATCCACTATTATCTTATTCACTTGAACAAATGTTCAAGAATCTAGAACATTTATCATTCCATAAATATTTGTTTAGTTAATTGAGTAAAATTATTTTATGAAAAATTTAAATGCACGGAGCAGATTTATAAAATAACGTTAACAATCAACATAGCTATTAATAACTGAATAGATTCCAGGCAGTTTGCTAAGTGCTTTACAAATATGATCTCTTTACTATATTAACCTGCGAGCTAAGGGTACTGTAATCTCCATTTAATAATGAGGAAAGTAGAGTTTTAAAAGTCTGAGAAACTTGCCTAAGGTCATACAATAATAGTAGGCCAAAGAGCTGGAATTCTAACCTAGATTTGTCTGGTTCCAAAGCTCCAGGATACAAAATCTCAACCATGTAAATGCTTATTCTTATTATAGAAAAAGTGCTGGTGATGTCTCCAGCAGTATGCTGGAGGAGATACCCTTGATGACATTCCTGTTTAAAACAAATTCTTGGATAGAATAAAAGTGCTTCGTTAGGGGCCGGCCACATGGCATAGTGGTTAAGTTGAGCACACTCCGCTTTGGTGGTTTGGGTTCGTGGGTTCGAATCCCAGATGTGGACCTACACCACCGTCAGCCATGCTGTGGTGGCATCCCACATACAAAGTGGAGGAAGATTGGCACAGTTGTCGGCTCAGGGCTAATCTTCCTCAAGCGAAAAAGAGGAAGATTGGCAACAGATGTTAGCTCAAGGCTAATCTTCCTCAGCAAAAAAAAGTTTCATTGAGCTGGCACAAAAGTAAGGAATTCACCAAGCACAAAAAAGAAGAGAAACCAGGAATCTTGAGAGGTAAGCAAATGCTGAAAGTGAGTTCCAACCTGGGGAATTCTGACTAAACCTGGGAACCTTGAGCTACTACCCTGACTACTGCTTGGGGGTCAGGGAATGAAAGGTAAACCTCAGAGCTTCACCAATGTGGAGAATCCTTGCATAAAGTCAGGAGTATCTCAAATGGCTGCATCTGCAATGAAAGGGTGAATAAGAACTAAGTCCCACCGTACAAGAGAGGGACAAAATAACTTGCTGCCTTACCTTTGGCTCCAGAAAGGAAGAAAAAATTCTCACTGAGAATTCATAATCATATTATGGAAAGGTTATCTGTTAGACTTCATACTTTCAAGCTGAGAATTTAAATAGTTTCCAGTTGGTAGCACTTCTAGGTAGGTGGCAGAAGTAGACACAAATCTATTGTAAAGAACTGGAAGCTCAATACAAGTCTTGAAGGATTCTTACGGAGAAAGTTTTAAGGAAAATTAGCAACTCACAGTCACAGATCACAAAACACACTAAGAAATAACATAAAGGAGAATTTCAAAGAACAGATATTGGCAACAGACTCTGAAAGACTTAACCAGTTTGATATGTCTGACGTTGAATAAAAACTATACTTAATATGTTTGAAGAAATAAAAGAGAAGAAAATATGCATAGGGAACAAGCAGAATTAAAATGAAAAATAAAATGTCTAGAAATTAAAAGGATAATACTTGAAAATCAATGTTGGTTGATCACTTCATCAGCAGATTGAATACAACTGAATAAAGAATTACTGAGCTGGAAGATGAAACTGTAGTCCAGAGGGCCATGGGGTGAACTGCTGAGCTAGGAGGCTCATTAGAGGAGGTGAGGGAGAAGTTGGGGACAATCATCCCGGGCATTCTAGCAGGCTGTATGGAAGCTGAGAATGCCAGCTCTCAAGCCGCCCCAGGACCAGGCTAAGCATGGAGGCCACCAGGACAAGCAACTTCCAGATGATAATAGGCAGCTCTGAAAAACAGCAAACACTGTCAGCATTCACCAAAGGACCAGCATGAGACCAGGATGCCCTTCCACTCTAATCCCACAAACATATCTAAGTCACATATCTCCCTCCATTCATGTGGACACCCTCTTAGGGGCACAGGCTCTCTGAGGGTTCAAGTATTTTTATCAAAATGAGATACTGTTACCTATTTTTTTAAAAGTTAGCATATTATATTAATATGAAATTAGACCAAAAATTTAGTTAATGTTTATCCCAAACATGGTTGGGGTTATGAGTAAAATTATATTATATACAAAATTATAGAGCTACATTTTCTCAGCATATCTGAATACACTACATCACTACATTTGTATAATTTTTAATTTAACTGGCTAAAATCCTACCTAATTACATTCAAATCTAGTCAGTCTTATTCCTTGTAATTTATAATGTTGATTGGAAGATAAAACTAAAGATATAGGGGAAAATTGTTTTATCACAAGTTTTATTGTTTTAATGCACATGACTCTAATGCAGGTTTTATGCAGCACTTAGATCATCGAAGTAATACATTGTCTGTTCCTTTGTGCCTGGTCCAGAGACCTGGCTTCAGTAAACTTTTAAAGTAATTCTACAAGTTTGGTAGGTGGAGGAGAGAGCCAGAAGTAAAGAATGTTTCTCATTTCTTATGTGAAAATTCCTGGCACCTACACATCAGAAGGCAGAGGGCATGTGAGATGGCCCCGGGTGAGAGGTGAGACACTAGGGCAGCTCCAAGAATGCCCTGGTGGTCATTATATCTTCTGTCTCAGGGCAATGATTTTGTATGGAATAAAGGACAACTGACTGGGTAGTGAAAAGAGGGGTCTTCATACCCCAAATCTACACCCATTGTAGGTGTTGGAAGGCCAGCAAACGTCTAAAGACAGACGCTGACGTGGAGGTGCCAAGTCACGATGGGATGAGTGTGATGTCATTATCCATTTTGATGATTCATTGAGGCTACCAGTCTTGCAGTCATGACTGGCCCAAGGGCTTAGGGCTGATTAAGATATGACTTGCTCTGAAAGGGTTCCTAAAATTATTCCAAGCAGTAGAGGGATAAGATGGGATGAAAGAAAGTTTTCTTTCTGGTATGGACTCAATGGTTGTCTATTCAGTAGGGAGGACAGACCAAGTAAGAACATATCATTTTAGCTCATATATTTCACATTGCTCTCATTCTCGAGTCAGGAGGTATAGCTTACAGAAGAACTCAGGACTAGTAGGTCAGATTCTCACAGACTCAAACTGAGAGGCATGGTGGATGTTGCTAAATCCGGCCTCTCTCTTGCAATAGAAACCTGTTCTGACTCCAGGCCCTCATGCCCATAAAGGACTTTCCCTCTCCCAGCTCTGCCATGACCGGGAGCCCACTCCTTCAGGAGGAGATATGTTCTTTTCCGGACCAAGGGCTCTCTTTGTTATAAAGGAGACTGATGCTTGATTCATGTGGTTTGTGTCCAGTTTGATTACTGGGATTGCCCAGAGCAAGTTTTTTCCTCATCCAAAGAGCATTCTTGTCCTCACCTGTATTCTCTTTTCTATATTCATTTGTAATCTCAGCTAACTTTTAATAAAACCTGTCCAAATTCTGCTAGTATTCTAGAATTGTCTTTCCTGACTTGTAATTTTGTTGCTTTGAAATTTCATCTGTACTCTGTTAAAGTCTATCTTAAATGTCACGTCCTTTTAAAAAACTATCTCTAAAAATAACACTAAATACTGAAAATGTGTCAAAAAAATATATATATATTTTTGAAGAAGATTAGCCCTGAACTAACATCTATTGCCAATCCTCCTCTTGTTGCTGAGGAAGACCGGCCCTGGGCTAACATCCGTGCCCACCTTCTTCTACTTTATGTGAGATGCCGCCACAGCATGGCTTGAGAAGCGGTGCATAGGTCCACGATCTGGATCTGAACCCACGAACCCCGGGCCACCAACTCAGAGCGCGCGAACTTAACTGCTACGCCACTAGGCCGGCCCTGTCAAAAATACTTATAATTAAATTTAATCTGATTCAATGCAAACTTAATGTTAGATTTACCACAAGCTATGAGGACTAAATTAACAAAATCGATAAAATCCCAAGTAACTGAAACTTACATAACTGAGGACAAGGAAGATGAGCTCCCTCTTCCTTTCTTCCTTTAGGAAGAGGTCTGACAATCATTTCTTTCCTTTTAGTTAATGCCTAAGTCTATTCAATCTCTTAAATAGTTCTAAAAATTTATTTCTACCTTTGCATTCCTACCATCACTCTTAGTTAAGATTTCATCATCTCTCGCCTGCATTCTTATGAAATTAAAAAGAAAGCAGAGGGAAAGAGATCAGTTAGTGGAGGCTCACTATGTGCTGGGCAGCTTGTCATCTGGGGATATGGGAATGAATAAGACACAGTCCTTGTCCTAAAGGAGCTCATAGTTTAAAGGGGAGACAGACATGCAAACAAGTAATTATATTAAACTGTGGTTAGAACAATAGCAACAATATGAGACACAGCATCAACGTGGAGGAAGGAATGATTAACTTCCGTGTAGGGCTGTTAGAGAATGCTTTCCAGAAGTCATTTCTGAGCTGGCAGTTAAGGGAATAGGACAAGGCATTCCAGAAGAAGGAACAGCAGATACCTGGCTTGCTGTGGATGATCGGGCCCCTCCTACCTTCTTTCTCTACCTCACTCTCACGGGCTCGGACACCATCAAAATGTTTATGGTTCCCCATGTGTTCCACATGGCTTTATGCCTTTCTAATTTTGTGTGTGGTGTTCTCTTTATTTCTACCTTTATCCTGTAAATGATGATAGCCATGGAAGATTTTGAGCAAAAGAGAAATATGATCAAACTTTGTTTTAGAAATATTATTTTTTGTCTCTGTTGAGGCTGAATTGAAGGAGAGAAAGACTGTAGTTAGAGAAACCAATTACAAAACTACTGCAAGAGTTAATGAGACTCTAAACTAAGGCAGTTACAGTAGGAAGGAGAGAACAGGATGGAATGAGAGATGTTAAAAAGGTGGACTGAAAAGTACTTGATGATTTATTGAGTGAGATGAGTGGGAAAAGAAAAAATGGGATGCAGTGAGAGAAATCTATGATGCCCCTTAGGTTTCTGCCTTGAGACACTGGGTGTTTGGCATTGCTACCAACCAAGGAAGGGAATATAGGAGGAAGAGCACATTGAGGGGGAGATTAATTCCACTTGGATGTAGGTATCATATGAGTCTTTTGGGTAGAGATGACAGTAAGAGGCTAGGTTTCAGGACTGGGTTTCAGAGGTCTGGGTTAGGGATTTATATTGAGAGGCATCAAACAGGGGATAGTTAAAATAAAGGGAATGCACTTAAAAAGTGGAGAAAATATGGGTGAAACTCATGGTTGACTTTTAACGGGAGGGACGCACTGGGGTCACTGCTATGGTTGCATCTTTTCTCACAGTAGTCGAACTGGACAAAATGCTACAGGGCCCAAAACAAAATGGATGCCAATTTCTCTGACATGAGGAGACTGAGAATGACTAGTCCAGGATGGGGAATGTCCATTGTCTCTGACTGAGGCCCTTAAGCACTTGCCATCCTGAAAATCGGATCATCCGGGTGCAAGAAACCTTCCCGGATGTGCCATCTGAGAATATGACTTGTAAATAGTCTAATGAATAAAGTGCTTTCCTCCCTAAGTAATTACAGTAAGACTTGCAAACTTAGGAAAGATAAGTTATCACATTATTTTGAAATGAAGAAAGGACATGGTGTAGTAATAAATGTGAAAAAAAAGAGAATAGTCTTCACAGTTGTAAAAGAGGAACAGAGAATGTCGGTATTTCCCTAGTTACTGTCCTAGATCGGGCTACACTGACTTGCCAACGCAACGCAGATGGAGTTGGCAGGTTGAGAATATCTTAGAATTGTAAAGAGAGACACATCCAGCAACTGTAGTGAATAAAAATCTCTTAAGATCACCCAGTGAAGTTTATTCTGATAACCACTTAAGTAAAGACTTAATGAGTTCTTGTTAAACTAATCACTGACCTAATTGTTTACCAAGCAATCCTCTAACCTTCATTTGCCTTTCCAAGTAAATTCATCGTTTGGAAAGAGAAAATGTTGACTGTTGGACTTGGATACACAAGCGTTGTCAGGGATATTCCTCCTGTGTATCCAGCACATGGTAAGTGTTCAGTAAATATTGAAGGAGGAAAGAAAGGATGGAAAAAAGGGTGGGAAGGAGAAGGAAGGACAATTTAAATTAGTATTTTCATACACATTTGCTCTCAAGACTTTGGGCAGTGTAAAGGGTTGTTCTAGGACAGTGATTTTAACTTTGGCTGCATCTGAATCACTTGAAAAGCTTAAAAATAGTGAGAGACTCAACAAGGCTCCTATCCAGACCATTGATTCAGAATTTCAGAAGGTGACATCAGGCCATGTATAAATTTTTAAACCTCTGCTGATTGCACAACCTGGGTTGAGAATTGCTATCCTCAAAGCTGATAGATCCTGGATACACGAATTAGTGAAGTTCCAGGCCTCTAGAACTGAGAGAACAGATCTTGAATCCAGAGTATCCTTACTAACATGTAGGACATGATGAAGCTTCCCTAATTAATCTGTTGAGTCTTGTTGTCTTGACTGGGGTAAAGTCATGATTGTTGGCACCTTGCTCACAATGCATAACCCCATGCTACCTAGTAAATGGGGGTAGAAACCTGGATTGGTTCTTAACTAATTATTATGTTTGAGGAATTAGTGATTGTACCAAGCTTAACTATCCTTCCCCAGCAATGCTAGTCTGGAAAGAGTTCTTATGTTCTTGTTGTTCTTTCTCAAAATAAACAAACTTCCAGCTCCTCTGCAACTATTTGGACAAATGAAGTCACTAAACACATTTCATATAACACACTAGGCACCTAACAATTGTTTATAAAGTCATAAGTACTTGAATGTATTGTAACATCCCTGACGATCAACCCCAATGTTTAGGTTTTATTTTCATTCTTACAGGAAAAGAAAATACTAGCAAATCAACTCTTAACCTGTCTCAGTTATCTAAAAACAATCCTTCAATAAACTCCTCACCCCTAATTCAAAGTTACCATTGCCCAGGAGGCAGGGAGATGGGTAGGGACCCCTGAACCAGACAAGGTTGTGGCTGGGGAAGTAGACCTATTGTCACACTCCCTTTTGGGCTATTTGCTCCAATTAAAACATGGCTCTACCATCTTGGAAAGTTTGATAAGGGGGAAGAAGTAAGGAAAATGGTATTGACCCATGTCAATGACCACCTAAAATAGGCAATGTTTCCTGTATCTTTGAGTACCAAGCATTCTCTAAATGACTGAGACAAGTTTGAAGCACATATTTTTCTTTCTCCTGAAAATTTTCACGTTTACTTTTCAATGGATTAATATAAATAGATTTGCGTAGAGGTTAAAAAAATAAAGTTTTACTGCCACAAATATCAGAAAATGTTTTTCTTTACATAGATTTGCTTTCTTTGTATGGTAATAGCCTTGTCTAGATACAAGAATGCAATCAATGCTTTTATGATAGAAAATCAGCCAACTGGAAATCCTTCCTTAATTCCAAAGATAAACATTGCATTCATTTACTGCCATTGTTGATTTTTCTAAATTCAGGTTATTTTTTTGACAGAAGAAGTTGGGTTTGCTTTGAACAGATTGTTCATAAACGTCAGCTGGAATTGGAGTTGGAAGGGGAGAGGCTTCTTAGATCATTGTAAGAAGCATGAAGTTGTGTCTGACGGGAAGGATATGCTCAAGAATAACTGAGAAGAATTCTGAGAAGAATCTTCTAGAGAAGGGTGGTTCATAGCCCTGAGGGAAAGCACTCCTGACTACTCAACAGACACACAGTCTCAGAATCATACACATGTTGATGCTTGAGGAGATCCATAGGCAAATGTTGCCGTGTTCTGTAACAGACTAGTCTACATCTAAAAATACACATTTCATCTATATAGGAAGCATCCCATATCATTAAGTAACCTGGACAGGAAAAAAGGCAGTTTTCAGAAAATTCCTGTAAAATGCCCAATTAAAACTTCCCAAGTGTTCTCTACACATTCCTCCTTTATGATGACTTGATGCGTAGAAGTGATTAAGATTTCTGGGTATAGTTAATAATGATCCATAAAATAAATTCATAAGAAGAAAGATAGCCATCACTATAGATTCATATTCATAAGTTTATTACATTATATACACATACATATGCACAGTCCTTCACTAATAAGAGAGGTGATAAATATTTATTGAATAGCTCCAATATTTAAGACTTTCCTTCAAAATTTGAGGTGGTGGTGGATCCATCAAGGTTCCAGTAAGGAATCAGATGGCATATTAAAAAATATTTAACTGAAACTAGATTAAAGAAAACATTATTTACAGTGGCATGATCAAGAGTAAGGAAACTAGCAAGGAGTGGTGAAACACCAGGGGACTAGGAACAGCAGGAAGCTGCTACCATCACTGGGCCTGAATGAACAAGGAGGGCAGTGTAACAAGAACACGGGGGCCTGGAGACCTGGGAGAAGGCCCCCAATAGGAGCGAAACTTGATGAGGGAGGGAAGGAGCAGTGATAAAAGTATCCATCTCTTTTCCCAACCATCTGATCTATTGCTGATGCCCTCCATTGGCCCAACACATCAGGAAGCCAGAGGGCAAGGAAGTGGACGATGCAGCCCAAACAGTTAACCCTTTAAGACCCAGAGCAAAACAGAGAATAGATCTAGGGAGGTAAGTGGAAAGTAACCACCTCAATAGGAGAGCAAGCATACACAGAAGAGTTAACTAATGATGCGAGGCAGTAAATGGCAAACATCAAACCTACGGAGGACAAGCAGGATGGACAATAGGGGAGAGCACAACCTAGTGGTTAAGAGCATGAACTTTGGAAGTAGGGAGGCAAGTGTTTCTTCAAATCCAGGCTCTTACCACCCTCTACTGTACCCATGACCTTGTCAAGTTACTGAACTTCTGTGTCTCAGTTTCATTCAGATGCAAATAATAGTACTTACCCTATAGAGTTGTTGTAAGACTTAAGTGAGATAACATACATAATCTTTTGGCTTGGTGCCTGGCACACAGTAAGCACTCAATCAATGTTAATTACTATCAACTTCATCATCATCATCATCATCAACATCAACAGAGGAGCTATTAGAAGAATTTACCAATGACTACTGGGGTGAGAGAAGGTTGGGTAGAATTTGGAAGTAGGAAGAGAGAGGAAGGAATTCTGGAGAGGTTTAGTGGGCAGGGGTGGCACGAACAATTAGAAAACAGGAATTCACGAAGCATGGTCATGGGGTTGTATCAGGAGCAGTAGAATTGGATTGGGAGTGATGAAATGTAGGAGGGGATGGCCAGTGATGGAGGCCCTTGAACATAAAGTCAAATGTTTGGCTTTTACCTTCTGCATTGTGTGGGAAGCAACCAAAAATTTTTAAAGCAAATGACAGGGTAAGAGTAGTGTTTTTAGAATGTGATATAATGTGTGTGTTTATTGTAGTAGTGTATTTATAATGTGGCAGAATTTAGGATGAACTTAGGTGGGGAAGTAGTCAGGTTTAACAGTGAATTATCAAATTCTTTGAAAAAAACATGGTGAAAATTAATATAAGTAAAACCATTAATTAATATCTATTGATTATTGTAAGTACACTTAATCATTTATGCTGCTCACAATCACTGCTACCTTTGTATTTTCTGTGTCTTGGATGTTGCATCCATTAAAATTTTAATCTGCTTCTGCATTCAGTGATTCTAGTCTTAGTAATATTTGACGAATAGTTTCTCATAACTTAAAAATTCTAAATAGAATAGTTATTCTTTGGTTCATGGGAGAGACAAGGGCTTTTAATGATAAAAGCATAACAATTTTCAGGACTTAGAATCTTCCAATTGCTGTGTTTTACAGGTCTTAATGCATCTAATCTTCACAATAATTCTATGAAGAAATTCTATTACCATTCCCATTTTACAGAAATGAAATTTAAGGCCCAAAGCATTTAAATAACATACACAATACACACAATCAATGAGAATTAATAGTAGAATGCAGGTTTGTACACAGTAGTCTGTGCTATATGACTCCCAAGAAAGACACCCACAGAGTGCACAGCTTCCATTATTAAAGTTTGATCTCAACGACATCATTTCATCTTGAGCTACAGTATATTTCATCTCTGTATCTTATCATTTGTTATATTTTCAAAATCCTTTACTATTTACAAACTTTACATCCGTGATTATATCTGATCCTCACCATGATGAAATAAATTTGAAGTGGTTAACTAATTTGTTCAAGGTCTCCAACTAGCAGCATAGTTGGGACTTAAATGCAGCTCTTCAAACTCTAAATTCTGTATTCTTCCCACTAGACAAAAAGAGATCTAATTAAGAGCAGAAAACTTAAAGAGGCATCTATTTATTTATGTAATAATCATTTACAAAGCACAGGTTGTGTTTCTGACAAGATCCTGGGTACTAATACAAATGGAAAAATAATCTCTGCCCTTCAGGTACTCATCACTTAGACAGGAGGCAGAAAAATCAATGAAGAGTGAGAGAGGCTATCATTCCATTGGTACAGATACTAGGTGAGCACTAGGAAAGGACTTGCCCAGCCTGGAGTGGGAGGAGATAGCAGTTTTGGTGGTTCCTGACTGGTGTGGAAAAAAGATTTACTAGAGAAGTGGCATATGAGTTGAATTTTGAAGAATATATGTGTGGAGGTGGCAAAAGCAGAGAACTCATGCAAAGATTTGGCTGCATGGAGCACACACCATTGGGGAGGTGCATGGAGCCTGACCTAGTGGGAGCACGGGGTAAAGAGATGAGGCTGAAGAGCAAATCCAGGACCAGATGGCGCAGGGTAAGGAAGTGATACTTCAGCCTGTAGTAGGGGAGTGAGGTGCTCAGATTTGCATTTCAACAGCCTCTCTTTGGCTCAGTCTAGAGGATAAATAGGAGAGGACTGAAACTAAAGGTTCAGACACCATGTAGGTGGCTTGTGGCAACAGTCATGAGAGAAAGCACTGCATGGAGATGTACGGGATGCATGGAAGGATAGATGTGTTCAAGAGTGAGTAGGACGTCTAGAATGAGTGAGAAAGATGTCCAGAATGATTTCCAGATTTCTGTTGGGCAACTGTGGAAATAGGAAATTCAGTGATGGGACGGGGAGGGGTCATGTGGGAATGCAGAGATGTGTTCTGCACATTCTGTGTTTGAGGTGGCTGTGGAAAATCCAAGTGGAGATGTCTTATAGGAAGGTACATGTGTTTGGAGGCAGAAAGTAGTCTGGGCTGGTGATAGAGATTTAGAAGTTAGCAACACACAATTGGTGCTTAACAATAATAATAGTTCTAAGTATTCATTGATGACCATGTGTTAGGCATTAACTTTTCTGGGCATGCCAAATGTTTTATTGTCTCATTTATCATCACAAGAAAATATTATGGAGGACATAAAATTTATGGGAGAGGAAACTGAGGTTCAAAGAGTTCATGAAATTAAAATGGAAGTCATGAGGATGGATGAATTAGGGAGATTATGTAGAAAAGAAGAGAAGATACAGAGAACAGATTGGTGGTTGCCAGAGGCAGAGGGAAGGCGTGGGCAAAATGGGTGAAGGTGGTCAACAATATTGTATTGTATATTTGAAAGTTGCTAAGAAAGTAGATCTTAAAAGTTCTCATCACAAGAAAAAAAATTGGTGATAGATGTTAACTAGACTTATTGTGGTGATCATTTCACAATGTATACATATATCAAACCATTATGTCGTACATCTAAAATGAATACAATGTTTTATGTCAATTATATCTCAATAAAAAAAGAAGAGAAGATAGCATACAGCTCAGAATGCTAAGGAATAATTAGAACAAATGTTTGTTGAATACCTATTATATGACAGGAACTATTCTAAGTGTTAGTAATTTTTCCTAGAATTGAAGTGAACAGTTCCTTTCCTTCAAAAAAGCCCCCACTTTTGAAAAATCAATGAAGATTTCTTTAATTATAATGTTTAAAAAATGCACCTGGTCAGAATTCAAAGTGGAATTTTGCATTTACCTATCCCAAATTACTGGTAGGCTTTTGAAGAGCAAGACGATGTTAGAAGAACAACGCCAAGTTATTTATCAGGAAAAGAAATAGAAAGATTTTAGATTTCAGTTGGATGTGAAAACTCTTTTGGGGCGGGTTAGCAGAGGATGGGGATACAGAGCCCAGAGTTAGAGCTTTGCCCCTACTCTTCATTAACTGTATAATCCACTTCATAAATACTCAATAGGGTGTTAGCATAAAGAGGGAGATAGTACCTATAATCATACATTGTGTGGCACAAGGTAAACACAAAATTGAGGGTAGATATCATAAGAACCTAACTTGAATCTTGTACAGCACTAAATATAGATTTCTTGATTCCCATTAACAGTGGATATCAGTTATTGAGGCCTAACCATGTGCCAAATCCAGTGCCAAGAATGTTATACACATTATTTTACTTATCTGCGTAATGATTGATGGTTCTTGGCCTCATATCAATCTTATAAGACTGTTATTATTTATCATGAGGATTTTGAGTCTCATAAAGGTTAAATATCTTGGCCAAAGTCATATAGCTAATACTTGGAATCAAAAGAAATGACCATTATATGGCCTGTCAGAGACAGAAATCCTCAGTAGGCAGGTCAAAGAAAGCCCTTCACAACTTTATCTAAAATCACTTGCCTGTTTTGCCCATACTTTGCCCATACAAGGACGCTGAACATGTGCCTTATTATCCTCATCCCTTTACACAGACATTTTTGCCATCTTTCTCACCATCATCCTCATCCTTCTCAAAATACGAATGACCATCGGCAAACCAAGGTTGAGTCAAAAATAGGAGATAGACATGGTTTTGTTTCTTACAAACTTAGAGCCTAAGAGGCTAAAAATTTACTCAGATTGTCCATTTGTCTCTGTGTAGTTAACATCCTAACATTGTGCAACTACACATGAAGAAAGTGTGTCATAACACATAAGCTGAGGGGAAAAGTGAATTTAGAGGAAATGACAGTGCTTACTTAGCTAGGAATACTGTCACTTCTAATTAGTTAATACAAAAGATTTCATGGAAGAGGTGGAATTTCAGGAAATGTATGATAATTTCGCATTTCACTGTATGAGTCATTGTGCTGGCTTCCACAGGATTTGTATGCAAATAATATAATGACTTCAAAAAAAACATGATGGCCACCTGTGGTTTCCTCAGGGTACTAAGTCAACCACTCTGTGATTTCCATAATGTTCACCCAAATAAGTTGTCTGGATTATAGTATTACCATTATAGTATATAAGAATTATATGGCATAAAATAAAATATTTCTGGTCAAATATAAAGCATTTAAATAATAGTATTTGCTAAGTTTCTATTGAAGAGCATGACAGTTTCCTTTGTCCCTTATTTAGTATAGAAAACACAGTTTTTTTTTTTTTTTAATTGATGTCTTAGTTTATAACACTGTGGGGTTTTAGTTGTACATTTTTGTTTGTCCGTCACCTTGTGGATGTAACCCTTCACCCCTTGTGCCCCCCCACCCCCCTTCCCCTTGGTAACCACCAATCAGTTCTCTCTGTCCGTGTGTTCACTTATATTCCATATATGAGTGAGTTCATGCAGTGTCTGTCCTTCTCTCTCTGGCTTATTCCACTTAACATAATACCCTCTAGGTCCCTCCATGTTGTTGCAAATGGGACAATTGTATCTTTTCTTATGGCTGAGTAGTATTCCATTGTATGTATATACCACATCTTCTTTAACCAATCTTCAGTTGAGGGACACTTGGGTTGCTTCCACTTCTTGGCTATAGTGAATAATGCTGCAATGAACATAGGGGTGCATACGCCTCTTGTGATGGTTGATTTCACGTCCATTGGGTAGATGCCCAAGAGTGGTATTGCTGGATCATACGGTATTTCTATTTTTAATTTTTTGAGGACTCTCCATACTGTAGAAAACACAGTTTTAATGGAATGTATTAGTGTGGGAAATATTATCCATTAAGATGATTAAGAGAGTTAGCTTTTCTTGAAGCCGGTGCCTTGCCTCTGAATTGCTAAAGGATTTGCAAATATTTATGATCTAGAGAATAATGTATGTTATGCATTTAGCTTTACTACTACATATAAATAAAATTAATTTTAAATGTTCATACAGAGTCAAAATTAATTCCATTCACTTTTTACCACAACCAGCTTGACATTTTATTTTTTAATCTTCACCTACTTGCTTTGGAATTAATTTGATGCAGTTTAGTGAATTTTCCTATATTAGGTTAGGAGGAGAAAACAGAACTCAAAATGCAACCCAAACCAATAAAGTATTTAAATATTTTCTTGCACTCACACTTAATCACTCTGTGATTATAAAATTGTTTCTAATATTATATATATAATATATAATATTAGAATGTTAGAATAATATATATATATAAATGTAACTATAGATATGGCTATATAATATACTTTCTTCATATGGCTACATAAAATTGAGATTAAATGATATAAAATATTAAGCATAACAATAATAGTAGAAATTATAATCATTATTATAATTATTTTTATCACCATTATTATATTTTCTTATCTGAAGACTGATTTTCAGCAAATGCCTTTTACAGATGAGAAAACAGTAAATTCGCTTATTAGGATAATGTTTTTGCTTCTTGGTTCATTGCAATCATCTGTTAGTTTTAACTGAAATGTTAAATTCATTACCATCTTCAATAATGTGCTTAAATTTCACAAGTGTGAGTGAATTTCATTCTTTGGCAGATCCTGGCAGGAACTCGCTCAATACGTCCAGACTTAATTGCTGTAATCATGGCAAAGGCTCTTTCTTAAAATTAAGAAATTATCCTCCTCCATAATACATCTATATCAGGATCCTAATTATGAACAATTTTTGATCTTTTACGACATTCTTGCCGGTCATTGGCCTCAAACAACAGATTCAAATATAATGAACAACAAATTCATTAGTCATTTGCACTAGGATAGGTAATGCAAAATCACTTAAGCATATAACTCCTTTTACATTTTTTATTTCTGAATTTCTAAGACTTTCTATTTTAATTGATTGTGCTACATAATTTCTCAGCAAGTTGGTGACAGCATTAATATTATGAACTGCATTAATTAATTATAGATCTTAGTTTCTTGGGCAAATTTTCTACTTAGATACATGGGCTGAAACATTAAGTGAGAATAATTTGAAGAGTTTTCCAAGGAGAGAAAATTCCACAGAATATTGACATCTACAGGCCCTTCAGATAACATTCCAAGGCAGTATCTGTAGCAATATGATCTCTCCAGAATGACATAGGAGATTACCAAGATATTGTTTTAGACTACAGTAAAGGAGGGATAAGATCATTCCAATTCCCCCAAAATATTCAACCCCAAAGAGCTGTTCTGAAGAATTGCAATGACTGAATCCACTCTGCACAAACGACAGGGAGTGGTGCTATATAGATGGATCACAAGCCAGTTCTTCCTGGGAAAGTCACCCAGGTTAGAACAAAGGGAAGTAAGCCATGTCACAACTTGCATGCACTGTAGTCATTTCCAAGTAAGAAATACTTGGCTTCCAGACAACTGAATGAGACAGACTTTAAGTGAACTACCTGTATGGTTTCTCCGAAGGGCTTCACACCCAACCTCTTTTCAATACTTTATAAAAAAAAAATAGTGGCAACATACTTTTGGAATTAAAAAAAAAACTCTCAACATTTGCTCCCATCAAGTTGTATTTTCTCTTAAGTAATTGTAAAAAGACTGAACATCTCCACATTTGGTGATGTTAACTGGTGGCAGAAATAACATCACATTATTGTTCATTGATGATTTGATGTTATTCTGAACTAATTTTAACAGGCTAGAGCAGTCATGAGGAGAAGCACATTACACAGTCATGCAAAGCTGAAGATTTTGAATTCATAAATTGTCACATTTGAACACTCTATTGCTGTAACTTCTCTATTAAAATGGTAGTGCAATGCAGAAAAAAACATTTTCCTAAAAAACAGGTGACACTAGGGCATGTTCTCAATAGAAAAATGAGGAGGTAAATTAAATACCATGCAAACGCACAAGAGAGGAGGATATAATGGAAGTTCAAAATCTTGCAATTGAAAATCAGACAGAATCCATAAATGGAACTGCTGCTTGTTGAAGCTGTATGTGTGCTGATGCGACAGATCTGATCATCGGAATTTGATTCCTGGAAAATGTCCTACTACATCAGCTATTTAGCTACTTTTACAACACACCCTGCTCCCATTAAATCCACTATTTTCTCCATT